>JAYKKI010000082.1:8682500-9882500 GCA_039881145.1 Druceiella hillmani
CTTTATTTACGTCCTTTTGATTGTCGTACAAATATTTAAAAAAAATTGGTGGTGCCATAAATTTAAAAAAATTGGTGCTGCAATACATTGCCAGTTTTAAATGCATATGTTGCATAGTTTCTCACAAAATCGGCTTTAAAAGCGCCAAAGCAAAAGCAATATTTATAAAAAATTATAACCCCTAGAGCGAACGCTATAGTTTTTCCAGAATCTTTGCGTTGGCTACAAAGAACTCATATTTTTCTCATGATTTTTTTAAGGAATTTTAAAAATAAGGGAGGGTACCATATTGTTTTGATTATTTTTTATTATATCTCTGAAGATATAATATCTTAAAATCTGAATAAAGAATCGTACTTTGGTCAACACGTATGTAAATGCCTACGACAATATGCCACAACTCCAAATTCTTACCAATTTTGATAATATTTTCTCTATTTATTGGTAATTTTCATACAGAATGGAAACTTATTTATTCTGGCAATAATGTCTTGAAATAATTTAATTTTCATGACCAATTTTCTACTAAAACTCTCTTCTGTCTCTCTCAATGACTATTCCTTACTTCCATTTTTTGAAGGTCTTCTTACTCTCTCTCTAGTTTCTATTTTTAAGTTTTTCTTAAAATGAGTTAAATAATTTTTTGAGTTTTTTGGACTACTTTATGCTTAGACATAAAATATGTACTACTAAATTGTATTCATGTAGTTTAGATATATCCTATATAGAAACAGAAAAGTTAGTGCCCGACTTATCTTAACTTAAGATTAGAGTATACACTAATTTTCACTCTATTCACAGAATGTCTTTCACTCGTCTTTCTAATAAAGACCATTCTCTTTACCAACTAGAATATTCTGATCGACGGATAGTGTCGTCACAACAAATGGGTTCCGTTCGCGCCCTTTGGAGGTACAGAAGTCATGTGTGTCAAAATGGGCAAAATGATAAATTTTGTAGTTACTGCAATTCTGATGACATTTTTGTCTATCATTATCAGACATATCACGGTTTTCTCTCTTTATCGCCATCTATGGAAATTGTCTATTCAAATGTCACTATCCAAAATATACTTAGGTTTTTTCAAATGGTTCAAACATTGGTGTAAGAGGGGCGATTGTTATTTTTCTAAAGACCTGGTTAAACTTGGGCAGATTAATTTTTTCTCATCATTCTCACATTATCTTCTGTCTTATAACATAAAACACATTTAACTCTGTGGTTTTATTTCCAATGAAACTTTAAATTGGTTTAAAATTAGTGTGAAAATAACTCAACAGATGTTTAGCAAACTATTTTTTTTTGCTTTCCATCGGTTGGAATATTATAGAAGAGGAAACTATTAACGTACCAGTTTTTAACTGGTACGTTAAGATTTACCAGTACCAATACCAGTTTTTATCCGGTATGTAACGCGCACCGCACTCTTTATACGTATGTATTCCTTAGCGTGTATTCAGTCGTATTTATCTGCATTACTCGTATATCCGCTAGCGCGTTATGTTGTTACTAGCGCGTGTGTGCTTGCTAGCGCTTGTGTGTTCGTCATGTTCGGATCGACGAGAACCAGTCAGATTTTCCAACCAGTCAATAGGACAAGTGTCTGTGTGTTGTGCGCGGTAATATTATATGTTTTATTATACCTATATTTTCTTATTCTTGTCAGTCCAGTTTGTGAAATGTTATTTTTTTCATATGTGAAGGGAAAAGAAGCAAAACAACCCTTAACGAAACCTCCAAAAATAAAAATATTGTTTAAATCATCCCCTTATCATTTTTGATATGAAACACAAAAACACGTAAAGACTACTGTTAGTGTACTATAATATCAAAATTAAAAGAGAATTTATTTAAATTACAATTACATCTAAGAGCAAATAATTTAAAAAGTATATAAATCTGCCAATTAAAAATTCATACAAAACCTTTCAACCTATTTTTTCATATTAAATTATTTATTAAGTTACCATAAAACTGCTGAATAGAATATTACAGACCTAAAAGTTACACTTGCATTAGATGTGAGTGACATGCATGTCTCGTGTTCACAAAAGTTTCCTTGTAAGTATTATGCAGTTTAATGCATATTTTTTTACGTTATTGTCGTCACGCAAGGTTCGATTTGATCTTGCTAAAATTTTCACTTATAATTTAGTCTGTCTATATTTTAAAGCAAAATTATTTAACAAGTAATGTTTGTAAGCATTGAGGTTATAAACGCTGTTCAAGTATATTAAGAACCACATTTATAGCGAAGTGATAAATTGAGAGCTCGCTCAATATTTAATTCACCTCGTGTTGAACTTACGTGGTACAAATAATACTAAGTGATAACATATAATTTTCAAGTTAGTAATAATTGTTAAGTAGTGGTTATTGGAATTGAAGTATGGTGGGCAAATAAAAATTACCCCCATTTTATTAGACATAATAATTTCAATATTCAACCCAATCAATATTCAATATTTCAATATTCAAAATCGTACACCGATCAACCGACATTAAACAATGATGTTCTGATAATGTAATTGTTAATATTAAAATGTTTTACATTCAAACTTCCCACATAAGCAGTAAGGCAAGTAACAACAGGAAATGAAGACTTCTTCTATTATATGAATAAAGATTTGCCATACTTATAAATTATTTTAAAGCTTTTTTACTTAAGCCGATTTTATAATAATTTGACTGTTTTTTTGTATCATTGTGTTATATAAGAAGGTGGATATAAAATTATACGGTCTCATGCAAGAAACAATCATAACATTGTAGTCGTACTACTTTCGTTATATTTAACACTTCTTCAATTGACGCTATTCAACGTTTCGTGGCTTTATTACTTGTTTCCGAGATATTGCTAATTTAATTTTTTTCAAACGACGAGTTTCTTGAAAATAGTTAGAAATAAAAATCGCTCCATTATCAGGCACCCATTGACTAAACGGTTAATACCGAAGCAGATCCACGATCAAATAATATTATGGTATTATCAAGAGAATGCCAGAAGAACCTGCTCCGTTGTATGAAATTGTTAAATAGTGGATAGTGAAATTTGAGTGTGGTAGGTAAAAAAATTTAAAATGACACCCATACTGAACTGCCATGCTTTTTGACTACTGAAGAATATGTTATAAAACTCTGAAGTTTGGTCGTGGGTCATCGCAAATCAAAATCTCTTATGCGCCAACTCATACATTATTCACAACGAACCGGGATATCTTAAAGTGTCTGTAAAATGGATAACTTAAAAGATACGATTTCTAGTTATGTTTGTTAGAAGTTGATAGAAGAGAATTAAATACAAATTTTAGACAGATATGTGACTAATAATTAAACTTGGAGTCAACATTACAGCTTAGGAATATTTATGTAATTATGTAAAAAGTGAAACAAATTAGAGTCGGAAGGCAAGAAGTCATGAAAGTAGAGTGAGCAAGATTAGGCTATTTCACTGAAATTACTAATCCTTTTTCGTTACGAGGTTGAACAGTGACATGAAAATCATGCACTTCGATTTGATTTGTGGGTATTTAGTGACTACATTGCTCCATGATTTACACTAAATAATAATTTAAAAGGAGTTTTAGTAAATATTTCCATTTTCATCCCGTTATACACTTGAAAAATATTTTTGGTAGTACCTAATTTTGGAATATTTATGCCATTTTTCCAGCTGCTAACCTCTGGATCTAACATGAAGAATTAATATTTATTAACAGCATAAATAGAAGCTCAATTTATTGAGACGATTTTCAACGAAAATTCGTCAAAAAAGCCATAGTGCATTTAAATTTACCTTCAACGCAATTTTTATTTGCCCTCAAGCTTCTAGATTAATATTATCAGTGACCTGCGACTGCGATTTTGAATATGATTAAATCTTTGAATAAAACATAAACGCCCGCGGTGCCTTCATAGGGTAAAACACTACAATACGCCCCAGTTGACAATACGCCCCACTGCGCGTACACGCACACAAATACAGATATCAAACAAGTAGCGACACGTACGGCGCCGCGCCAGTCGCCCGCCATCAGTGCTGCCGGTTAGGTATGGTTATGTGACTTATTTAGAAAAATACACCAAAATCTACACTAATTGCTTTGGAACAATTTGCGGTGAGTACCATACAAATTTACTTACATTGTACAGTATTTTTTTAATGCAGTTTTTGTTTGGAAATGTGTGTACAGCTTTAATTTACCTATTATTTACCGTATTCTTTGTAGTGAATTACTCGCAACGGCGTCCATCTTGCGACTGGGGCGTTTTGTAAACATAAATTTACAAAACGCCTCGTTCATTATGCTACAATACGCCCCATCACCCAATCAAATTATTAATTAAAAAAATACTTTTTATTTTTACAGATGTCGCGTAACTATCAAAGAAAATCCCTACGGGCTTCTTGGTCTGATACGGATTTAAATGAAGCTATGCAAAAAGTGCGTAACAAGGAGATGGGAATTAATAAAGCTTCTAGGGTTTACAATATCCCATCTAGAACGCTCAGACGACATCTGGTAACAGGAAAACTTAAAATGCCACTCGGGAGACCACCTGTTTTTCCAGAAGAACACGAGAAAAAACTAGTAGCTCATAATAAAAACTTGAAAAAATTGGCTTTGACCCAAAGGATGTCAAAGAAATGGCTTACCAGTTAGCTCAAACGCTTAACATAAAAAACCCATTCTCGAACGACACTCATCAAGCAGGTAACATTTGGTTCAATTGGTTCTTGAAACGTAACCCTGAGTTAAGTCAGCAAAAATCTGAAGGTCTGTCACTTGCTAGAGCTTATGGTGTATATCGAGAGGATGTCCAACATTTGTTTAGACTGCTGGCCCAGATATATGATGAAAACGACTTGGGTGAACATCCGGACCAAATATTCAACATGGATGAGACTGGCAATCCATAATAAACAATAAACCTGGTAAAGTTATAGCCAGCAAATTAGCTAAAGACGTTTATACTTTGACTAGTTGCGAAAAGGGAGAGAATGTGACAATCATAGCTTGCTGCAATGCTCAAGGTAACTTTATGCCACCGGTATTAATGTATAAGGGTACCTACAGCAAGCCTCAGTTTTCTGAAGGACTACCCCCATGTTCGCAAGTATATATGAATAAGAAGTCCTGATATATAAACTCGAAACTCTTCATGAAATGGTTCGAGGAGATATTCTTACAAAAAAAAGGTCCTGGAAAATCCCTATTGATAGTGGATGGTCACAGTTCACACTGCAACAATATTCGCTTGTTAGAAGTAGCTAAATAGAATGATGTTACATTATTATGCTTACCAAGTCACACGACTCATGCACTTCAACCACTGGATAGGGAATTTTTCAGACCTTTGAAGATTTATTTTGCTCAGGAAGCAAAATCTTGGATGATCATGAATAAAGATAAACGACTTACTCGCTACGATGTGTCCAAACTTATTGGTAAGGCCTGGGGAAAGGCTGCTAGTGTATCTTATGGAATCGCTGCTTTAAAGTCTTGTGGGATCTACCCATATGATCCAAACGACATACCAGAGCACTATTTTTCATTCTCGGTCGCGTTGCGAGAACAAGATCTTGTATATGATGAGCAAGGAAATGATAATAATGTTAATGAACTTGGCGAAAGCTTTTCAGGGATACAAAACATCAATAATCTTCCAGCTGAAATGGAATCAACAATTTCAGAAGTGGAAGTAACTAAAAATGAATCTGGAAATAATGAAGAAGTAATGGTTACAGAAAATGTTGAACGGTATAATTTTACTGCATTTGATAAAACACCCCAAAATGTCCAGATTTACCCTCAGCGTCTGTAGAAGAAACGCCTACAAAAGTTTTGACTAAAGTTCATCCCATACCTAAATTACCAGCAATGACGTTGAAAAGAAAACAAAAGGCTATAGTGTTGACGTCCCCAGAGAATATAAAAGAAATTAAAGCTAAAGAAAAGTGTAAGAAGAATGCAGTGACGAAGAAACTGAAGATATGTGAAAAAAAGAAAGCAACACAGGAAAGAAAACAAGGAAAATCAAAAAAAGAGAAAGTGACCGTTGTTTCTTCATCATCAGAAAGCGATATTGATGAACAAAGTTACAAAAGCTCCTCGAACGAAGATATTTCTGAAGAAGAAGAGAATAGGTGCATTGAATGTACAGAAAATTATTATTCCACGATTTCTAAAGAGGATTGGATAAAAAGTTTGTCATATTCATCTTGGATCAATTTCAAATCACCACAATCAGTTTTACGTGGCATTTACTGAATAACATTTAATTATTTTTCTTTGTTTTCTTAATCTTATTGATAACTTCCCGTTTAACTTTTTTTCCACAAACATTGCACAGTTTTGTACCATGTACAATCCTCTGTGCAATGTTTGTGGAAAAAAAGTTAAACGGGAAGTTATCAATAAGATTAAGAAAACAAAGAAAAATAATTAAATGTTATTCAGTAAATGCCACGTAAAACTGATTGTGGTGATTTGAAATTGATCTCGAAGTAATTTCTAAGACTGATTGTTGAGTTTTTGTTTTAATTATCTTAAGTTTGTTCTATTTTTGTAATAATATTATAATGGGGCATTTTGTAACAGCCGTGAGGCATATTATCAACACATAGTGCTACAAAACGCCCCACCGAAGGTCTGAAAAAAATATTTTTTGTGACTAGTGTAATAAGAAATGTAACCAAATTCAAGTGCCATTTTGTAGTTTAAATACCATTTGTTGCATTTATGATAAATATATGACTTATAAAAGTTTAGAGTGCATTTTATTGAGAATCCAGTAAAAGTGGGGCGTATTGTAGCGTTTTACCCTATATGACGACGGCCTGTTTGTATTCTATGATGCTACTGTTCCACTTGATATCTATTTCATTCCCCTGGTAATATTTTGTAATTTTTTAAATATATTTTTATTTCCAAACTTTGAAATATTTTTTACGACTCGTTTTTTTATATTCTATTAATACGAAAATAAATTTGATA
Organism: Druceiella hillmani; assembly: GCA_039881145.1. Taxonomy (NCBI): domain Eukaryota; kingdom Metazoa; phylum Arthropoda; class Insecta; order Lepidoptera; family Hepialidae; genus Druceiella; species Druceiella hillmani. The sequence goes on from JAYKKI010000082.1 coordinate 8,689,499, forward strand.
TAGGCAAAAACTTGATATAAATTATGAAAAATACGGTTTCTGTAATAGCGTAGCAAGAGAATAAGCTAGAGAAAATAGACTTTCTTGTACGAATTTTGGCTTTTATTTTGTAGGAATTTTCTTCTGAAGTTTCGGCTCTCATTTTAATTTAGATTGTAAAGTGAAGAATTCCTCACAATGAAAGCTTTTTAATCGTTAAATGTTTTAGGTGTCCTTTACATTCACTATGTCATTGATAAATTAATATTTATTCTCTTTATGTTGTAATCACAGAAATTATCTCCTAAGAGAAATAAAACAAAATAAATCAAAAAAAACAATGAACAGAAAACAAAATTAATAGTCGTAATTCACGTCGTACTACCAAAAAACATTGTTTTATTAGTAAATACATGAACATGTTGGTTAAATGAAACATATTGTTCCAGATATTTATATAATTATCTATTATTTTTATATAACTACTTACGTTTCTTGTTAAACACATTTTTATTTTCATATAAGCTAATAAATATGAAAAAGGTATTAAATATTAATACGACAATATATGACAATATATGATTGATGTTTTAAAGATTTTATGTAATACAAAGAGACAAGAGTAATTTATTTATTCTGTACGAATGACTTAAAATTTAGGAAACAGCTTTATTTTAAAAAGAACTTTTATGTAATTAAAATAAGCATAATATTAATTAGCGCAATTGTACTCTTGGTTTTATGTTAAATTGTATTGCGATATTTATTTTCAGGTCAAGTTTAATTATTACTTGTTTGAAAAAAAAAAAATTTGTGATAAACTTGAATGCTTTTAGATTATATGTATTTGCATTAAACATCATCTTTAAATAAAACTAACATATTTTCACATCACTACTGTAGTGCAGCCTGCCGAGTTATATAACTTTAAAACTTAACCCTCTTATAATTTTTTTACCAATCACAGAACTTCGTTATATACGTGATATATTTACCATTTCTTAATCTTTTATACACATTTTTATAGGTAAATAATGAAGTAATTGCAAAGACCAAAATAGTATCCCCTACTGAGTAAAAAGGTTTTTGGTGCAAGTTTTCCTGTATTTGAAGTGGTATGACTTGACATTTCTTGATTTCATGACATTTTACGTCTCCCACCGAGTGGTATGTAGGTGGATAAGTCTTTAAAGATCCCAAAAATTGGTTATTCAACGTTTTTGTTTTAAGTGGTGTCAAAGAAATCTACATACAATTTGCCATCATAATATTAAGATAAAAATATTATACAACATTGGTACGTTTAAGTTTAGTTTCTTAATTTAGGAGATAAAACAAATTGGTTCAATTTTTTTTTCAAAAATTTTCTATATCCGTTTTGATAAAAAAAATTGAAAACCGTGTAATTATATTCGGGTGAAACAATGAGAAAATATAACAAAGCAAAAGAAATAGAAAACAAACAAAAATTATGTTTGCAATGGTTGGATTGGATACCTACTCTAGAACACATTGCATTATTTAATTATTATCTACTACGAGTATGATTCCAACAAGTAAAAATTTCAACTTTTACGAAAACTTTAATAGATTCACGTATACCTCATATTTTGAATGAATATTTTCACAACCATAAAAGAGTAAAAAGGTAATCCTTTAATACGGTAGTTGATTCATTCTAAATTTTCATATTTTTCGTACAATATTGTGAAATATATATTAATTAAAAAACAGTCTTCAAAAATATTTAAAAATTGATTGAAAAATAAACCAGTTCTTGACTTTTGAAGATACGTATAGAGTTGGATATATACCTGTCTCTTTTCCTCTCGTAGAATATAATGTGCAATATTAAAAATGACCTCACAACACAGTATTGCCAATATTTGGTCAATGATTTAGTCGTGGATACTTTTTTGATCATAGCTGGTTGGATTACCTAATGTTTACTATAAGTACATATGCAATAAAACGAATTTGCCTTTTGTCTTAAGTTCAACATGTGTCTTAAATTTTAATAGAACAGGAAATAATATCGCGTGTAAAGTGGTCATTTTCACTGCCTTAGCGCTGACAGGGAGATAAATCATAAATTATGGTTGTGATTTAGTATTGTTATCAGGTAGTTGGGGTTCTAGTTTACAAGATAAATCATTTGACTAATAGCATGCTGGTTTGGTTACTAAGTTATGAATCAGTATCTTAGGGACGCTCAGAATAACAGGTGGGAAATTTCTGACGTATTTGAAATAAATTATATATATATATATATATATATATATATATATATGTATATATATATATGCACACATATTTACGTGTATATGTATATAACTATTTTCTGTATATTGTCAACATTAAACATTTTATTATACTTCGTTTTTTTATTTATTTGGCATACAAAAAAATTGCGATTTAATTTTTTTTCCCAATTTTTCCACTGATTTACTTACTTCGTAATACTATTTTTTTATAAAATCTGGAATAATATAATGTTTCGGTTTCCATTTATTAATTATGGAAGTTTTATACATCGACTCATCTATTTATCACCGCCTCGTCTATGTCTTATGTACAATTGAAATGAATTACAAAGTTTACTTTGATAAAAATGCTCAATTCTGTTTTAAACTTGGCTTTATTATATAATTATTTTAAATATAGTTACATGAGTAATCCATCAATAAACAAGTGATACTTAAAAATTTATGAATATATCTTTTTTAAATAACGTAATCATAGTTACTTTTATTTATTTGCTGACGCGCATTACCACAACGCGTTGCCTATGTGCATTTCACGTCACTTTGTGGTCACCACTGGTCGTAGTGAGGATTTATTTTATACTTTTCATATTATTTCTATTACAGCTTCTCTGAAACTGCGAAACGCCTACGTCTTGGTTACTTTTATTTTTATTTTTATTGGTACAAATCTACCGTATATCATATCAAACGAAGTGTTGATGGTAAAGAAAAAAATCCATGATTTCTTTATTTAAAACGAAGTGAAGATTAATAATTTTAATAACTGGATGATATCTTTATAATATTAACTTTTTTCTAATTTGTAGTCAATTTATTTTTACTTACTTGAGATCTCATCATAAGTTTTTTGTTATACAACTAATTTATTTTTTAATTTTTCTTAAGCAATTAAAAATAATTATTTATTTGGATAAAAAAAATATTTTTTTCTTTAGGGCCATCAAGGTGAAGTTGTTTGAAGTAAAATTCAAATATAATAAACAAAATTTTCAAGAAATTGCGTATTTTGTTGATACAAAAACATTTACCTTTAAACCTAATGCGATCAATTTGATTTTAGTATATATCATGACACATTGCCATTTGGGTTTTGGTACATGGATTACTCTCACGCGGCTACGATGAATTAGTCCTCACTTCTATATACAGTTGCTTATTGATGTATATACTTACTTGAAAACTTCACCGAACGAATATTTGCGATATACATTAATATATCTAGAGCATAAATGAATAAACATAACAACTCATTTTTGTAAGTGGAAAGTATAACACACTTCCGGTTTTATGTAATTTTTTCATAGTAAATGAATTTCAAACGATTCTTAAACACAATTCATTAATACGTACAGGTGTAATCATAAAAAATACTTTAGTTATTGCGAGTATTTATATTTGTTCTCGATTTTTTCGGCAATAAATTTTTTGAATGCAGTAAATTTTTAATAGCATTACAATTTTAAAACATCTGGACTAGAAATTACATAATTCTACCTGATTTTTTTTTTTTTACTTTGTGGATCGCTTTTATCTCTATTAGTAGTGTAGGTTTCGTACAGATTAGTAAAGTACATTTTTAAGCTTATACAGCGGTACTTTTTACATCTATATCTTTTAAACATTTACAGTGTTTTTAATGACTGTAATTTTTAATTAATTATAGAAAAATTATTAGTAGTAAGCAGTAATTAATAATTAATAGTTCTGCTAAATAATTACATGATCAGTAATGTCGAAATAAAAATTCCTTTTCGTTATATATATCATAACACAAACTAAAGAGCTATTAACATTTTATATGAAAAGGCTTTATTTATTATATGACTTAAAAGTTCAAAAAAAAATTAAATTATAGCCTTTAGCAAATAGACAATATTATGGCAAAATAGCCTTAGCTAATTTAGCAGATATAATAAGAAAAACCTCTTCCAAATGAATCCCTATCATCTCATATTACTTTGAAATAGTTTTTAAATCGGTTCTCTCGATTTACATTTTTATAAAAACTGTAGCTATATAATTAGCCAGCATTAAAAAAATTACGGCAAGTTATATAAAGCACCCTTGATACAGGTGCAAAAAAAAAATTTGAAATAATTCTGACATGGATGAAAATTTAAATTAAAGATTCAGTTACATACATACATGCACGCATATAAACAAGTAATGCTTGTAAATGCGTGTTATAAAAATAAATAATCATACGGTACTTTAGAAAAACAGGTACATTAGTTTGTGACCGTCCTCATTAAACATTTTCCAAATGAGTGCGAATATAATATATGAAGAAAGCAATATATATATATATATATATATATATATATATATATATATATATATATATAAACATATTACTAGTTGAAGCAGATATTGGAAGAAAATTTATCTCAGGCTGTAAACACGTCGACATCAAAGAGAAAACAGCTTGCTACTTACTTGCAACCACCATTTCGTTTTAGTCTTCTGGAATTCTCAATTCCTTGCGCTTTACAATATTCAAAGGGTTAAAGGGAATTTCCCTTGTCATTCGTTGAATAGTTCTCAAAAACTAAGACCGAGGAATTTTGTCTTATCGTTTTTCAGTCCCTCTATTAATTTTACGAATATTTGGAGATATACACAAAACTGATGGCACGAGTGAATATTTGAATATACTTACAAAGTTCTTTTCATTTGCGTTCAAATAATTTTCTTAAATATTTTATAATTTAGTCTAAATTCATTGAAAACTATAACTTAGTCTATCCAACTGGTGTATTTATACGTAAGAATGGATATATATTATTCTACTGTTGTTATTTTGGCATTAAAATCGTGAGAGTAGCTGACCATGTCATAGATTTCGAATAGATAACTTTGAACCTTCAAGTACACCACCTGCGTTCTTAGCTTTGTAAGTTTTCAATACAGTTCTAGTGACAAATTGCTTGATATTTTTATACCTTCTTTATTTTTTTAACTTGTTTCTGGTTACAGGTGGTGAGTAAAGGCGTATTTGCTTACTATGAATGTCATATGTCGATTAATTATGTAATTATTTGTAATATCAATTAATTGAAAAATTACAAAATTTCATTATATAATTTGAAATGATATTTATTAATTCACCCCAAACTTAATTCACAATCAAAATATTTATTTCCAAAACAAAATATAATTACGGTAAATACCTTGCTTGTGATGAATATCGAGGCACTTGCGTAAAATTATTAACACATTTTCCATAAGAAAATTGTTAGTCTATTGATAAATTGTTCAATTTTATGCTATAATTATATTGTTTTATTAGCCATTATTTCGCGAATTTATATAGGCCTTTAATGTCCTTTACCCAATCGACCAAAATAACCTTTTTATGGCGTCTCAGCCAATCAAAGCTCGCTTCATATCGGCTCGATCGCTTGTGTTCTGGTGTTTTTTTTCCTTCAATATTAGAACACAGCCGTTTAATGTTATTTATTGACTACAGTCATTTATTATTGAGAATATTTAGCTTTAAATTTGCCTTGGTTTGGACCATGCATTATATATGGAATTAAAAACCAGTTTTTCATGTCATTAGTTTATCATTCCTCAAATTTACAAATAGATATTTATAAGGTTTAGCTATTGCGAGTGCTATATTTCAAGGTTCTACATCAGTTTATTGGATAAACGTCTCTGACCAACATATTTATATAATTCTGACATCATTGTTGACAGATATACCTGGTCAGATGGGTTATTAATCTTATAAGAGTTCCGTTATTCATTTTAAACCAACGAATAAAGTAAAGGTTCTAAATCTAGTAGTCATCGGAAATGTTTGAGAATTCTTACGCCTGTGAATGAGATGATGGGTAATACATTTATATGACGGAAAACAATAATAATGTTACGTATATTTACATGTCAATAATTGGTCCAAATGTATACAGAACTATTACAGTATTAGTTCCACATGTTTTCTTTAATGTCTTAAGATTCGTAAGTATATAGCGTGCCCCAATTGTAAGAAAAAGTATCGTAAAAATAAGTGCTTAGGCACAAAGTCTCTAAAAAGAAAGTGCTGATACCCATATATTGACAATTAGGATAAATTTTATCGGTGCTAAATGGCGACTGAAAAGCTTAATTTTCTTTCTTCACTTTTTTAAAGTTATTTATAAAAAAAAATCGTTATCAGATAATCACCTACAGCTTCCTAATAAAATATAGTATGCCATAGAAAAGTGATTATTTTTTTTAACTTTAGGTTATAAAATTACCCTTAAATTTAAAAACATTTTTTAAAAACCAGGTATGAAATCAACTTTAAGATCCCTACAGTAAGGTTCTCGTAGATGTAATTTACCTCAGTTTCCAATGTTTCCATTTGATTTTCCTTCGGTTCCCACTTCTTACCAGTTATACGGTTTTTTGTACCGCATTTAGTATTATAAAATAAATAAAACTAAGTATAACTGACCTGGTGGGTAATTGAAAATACTGAGGCATTAAACTAAATACAAAAAAAAGTGTGTGCATTTATGTATGCTCATAACAAGGTGTGCTTCTTTGGTATAATACAAGAATAATTTTATTTAGCACACAAATAATTAATAGAAATAACACAACAAAAAACAGTTGGTAAAAGCAAAATTCAATCGAATAGTGAAATTTTCTCATACAGAGTAGTAAGAATTTAATCTTTTTAGGTAGACTTGCAAATATTGTCGTTATTACCTAACGAAATGTCGTTATTACCTTAAGAAAATGAGATAAAAATAAAAATAAGAAATATTTTATTAATAATAGTTGTAATTATTATTTTTATACTACTTTCAATTATGTTTTTAAATCTCATTTCAATTTCTTTTTAAAATAATCATTAAAGTTAAAATTAATTTTAAAAATAAATTTAATTATTTCAAAAATTGAAATGAATGCTCGGCATTCAATTTAATATAAACGAATGTATATAACGAATTTTTAAATTTAATGACAAATAATTATAACCAGTAAATACTATGAAAACAAAATGTTTAATTTAATTTTTTGAAAAGAAGGTATCTCCATCTTCCTTTCAAAATTATAAAAAAGTTAAATTTTTTTAATATTTATAACAATCTAAATTTTCCTTTGAAACTGTCAAGCGCCTCTGTATGTTAAACAATACGTATGTAAATGCTTACGAGGATGCGCTACTGTTCGCAATTCTAAACAATTTCGACAAATATTTTTCTGTCTATTAGTTAACTTTCGTACAGAATAGAAACTTGTTGATTCTGGCAATAATTTCTTTAATATTTTAGATTTTATGAGCAATGTGCTAGAAAAACCCTCTTTCATTTTTTCAGCAAATATTTTGTTAGGTGTATTCTTGGCCAACATTTTGTGATGATCTTCTTATTCTCTATCTTTCTCTCGTTATCTCTCTAGTTCCTGATTTTTATTTTTTTTTCGTTTTTCTTATGATATATTTATTTACAATAAAACTCGGTGGGTGCACTTTCAGTTTTGTTAAGTATTTTTCGTTTAATTATTGAGTTTTTTGAGTTATTGGCGTGCGATTCACGCTAAGACATAAAATGTGTAGTGTTAAACGGTATTTAAATAGTTTGGATATATCCTAAATAGAAGCAGCAATGTAAATGTCCAACTGACGTTAACTTAAGATTACGGTAAAAACGAATTTTCGCTCTACTCAAAGAGCTTGTTTCAATGAAGTCTCACGCGTCTTTTTAAAATAAATCATTCTTTTTGCCAACTAAAATATTCTAATCGACGGATAGTATCGTCATAGCAAATGGGTTCCGATCAGACCTATTGGAGGTACATAAGTCGTGTTTGTCAAAATATACAAAATAATAAATTTCGTAGTTACTCCAATTCTGAAGAATTTGTTGTCTATCATTATCCTACATATTATCGTTGTCAATCGTTACCTACATGTATGAAAACGATCTATCCAAATGCACTATCCAAAAATTTTTAGATATCTTGAAATGATTGAACAATTCTTGTAAGAGGGACTATTTTTTTAAGAACCTGGTTAAACTTGAACAGATTTATTTTGGCTTATTATTCTCAGATTTTCTGACGTAAGACTAAATGCGAATCTTTTTCATATTAAATAATTTCTCAAAGAACGAAATAATAACATTAACTGCATTGAACACTACGATATTATTTCCAATGATTTAAATTTTAAAATTATTTAAAGTTAGTTTGAAAACACCCCAACAGATATGCAGCAAACCATTTTCTTCTCATTTCCATAAAGTGAAATATCATAGGAGAGTTAAATATTAATTAATGCACAAATTAAAACATGCGCACCGCACACTTAACAACTGCGTCTTCGTTAGCGTGTATTTAGTGGTATTTTTCTGCATTAGAGCGTTTTTATTCATAATGTTCGAATCGACGAGAGCCGGCCAGTCACTCCGATTTTTGTATTGGATAAGTTTTAGTGTGATGTGCGTGGTATTATTATATATTCTATTATATATATATATATGTATATATATATATATATATATATATATATATATATATATATAAATATATATGTATATACATATATAATATTTTTTATTATTACTTTTATAATTGCTAGTCCATCTGTTATTGTTGTTAGTTAAAAGGAATGTTATTTTTGCATATGTGATGGAGAAGAAGCAAAATATCGCTTTACAAAACTTTCAAAAATACAAAAGTTACTTAAATCTTATCATGTATAATATTAAACACAGAAACTAGTTAAGACTGTCTTTAGTTAATCATAGTGCCAAAATAGGAAGAGAATTATTATACAAAACAATTTTTTTATTTAAATTTAAATTATATAAATCTGCCAATTTAAAATTTAAACAAAACCTTTTAATTGTTTCTTCATATTTACCTTTAATTAAGTTAACATAAAACTGCTGAATAGAGCGCTATGGACATAAAAGTTGCTCTTCCATGGGATGCGAGTGACACGCATATCTCGTGTTTATAAAAGTTTCTTTAAGTATGGAAGTAACAAGTAGTTTAATACATATTTTAGTACATTATAATGATCACACGAGGTTTGATTCATACTTGCTCGAATTTTTACTTGTAATTTGCTCTTCTTGTCGCTGTTTTTATGCAATAATATTTAAAAGTGATGATTGTAAGCATTAAGTTTAAAAATGCTCTTCGAATATATTATGAGCCAAGTTTATAGCAAAGTTGTAAATTGAAAGTTCGCTCAATTTTTAACGATAGCTTGTGCTAAACTCACCTTGTGTTATTAATACGAAGTGATAAAATATATGTTTCCCCGTTGGTAGTAACTAAAGTATTATTAAAAGCGACCATTCTGTTGGAAAACTTTACAGCATTCAACATGGTTTTCCGTTGAACCGATATTAAAAAATTTCACTTTCGAAAACGTCATTACCATATTTAAATATTTTGTATTCAAACTACCTCATAAGCAGTAAAACAAGTGACAAGTTAAATAGAAGACCAACTTTAATTTAATTTTTAAGAAAAACCTGCTTCTTATTCTATGTATGAGTGTTTGCCATAAGTTATTTTGAATCATTTTTAATTTAGTCGGTTTTTATAATAAGGCTGTTTGTTTTACCGTTTTTGTCTTTGTATTATATAAGAAGGTGGATCAAATTGCATGGTCTCGTACAAGAAATAATTACAACATTGTAGTCATACTACACTCATTATATTCACCAATTCTCCAATTATCGCTAATCGAAGTTTCATTGTTTTATTATTTATTGTTCCGAGTTACAATACTGATTTTATTTTGGTCAAGTGACGGGTTTGTTAAATATAGTTAGAACTGAACATCGCTCAGTTATTAAGTAGCTATTTAGGAAAGAGTTAACACCGAGGCTCAACGAAGACATTATTAGGATGTTAGAAGAATCGGCTCCACTCCCTAAAATTGTAATATAGTGGCGAGTTGAATTTAAGGGTTGTAAGCAAATAATTTAAGATGACCCATATACTGGATGGGCTTCCATTGTGACTACTGAAGAAAACATTAGACTTTGTTAGAATTTGAAGTTTGGTCGTGGCGTATTTTAATTTTTTTACAAAAAGTTCAAGGTGTTTTATAACCTTGTCTTTGGCAACGCAACACGTCACTTTCATATAATGACCAAATTATGAAACTTGACAAGTTGTAATAGAACTTCTGAAGACCCCGGAGTAGGTTTACTTGCCTTGCCTTCTGATTTTTTCTTCCATAAAAACAAAACCTTCGTCTAAAATCTAGCAAAGAGATGGTTTCATTTCCATTTACCTGGTTGTAAATAATCCGTGCATTTACTGGGGACATATCTAAAACTCTAATGACCCAGTTTCTTACCTCTGAAATGGAATGGATATTTTGAGATCAACCAATCACATTTATCTAATCCTGCAATATTTTTATTCTTGGTTGATTTACTGCCAATTTGGCTTTTACTGTTTTAGAATACCTGTCAGTTTCATAAAAGATTCAACAGTATCAAAATTAGTCAAAAGATATTCTACATTGTTATCATGCCATTTACGCAAACTATTTCATATTTTTTTTTAAACGATGATCGGAATAATTCCTCTTTTTTAATTTCTCGTTTTGTCATAATGGGACATTTCTTAGTCCCTTGAGATTTTAAATCAATCAACAACTGCTTACTCTGGAACCCAATCCATTGCCATCAGAGGTTATATATAACAAACAATTACAACAATAACCACTGACTGCACATAGAACCCAAAAAAATGATATCCAGATATCAATGGTTTGCCTTTTCTAAATTTTTTGATACCATGGTGACCGAAATATTTGATGACCAATTCAAGAACAGCTAAATTGAGTTCAAATATCCCAAATTATTGAAATAATTCATTAATTCTATTAAAAAACTGGCGAATTTTGAAAGCTATATCAATATTATCAATTTTCTAGTTGTCATTGAAATGCAAATATGATTTTGTTTGTTTAAAACAATTTCCTGACATTGTTTTGTCGACTAATGTAATATGTACGTCATCATCTCTACACCAATAAATTTTTCTTTGAGGCTAGTGATGATAGGAAGAAGGAAGGAGGAGATATGATAGGGAGAGAAAAAGAAAATTCTACTAAAAACTTCCAACTCATTTATGGTTAGATTAAAATTAAAATCATTTTTATAATTTTTGGCGTAGGCGGTTGTTTCACGCGTAATGCGTTGTAGGATTTCGTCACATAAGAAATTTTTAAATATCTTTGCCACTTATTTTCCTTCCGATTCCGTAATAACATTTTCCAAACATTGTTTAGCACTATTAGACTCACTTTGCATTTAAGAATAAACTGGGTTACACTAAAGCCAAATAATAGTCTTGCTTGATAGAGATGTGGATTTAATAGGATGATCTTAATCAATTGTACTAATGATACACGAAAATTACACTTGATCAACCATTTAATCAATAATTTCATCCACTTCGTCTAGAGGCAATATAGACACTTCGACATCATTCAAATCTTTATCACTAGAATCTTTCGTATCTTGAAAATAGTCTGCAAATTCGGACATTTTCAAAGCCTTTTTATATTTTTTTGTCACCGGATCCATTATCTATAAATATTAAAAAATATATAGATACACGCTTTTTAAATTAAAAATACGCCTATTTTTTACTATTTCAAACAAAAGAAAGTCAAATGAGTTTTACTTGCCCCAGTCGATCTTATAATTCACACACAAATGTCTATTTATATCAATATATTAATCCCAATCACGAAACGATATGTAATGTGTTCGACGTCAGTTTATAATTTTTTATATAGATTTGTAGTGTTGGTTTTTAAATCGTTTAATAATGTTATTTGTTATATGGTTAGTATAGTATATTTTTATCGATTAGCAATGTATGTTTTTAAGCTTAAGTACATAAATCGAAATATTTTTAAAAATATGTATTTTTTGTTTTTTTGTTAAGTTTAAATTTTAATTCATTACAAAATAATTACTTATTACTAGATCGTGTTTAATGATTACTACCCATATTAGATGATTACATGAACATTTTTTTTACGTAATAAAATTTCCATTTCATGATAAATATCGAAATACAAAATGAAGAGCTATTTACATTTTATATCCAGAGGACTTTTTTAGCATGCGATTGGACATTACTTCTACTACACGTTACATTTCTGGCTTTTAGCAAATATGACAAAAATACGGTTAAATTGTATTAGCCAATTTAACACATATAAGGAGAAAAACCTTTTTCAAACGAGTTCCGGTGTCTCATTTTAATTAACATTTTTAATGTCTCTAATTTTACAAATAGCTAGCAATAAAAAAATACGGCAACCTATTTCAAGCACATCCATCTTTAAATTAAACTTAATGTTGTGTCAATCACTTATTCTTATCTTAAGCAGGACCAAAAAATTAAATTACATCGAGTTCTAAGACATCTTTTCACTCTTGATCAAAATATTAATATTTGAAGATTTTGAAGTTTTAGTTCATGTTATTTCAAAAATATGTTTTTTAGTTTTTTAACGTACAAAACTTGTTTTAAAAAAACATGAGTCTGAAAAATTCATGAGTCTTTTTTCCCTACAATTAAATTTTTTTTTTTAATTTTTGTATTTTTGTTTAAATATATATATATATATATATATATATATACATATATATATATATATATATATATATATATATATATATATATATATATGTACATTTATATGTATAAACATATACAAAGACATACACATATTACTAGATAAAGCTGACTTTAAAAAAAGTTTAGCTTACCCTTTCAACACGTCGACATCAAAGAGCGTTTTAGTACCGTTTCGAAAACAGTTTCCTGCCACCGTCATCTCGGTTTACACTGCAGGAATTTTCATTTCCTTGTGATTTCAAATATTCAAAAGGTTAAAACGAATTTTCCATGTCATTCGATGAATAGCTCTCAAAGCCCGAGACTGAGGGATCTCATCGTATTATCGCTTTTTCGATCTCTTTATTTAGTAATTATGGAAATATTGGGGATATATATATAAAACTAGTGGAAGGAGGGCATGCTTGTATATATTTAAAAAGTAAGTTTCATCAGTTTTTACATATTTTATAATTTAATTCTAAGTTGATTTACAGACATCAATTAGTCTAACCAGTTGGTGAATTTATATGTAGGAGTGTAATATTCTTCCATTGTTATTTTGGAATTTTTTTTGAGCAAATAGTTGATCCTTTAACAAATTTCTAATAGTTTACTTTTGAACTTTCAAATACACTACCTGTGTGGTAAATTATCTAAAAAAGCTTTTTAAATTTTCTATTGTTCTTTTAAGGCGTGATCTTATATCAATTCATTATAAAACTTTGATTATTGTAATGTCAATTGATAAGAAAGTGGTAAAATAATAACTGTATCATTTAATAAGAACATATTCATCATTTTACTTCTAAAGTTAAATTGTTAATTTAACTTTAAAATTTCTAAAATAATTATTTCAAAACGAAATTTAATTACAAAATATGCCTTTCTTATGGTGAATATGGAGGTACTTGCAAAAGAATATAAACGCATTTCCCTAAAAAGATGTTAGACCATTGATAAATTGATTGGAAAGATTTTATTCCCTAATTGTATCGTTTTATTACCAATTGTTTTGCTCATTTACATAGTAAATCCTTTAATACCCTTAACCCATTTAATGATGTAACCTCTTTATGGCGTTTCGAATAACCAACGATTGCTTCATACCGGCTCGATCCCTTATTTTCGTTTATATAACTTTTAACTTCTTAGCGACTTTTCTCATCTTTTTTCCTTCTTTATACACAGCCGTTTAATATTGTGAATATATGGCTTAAAATTATTTACATTAATTTTAATAATACACTTGGCCGATCTTAATAAATAGAATTTTAAGACGAAATTGGAATTTGTAACGAACTTATGTTTTGTGTTTAAGATAATTTCATACAATATCTGGAATTAACCTGCATGCAAAAAAAAGACAGTTGTTGGCTTGTTATCTTCTTTCTTTAAAAATAAATTACCATCACGTTCTATTGGCGATCTAGATGACGTCCAAGTTTGAACATTGACTGATGAGGAAAAAAAAACAAGGATTTATTTTTCCTTTGAATTGTCAATATTCACTAAGTACTTAAGATGAGCTTTACTTAAATTTGACAGCAATTTATGTAAAATGTAAAAAAAAATGTAAGACTTCTGTTTACCTCCTCTTCTGTGGTCATACAAGTATTTAGAAAATATTCACGGTGTGTAATATAAGCAAAATATGTGGGGTAATAAAAGGTATTTTGATGCCAATTTTAAATTACCAAATTCTATGGTTACTGAGAAAATGGGCTTTAAAGACGTAAAAGCATAGGGAATATTTAAAAAATTATAGAACCTAGAATCATCGCTACAGTTTTTCTAAAATTTAATTTTCGTTACTAATTTTCAATACTAAATTAAGCGCGACCTAGGTTTCATTTTACGACAACATTTTCAGGTGGGCAGTTTGAAAAGATATTTATTTAATGGTAGATATACTACTACATTATGTAGTTTAATTTAGTTGTATATCAGAATGAAGTGATAATGAATTTCTACAAAATTAACGCTAAATGTATTCAATATTTTCCTACAAACTGCGTCGACTACAACAAACTCTTTTTTTTTCATAATTTTTCTTGAACAATTTTGGAAATTAGTAAGGATTAATATATTTTTTGCTTATTTTCCGGTATATTTCTGAAGACAAGGTATTTTAAATTATGAACAAAAATATTTTTGACATCCTTGCATCTAGTCGTTTCAGACGACACCCGTATTATATACGGAATTAAAAACAATTTCCTTAAGTAATTAATTTGTCGTTCTTCAAATTTCTAAGCGCATATTTTTACGTTTTAGCCACTGCAATACGTTTTATTACTGCGCAATTTCTCAAGTTTCTACGCCAAACAATTTAAGGAAAAATTGCTGTGACGGACGTACGGGGAGATACGTGAATATTCTTATAAGATTTCCGTCAGGACTATATATATTTGCTGATACTTGTAATTGCTATACATAATTACTTACATTTACACGAAAACTTTACCTAACAAATATTTACGATATGTAATAATATTCTTTATATAATAAATGAAAATGATACATGAACTCAATTTAGAACAAGGAAAGTTTATCACATTCCCCAAATATTGGAAAAATTACACACAACCGGGGATTTGAGTAATTTATCGATAGTAAATGAATTTCAAACGATCGCAGTTGTGTGGAAGAATTCATGGACGCATGCAGCCCAAATAAAATATCTAATTTTAGTTATGGCGGTGAGGGCTGATCCATCGTCAGTCGCGTATACCATGTTCCAAAAAAATAAAATTGCGATGTATTGTGATATATAATATTATTAAATCGATTGCATTGGGTTTAAAGGAGACATCCTCATATCGATAAATAAAATACTATATTTCTTTCAAAAATAATCGTTATTATACTTCAATGTGAAAATATTTTCAACTTCATGGAATAATGGAGATTTGGAGACGTTGAAATTTATCTTCATTTTCAATATTTTCGTATAAGTACTTCCATTTCAAAGATATTGTGGTAAGCACTTATTTTCGCGATACCTTTTCGTACATGTGGGATACGCTATATACTCAAGAAACTTAAGAAATGAAAGAAAATAAAACCTGCTAATTATAAATACAACATATATTATAAAAGTTTGGACAAATATTAACACTTAAATTTACCTAACATAATCATTGTTTTTCATCATGCAAATGTATTTCCTGTCATATCATCGACTGTCAAAAGAATATTCTAACTTATTTGATGACTACTAGATTTAGAAACTTTACTGTATTTTTAAGCTTAAAAGTCATCATGGAAATCTTATAATAATATTTACGTATTACGTTACACCTTACGTCACAGCCGTTTTTCCTTAAATTGCTTGGTCTAGAAACTTGAAAAATGGCACAGCAATAAAATGTATTAATATGGATATGTTGCAATAGCTAAAACTTAAAAATATTTGCACATAAATTTGAAGAATGACAAATTAATTATTAAACAATTGTTTTTAATTCCGTATATAATACGGCTGTCGTTTATAATGACTAGATGTAAGGGTCTCAAAAATATTTTTATTCCTTATTTAAGAAATCATGTCTTCAGAAATATACTGGAAAATAAGCAAAAAATATATTAATCTTTACTTATTTTCGCAATTTCTCCAGAAAAATTATGAAAAAATTAAGAGTTATTTGTAGCCAACGCAAAATTTGTACGAAAATATTGAATATATTAAGCGTTAATTTTGTAGAAATTCATTATCACTTCATTCTGGTTTTCAAATAAATAAAAATACGTGACGTAGTAGTATATCATATAGTAGTATTTACATAATTATCTTTGCAAATTCCGCACCTGAAAATGTTGTCGCACAATGAAACTTAGATCGTGGTTAATAATTTAAATAAAGTAAATATAATGCTATATCAAATAGTTTAATGTAGCTGTGAATGAAAATTAAGTTGTAGTAAAACTATAGCGATGGTTCTAGGTTTCATAACTTTTAAAATATTTCCCATGCTTTTACATAAAAGTTAAGCAGTTATATACAGATATATACACATGCATAAACGTGAAGCGAATAAATGCGTGTTAAAAAGGGGAAGAATTTTATCCAATACGTTAGAAAAGCGGGTATAAAAATTACTTACCAAATGAGCGCGATTTTAATATATACAATTTACATACGTATATAAATATACACACCACACACGCACAAACAAACATATATATATATATATATATATATATACACAAACACATTTATATACATATACAAACAAATATTTCCAGTTCCAATTGAAATTAAAAGAAAAAATCGTTGAATAGCTCTCAAAGGCCAAGACTGAGGGATCTAATCTTATTTTCAGTCGGTTTATTCAGTAATTTTATAAAAATTGGACATATATGTATAAAACTGATGAAACGAATGCATGTTTGTATATATTTCCAAAGTCATTTTCATTTGCGTTTAATCAATTTTCTTACTTATCATATAATTAAGTCTAAGATGATTTCCAGATATCACTTAATCCAACCATTGCTGAATTTATATGTAGAGGTATGTTATTTTTCTGTTGTTATTTTGACATTAATATTGTGAGTAATAGATACTGTAATCAATTTCTTATAGTTTACTTTTGAGTCTGCAAGTATACCACATGCGCTTAGCTTTGTAAATTTTCTATACAGTTTTTTAATGAAATGAATAAGAAGTTACAAACGGCTTAACATTTTTATAACTTCATTATATTTTACATAGTATTATTATTACGTTTCATTTAATAGTTGCTAAATCAAGACGTGGTCGATGCTTTATTACGAACGTCGTATATCGAGTCATTTAAAAATGTTATTTTTAAGATCAGTTAAAAAGAATGTTGTAAAATATTCACTATATTATTTAAGAAGAACGTATTTGTCATTTCATCCTTTAAGTTAATTTACATTTAAAATAATTACTTCAAAAACAAAATATAATTACAAATAATGCCTCTATTGTGATAAATATCAAGGCACTCGCAAAAAAGTTATTTAGACATTTTTCCAAAGAAAAATGTTAGATTATTGATAAATTGTTTGGAAAGATTTTATCCTATAATTATATTGTTTTATTAGCCATTGTTTCGCTCATTTACATAGGAAAGCCTTTAATACCCCTTTACCCATTTGACTAAAATAACCTCTTTATAGCGTCGCAAATAACCAGCGCTCGCTTCATATCAGCTCGATCTCTTATTTTCTTTTACAAAACTCTTAACTTCGATGCGACCTTTCCGTTTTTTTGCCTTCAGTACTGGAACATAGTCATTTAATGTTGTTTATTGAATACAATCGTTTGACATTTAGTTTTAAATTTGCCTCGATTTAGATAAAAATATTTACACTGATTTTACCAATAAACAACCAGAAAGAGATCCAGATATAAACAAATAGAAATTTTGCACAAAATTAGAAATTTCAATGCAATTATTTTTCATGTTTTTGATGCACCATGTCTGCAATGCACTCGATGATTATCTTATTTTTATTCGAATTATAAGTGCAGTTTTGAAAATATTGTTTTAATCTATTGCATGGGTCTGTTTGCTTGTTATTTTCTTTATTACTATCTACTACTAATCTCTATAGACGACCTATACGATATAGTCAATTATGGTTAACAAAGAATAATTTCTCTGTTGTATTGTCGTCATTCATTACGTGCAGCAAAACTAATCTTAAAGTTTTGCTTAAATATGATATTAACTTATATAAAATGAGAAAAAAGAATTAGGTCTTTATTTACCTCCTATTTTATTGTCGTACAAATATAAAAAAAAATGTATGGTGTAAAACATGAACAAAATATGTGGGGTAATAAAATTTATCTTACCAGTGCTGTGTAAAATGTATTCTTTTAAATTTATATGTTTCTGAGAAAATTGGCTTTAAATGTGCAAAAGCAAAAGGAATATTGAAAAAAAAATTCTTACACCTCAAGCTTTTGCTATAGTTTCCCTGGGAATTTTGCGTTGGCTACAAAGAACTCCTATTTTTGTCATGATTTTTTTAAAGTAATTTTGAAAATAAGAAAGAGTAACATATTTTATCGCTTATTTTTCAGTACGTCTCTTAAGATATAATATCTTAAAATCTGAATAAAAATACTTTTATGATCCTTGTAATTAGGCCTTTTAGACGACACCCGTATTATATAAGGAATTCAAAACAATTTTTTTAAATAATTAATTGGTCCTTCTTCAAATTTCCAAACGAATTACTGTGCCAGATTCCAAATTTCTACGTAAAGCTAGTTTAAGGAAAAAAAAACGCTGTGATGGTCATATGGACCATCACAGCCATTTTTTCCGATACGTGAATAATTTTATAAGAGTTCCGTTATTATTTTTAACCCTAAAAATATATTAAAGTTTCTAAATGTAGCAGTCATCGAAAAAGTTTGAGTATTTTGCGTTTGTGAAAGAGCAGATGGGCAATACATTTATATGATGAAAAACAAATAATAATGTTACGTATATTTAAATGTTAATAATTGTCCAAGTGTATACGGAACCTTCATAGAGCTTGTCCTATTTGTAACTAGCAGGTTTTATTTTATTTAATTTATTAAGATTCGTAAGTAAATGGTGAGTTCAATACATACAAAGAAGTATCACAAAAAGAAAAACTGAGACACAATGTGTTGTACTCATCAAAAAGGAAGTACTCATACGAAAATATTGAAAACTAAGATAAATTTATTAATATTATTATATTAACAATAATAACAATCGTATTATTGTTTTTATATTACTATTTATTATTATTTTTAAATGTTATTTAATTTTTTGTTTGTTTGTTTTGTTTTATTTAATTTTTTGTTTAATGATCCACAATTCAATAAAACTACGTGATGTAGTATTATTTCTACTTTCTTTAAGTTCTTTACCACGACCTAGGTTTCATTGTATTACAACAATTTCAGGTGGACTATTAGCAAAGATCTTTGCAAACCTAGATCGTGGTAAACAAGTTAAGGAAA
Source organism: Druceiella hillmani (assembly GCA_039881145.1). NCBI lineage: Eukaryota > Metazoa > Arthropoda > Insecta > Lepidoptera > Hepialidae > Druceiella > Druceiella hillmani. Next base: position 8,709,335 of record JAYKKI010000082.1, read on the forward strand.
GTAGAAATAATACTATATCAAGTACTTTCATTCGATTGTTAATAATGAATTTCTACAAAATTAACGCCAAATATGTGCAATAGCTATAATGAACTAAATTTTCCCTTCAAAAATGGCAAGCGCCTCTGTACGTGTGTTTGCCTATGAAAATACGCCACAGCTCGCAATTCTTACAGATTTCAATAATATTTCTTCTATTCATTTCTTAACTTTTATATAAATGAAAACTTTCTGATTCTGGCTATAATTTTTTAAATAGTTTAATTTTAATGAGCAATTTTTACAAAAACTCCCTTTTATCTTTCTCAGATGTTATTCCTGGTCTCTAGTCCTCGATTTTTCTATTTTTAAGTTTTTCTTAGAATATGTTTGTTTATAATAAAACACGATGGATGTAGTTTTGGTTTTGTCAATTATTTTATTCTTTCATTATCGGATTCTTTAATTTGTTGGCGCGCAATTGTGCTTTGATATAAATATGTACTGTAACTGTATTCATTTTGTTTAGATATATCTTATAAAGAAACATCTAAGTTGGCGCCCGACTGTTAACATCAGTAATTAATGGAAGTTAGTTAACACTTTAAGTAACAATATATTTGCCAAAGCACTGTGCCATCATACCAAAGACAGATAAAGAACACCATGCAGGAACAAGAGTTCTATCTTAAGAGGTGTATTGAGGTATCGCATTCTTCTTCTTTGCAGTGTTCTCATGAAACCTAGATAACATTTTATGGTAATTTAAACATGTTGTCATACACATGTGATAAAATTTTGTGGTCTGCATGCTGCATCTATACGGATTTAATGCAATTCGTTTTTTTACATTTTCGATCAAATTTATTATGTTATTAGGCGAATAAGAGTCTGAAGATGAGGCCTGTCAATTAAGATGAGTATTTTCCGAATACCAACGTTGAGTTGAGAGTGTAAAGAACAGGCACAGAAAACAATTTAATAATCGTACAAGAAGAATACGATTCAGACAAACACAACGACAAAAAACCCGCAAATTTGCCTAATAATTTTCCATACCTATTCGCAAAAAAAACAATCTATTTTCAGTTCAACTTATAGACGATACTTACGGTATCTATATAAAATGACATTTCATTTTATGATTTGCTTATTTGAGAAATGATACATTTGATTCTACAAGTGGTCGTCCAGTGGTCGAATTTCATATTAACAAACTTACCATATCTAAATTGGGAATTTCGCTTTTCCTTTTATTTATAGTATTATGAGCGGCTAGAATTGAGGATTTAAAATCAGAAGATATTTCAGTAATTCGTGGAAATTAGTTTTTATCCTACTCTTAAGAACCTAAAATTATGATAAAAACTAATTTCCACTCTACTCTTGTTTCAACTAAACTTCACTCATCTTGTTAAAAAAATTATTCTCTTTGCAGGCTAGAATCGTCAGATCGACATATAGTGTCGTCACAAAAAATGAGTTCCGTTCATAGCCATTGGAGGTACAAAAGTCATGTGAGTCAATATATGCGAAATGGTAAATTTCGTATTACCACAATTCTGATATTATTGTTGTCTATCATTATCATACATGTACGTCTTTGGAAACACCGATCCAAATGTCATTATTTAAAAACTGATGTAAGAGGGGCGATTGCTATTTTTTATTAAAACTTGGTCAAACTTAAGCAGATTTATTTTGCTTTTTAATTCTCACATTGTCTAATATATAACAATATGAGAATTTTTTTACGATGCGATTTTTTAATAATTTTTTTTCATGGAATGTAGTAACAACATAAGGCACATTTGACTCCACCATCTCATGGAAATACAATGATTTAAAGTGATTTAAAATTAGTGTGAAATCACCTCGACAGTTGTGGAGCAAACTATTTTCTTTTAATTTTTCATAGAATAAAATCTCATAGGAGAGTTAATTATTAACGCACAAGTTAAAACATGCGCACCGCACATTTAAGGTTTTGCGTCTTTGTTAGCCTGTATTCAGTCGTATTCATTTGCGTTATTTCCGCTAGCGCGTTTTAATTCATGATGTTCATATCGGCTAGAGTTACTCCGATTTTAATATTGGACAAGTTTTTGTGGAATATGCGCGTTAATTTCATATATTATATTTCGATCCTCTGACTATTGCTAGTTCAGTTTTTAAAACGAGAAAGAGATTTTTTTTCATATGTGAATCGAGAAGAAACAAAAAATCGCCAAACGAAATATTTAAAAAAATCAAATGTAGCTTAGGCCATATACCTAAATTTCAATAGTGTGTATTGTAATTGCAGGTAAATTTGAAATATTCACCTACTGTTATACTTTTTCTGGCTGAAGTTTATTGAATTGATGAATCGTCGTAGCTACGAAAACGTGTTTTTTTTAATATATTTCACAGGTTTATATTTTTACATAAATTTCTTTACATATCGTTCACTTTATGTTAAATACAAGGCAGAATAAAATATAGGGCTCTGTGTGATGTGAAAAGATAATTTATGTCGAAGTCTCCAATTGGGGATAGTGGGCAAATATTCCCCGATTGGGGAAATCCCCAGTGGGAGAGAGTGGTAAATAATAATTTTTTTTTCATATATACATTGCATTAAAATCAGGTCGAAAAAGATGTTTGCAGCAAGTGAGTGTTATCGAGGGCTCCAATAAGCCTAAGAAGCTATAATGGGAGAAGAGAATTCTGATATTTTGGTACATGTGGATATTGTGGCTCTTCCTCTCGAACCAAGTGCTCTCACCGAAGATAAAGAAGACAATGAAGACAATATCCAAACCAATGAATGCCTAGAGATATTTTAGGGAATGTTGAGGTTTTTGTCAAATGATGACTGATCAAAGCAAAGGTCTTTGCTAATAGTCCATCTCAAGATGTTGTAATACAACGAAACTTAGGTCATGGTAAAGAACATAAAGAAAGTGGAAATAATACTACATCACGTAGTTTTAATTTAATTGTGATTAACATTAATGTAAACATTACGATGACTTTAATACAGAATATTTATTTTTTTCCAAATCGTATGAAAATTCTTCATATTAAGTTTTAAACATATGAGTATTGAAGTTTAGCTATTATATTTGGAACCTGAACTCACTGAAAAAATAATATATAAAACATGTTCTCAAAAGGAAGCAATAGGGCACTCCTATTTATATGTAACGGAATTTCCATTTGCCCTAGATTAATATTATTAGCGATCCATGGCTCCGATTTTTTTATTACAATTAAATATCTTTGAATAAAACATAAGGGTACACAGTCCCTCCAGCTATGGCGATTGCCATTTCTTATTGTATTATGCTATACCTTAACTTGATATTAATTGCATTCTTCCTGTAGCATTTTGGTATTTTGTTCAGCCAGTTATTATTTTTGTTTTTCTTTAACTTGTTATTTAATATGCTGATTATAATAAAATTAAATTTAAATTAATTTTTGATATTAATTACGAGAAAATAGGCTTCAGATTGATAGTAAATCTTAAACGGTAAATTTGGAATTTTGTTTTAAAATTTTAAGTGAAATATAAACGTTTTTTTTCTAATTATTGCTTGTAACACAGTTGCAGGAAACGTTTTAGCAGGTCTCTGCTCCGAAATAGTATTTAGTCTGTACGTCCTTAGTTATTCTAATTGTGGGAAAAAGTTCTTGACTCGTGTTGTCGTTGCTTTTTATTTTTCTTACATCGTTCATTATCAATTGGCTACTGATTATAATCTGTATAATTTGGAACCGACTACTAAATGTTCATAGGAATGGGATTTTAAAGAGTTTAGCTATTCTATGAGGCTACAGTGATTTATTTAGTAAATTCTAGTAAGTAACTTAATGAGCTGCTTTATTTTAACCAGAATAATAAAAAACCGAAGCATGTGTAATATAAAACAGTAAAATAAAACTTTGAGTTTTATATTTAATCATGTTGGGATATCAGTTTTTATATCAAATTTCATTATCACAATTTTAAGGAACAAAATATTTGATCTATTTGAAAATACTTATGTTATATCAGCTCTACTTTTACATTGAGTTATATAACTGATTCAATTCGGCATTGCCATCGTAGCATAACAAATTAGTATTTAAGTTATTAAGGTTAGTAATATTACTCAATTTCCAAGCGGAAATATTTTCAAAATATCTTAGCAACTATGAACTATGGCCAGTTACAATTCTCTCGTGTATATCATGGGCTTGAAGCTTTTCAATTACTTAATACTTTGCAATACAAATTTGCAGGTAGAGAAGACAGGGTTTCTGAGATACTTCTAAATTTGTTTAAAATGAAATGGCATGATATTTTTTAGTGCCCCTACTGAGTGACGTATCGGAGTATAAATCTTTCAAAATTCAAAAAATTATGTCTCTAACTTACATTAATCATTAGATATAAATCTCCAAAATATTTTAATGTTGCGTTCAGTAAATATACAAAAAATTGATATCATAATATTAAGCAATACTATCAATAGACATTGGTATAAAGTCATATTTGTTAATTTGAGAGATAATTTTTTTTTTCTAATTTAATGTTGTGTTTCTTGATATGCTTTTCGATACAAGGATAATAAAAATTGTGATTAGGTTATAATTAAAATAGTAAGTTGGTTTAGTTAAAAAACTTGTAAAGAAAACCAACTTGTTTTCAAGTGTTTCTTTACAATAATTACGTTACAATAGCATACATTATCAGATATCACTATTCCAAATTTCGTCTGCTATAGAACCTTTATACCTTGCATATCTGATACTTGATTTTAAATTAATATTTTGAAAAGGTTACAGACAGTACGAACAAAATTTATAGATTCCAGACGCTATCTTGACTAAAATGGATAATAAATTGTTGTCTGATTTTCATCTTCTCTGGAATTATACAGTTCTAGCGGCAGATGATTACGTATAAGGTTACGTCTTTCTTTATATCACTGTGTTTAAATCCGTATCTGAAATCATAGTTATTAATAAAATATCACACTTACATCAGTATAATAGATTAGATAAAAAAATTATATTTTCATGCAATACAAAACTTGCTTTTGTTCATTTAATTTTTTTGAACTATTGATTTATTTTAATTATGTGTTAGCAAAACAAATCGTAAATTGTTTATGTCTACAACCATTCGCAAATATCTGTGAAAAATAGTAAATGCCATTAAATTGAAGACCAGTTCTTTAGTTGTGGATTAATATTTGATCATGTGTTGGTTCAGTTGGGTAACATTTACTGTATATACATGGACAATTAAATGAAATTGCCTGCCACTTATTTTTTAAATTCATTCAATTCAATTAAGTGTTTTAAATTTTAGTAATACAGGAAATAATATCGCTCATAGAGCGATCATTTTCAGTTTCTCGGTGTTGGCAGGTGGATGTATCATAAACATTGGACGTGATTTATTATGCTGTCAAGTATACTGGGATTCGAATTAGTAACACAACTTATTTGACTAATAGCATGCTACTTGAGATACTAATTTATGTGTCAGTATTTTAGTGACGCTAAGAATAACCAGATGGTTAGTTTCTAGTCTTTTATCTTAATATTATATAATGTGCGCATATATATGGACACTCACAAACATATTCAAGCATATCTATATATAATTGCTATTTTACATTCTTGTCATTGTGTAAGGTTTTTATATTATACCTGATGGGTAACAGAAATTGGATATAAGTATGTTGTTTCTTTTGTCGGTTGATACAATTTTTCATTATTTTTTATTCATAAAAAATAGCAGTTATAGTTCTTATTTATTGACACAAACATGACGAATTTTTCAATTTAATTATTGTTTTATTTTTTCAGTTATTATGTTCTTAATTAAGCTATTCTTTGAATCTAATCGAGCCTGGTGTTATGTTTTAATTATTGTTTATAAATTATGAACGTTTAGTCACACAAGTTTTCTGGCCACTATCTGCGTCTGGCGTCTTATTTGTAATAAAAATTAAATACAAAATTTTTTTCGTAAATGATACTCAGTCGAATTTTAAAACCTTGCTTTAAAATTTAGTTCTTTGAAATACATGTTTATGGATAACACATCGACAGATGTGTGAGGCTAATTAATACTTTTAAATGTTTTGAATATTTTTTTTATAACGGCCATAACTTCTGCAATTCGTTTGCCTATATACATTACTAAAACTACTTATGTGCAATTCACTACAGTTTTTAGTCTCCAACTGCAAGCAGTGAGAATTTATTTTCTGCTGAGGTGTCATTTGACCACACGAGACAGTGCGCGTTACAAAATACTTCATAGTTTTATATGAAATGAGTCACCAAATAAAAAGAAAATACTTTTATTATAATCTGGAATACAGAATGAAAATTCGAAGTAATACACGTTATTATTCCAGAAAGGAAATATTATATTTTAGGATGTGGATGTTACATTAACTCTTAATATTATCTCGGTATAATTTCACTAAATTTGTGGAACGTCTACGTCTGGACTTTTGTATATTAATTGACACTATTTATCATCAAACAAATATGGTCGTTAAAAAGAAAATCCGTATATTTTTAACTCGAAATAAGGATTACGAGTATATATTTAGCTGAAAGATAATTCGTAGTTTATTCATATTCTATTATTTGCTACTTTTTCGTTTCTATTTTCGTCATACACTAGTTTTTGATTCTATAATTGTCGGATTTTTCTCAAGTAATTAGACAAATCTAGTTACTTAGTATAAAAAAGAAAAATTACCTTTTTTACTAGTGGCTATAAGGCTCACTTACTTTATATGTTATTATTATTGGCTCTCAAATATAGTAAGGATAAGTTCTTGAAAATACCTAATGTGTCTTTCGGTACACAAACATTTAACTTTAAACTTAATGCAACCGATTTTATAACAGTAATTGGTATAAAATATTGTAATTTTGGTTTTCAAACATTCATAGGTTTCATGCAATGCACCGTTATCGATATATATTAACCATTGTTCACTTAAACTAAAGTTTTGCTGAACAAATATATCTGGTATATATTAATAACTTATAAATGAGGAGGTTAATGTGTTTTATAAGCCCATGTCAAATGAATTCCAAATTATTTGAGAAATCTGAAAGAATTCATGAATACCTGCAATCAAAATCACTAAAATTATTTTAGGGGCACCGCTGCATGTATCCAAAACCCTGCAAATGATTTACTTTGATTTTCAAAATTTTTGTGGCGATAATTTTATATATGAATAAATAATAATATTATAAGTACATTGTTTAAAGAAATTTACGTATATATTGTATAGCTATAAAAAATATTATTCTTTTCCTTTTGATCCATTAATGGTATCCGTTTTCATTCCGAATGATTTTGAACTTTTTTGTGTAAGTTAATAATATAGGTTTTTATAATTATATACATACATCGATGTCTTGAATAAATGGCAAATAATAAAATATGTTGGATATAATGTGTTATGCTACCATCTTTACAGTGTATACGAGTCTTTAATTTTTAATTAATTTTCAGATTAAAAGCTACTTGCAATAATTTTATTTCTACTATCTTTTCCCGATTATCACACGATAAATGAAAATAAAACTAAATAAATTATCTATGTTGGGTTTTTTGGTATATATCATAGCACTGCCATGTATAGATCAAACATGAAAAAAATTAAATTAATTTTTTGGAAGTACAACACAATACAGTTAGGTGATGTTTTTTTTTTAAATTGGCAGCGACACAAAACAATCGTTTCTAAATTAATAATCGCTATCTTATTTTACCATTTGATATATATTTTTAAGTCGTGTTATTCATACTCTGTTTTTTAATAATATGATAACGTACAAGAAAAAATTTAAAAAGGTGAAAAGGCCTCTGTACTAATACATATACGCATATGTTATGTGGATATATATATATATATATATATATATATATATATATATATATATACAACTTGAATTCAAAAGAAAATTGAACTCAGTCTTTTAACACGTCTCCATCAAAGAGCGTCTTTTCATCCTTCCGAAAACAATTTGTTGCAACAGCGATCTCGCTTTAGTCTTATGGAATTTTCATTTTCTTGCTATTTAAAATATTCAAAAGTATTCAAACGGTAATAGGAATTGTCCATGCTATTCTTTGAATAACTCTTAAAGGCTAGTGCCGAGGGTATTATTTTGTTACCGGTGCTTTTTCAGTGTATCTATTTAGTAATTTTACAATATATAAGGAGATATATACAAAGCTCCTCAGTGCGTGTTTGCAGATATTTACAAAGTCCTTATCATTCGTGCTTGAATAATTTTCTTAAATATAATAAATTTGATTTCGATACGATTGACAGATAACTTATTGTTACAGCAAAGTAGATTAATTATGTGACGAGGTGAATATATTCTTTCTTTCAGCTGTCATTTTTGGCGTTAAAATCATAAGTGTAGTGGATTGTTACAAAATCCACTAAAATGTTACTGTTGAATCTTCAAGTAAACCTTGTATCAATTAGTTTTCTAAGTTTTCACTAAAGTTTTAATGAACAAATACCAGTGCGTAAGAATTCATTACTTTTTAAATTTAATATTTTTTACGTACAGAATTGTTACTTTCCAATTTAATGTAGTTTTAATCAAATGCAATTTCGTCGTTTATATAGACAAATATAATACACATGATGAGTAATTTATAAGTGACAAGTAGTAACTACTATATTCCTTAGATAAATGTGTTTCTCAATCGTACGTTTAAATAGAGTTTAATAGCATTATTTCAAGTACGAAATGTAATTACGAAAAATGCAATTTTTTATGATTAATGTCATGAAAATTGTGTAAAAATATTTAAACTTTTTGCCAAAAGAAGTGTTTCCCAAAAGATTTTTGACAAATTGTTTGAATAGATTTTATCCTATAATTCCATTGTTTTATTCTTCAGTGTTTTGCTCATTTACATAGCAAAGCCTTTAATACCCTTTACCCGTTTAACCAAAAATAACCTTTTTATGTCGTCTCAAATAACCAGCCCCGCCACGTATCCGTTCAATCGTTCGTTTTTTTTATGGAAATTAACCTTTGAAGCGACCTTTCCTTTTTTTTATACTTTTTTCTTTATTAGAACATAGTAGTTTAATATTGTTTATCGCTGAGTATATTTAGTTCAAAAGTCGGCTTTATTGGGCTAAAAATATTCACTTACATTAATTTCACGAATAAAACAATGCCATAATTTGCAAACTGCATTGCTTTCCTATGATAATTTTATTAAATTTTATGACGAAAAGAGTATAAAAATACAGCCTAGGTAACAAATTAAATTATATATTACACACAGAAATATATATATATATATATATATATATATATATATATATATATACACACATATATATATATATATATATATATATATATTCTTCCTCTAAGTATAAATTAATATTAATTTCTAAAGAATTTTTCCGTTGAATACAGAATGACTTCATATTAACAGTGACTGATGGGAAACATATAGTGGAATTATATTTAACAAATATTATTTTCTTCTACGTATTGCCATATTTGGGTTTATTAAATATCTATGATCAGTTTTGCCTAAAACTATTATTAATTCATGGAATATACCTCTCTTGAAATATAGACATTTTCTGATATATTAGTATTATATTATCTTACATGAATAGTGAATTTTACATTTCGTGAAGACGGGGAAAACTGTGGTGACAATGTAAATATTTTAATTAAGAAATATTAAACTTTTACTCTATTTTAGTTATTTACTCAGATTAATTCATTTATATCTAATGTTTGTAACTCTTCTAAATCAGTAATTTTCTTTGCGAACAAAAGAAATAAATTTCTATATGAATTTTTCCTGTGTTTTTTTGTAAAATTTTGTTGTGTATAAATTTTGGAATACAGTTTCTTTTCTGAGTTTTAAAATGCATACGTTTTACTGTTTGCATTTCAAACGAACATAACTTCTTTTTTAATGCGAACCTAGTTCTTGTTATTTAAATTATGCTTCTTTTTTCATCACATAATTTTAACAGAGTTTTGTTATTTCGGTTTTGTTTGGGTAATATATAGGTCGTTCTGCAATTTTTGCGTTCCGAATCTCAAAAGAAAAAAAAAGGGAATCTCAAAGTTTCCATACATTTGTTTGTCTTTTACGGTCATTTTCTAGAAAAACCGTTTGACATAGAAATTTGGCAGGGAGATATAATATATTAACCAGCTTATATTTTAACAGCTGAGAAAAAAAATATTTAAAAAATGACAAATGAAGGAATCAATTTTTATTTTCATATTTCATTAACTTCTCATTAGTAAAGGAAAGATTTTGTGCTACTATTTATTCAGGATTTTATAAAAGATAAATCTGAAAGCTATTATTGAGCATAAATAAAAAATATATCCCGTCTTGTTTCTCTGAAACTCAGAAAGTGAAAGTAATAAAGAAAATTATACTACAAAAATACATAAAAAACAGTAAAAAAGAGCCGAAATTTCAAAGTTCGTGAAAAAACATTGATTGTGATTGATATGATAGGTTATAAAAAATAATAGTAATATTCACATGGTTTAAGATAAATATTATACACACATAAATATTAATAAGTGAGTAAGGGACCTAACAGTTCTAATTATGTTCCTAATTGGAAACTTTATTTCTTACAGAGCTGGAAGTAAATATGTAGTCCTTTGTATCCCAAAAAAATGCTGAGACAAAAAGTACTTTTATTCAAGATGTAGGAAAAGTAAGTGCTCATAGGGAAATGTTAAGAATTAGGGCAAATGTCAACGACAACGCAACCTCATTATAGGAGTCAAAACGCTTAATTGTGTTTATTTACCTTTTCTAAATCGATAACTACTGAAATGTTAACGTCGGAAATCACAGATGCTTAAGAAAACTTAAACGCCGAAAGAAGTGACAAAATCATTGGGTATTTTTGTAAAATTAAAAATATAAAGTACTTAATAATAATATAATTTATTCGTGGATATAAAATACAACAGGTAAAGTAATAGACATGTACAGAAATTTAAAAAGTTAGTTACACGCCTTAACTTAAAATTTTTCAATATTTTATCCACAAAAAGTTTACTAGCTCGGCTTGTGCAGTTATGCCATAAGCATCATCGTCACGACCGGTTTACAGCTAGTACTTTTTGATACACACATACACACACATATACATAAAAAAAATATACTCATACATACATATATACACATATAAAATACATATACATACGTACACATACCCATGCACACATATATATACTCACATACACGATAGATAATAATGTTAATAAATATTTTTAATACAGGGATTGCATACAGACATATAACTACATACAAAATATTACCCATAGAGGACACATAGTAAAAAGAAAAAAAGTAAAACCAAAATTAGAAAAGCAAGCCAAAAAGTAAGATACTAATAATAAATAAAATTTAAATCAAATAATTTCGAAATGCCGATATTTTCCGTTTATTCCTTTTGCATTTGATGGGTCAAAATCAACTTACGAATTGACCTTTTAAAAGTAATCATGGATCCAGCGGTTATCAGGAGCGAAAGGAGTTCATTCCAAGTTTTAGTTGCTTTAAAACTTAAAATTACCCCAATAACCGGTTGTGCGATGTTCCGGGACTAAGAGAAGTCGGTCGTTGGTGCTCATCACGTGGCAATGAGTAGTGCGGACCAGTTTAATATATCGTAAAGATATCTCGACTCCTTTGTTGTGAAAAGTCTACGCAAAAACGGAGAGTGTGATAACTGCGACAATCGTGCATTCGGAGCATTCCATGCTCATTTAAATACGGTGATAAATGGAATTGCCGCGGGATATCAAAACCAAACGCGCCCATGCATTTTGAATTCTTTGGATTGGATTGACAGTTTTTGAAAGTAAACGCAGGCCGTATACGATATCACTATGATCGATTACAGGAAGAATGAGGATCTCAACTAGAATTTTCCTAACGGGAACAGAGAGATAAGGACGGTATCTGAATAGCGTTTTGAGACGCGTAAAGAAACATTAAATTTCTGCGGTTTCGGGTTCATGAAGTCTCAGCTGTGAGTCCATTATAATGCCTAGATTCTTAGCGAGTTCCACCATAGGAACACACTGTCCGCTTATGGCGAGCTTCTGTCTTCCTGATCTTGCTACCTGAGCCCTACTTCCCGTAAGAAAAAAAACTGGATTTGGAAGGGTGGTATGTTTGCACGAGCAATTACAGATTTTTATGAGATCTTCATTAATCTTTTCGCTCACTCGGTCTTCAGCTCCCACACGAAAGGATTTGTACAGCTGCGTATCGTCACCGTAAAAGTGATCTTAAACGTGCTCTTAATTACTCGAAATGTTCTGTGTTAACCATGGAAACCTGATTCGGTAAGAGGAAGCGCTTTAATAGATTCTAAAACACTTTTAAGCTGATTAGAAATAGTTTTTCTATAATTTTAGATATTGCCGGTAGAATGCTTAGAAGGCGAAGACCGCTTAATGACTGAACGCTAACACTCTTGCCTATTGGGATGACAATTGATTTTTCCATATCTCCGGATTGGTAGAAGAGGTAAGCGACGGATTTACAATTTTAGTAATCACGGTAAGGGTGTATGGTAGTGTTAGTGCACCCATACAGAGATACCTTCATCACTGACAGCTTGGGAGTTTAAAGGATACACAATATTCGACAGAATGTCTTAACTCACCGTCTGAAAAAGCATTTTTATCTCAGCAAAACGATGGGCATCATAAAAAGAAGTAAGATCAGCGTCCGCACTATTGGGGCAAGCTAGCGTTGCAAAGTGATCGATAACCTGATCTGGATCGCAGAGATGGTGAGACACGTTATTTTCTACACTTTTACTTACAGAATATATTGCTTGTAAGCCTCGACATAAACATTTGCCACCTCCACGATGTATGTTTACATAAAAAATAAAATATGCTTTTCTCTCCCGTCACAAAGCTATGATAACTAGATTTCTCAGTGATTCATAATACTTTAAATGTGTATCTTTCTTTGATTTAATAGCTTTAGATCCGGTTTGATCAGGCAGATGCATCATAAGATGGATCGTGTTCGTTATATACGGTTTGGATGGATGGATGCGCGTTTTTGCTCCCTCACCGGTGCATAGGCGCCAAAAAAGGACAAAATGCTGGTATTATAATTATTAAAAATTTTGTCGATATCGTCGCTCTCTGCAACACTGTCCTACTGAATTTGTGATGCCGCTGAAACAAATAACTCTATATCTATTTTATTAAGACAACGGGAACGGAATTTACGATCAGGCATTTGAGGTTTTATGATATTGAATATATCGACCAAGATAGCGTGGTCACTTAAATCTTGACTATGAAGAATCAGTATATTTATATTAAAATCAAATAGACTGCAACACAATAACTCAACTAAAGTTTCCGAGTGTTCCAGTTATCCTGATCGCCTCAATCGAGAGTAGTTTGAAACCAAACATCTCCAGCCAGTTAATGGTTTTATAGGTGCTTGAATCAGACTGATTCAGTAAATCTACATTAAGATTACCTGTGAAAAAAAAGATTCAGCGGTGCAGTTAAAGCTGGTCACCGTCTCGCTCAGGCAATTGAGCGCTAAATCTAGAGATATATTTGGTGGTCGGAATGCAGTACCTACAATCACGCTGACGCGACCCATCTCTAAGCGAATCTAAAGATGCCCAAGATCTGTATTTGGGATGGTTATCTTCCGGTATCGTATGCCTTCGCGTACAAAAAAAGCTACATCTCCTTCATGGCCGATGGTGCGATCGCGGTGCGCAAGCGAGTAGCCGGGCACGGCGAGGATGCACGTGTTCAAAGCGCATGCAATCCACGTTCCATTTGTAGCCAGTATATCTAGATCATGTTCTATTATCGCTGTGTATAACTCATCATGGCCCATCTAAAAGACCAAGCATTTAAATGACCCAGGGTAAGACAACTTTAGTGTAGCCATGGATCCAAGGTCCAACAGATGTCATAGATAAATGTAATTATTTTAAAAAGATTTAGGAAAACCCGGCTTTTCTCATCCCTATTATAGAGTTTTTCACCGATGGAATTTATACCAGTTTCTAATGTCTTCATACGAGTTCTTCTTTTCTTAACACATTGTGTAGGAAGTTGTTGTCCATTATGTTTATTGGTACAAAATAAGTGTCACTAAGTGCAATAGACCTAGTGGTCATATGACAAATGATGATTTATAAGTGTTAAACTAAATACGAAATAAAGTAATAAATTAAAATTTGTGTTCACTTGGAAATCTATAAAATGTAATTGTGATCGATTTAACCTGTGCGGTGTTATGAGTATTAAATGTGCCCTTACATAAGATAAAATCACTCCACTGCCTGAAACTTTTGAAGTATTGCATATATTTGCAAACAACATTTCCTATCACGTTCACTTACAATTTCTGTTCCCTCTTTATCATTTGTTTAAGTGTAAATTTTTTGACTTTAATTTTTAACATAGAACTTTAAAATTACGCTACATTTTTCCCAAAAAAAAACAACTTAAACTTGTTATTTTTGGTTGTACATGGATATTACAGTAACAACAAAATAAATTTCCTAATGCGTTGTGTTGTACTTACAAGATTTGTTAGATGAGTATATTTGGCTGGTTCTGTTTCTAAACTATTCCCATAAAATGGAAACTAAAAATATTTGCACAATATAAAACCTTAAATTTTCATGAAATTGAATTAAATCATTGGAGTAGACAATATTTTAGAAATTGTATATTATATAACATGATCTATTATAACTAAAACGTTATCCAATTCCTAGTAAATAAGTATATGCTAATACAGAAATATTTGCCTCAAGTGTGAATATTGTAATTAATTAAACAATACGATGGAGCTAGGTGATAAATAAATTGACATTCGAAATAAATAAATTGAGATAAATAAAATGAAGATGATAAATAATTGATATTATTTCGCAACGCTTTGGTGCAATACTGAAATGAATTTCATAAGTGAATCATAGCATCGATATAAGACTTTATATTACTAAGGTACTAGATAAAACATGCAGTACGTAAAGTAATTTTATTTAATCTATTTGTGTATCTCAAATGCAAATTATGTCACTCACACTTTTCTTCGAAAACTTTTCGTGTTTTGTAAGTTGTTGGCTCGGCGAAACTCAGGAAGCTTTGGAAAAATAATATTTTTAAAGATGGTCAACCTAATATATTTTATTTTTTTCAAGAACCAAAAATATCAGAAATACTAGATCAAAAGAAAAAGACAATTAGTCTCCAACTTTAACACGATTGAAGTGAAAAAGCACCTCTTCCACCGAATTTAATTTAATTTCTTTTTGCGGTCAAAACAACTGGAAATTTGGTTTAAAAGAATTTGTAGCCTATTCATTATTAATGGGCTTAAATTAGTAGAAAATGTATTACAGCATATTACGTCAAATACTTTGGGGGTGCTGTCATGATAATTTTTTCTTCGTTACTATTTTAGTCCATCGTGAGGTGCAGCTCTCAAATTCTCCTTATTCTATGCTTCCCGCTGAATATTTTTCTTTATTTTTAATGTAAATCTTACGAACATCTCAATGCAGAATGTGTTATATTTTCGAACCGTGAAATGACTATTTCTTAAATATATGAGTAATTAAGACTGGCTATTATATTGTAAACCTGAGTTCACTGAAACAATATTATTTACAACATGATCTCAAAAGGAAGCAATAGGGCTCTAGTATTTACATTTAACGAAATTCTCACTTGCCCTCCAGCTCCTATATTAATATTATCAGCGACTTGCGTTTTCGACTCTAGGAATACAATTAAATATCATTGAATAAAACATAAGTGTGCTCAGTGCCTCCAGCTATAGCAATTGCCACTTAAAATTGTATTGCTATATATTTGTTCAGCCAATTGTTATTTTTGATTTTTTTCGGAAAATGTTTTTCAGTGAGCTGATTTTTGTTATAATTATTAAGGAATTTTCTATTAAAGTTTTAAGAATTATCTCTTAATATTGCTTTTAAAAACTAACTTGAAAGAAACATACAGGTCCATATTCTGAAATGCCGCTTGGTCTATACATCCTTAGTTATTCTATTTGTGTAAAAAAATTCTTGACTCGTGTTCTCGTTTTTTTTATTATTCTTATATCGTTCCTTATCAATTGGCCACTGCTTATAATCTAAGTAACCATATGTTCATAGGACTGAGGTTTTAAAAAGTTCAGAAATTCAGTTAGGTTGCAGTGATTTATTTATTTAATTCTAGTACGTAACTTAATGAGCTGCTTTATTTTAACCAGAATAATTAAAAACTAAAGCATGCGTAATATAAAACAGTAGAATTAAACTTTGAGTTCTTTATTTAATTATGTTGCGATGTCTCTTTGTAAAACAAATTTAATTAATTTTAAGAAACGAAATGTATGACCCATTTGAACACTGTTATGTTATGAGTATTACCATCGCAGCATAATTAGTTCGCATTTTAGGTAATTAAGTTTAGTAATATAACTTAATTTCCAACTGGAGCTATTTTTAAAATTTCTTAGCAGTACGAATTATGACCACTTACAATTCCGTCGTGTATATTATGGGCTTGAAACTTTTCAATTACTTAATATTTTGGGATACAAATTTGCAAGTATAAAAGACAGGGTTTCTGAGATATTCCTACATTAGTGTAAAATGGAATGGTATGATATTTTTTCGTGCGCCTATTTAGTGGTGTATCAGAGTATCTTTAAAAATTCAAAAAATTATGTCGCTTAGTCACATTATAAATTAGATATAATGGCCGTTGGCACAACATTATATTTGTTATTAAATATATTTGGCGTTAATTTTGTAGAAATTTATTATTCACAATTAAATGAAACTACGTGATGTAGTATTATTTCTAATTTCTTTAAGTTCTTTACCACGACCTAGGTTTCGTTGTATTACAACATCTTCAAGTGGGTTATTAGCAAATATATCTTCTAAGATCTTTGCTATTAGCTCTAGAAATAATACTACATCACGTAGTTTAATTTAATTGTTATATTTATTAATTTAGGAGGTACGAAAATATTTTCAAATTTGATATTCTGTTTCTTGATTAGCTTTTCGATACAAGGCTAATAAAAATTGTAATTAGGTTTTAATTAAAATAGTAAGATGATATTGTCAAAAAAATTGTAAATAAATACAATTAGTTTCTAGGTGTTTCATCATCTCATATTTGGACCGTTCCAAATTTCATCTGCTATAGAATCTTTATATCTTATGTATGTGATACTTGAATATTAAATTAATATTTGGACTATGTTACAGATAGGAAGCAAATCTGTAGATTCCAGACACTAACTGGACTAAAATTGATAATAAATTAGTATGTTTAATTTTCACTTTCACAATTACGATTATATTTAAATTACGTCTTTCTTTGTATCACTGTGATGAAATTCGTATCTAAAATCATAATCATTAATAAAATATCAGACATACATCAGTACAATGGATTGAAATAAAAAATTATCTTTTCATGCCATAGAAAACTTTATTTAATTTTTTTCACCTATTGATTTACTTTAATTATATTTTAGTTAAACAAATCATACACTGTCTATATCTGCAACCATTCGCAAATATCCGTGAAAAATAGTAAATGCCATTAAATTGAAGACCAGTTCTTTAGTTGTGGATTAATATTTGATCATGTGTTGGTTCAGTTGAGTAACATTTACCGTAAATACATAGACAATTAAATGAAATTGCCTACCACTTATGTTTTAATTTCCAGGTGTTTTAAATTTTAATAGATTGGTAAATAATGTCGGTCACAGAACGACCATTTTTAATTTTCAGCGCTAGCAGGTGGATGTATCATAAATAATGGATATGATTTATTATTGCTGTCATGTATAAAGGGATTCCAATTAGTAACACAACCCTTTTAACTAATAGCATGCAGCTTGAGATACTAATTTATGTATCAGTATTTTAGTGACTCCCAGAATAACCAGATGGTTAGTTTCTCAAGTATTTCATCGTAATATTATTTACGTGTACGCATATATATGGACACTCACAAACATATTCACGCAAATGAATATATAATTGTTTCTTTAATATTCCTGATATTGTAATGTTCTCTAGGAATACCTGGGGGTAAATTAATTTGAATATAAAGCAATTGCATATTTCGTTGATTAGTATAAGTTGTTTCATTCTTTGGATAAAAAATATATGTTACATTTCTTCTTTTACTGGTTGCAATGATCATTTTTTGATGATGATGATTTTTTTTAATTCTTCCTTTAATTTTTTTCAATAATTACATTCTTAATAAAGATATTCTTTTAACAAAATCGAGTCCGATATAATGTTTTAATTATCGTTTATAAATTATAGACGTTTAGTTACACAAATTTTCCTGTTGCTATCACTGCTTCGTCTGGCGTCTTCTTTGAAATAAAAATGTGTAAAATATACATATATTTTTTTGTTAGAATTTGAGTTCGTAAACAGCCTTTTAACACGTCGACATCAAAAGCGTCTTTGCGCCCTTGCGAAAACCGTTTGCTGCAACCGCCATCTAGGTTTAGTCTTTTGGAATGTTAATTTTTTTGAGTTTTCAAATATTCAAAGGGTTAAAAAGAATTTTCCTTGTCTTTTTGGAATAATTTTCAAAGGCCAACACTAAAGGATTCCAACTAATTATCGGTTCTTTTTCAGTCTCTCAGTAATTTTAAAAGATATGTACAAAACTCATCGAATGAGTAGCGTATATTTACAAAGTCCATAAGAGATCTCAAAAATATTACTTTTTAATCTTCAAGTAAACCTTGTGTATATTAGTTTTCTAAGTTCTAACTAAGGTTTTAATAAAGAACAAACAGTAATACAATAATGAAAAAATCATTACTTTTTTAATTTAAATTCTTTTTTACATGTTAGAATTATTAAATTTCATGTTAGGATTACTATAATTATTAAAGTAGTTTTAACCAAATATAATTTCGTCGCTTATATAGATGTTTATTATGAAAAGTGATAACCACTTTATTCCTTACTTAACATGTTTTTCAAACATACGTTCAAACTGAGTTTTCGTTTAATAGAATTATTCCAATTGCAAAATCTAATTAGGAAAAATGACTTTTTTTATGATTATCATCGGGAGAATTGTGCAAAAATATTTAAACATTTTCCTAATTAAAATTGTTAGTTCTTGAATAAATTATTTGAGAAGATTTTATCCTATAATTACATTGTTTTATTTGACAGTGTTTTGCTCATTTGCATAGGAAAGTCTTTAATACATTTTACCCATTTAACCAAAAATAACATTTTTATGGCGTCTCAAATTACGAACACTCGCTTTATATAGGCTTGATTGCTTTATTTCGTTTATGAAACTTTTAACTTGGAAGCGACCTTTCCGTTTTTCTTTACATTTTCTCTCTTTATTAGAACATACTAATTTAATATTCTTTATCGCTGAGTATATTTAGTTCAATAGTTGGCTTGATTTGGCTAAAAATCTTCACTTACATTAATTTTATGAATTTCACTTACATTAAAACAACGCCGAATTTATTAATCACAATTTAATGACAAATTAAAAATTCATACGGAAATATTTTTTTAAATTTCTAAAGTGCTCTTTTAGCAATTTTCTCGACTACATTGCGCTCACATGACTACTTTAATTTTATCACAATCAAAAAGTAAATTGAAAAATATTTATTTATCCTATGTGTAGTTATGTTGGCTTCTTATCTTTATTTTTCTACTTCCTAATGAGATGTTATATATATATATATATATATATATATATATATATATATATATATATAAGCATGATATGATATTTACAGTTACTGATGGAAAACGCATGGTGAATAATCGTTAAGAACGAAGTTTTCCTTCATCGGGTTTTCATGGATTCATTTATTAAGTGTTTAGGGTTTTTTTACCTAAGACTAACATCATATTATGAAATCGTTTTCCCATAAAATATTTGGAAATTTGATCATAAATTCGTTTTGTATTATCGTATTTCAAATGTAAATTTTACATTATGGTGAAGAGCGTGGAAAATTATGGTTACGATTTAAATATTTTAATTAAGAAAGACTAAAATCTAATTCACTTATAGTGACTTATTTTGATTAATTTGTTCATTTCAAAGGTTGTATCTCTCCTAAGTAAAAACCTTGCCATAATTTTCTCGATGAACAAAAGGAAATCCGTATGAAATCTGTTTACGCCTTCCGCTTGAGTATTTTTTTATAAAATTTTAATATTTGAATAAATTTTTTAAATAGAATTCTTTTCTATTTTAAAATATTTCTTTCTTATCGGATTAATTTCAAACGAACAAAAGTTCTTCTTTAAAGAGAACCTATTTCTTATTACTTAAATTAAGCTTTTTTAACTTATGACGTCATATTGTTTGAACAAAGTTTTGTTTATGTTTGATTAATCTATAAATAATTTTGTGATTTTTGCGTACCGTATGTCAAACAAAAAAAGGGGCTTCTAAAAAATTCTCGGGTAACCATCTGTCTGTTTTTTTCTCACTGCCGTTTTATTGAGAACCATTTTGACGTAAAAATTTTATATTTGGCAGATTGGTATAACATATTAACCTGCACATATTTCAATAATTCATATAAAAAACATTTATCTATTTAAGAAATGGCAAATCAAACATTCATTTTTTATTTTCATATTTTGTAAATCTCTAATTCATTAAAAAGTAGGTTTTGTGAAATATTTTTTTGAATTTCATAAAAGGTAGCTCTACAAATATTACTAAGAATTTCTAACAAAAAACATATCCCACCTCCATCTCCGAAAAGGAGAAAGTCATAATAATGAAGAAAAATGTTTTAAAAGATTACAGGCAAATATAATAAATAGTCCAAATCTCTCATTTTACTATCAAACAATTTAATACCAGAATCGGCGATATTTTATTCGTAAAATGAAGGCAAGTAAATACTTTTAGGGAAACAAACCAACATTTGTATAAAATATAATCATCTACAAACAACATTAACGACCATTTTCTAATAAAGAAAGAAAAGAAAAATTAAAAGATCGCTTCATAGTTAAAAGTTTCATAAAAGAAAACAAGCGATCAAGCCGATATGAAGCGAGCGCTAGTTATTTGAAACGCCATAAAAAGGTTATTTTTAGTTGAATGGGTAAAGGGTATTAAAGGCTTTTCTGTGTAAATGAGTAAAACGCTGTCTAATAAAACAATTTAATTATAGGATAAAATCTTCTCAAACAATTTATTAAAGCTCTAAAAATTTCTTTTGGGAAAAAGTTTGAATATTTTTGCACAATTTTCCAGATATTAATCATAAAAACCGCCATTTTTGGTAATCATATTTTGTACTTGAAATAATTATATTAAACGAAAACTAACTTTGAACGTGAGGTGGAAAATATGTTATGTAAGGAATATATTGGTAATCAGGTTTCACTTATTAATTACCCATTATATGCCATATTAAACGTGTATATAAGCGATGAAATTGTATTTTATTAAACCTACTTTAAATTAAAAAAAGTATTAATTCCATCGTGTAAAAAAACATTAATTTGTGTGAAACCTTAATTGTTTGTTACCGTATTAACGTTTGTTCTTTATTAAAACCTAAGTTTACTTACACAAAGTTTACTTGGCGATTAAAAGTAATATTTAAGGGAATTCTTACAGAATCCATTATTTCATGATTTTAACGCCAAAAAATAAAACTGTAAGCTAGTACATATTCATCTCGTCACATAATTAAACCACTTGGCTGTAGCAATAAGTTATCTGTCAATTATAAACCGAGATGGCGGTTGCAGCAAGTGGTTTTCGTAAGGGCGCAAAGACGCTCTTTGATGTCAACCTGTTAAGAGGCTGCTCACATATATATATATATATATATACATATATATATATATATATATATATATATATGTATATATATATATATATATATATATATATATATATATATGTATTTTAAAATTTATAAATTTTTGTACAATAATATCGTTGTACAATACCTCGGATAGTTTTTTTAGGATTAAATTATTCACTTTTCCTTTGTTGCATTGTATATCATCATACCATATTAATACGATTTAAAAAACATTATCAAAGAGTACAATGAGCCCTTTTTTTAACTTTTTTTTGTAGCTTCTAATTTAACAAACGCCACTTAGACGTACTTTCTTGCACTTTCTAAAAGATTTAAAATCATTTTTTTCTTTTTTTCTTTATATGGCAGTGCTATGATGTTTATCGAAAAATCTAATATTATTAGTTAATTTTTATTTTATTCTTCAAAAGTAATACAACCGATTTCATAAAAATAAATATCATCAAATATAGTGATTTTGGTTCTTTGAATATTGATTTCAGGCAACGGCCGACGGATCAACTGCCACCAATATACATATACCATTGTTCATTTACACGAAAGTTTTATTAAAGAAATATCTCTGATATATTATAATAAAACAAGAAAGACGAAAATATAACAAAGCTAACGCAAGGATCTACGTCTTTTGAAAGCACATGTTAAACTAATTCAAAATTATTTGAGGAATCAGAAAGAATTCATGAATACCTGCAACCAACATCACTAAAATTATTTTAGGGGCATCGCTGTTTGTATCCAAAACACTGCATGAGATTTATTCTGATTTTCAATTTTTTTATAGCCCCACGTTTTACGAATACGAATAATTAATAACATAATATATTGTTCAAAAAATCTATGCTGTATATTGTATAACTAGAAATAATATTTTTCTTTGTACTTTTGATGCATAGTAGTATTCGTTGTCGTTTCAATTGATTGTAAATATTGATATCTTTAATGAATTTTAAATGTTTATAATATGTTTCTTATAGTGTTTTATTCCGTAATTTTTACAGTATTTATGAATGTCTTTAACTTTCAGTTAATTTTGAGAGTCAATAATTACATGCAATTAATTATACTTCTTCTACCTTTTTAGGATTATCACATGAAAAATAAAAATTAACAATTTAATGATATTAGGTTGTTTGGTAAATATGATAGTAATGCCATATATAGAAAAAAACATGAAAAAAATTAAATTCAATCTTTTAGAAAGTACGTTTAAGTGGTGTTTATTAAAATAGAAGCTCCAAACGAAAGTAAAAAAAAAACGACTCAAAACAATCTCTAATAATGTTTTTTAAATCATGTTAGTATAGTATGATGATATGCAACAAAAAAAAATCTGTATTATAGCACTAGTATGATTCTCTTTTACATTAAAAAGTCTGAAAATCAAACATAAGTTTTTTATAAATCAGCGATAGATGTAATAACTATTATGCAAAAGAGAATGCTAGTTAAACCTTATTTGACCATAGGTAAACTTTTTAACATTTTTACAAATATCCTTTTTGCGTCTGGGCACGAAACTCTTATGGAGATTTATTGTCTAACTATACACACAAAATGAGATTACTTGGGTTCTTTTACTTTTTAGGTATTAAAGTTTGTAAGGAACAACGAATAATAAGCGAGTGTAAATAAATATAATGGGGATGCCCCTTATTTCAACCTGTTTTTCCGAGTGGACACAGTTAACTTATGAGTATTAACATTTGAATTTTTTCCAATTTTCAATATTTCCTTTTCTTTGTTAAATGCTCTGCACTTATGAAAAATTTTAACGAAATTTTCGAATGATAATTTTAAAACTTTCGTCTAGTTACTTGCTACATAGCTTCGACTGTCTACGTCATAATGCATCTCGGTGTACAGATAGTTCTACGTTTCACATACACAAATTACCTGAGACCTCAAAAAATCTTCGTAAATAGCACAAACGAGTTATACCAATCTCATTTTACTCAAGTGTAAAAGAATAGGTTTGATTCGTTTCTACCACAAATCTACGCTTAGGTCTAAACTAAGCCAACACCGCACATATAAACGTCATGTACCTATTAAATATGCGCAAAACAATAAAAAACAATACTTGGGTTCTAGTAGTGATAACATAGCCTAAGCCGTAGTGTTTTCGATAATGTTTACGTGGTCTATTTTTACATCTAGCGTGATATAAAATTTTCCATCTATTTCAAATATATTGGTATAAAATAACCAATAATTTGCAACTAGGGCTGAAAAAAAGGATCTTTCAATTGTTAAGGACCTTGTATCGAATACAGGTTTACATTGAACACAATGTTGTGACTTAGTGTTATATTGTTTTATTATCATAATGTTTACATCTAGCATGATATAAATGTTTCCATTCGTTTCATATATATTGGTATAACATCACCAATAATTTGCGACTAGGGCTGAATATAACTAAGGGTCTTATATTGAATACATATTTATATTCAAACGAATTCTGATATTAAATTGTGGTGAATGTTGATTATGTGTAAGATAGTATAGTCGAGGCTATTATTATATGCCTATTTTATTTACTGAAAAAAAAATTATTTTGTTGTGAAAATAGAAGTAATGTTGTAGACATTCATATCTTTCTTCACTCTACCGTTCTGTTATATGGGCGAATGTATTAATTTTAAGAAGATTTTGAAATAATATACAAGGCGAAGAAAAATTATTACGTTTTTAGTTAAAAATTTAAAACATTTAAATTTTTAACTAAAAACGTTACCATTGGTTGGAAACGTACATTTGAGTAAAAGCTTCTTTTTATAGGTATTAGTTTGTGGAACGTAACCTTGCATAAGTCGTATTCATTTAAAAACTGATATCCAATTGTCACTAATAAATAGGAAAGCTAGCATTATTCTCATACAATGGTTTTTGATTTTGATAACATGTCTGAAAATGTTTATTAAAAAAATTATTATATGGAATATTTTTTACTCGTGGTAATTTAAATAAATATCAAGATATAGTCAAAGGGACATCTAGTCAAATAGAAATGACGACGTCAATATATATGCGGAATTAATTTCAGTTAAACGAAATTACCTTACCAACGGTGGGTGTGGCTTTGTTGTAATATGTGTCCTATTTTATTACACTTTAAACTAATACACAAATTAATTTTTTGCCTGTAAATTGGTATAGGAATATTTAAATTGCTTAGGATTTACCAAAAGTAAACGCCATGTTGTGTGACGTGAAAATCTATACATTCAAAAATAGCAATTCATAAAAATACATTCAAATATCATAATCATATTATCTTAAGAAAGCTTTGTCTCAGTAGAAAGGATTGTTCTTGAACAAATAATTTTGGTTTTGACACATATATATGTGTGTAATAAAATTTAATGGTACAGTTATATTCAATCGCTACTAATAATTCGTAAATAGTAAGACAGAATGAGATTCCAAGCACTGCATTATAGAAAAAATATTGAAAAGGCAATATTCTTTGTGATAATCGCCATGATTCAGCGGTGTTGATTTTGCAATTTTTGCTACCATTATCGTTGCACAATGGAACAACTTGGTTAAAAGTTGGATATTGTATATTTATGAACATTAAAAACCAATCGAAGTTTAATTGTTTTTTTGATCAGTTGGTCAAAACTACAAATCCGTAACAGACTACGGACATTAAATATTGTTTTTATATAATATCTATACCATGAAAATGAGAAAAAAAAACAAATATTATTTATTTGGAACATTAGTTTATCTATGTGTATGTAACATGTGTAAATAAATACATTCTATATACCTGGATATTGTGCTTCTTTCTTTTTCGGACGTTGATCTTTTATTTTACGTTTAGAAAAGTTAAAACAAACCCACAGTATTACCAGAGTTTTAGAGTGCTTTCGTTTATGAACAAATCTTAAATATCCACATATAAATTATATCACGAAAACTTAATAATAATACCGTTAAACCATTAATGGAACGAAGAAAAACGATAAATAATTATGAAATCAGAAGTTCTACAAAAGACAATATGCAATCAGATCGAGTAACTGAGGGCGCCAGTTATATATGATCTTTAAACTTTCTTTTTGGTAAATAAGAGATATCAAATTCTTTTATATGTACGAGCATATCGAGGAAAAATGGCTAATGAAATTACTGAAGTGTGGGGTAGACATAATTTGTTAATATTTTTCTGTCAGTTCTGTCATGTGAAGAATTATATTGTTTATATGCAGAAACTGCATTGTTTATTCCCTTTAAATATTTATTTTGTTTAATTTCTAATAATTGTAACATTTGTTGCAGTAAGAGTTATATTAGACTAAATACCGGCAAAACAACACCCGAAACAATTTTCATGTAAATAATTAAAACTAAATTACATTTTAAAAAAAAAAAAAAAAAATATATATATATATATATATATATTAATATATCTGTTTCTATGGAATCTCAACTAATACAAATATGTCAAAGAAGTGTTTTAATTAAACAATAACCTAGCATAATTATGGAATAATTAACAAAAACAGAGTAACATCTTTTCATATTACTAAGAGTATCACAAACGTAAACAAGTTAAAATTAAATTAATTTCTTTGGTTATAAAAAGAAAAGTATTATCCGTATTTCTCTTTCTAAAAAGCGTACATTAACCCAGACCAGTCATGAGAAATAATATAAAAGTGCTGCAAGAATTTACAACTCAGAATATCAACACTTATTGAGTTAGCAGCCATAGCAGTCTTATAATTTATTACATAACATATTTAACCTTTGGTTATAAACATGTAACTTTATATGAAGAGTTTTAAAATGATCTACCTACATGTAAAATAGGTAGTAAATTTTTTTTAAAAATATTTGCGAATTGAAGGTATATTTAAATAACACAGTAATTACTTTGAAGTATAACTTAAAATTTTAGTAAGAATAGTAATTAATATGACCAGAATAATATAATTAATGATAACTATTAAACGATGATTAAATTACCATTCGCCATATTTTGACGCAAAGCCACATTTTTCCAAAAATAATCAATAATATAACAAATAATATATTTATTTGGTACATCTATATACGCACACTCACACGCACATACGTATATATATATATACACAAATATGTATGCAAGCATGTATGTTTTTATGTATATTTAGTGAAGTATGGTTTCACTGCATTCAAAGAGTATGAAATATTCATGCTATTTTATTTTCCATTATCGTTTTTACCCACGAATTAAGTTCAAATCATATATTACAATCATACTACGGAATTATCTTAGTACCTCACTCAAACTTTTCTAATATTAAAGAAAAACTATGTAATATTATGAAAAAAAAAGTTGCCAAACCTCGCAGTGTTTTGAGCACGAAAATTTGCAGTTCAAAAGCCATGGAAGATTAAAAATTATCAAAAATCGATGTAAACTGAAAAATGAAAAACCATTAGAAAAATAAAATGCATCAAGGGTAAAGGGATAGAGTTGGAGCAAATAGATCTCATTCAAGAATTTGACTAGTTCAAGGACACGTCGGAGTGAACGAAGAAGTTACGAGACAAAGCGAGTGAACTGGCAGTCGCGCATATTACTTGGGCTGCGCAGACCATCACATAATTCTATTCGTGCGAATCATTAATTTCGTAATTAATGTATCCGTTTAAATGAACCTTTCATTTTCTTTTTTATTACTACATATTTTATTTTATTTTAATTTCGTTTGCTAGGGAATAATTGACATAAAAAGTTTTACTTGCGCTTAAAAATGGGTGGATAATAAATAATGCTATGAAAATTACCAGTACTTTATTAAATGGACTCCGGTGAAAATAATACCACTATTTTCACCAGAGCGGACAAAACTAATTCTAATATCAAAAACAATGTTAATTTTTTGTCATATTAATAATATTAGTGGCATATTTGGAATCTGTTAGTTTTACTAACATTATTTATGTGACAACTGAAAATATTTTCAAATGAAATTTTTCTGAAAAAAGTAATATTTCATAATTTAACTGCTTTATAAATGCATCGAAAATATTTCCTGTATATCTCCCGATAATTATATAACAAATGATAATTACTGTTACTTGATTTTGATCGATAAAAACACATTTGTTTCGATATAGTGATCATTACTTGAAACACTGCTACATTTATTTTGAAATAATAATCTTATTTAAATCTTATAAGCAGTGTATATTTTTACGCATTGAATTTGTAATTTATTACGGATGCGTACTCTAGTACTTTGGGATTTATTGTGAAAAAATATATTTATTCCACAACTAAACGGTTATAAAAGTATTCATAGTTTAAAATGTGCTTTGTAGACTCATTACAGTGTTTCTTTTCTCTCCATTGACATTTGCAAGTGGAAATGATGAAACGTAATTACATTATTAAAAACTAATATTACACATATTTATCAATAAATCCCACCATAAATAAATTAAGTTTAATATGAATATATGTTTTGCGTAAATTTTTCAAACCCAAAACATAAACCATATCTCTACAGACAATGAATGGAACCAGTAAGTTTTAAAACAAACAAAAACTACTTACATCTCTAGAATAATCTAACTTGAATTGACGACAAATTTAAAGTACAGCATTTCATAAAAGGGGAGATTTATTGAGGAAAAAATACAAAACTTGAACATGCCATTATAAGCAATTAACAGGTGGCATATAATAAAATTATAGCTGGTTTGCGTAGTAGCAATATTTTTTAGAAAAGTGCTTTTTGAATATATTTGATGTTAATTTTGTAGAAACTCATTATTCACAATTAAATGAAACTACGTGATATAGTATTACTTCTACTTTATTTAAATTCTATACCAGGGTTTCGTTGTACTACAACACCTTCATGTGGGCAATTAGCAAAGTAGCTTTCTGTTACCTACCATATCTCTGATTAATTATAAAAGTGTTTTTGTTACTTTCCCTAAACTAATTATAAGACGATTTTTTTCACAAGATTTGGTTGTCTATCTGAATAAGTTTTGTTTATTCCTAATATACAAAAGCTTACACTTTCATTCTTTTGCTAATAGACATAAAAAGGAGACACTTGTAAAATAATTTTCTTAAATCTTGATAGGAGCAAAATAACGACCAAAGGCTAATGGTAAAATAAATTTATATATACATAATGTATACATAAATATATATATATATATATATATATATATATATATATATATATATATAAATAATGTGTATATATGTTTAAATAGGTCAAACAGGAAGAGATTTTACTAACATACAAAAAACACATTGCCAGCTGGCGAAATAACAAACCATCTCGAAATAACAAACATCTCACTTTGCTTAACACCTCATTGAAAATAACCATCACCCTCCTACTGACAATGCCCCTTATATATTACAAATAAATACAAAAGGCAATAAACCTAATGTCCTAGAAACATTAGAAATAAACAGACAAAAAAAAGACCCCAAGGTTAATATATTAAATGAACGACTAAATCTAATCTCATCACGCATACTTAATATCTTCTAGACATAATATTGTTATATGAAATGTAATATTGTTATATGATACTATAGCTATCTTCAAATTGTTTCAGCCCAACTACACATCTAAATCTTTGACAAGTACGCTATACGGACGTGTTACTTTTGCTGCACGAAAAAAAAATATTTTTGCAACTAAAAATAACAGTACAACAGTACAATTTGCATTAATAATAGTCAAACAAAATTATAAACATTTCACTTATAACAAAAACTCTTAATACAACATACAAAATCCTTAATTTTAACATAATAGTGTAGTGACTGTGACTTTAATTAGAAAAAAACTGCGGGTATTGAACAAATAGTGAATGCGACTTTGGTGTTGAGTGAAGTGAATCCTTTGTTCTCCGCATTTTAACAAGGGTCAATTTATTTATTTGATTGCCGCCATCGAAGGAACGCATCGTTTTGTTTCGTCGTAAAAGTAAATACGAGTTGTAGTGCGAAAAGTTTGAACTTGTTACGCTACTCAAGTAGCGCGGGTTCGATCCTTGGCAAACCCTTGTAATTTTTTTTATTTTTAATTATTTTTTTCTTTTTTTATCTCGAATAAAATTAAAATATAAAGATATTTTATAATGGCTTCAAAAAAAACGACTCGTGCTACAAAGGTAGACGAAGCAGCGCCGCGCATCGCAACACCCGCATCAACCACTGTCACGATGTCTACAGGTGACATATCAATCATCATGTCTGAACTGGCGGCTATGCGTACCCAAATGTAGGCTATGCGGACCGACTTCCAAATTTCATTAAACTTCCTTGCTGCAAAATTTGACGACTTCGAAAAACGTCTAAATAAATTAGAAACAAAATTAAATAAAGTTGAGGCGATCGAGACAGAGGTAACTAGGCTTCGTGGAACTGTTGCAGCCTTGCAGACGCAAAATCGAGAACTGGAGCAGCACGAGCTCCGCTATAATATCGAAATCTTCGGTATCCCCGAACGACCGGATGAAGACTGCGGTGAGCTGGCGCTGGGCATCGCGCGCACAGAGGCTGTTGCGCTGCCGCCGCACGACATCGAGTCCGCGCGTCGAGTGGAAGCACCGCGCGAGGATCGTCCGCGCCCGATACTGCTGCGACTGAGGTCACAATCCATGCGCGATAGCTTACTTGAAGCCGTTTGCAAGCGCCGGGGAGTGAACATCATCGAGCTCGGATTCCCTGCACCGTCGCGTCGATTGTTCCTCGTAGAACACCTCTCTCCTTTCTACAAGGACCTCCTGCGTCGAGCCAAGGAGAAAGCCCGACAAAACTCGTACGCCTTTGTGTGGACACGCAATGCACAAGTGCGTGTACGAAAAGAACATGGACAGCCGTATATAAAAATAAAAACGATCTCCGACCTAGATCTTATTGTTTAATATTTAAAAGTTCTCAATTATTTCCATTCGTGCCATTTTTTTGACCTTTATACCTATTTATTCTGTTATAGCTTTATGTATCTTTTATTGTGCATATATATGTATGTATATATGTATATATTTATTTCAACCATTATATTTAGTTGGATTTTACATACACTTGTTGTTAGGGAGGTATTCATCATATATATGTATATGTGTGTGTGTGTATGTGTATATATTTGTATGTGTATGTATATGTATTTGTATCCTGTATATATGTATATGTACATCTTATATTTCTTTCTTTTCTCTAAATTGTTGCTCTTTAAATTGGAATACTTCGGAAAAATATTCCCTATCAATTATAACGGATGTTCCACTCATTTTATGATAAATGAAATATCTCCTGTGGTGGTAGTAATAAGGCCTACACATCTGTTGGACCAATGGCTACAGTAGTCTGTTCTAGAAAAAGTTGTCTTACCCTGGGTCATTTAAATGCTCGGTCTTTGTGGACGGGTCACGATGAGTTATACGCAGCGATAATAGAGCATGATCTACACATACTGGCTATAAATGAAACGTGGATTGCACGCGGTTCGAACACGTGCACCCTCGCCGTGCCTGGCTACTCGTTTGCGCACCGCGATCGCACTGTCGGCCGCGGAGGAGGTGTAGCTTTTTATGTACTCCAAGGCATACGGTACCGCGAGATAACCATCCCGAACACAGAGCTTGAGCAACTTTGGATTCGCTTGGAGATGGATCGCGTCAGCGTGATTGTGGGTACTGCATATCGACCACCAACTATGTCTCTAGATTTCGCGCTCGATTACCTGAGCGAGGCGATGACCAGCCTTAACTGCACCGCTGAATACTTTTTCTTCACCGGTGACCTTAATACAGATTTACTGAAACAGGCCGAGTCAAGCACCGCCAAGACTATTAACTGGCTGGAGATGTTTGGTTTCAAACAACTCGTATCTGAGGCGACCAGGATAACTGAACACTCGGAAACGTTAATTGATTTATTTTGTTGCAGTCCTTGTGATATTAATTTTAATATACTGATTTATCACAATCAAGATTTAAGTGACCACGCTCTCTTGGTCGGTAGACTCAATATCATAAAACCTCCAATACCTGATCGCAAATTCCGTTCCCGTTGTCTTAATAAAATGGATATGGAGTTGTTCGTTTCAGCGGTATCAAAATTTCGGTGGAACAATGTGGCAGTGGGCGACGATATCGACAAAATTGTTAATAATTTTAATACTAGCGTGTTGTCGATTTTCGACGCCTATGCACCAGTAAAGGAGCGAACAACGCGCATCCATTCATCCAAACCGTGGATAACGGACACGATCCGTCTCATGATGCGTCTGCGTGATCGAGTCCGCTCTAAAGCTATTAAATTAATTTTTTTATTATTGATTATTATAATTCGCTGAGAAATCTAGTCATCACAGCTTTGAGACGGGAGAGAAAAGCATATTTTAATTTTTATGTAAACGCACATCATGAAGATATCAAACATCTGTGAAAAGGCTTACAAACAATACATCCCATCGGTAAAAGTAAAGAAAATATCCTGCCACGCCATCTCTGCGATCCAGATCAGATTATCGATCACTTTGCAACGTTACCTTGCGCCGAAAGTGCGGACGCTGATCTTATTTCTTTTTATGATACCCATTGTTTTGCTGAGACAAAAATGCGTTTTCAGAAGGCGAGTGAAGATATTGTGGCGAAGATTGTGTATTCTTTAAAGTCCGAAGCTATCGGTGTGGATGGTATCTCTGCACGGATGCTGAAACTAACACTACCGTACACCCTTACCGTGATTATCAAAATTGTGAATCTGTCGCTCACTTCTTCTACCTATCCGGAGATATGGAAAAAGCTGTTGTTATCCCAATAGGCAAGAAAAGTAGCGTTCAATCATTAAGCGATCTTCGCCCCATAAGTATTCTACCGGCAATGTCTAAAATCATAGAAAAAATTGTTTGCAATCAGCTTAAAAGATTTTTAGAATCCATCAAAGCGCTCCCCCTTACTCAATCAGGTTTCCGTGATCAACACAGTACATCCACAGCACTTCCATCCATTACTAATGATATCCTATCCTCAGCTGATAAAGGGGAGGCTACTGCTGTCGTCCTTTTGGATTATTCACGTGCTTTTGATTGCCTAAATTTGCCAATGTTAATGGCTAAATTACGTCGTGTAAACATGCCTTATTGTTAAACCCTTCCAAATCCTGTTTTCTAATTACGGGAAGTAGGGCTCAGGTAGCAAG
Source organism: Druceiella hillmani (assembly GCA_039881145.1). Taxonomy (NCBI): domain Eukaryota; kingdom Metazoa; phylum Arthropoda; class Insecta; order Lepidoptera; family Hepialidae; genus Druceiella; species Druceiella hillmani. Next base: position 8,742,481 of record JAYKKI010000082.1, read on the forward strand.
ATCAGGAAGACTGAAGCTCGCCATAAACGGGCAGTCTATTCCTATGGTGGAACACGCCAAAAATCTAGGCATTATAATGGACTCACAGCTGAGATTTCATGAACATATAACCACAAAAATTAAATGTTGCTTTATGCGTCTCAAAACGCTATACAGATACCGTCCTCATCTCTCTGTTCCCGTTAGGAAAATTCTAGTTGAAAGCCTCATTCTTCCTGTACTCAATTATGGTGATATCGTATACGGCCCGCGTTTACTTTCAAAAACAGCCAAGTCAATCCAAAGAATACAAAATGCATGCGCGCGTTTTTGTTTCGGCATCCCGCGGCGATCCCGTGTATCACCGTATTTAAATGAGCATGGAATGCTCCGAATGCACAATCGTCGCAGTTATCACACTCTTTGTTTTTTGCGTAGACTTTTCACAGCAAAAGAGCCGAAATATCTCTACGACATATTAAACTGGTCCGGCAGTGCTCATAGCCACGTGACGCGCGCCAGAGACCTACTTCTCTTAGTCCCGCTACATCGCACAACCTGTTATCGGGGTAGTTTCAAATTTGCCGCAACTAAAATTTGGAATGACCTCCCTCCGCCCCTGAAAACTGCTGTATCCATGACTACTTTTAAAAGGTCAATCCGTAAGTGGCTTTTGACCCAGCAAATTCAAACGGAATAAACGGAAAATATCGGCTTCTATCTTCGAAATCATTTCATCTAAATTATATTTTCTTTGTGCTATATTTTCTCTTTGGTTAATAATGTGTATGTAGTTATATGTCTGTATTTAATACCGGTATTAAAAATAATTATTAATAATATTATATATTGTGTATCTGTGCGTGTATGCGTGTAAACTGTATACGTATATGTGTGTATATGTATATATGAGTATTTGTTTGTATATGTATGTATATCAACAGGTGCTAGCTGTAAACCGGTCGTGTCGGTTTTGCTTATAGCATAACTGCAAAAGCCGAGCTAGTAACCTTTTTGTGGATAAAATATTGAATAAAATTTAGGTTAAGGCGTGTAACTTAATTTTTAACTCTAATTTTGTCATTAGCCCTAAAAAAATTCTGTACATGTCTATTACTTTACCTGTTGTATTTTATATCCACAAATAAACTATATTATTATTATTATTATTAAATATAAATTTATGTAAAAGAAAAAAAATTAAATAAAGATAAATACATAAATAACTAAATGAATAAATAAAACGGGAGATATGTAGAATTAGGGGTATAATCTTGTTCTAACTTTGATATACCAGATTGCTATTATATAAATATATTACTGAGAATAACTTCCATTTAAGTTTTTTACATACATCGGGATATTTGCATTGTATAACCTCACAGAATAACATCAATTTAATTTATTACCCTCACTAAAATACTTGTATATCGTATAACTCTCGGAAATATAATAAAACCTGCACCGCTCCTCTACAATAAACTCACTAACATAAACAGTGGGAAAACGCACATAAACCCGGCTTCAGCTGTTGTTTTGAAACATAAAAACGAAACCTAGGTCGTGGTAAAGAACTCAAAGAAAGCAGAAATAATAGTACATAACGTAGTTTTATTTAATTGTGAATAATGACCTTCTATAAAATTAACGCCAAATATATTCAATACCTTATTGTATGTAAAAAAATAACACTATGATAATGGTCCCTACAAGCACCACGAAAAGGCCACGGACTCACGGAAAGACATGCCGACCATAGCTGTTCTGGACATTCAAGATTATAGTAAATAATAATGTTTTATGGAATTTACTGGAGCTACTTACAACGCATTAATGTTATAAAATGATAAACCACTTTTAGAACTTAGCAACTCATTACTTATATTCCTGGCCAAGCCGTTCCCATATATTTATAGTATTCTAAGTGTAATGCATGCCCTTAAAAAGTGTACATTTTTTAAACTAGGTACTGTTATTTGATTTAAAATTTTGATAGTAATGCTTCAATTTAAAACCAAAGCAAAGAGGCTACTTTTATAATTGTTGATTTTTTAATTTTATTTTCAGTTCTTAAATAAATGCTTTATCAAATTATGTTTGTTTTTTATTTATTATACGTAAAACTATTATACTATAGACTTAAAATACATAAAAAAGTAAAATAATGAACAAAATCAATAATAAATAATTTAAAAAAATGAGGTAAGTTTTTTAAACTATTACAGGAAGTAACATAAGAGTTAAAGAAAGTAAATGCATGTTAGTCATCGAGGGTTAAAGAATAAACAAAAATAAAAGCAAGTGATCATGCTGATATGCAATGAAATCTTTCCGTATGACATTTTAAAAGTTATTTTTGGTATTTTTAAACGGTAACGTACATTACTATGCTAGCTTATTTTTAGCTTAATTAGAGCTAAATTACAGCTAGTAAACTTTTTGAATAATGCTACTTATCCAACTTATCTTAGAAGCTAATATAATTATTCGTCTGTACATTGTATAGGGCTAGGCTTTGAAAACCAACCCAGTCTCCTTTTTTCCAAACAAATGACCACCTTTTATGAAAAGTCCTTTGCGATCCAAACTATAAGATTTTGGAAGCAACTAGATTCGGATCCAGGAACTTGCCCTTCTGAAAGGTATTCAATGAATGCCTGAAAAGTCCCTGCATTCATAATCCCTCAGCCCTATCGTTCCTAATTCCATTTTGTTCCCCATGTTCCCAACCATGTCAAGATTATAATCAACCTTTACTTTGTTTTGTGTCATTTACATATAGCTTCGTTTTGCTTATTAATATGTTGTGATATTTTTCGTTAATTGTTATACCCTAAACTTCGTTTTTTTATGTCTGTCACAGTTATCCACACCACAAAATGCTTATATTTAAGAAATGTAGTTGACTGGAAGACGTTGCTCATGTAGCAATAAGTCCGCTAAATGTATATATTCTATGTAAGTTAAAGTATGAATAAATAAATATACTTGTTTACCTACTAAATTATCTTAAACCGTTCAATAAATATTCGATTTTTGAAAGCGTTTTTGCTCTCGCGTACTTTTTTTACGACTACAGTTAATGCTTAGTCATATTGTAAGAGGTATTAGATTATACCCCCGATATTTAATTTTTTTAACGTCGAATATTATAAACAAAATATTATTTGATTGGTTGCCCAAGACTTTAACAGCCACAAGGGCTCCGTTTATTTTAGTCGGTGGTTATTTTACGTAATGTGGATGAATAAAATAATCGATATCGGTGCATGCAACAGTTAATAAAAATGAGTGTAAGAGAGTGGCTCTCGTTGAGGATATTCACACAGCGGGTCATATCATTTGTGGGGCATTAAAATTTTTAGTGACTTAGGTGGGCTTGTGCCCCATGTTTTTCATTTTAGATTATATAAGTATTTTTAAAGCTATTAAATATCTATAATCACAAATTTCCAGGACAAAATATATGTGGTTACAAATTTGTATCTGTCTATTAGTCTTTGTGGGGCAGGGGAAATTATTTTAAAATTTTTATCCCAATTTAAAAATTTACATAAATAATTATTATCTGCTTTTTGGTATTGTGTGTGTGAAAAGTTGCAATAGATTTTAAATATAGATAATAACTTCTTTATTTCAAATATTTACGTTATATAAATTAACCGTCTTTGTATTATCAGTAAACTAAATACTTATTTCACTGACGTTAATAGCATTTATAAAAAAACGCTTAAAAGTTATTAATTTTTTTTTATTTCTGTATCTAATAGACAAAAAAAAGACAGAAGAAAGTAAGTTAATATTGCATCACTGTCTTGTTCTGAGCAGCGTTTAATGTTTCAAGTCTCTAACTTAAGGCTAAGTTAGTTTAAAGCTGTTTGCTAAATTTGATCCGGTCAAACACACAAATAATGAGACAAGAAAGCGAACTAATAAAAATGTGGTAACTGAGCTCAATGTTCAACATTTCTCTGTTACAATTTTATTATAGCATATTTTAAACAATATTAGAACTTTTGAATTAATTTTCCTCAATTTATAACGGTCCGTGTATCAGAATTTTCCGGCTTATACTAATCAAAAATGGTTACAGTACAGGCATGTGAAACTATGACTTGTAATAAAAAATAACGTAAGTATGATATAGAAGTTGATAAACCAAATTCAGACTTTGTCATCTGTCCTAAATCTGTAACTTTTTCTTGCATGATTTATAAATCTATTTTTTTAGTTCTTTTTTAAATTTGTTTTTAGTCATTTTTATATAAGACTATATAATTTAACAATTTTGGTTATTTCAAAGCCTTCTTGGAAACAACAATTTTTGTCCTCTGTGAAGCAAAATTTTTTTTCCATTTTATTTCAATCGATTAAGGAGCTAGAAACAGATTATTAGTTCAAATTTGACAGAGTATCATGAAGTCAAGTTCTAAGTTTAACAAACCAAAGTTTTTAAACACTTTTTGTTAAATATCCTATCTATTTGTAAAATAAATTATATATTTTCGGAATCTGCTGAACATAACTTTTGATTTGATATTCATCTTGATTGCTTTGAAAATGATTTATTTTTTACGTTGAACAAAATGACGACGACTAGTTATAAAATTTTATAAATCGTCAAAAGGCGAAACTAAGAAAGAAAAATCTAAATAGGATCATCCTTTTCGGTACTAGAGAGTAATATCTGAACACAACAATACCTCATTCATCTTAATAGAATTATCCATTTTGATACTAGGGAATAAACATCTGGACACAACAATACTTCATTATTTGAATAGCATTATCCGTTTCAGCACTAGAAGTAATATTTAGACACAACGATATATCATTTACCTAAATAAGATTATCCGTTCCGGCACTAGAACCACATCTGTATACAACGATTCTTTTTCAGGAGTCATATATTATTATATCATACGCAGATCGAGACAAATCTAATGACATTTCACGTGTCGAATCAATTATTATTAAGGTTCTCCTTTATTAAATGGATCTACGAGGGAATAAAAAATCCTTAATTAATAAATACAAATCAGCATAATTTACAAAGAAATATTACGATCCCTTTGCTTCTACGGAGTCGAATAAAAGGCGCAAATATAATCTAATAGCTGTATATATTAAATACCTCTTTAAAAATAAAATGAAAAGGTATGTACCGACAGACACTACATTTTGAATGTATGACTAGAATAAACGTTGGTTCCATATTCGTTTGGAATACATTATTTAATTCAAAGTTTCCAGTTAGAATCTGACAGCTTACCTCTATAGTAATTAAAATGACCTAGATATGGTACTTAATTTTGATTGATATCTCGCACTTTGTATTTCGTAGAAATGTACAAGTACAGTAATTCGGATGATTCATTACGACAGGAATAAGCACTTGTAGTATTTTATTGTTCGTACCTCTAGGACATCTAGAACACTATTCAAGAAATTTTCAGATAGAACTAAGATAGCACGAATTTACGCTTGTAATTTAGAAGATGTTATCGTACGCTATATTATGGTAATAAAGAGGGATTTGTTATATTATAGTAAAATAAATATGCACAACTTTACGAAACAATCTAAATATATTATTTCTAAAAGTTGTTTTTTGGTCGAGCGGCTCGATCTCTTTAACTACTGCACCAAAAAAAATTAAAAAAATACCCACTTAAAGCTTATGTTTTCTACTTAAGGCGAAAAATATAAAAAAATTCGAAAAAAATCTTTTTGTTAATAAAAAAATTAATTTTTATAACAATTGGCATGAGCGCCATCTGTGGGCGATACATCAAATATCTTAGCCAAATTGTATACATGGAACACGCTAGATGGCGATATAGTGCGAAGACTTCGCACGGGTCAGCTAGTCTTTATATATACACCTATTTTTGTTTTATAAGTTAAAGTTTAAAATATCGCTACGCACTGATTATATCTGTTTCTTTGTTAGTGTCGTTATTTTTTATCCTTGATATAGATTTATAAAAACTTGCATTGGCTATTTTAAAATTTTGTCCTAATATTATTGATTTATTTATTTTATTTATAAACTTCTATGTATAGTACATATGGCGGACTTATTGCTATATGAGTAATCTCTTCCAGCCAACCATAACATTTTGTATTGAAATTTAGTTGGTAGACTGTAAAAGATTTTGCAATGAAATTTCTTTATGGCACAAGTTACGTATCGCGTTCCGCGGATACTCAAAAATATATATTTAACTATCACTGATTATAAATATACTTTATTTATTTACAATTTACAATAATAATTAATAAAATTAACAATTTTGAACAACGTTAACTCTAAGACGTTGGCTGGTAGACTCTCCCTGTCAGTTGCTCGTACTCTATTTTATAGGTCTCCTCTGCTGACGCTTGCGTTTTGAGAAGTGTGGTTTAATTTAATGTTTTTGAAGAAAAGTCAGCAGACTTGCTTCTCAGTAATATAACGTCCATCGGATGTTGTTGGCTTCGCAGCGTTATTGAAGATTAATTTATTAGACATTTATGCTGAGTAGCTTCCTAATATTTTACTCCTATCCATTGGATCTTGTGAGTTAGCTTAGCATTCTTGTAACTTAATTTATTTTATGTTTGTGTTGAGTTGTTTCTTAGTAGTTCGCCGTTATCAATCGGATGTTATTATTTTGCTGATGGATTATGGTGACTTAACTCCTTCATCCCTTAAATAGGATCGAGCCATCTCGATTCCTGGAGTGTTCTCACTCCTACGTTCATTTATAGTGGTTGTTCAGATTCGTTAAGCATGCGCATTTTCCTCTTGACGTAACTTGAGCATGACATAGGTACTGTTTTTCCTTCGTGGTATTGTTTTATGAGCTCATTCTGTTCGGCTCTAGTTTCGACTACTGTAATACGTGATGCACATTTTATTAATTTTGGCCCACGATTATTAAATATTGTGGTATAAACTTTAAAGAATATATGATATAGTTCTTCGTCGTAAAAATAGCAATGGAAAATTCTGTCGGCAACTGTATGCTCTATCAAAAACTGAATTATTTGTTTTTCTGTATTGTTTACCGGTATGAAGACGTCTTTTATCATCGTTTGTGAATTAGTCGACCTATCTTCTACTCTGTAATTTGTTCCTGGAGTTTTTCTAATGTGAAATTGTATTCGTTGCCTATCTATAGCTTCTGTCGTTATTGGTATACTTATCGTCCCGTTATCGGGCTGTGTATGCGTGGTTTCCACAAAGTCTGTTGATTCGTTTAAAATTTGATCACGATTCTGGTTTTGATTCTGAGTATTTGTTCCATTTGTATCCGGTTGAGTTATTGTCTGGATTTCTAATTCTAAAATTTCACCTATGATTTATTGATCGTCTGTGTTTACGTGTAATGAATCTATTCTATTGTGAAAAAGTTTAATTCTAGATAAAGCGTCTGCATTTGTGTTTTGTTTACCCTTTTTGTATATTATGTCATAATTATATTCTGCTAATCTAAGCCTCCAACGCTGTAATTTTGAATTTGGATATTTTAATGTCATAAGCCATGTGGTCTGTGGTCGGTGTAAATAGTGAATTTTCGACCATACAAATACGGTCTAAAGTGTTTCGTAGCCCATACGATTGCGAGTAGTTCCTTTTCTATTACTGAAAGCTTCACTTCTGTGTCGGATAGCGTTCGAGAAGCGTAAGCGACCGGTTTATCGAATCCGACTATTCCTTGTGATAATACCGCGCCGAGTGCAAAATCCGAAACGTCTGTTGTAAGGATAAATGGTTTGTCATAATCAGGGTATTGTAAGAGGGGTGCGTTCGTTAAGAGTTGTTTACATTTTTCAAAAGAGTCTATGAAATAGGGAGTGTGGATAATTTTAGCGTTCTGTTTTGAACAACTAGTCATCGGTTTAGTTAGTTGGGCAAAGTCTTTTAGAAATTTTCTATAATATCCTAGTAAGCCTAAAAATGATTTAATCTGTTTTCTAGTTTTTGAAACAGATTAAATCATTTTAAGAGAAAATAATAACAGATTTTATCTTATCATGATTAGGGCATAAACCGTTATCTGTTAATGTGTCTGAGGAAGTCTACTTCCTTACGAAGAAATTCCGATTTGTTTAATTGTATTTTGAAGTTACATTGTCTGAGTCTATCAAATACGCGTTCCAGTTTCGTTATTTGTTCTTGCAGTGATGTTGAGTAAACTATTATGTCATCAAGGTACACAGGTTGCAGACCTCTTAAGATCGTATCCATTAGTCTTTGAAACGTGCTAGGGGCGTTCTTAAGGCCGAATGGCATTCTAAGGAACTCGTTATGTCCTCTGTTTGTGGAAAATGCGGTTTTCTTTATATCAGATTAATTCATCTCCACTTGATGATAACCGGAAGCCAAATCAAGGGTCGTGAAATATTGGGCTCGTCCTAACTTATCTAAAATTTCAGAGATGTTTGGTAATGGATATTTATCTTCTATGATACGTTCATTTAAACGTCTGTAATCTATTACTAGGCACCATTTACGTTTGCCTGAAACATCTACCTTCTTGGGCACAATGTGAACTGGGCATAACCAGGGTGAAATGCTGTCTCTAATTACACCTTTATTTAATAGGTCATCCACTTGGTTTTGGATCTCTTGGTTTAAACAAGGGGCTCGTCTATAATTTCTCACAAAAATGGGGGTATCGTCGGTAACACGATGCTTGTGTTTAACAAAATTTGTGAAAGCGAGAGAAAGATTTTCCGAATGGAAAATATCTCTATATCTGAAACATATCCTATTGATTTCCCCTTTTTTTTCGTCAGTCCTATGATTTGTCCTTAGTCTTGTCAAGTTTTCTTTTAATTCATGCTGTCTCTAATTATACCTTTATTTAATAGGTCATCTACTTGGTTTTGGATCTCTTGGTTTAAACAAGGGGTTCGTCTATAATTTGTCACAAAAATGGGGGTATCGTCGGTAACACGAAGCTTGTGTTTAATAACATGTGTGAAAGCGAGAGAAAGATTTTTCGAATGGAAAATATCTCTATATCTGAAACATATCCTATTGATTTCTCTTTTTTCTTCGTCAGTCATGTGATTTGTCCTTAGTCTTGTCAAGTTTTCTTTTAATTCATAATCTATATCGGTGGGGCATGTGTAATGATTAATTTCGTGTTGATTTATTTTTATTAAGTCTTCCTGAAATGGTTCTAGTTTGATCGGTGTTGTGTTTTTAATAATTTTGGGTTCGTCTGATTTGTTAATGACCGATGTTATAATTTTCCCGTTTTTTACATTTACTATCGCGGCTGGTAAGTATAGACCCTTTTTCCATAAACTTGCATCTAGAATATAATTTCCATCAAAGTAATTTGTTTTTAGTGTTACTATCTGCTCGCATCTGGGATGTATTTGAATTGTTTGATTTGGGTAGTCGAAATGGATTGGAATTTCAGCAGTTTTTGTATGTAAGGTTTTATTCTTTAAGTATATTTTGCTAGATAATTTTCTTAATAAATCTAGGCCAATTAAACCCCTATATTTAGGGTCAAAATAAAAAATAAGGAATTTGTGCATAATTTCGGAATTGAAAGCAAGTGGAAGTGATAGAACGTGGCCCACGTTATTGTGGCGTGAAGTCGCGTGGGCGGTTCGTATTTCAAATGGTTCATGTTCTATAAGTTTTTCGAATATGGTGTTATTAATTACGTTAGGAGAAACCATTGAGCTTGATGCTCCAGTGTCTATGAGGAATTTTCTACCGAATTCTGGAAGTATTATATAAGGTAGATTGTTAATTTTCACTACGGTATGTATTTTAAATGTCGTGAAAATTCTGCTGTATGTCATCCGAGGGTGTATTATTTTATAATGTGTCATTGTAATCTTCATAGTCATATTGAAAGTAATCGCTCTGATTACACTCTTGATTGTTGATGTCTGTTTTATCGTGTGTTTGTATATCTATGTGTGGCTTTTGGTGTGTATAAAATAATTCGTCCTAAGCCCAATTAGGTCTCGGCGGTCTATTGGCCGTGCGCATGGATACGTCCAAATACTTTGGAACGTTCGGCCGCTGCACATTTGAGCCATGTATATTATTATTTTTTTGTTGAAATTGTCGCTGTGGTAATTTTGATCTATCTGTATACTGTCGCGTATATTTGTTGCGGGTATCGAATGGTGTTATGTTATCATTATTAATGCGAGTATGTTAATGAATATTTATGTGTGTATTTTGCATTTATTCTACTCTCGCTTTCTCCTGTCGCGCGAGCACTATCGCTTCTTCTAAGGTTTCAGGTCTATTAATCCTAACACCTATTGATATATGCGATTCTATATTGTTAACGAATTGTTCTATTGCCATCTTTTCATAGTAGCGAGTATCACTATATGTGTCTATTAAAAAAATTACATCTAATAGATCCCTAATCCTACGGCCGTATTTATCTACATTTTCTGATTTATGTTTAGTTGTCCGGATCAATTCTTGTGTTACTTGTATCTCATTCTTAGGTTCTTCTAGTATTTTTTAATGCTAATTTAATGTCTTCCCACGTATCTAACTGTTTTTCATAACCTATTGCGTCTAACGCATTACCAACTAGTTTATTGTTTATAAAGCAAGCTAACGTTCACGGGTTGCATTCTACTATTGAGATTACATTTTCTGTTTGTCTATTAAAATAATTAAGTGTTTTAGAGTTGCCGTCATAATGGGGTAATAAATCCATTATAACTCTGTAATTATTTATATTAATAATTTCATTTAAATGTGTCTGTGCACCGGCATTGGGTTGAGCCATCCTACTAAAAAGAGTTTGTCCGATTTCGAGAACTAACACGATACAGCAAAACCAAAAGCAATTTAGCCTAGGCAGAGGTCAACGCAATGGAAGTAGGATAAAGCAAAATAATCTCGGAAGAACAAAAGTTTTATTGCTTACACGAGAACTAGCATCCCCCTTCCGATGAATCTACAGGTCGTCCAAGGTCGCTGTTGTTCAGGTTGAAGATATCTCGCACGAAGGATAGAAGTCCACCACGATGTCCAAGCTGCTTCACTGCTTGATGTCAGACTTAGGTCACCGCGCTGCGAGATCCTACCGACTGCGTCAGTTACGTATCGCGTTCCGCGGATACTCAAAAATATATATTTAACTATTACTGATTATAAATATACTTTATTTATTTATAATTTAAAATAATAATTTTTAAAATTAACAATTTTGGGCAACGTTAACTCTAAGACGTTGGCTGGTAGACTCTCCCTGTTAGTTGCTCGGACTCTATTTTATAGGTCTCCTCTGCTGACGCTTGCGTTCTGAGAAGTTTGGTTTTATATAATGTTTTTGAAGCAAAGTCAGCAGACTTGCTTCTCAGTAATATAATGTCCATCGGATGTTGTTGGCTTCGCAGCGTTATTGAAGATTAATTTATTAGACATTTATGCTGAGTAGCTTCCTAGTATTTTACTCCTATCCATCGGATGTTGTGAGTTAACTTAGCATTCTTGTAACTTAATTTATTTTAGGTTCATGTTGAGTTGGTTCTTAGTAGTTCGCCGTTATCAATCGGATGTTATTATTTTGCTGATGGATTATGGTTACTTAACTCAAATCAAATGAAAAAAAGTAAAAAAAAAAAACTATTGACATGGTTTAGCATGGGAAAGACAGGAAAGGACAAGGACACGAAGTAAAATGTTTCAGGAGACGCAGGACTTTTTCACTAGATCTTTGAAGATATTTAAAGACGTGATTTTCCTGATGTCAGGATCCAGATGATTCCAAATTTTTGCTGCTTGGACAGTAAAGTATTTTTCGTAAGTGGTAGAGGTGTGTTTAGTAATAAGTAGGGTGAGTGAACTTTCAGGTCGTATGCCAAGGCCATGAGCAGACAAATCTTTAAATTTGCCACTAAGATAATTTGGACTGTGAGGATTTTTTAATATATTAAAATGAAGTGTAAATATGCGAAATTGGCGTCGATCACGGATCTTTAGCCGTTTGAGAAGTGACCTGTATTTAGAAATATAATCAAATTTTCTGAGGCCGAGGATATACCGGATGCATAAATTTTGAAGATGTTCCAACTTGCACAAATATTCTTCATTAAGATCAGGACAGCACACATCTCCATAATCAATTAAGGGTAATAAAAGTGTTTGAAAAAAATAGATTTTCATTTTAGTCGGTAGAAAATTTTGAAGACGTTTTAAAGTGTGTATCCTCTTGAAAACACAACGACTTACATTATTTACTTGAGGCCGCCAATTAAGATTTTGATCGAACAGTAGGCCCAGGTTATTAATAGTTGACGTGTATGATATTATTATACTATTTAGCACTAATTTCGATAAACTAGGAAGGTTTACTTTAGAAGTCAGTCTTTGACTAACAATAATGATAGCTTTTGACCTATATGGGTTAACCAAAAGGCCCATTTCATGAGGCCACTTACCAATTGAAGCGATATCTCATTAGGGATGTCGATGGTTTTTGATGAGGAATGGATGTTTGAATGCACATGGATTTGTAGATCATCAGCATAGAGATGATAATTGCTAGAAAAGCACGACTACATCATTAATAAATACTGAGAAGAGGAGAGGAGATAGAACTCCACCTTGAGGTACTCCAGCTGTAAGATTAGTCCGCTCAGGATACGTATCTGACAACTTAACACATTGCCTTTGACCATGAAGATATGAACTAAATCATTCAACTAAATGTTGGGATATATTAAGATATTTCAAGCAGGCAAGAAGAATATCGAAGTCAACAGAGTTGAATGTAATGCTAAAATCAAGAAGCATAAGGAAAGCGTCTTGTGTATTATCCATAGCCAAGCATAAATCATCAGTAATCTTAACAAGAGCAGCTGAGATACTGTGGCCAGCTTTAAAGTCAGATTGAAGTGAATTTAGAGACTTATGAGTATTGAAGAAAGTAACGAGTTGACCATGAACAATATGTTTAAAGACTTTAGATAGAAGTGGTAGGATAGGTATGGGCCGAAAATCCTTCGGTTGCGTAAGTAATAAAATTTTAGGTATCGCAAAATAGGCTGTTTTCGATTCCAAAAGGAAGACATCAGTTGCCAAAGAGGTATTAAAAATATCAGCAATGACTCGAAACACGATATCTATCATATGTTTAAAAACACTAATATTTTAGCCATCAATTCCCATTGATTTGGATTTTATCGCAAGAAGTTTTGATTCAACTTTGCACTCACAGGTATACCTAGCGTAAATTGATGTTCACTAGAAACAAATGAAGACGAGATACCGTTCATAGTTGCAGGCTTAACAGCTGGTTCAAGTGCCTTGGGTATAATATCATTGAGAATTGACATTCAAGTAGATTAATGTTATCTACTGAACATTTCATGCAATGATGGAAACATTTGCATAAATTGAGCTCATCCCATAAATAGACATTTTTAAAATTATGTAAATTTTCAATGAGAAATTTTATAGAGTAAATTTTATTTATTTCTCTAGTAATAACTCGAAATAACGAGCTTTCACAAATGCTTCTTTTTTATCATTTATCTTCAGCTAGGTCATTATAAGCATTAATGTTTTTATTGATTTTTTCTGGAAATAATGTAATTTTTAGTCTAATTATCAACAAAAATTTGTTGGAATTAAAAAATGAGTCGTGTGCACTAAAATATCGGTATAATTTTAACAAAATCGACAGTTCGAGCAATCATAATTGTCTTTAAATAATGCAGAAATATTTTATACCTTCAGTCATTGTAGATATAGATCTGTCAAATATAAATAATGTAGAATATGGTACATGAAGGAATGAAAAAGTTCAGCAAGAAAGTCATAAATAGGAAGTTGAATTATAATAGGATAGTCAGTCCAGATTACCGCGGTATTATACTTCGCAGGGTTTTTATCCCTGCGTAGTATAAGACCACGGGTGTTTCATTCACAGCTTCCTAATTGTATTCAGACTGCTCAAGTCAGGTGATAATAACTCTGGATTCTAATTATAATAAATGGAGGCATGAGTACCATATCGTCTAGTTTTCAAATCCTACTGCATTATTTACATTAATATTTTTATGATAAATATCATTTCAACAGAATGTACTCTCAAGTTTTTATACTTTCTTATAGCATATTAATTTAAACATAGCTGTACTTTGATCTTATCTTTAAGCTGGGAAATAAAATAAATGTTGAAATCCTCACATTCTTTGCCCAAAATAATTAATATATAATAAAGTTGTTGAAGACATTTTAACATGATCAATAACTTGCATCATTATTAAGGAATACAAGGGTGGAGAAAATGTTTTTATAATATTTTGTCCATTTGGGTACAAAATTTCATATAAATGAAATGATAATAAAATGAAACCTAATAAAAAATTTATAAAAGAACAATTAATATATTCCTGATTTCTATATTGATTAAAAAGTACGATTTCAAGTCAGAAGCATTTATTATCTAACTGACGTATTCAATATTTACCGAGAATGATAATATTATAATTAATTAGTAGCTCTAAAAATGTAGTTATAATGTGTATCACGAAGTAGAAAAAAATCAAAACACAATAGCCTTGGGTTACGTTGTGTACGTATCTACATACATTACAATTGAAGAAAAATATTCATTATGTAAAGCCTTATAATTACGACCGAACAGTTTCATAATCGCTTTTTTTTTTAACTCGGTGAGCGAAATATTAATTTAATGATATGAAAATTTTAAATTAATCATATAAAAAAGATCTTTAATACTTCAAAAGATGTCGATGGTACAGTTGGATCACTTGTATCATGTATTAGGTTGGTAGGAAGGCAATGAGTTTTTTTTAAGAGTTTCTTTTTTTCTAAAAAGTGATAGAGCTATCTAGATTGCCACAATGTAAAATAGGGCGGACGAGGCCGGGGTGTTGTAAACTCCATAAATATGTGACAACTGCTGCGGACCGTTTCACTATTTACAGTTTCAAAAAAGAGAGCATTTGCATCATCGTGTTTTGTTCGTTTTTCTTTGACATCAGTTGAAGATGTGGTCTCTGACACAACTGCAAGACATGTGGTTCAGAGGTTCAGAAATGGGAATTTTTATTTAAAATTTTTTCCCGTAGCGGACGGTCAGTGGCCTTTAACATAGATATTTTAAAAGAATTAACCGAAACAGATTCCCGACTTACTTCACGTTGCTTTGAAGCAAAACTCAATTGCCGTCATATAACAAGTGTTGGAATACTTGCATCCACCGGAAAAAGTGTGTTAGCTAGGTTGTGGACACACCACACACCCTGACCGCCTCTCATTTAGACCAACATGCCAATATATGCATGAATATTTTCTCCCCGAGAGGCACTCAACACCGGCTAGACCAATTATGTATGAATATTCTTACCCTTTGTAACCAGGGATTAAAAGTGAATTCTGTACGTAAACCATATTCAAAAGCGCCAAGGGCTAATCTCATACGAAAACCGATACCGACTCCAAAAACTAAACTTCACCAAGATAAAATTTGTTATCTGTTTTGTGAAATGAAAGAGGAATTTTGTATCAGGAGCTACTTACTAGTAGAAAATATCATAGTAGATTTAATAACATACTGCAATCAACTTAACAGACTTCGCACAGTAATAAAAAACAAACATATAGAACGTTCAAGAGTATATTTTCCTCAAAGTAATGCCGGGCCACATGTAACTATTATCGTCTGCCAGAAGGATTTTTCTTGGATTTTTATTGGGAAATTCTAATGCATTTATCTAATTCTTCTGATTTAGCTCCAGGAGATTTTTATTTATTTCGGCCTTTAATTAATCATATTTAGTATTAATCATTAGATAACAAAGTAGGTTTCTCAGATTCTCATAATGAGTTTTTTGAATCGTAGCCCTGAAGTTTCTACAACCGTTGGCAATGGGTTTTGGAAAAATATGTTATACGCAATAATATCTAGCCATTGACTATGATTTTTAAAAAAAATATTTGCGATTAAAACGTTCAGTACTTTCCAATTACCAAACCAATAGTTTTTATTCGCGATATCACATTTTACTTTAAGTAAATTTTCTATACTACATGGTCATGGGCAATTGTTTGAGGAATAATTAAAAACATTTTAACGACCAAATGTTAGCAATGCCAAATAAAATAATACTTCAATTTTCTGCACCTTACACATTGGAGTACCCTATTTATTCTAGATTTGTTAATCAACTGGTTTTTATGATATCGTCAATGAAAAATATTTTTTTCCCAATTGAGATGATAAGTTAGAACTCGTCACCTCAAATAGGAAAATTTTCACTAACCTTTGAGAAGAAAGAAAAGAACAAAATATTAGCAAACATATATACCGTGAACGCCGTTGTACAACACCTAAAAGGTATTTTTAGTTAATCTGTTAAGGATATAAAAGTGTTCTAAATAAATGAGCGAAACAATGGCAAAGAATAAAGTGTTTTTAAATAAAATGTCGAAAATCTGACGAGTTCCTTTATATTCCCTGGATACACCCATCTAATATTTTTAATTAAAATGTAACTTCACAAATTCTTTACGTGCATCCTTTCATTGTGAATTGTATGTCGACATAACATTTTATTACATATTAACCGGTGAATAGACGAATCGAGATCATTTTAATATAAACCTGACAATGTTGGAATTGAATTTGAGAATTTCTCAAAATAAAGTGGGAAATCCATTTACCGTCATTTTTAAGAATGTAACTATATAGAACATTCTCTTAGAATGCGATGCATCTTACTCTAGTATATTATTTTATACAATCTTATTAATGATGATAAAAACAGTTATTATTACTATTATTATTATTATTATTGCCCTATAACTTAGGTACGCGGGCGGATATTTTAAAGAATCTACGACGGACGTCATTAATTCTTTGGTTTCCTGCTACTGAGAGGAGGAATTGGGGATATAACATATAACGTTGGGCGCGTCCAATACTTGATTTTCATAGTTATATGAAGGTCGATTTTCAAAAGTTACTCCCTTAAAGCGTCATATAATTTTTTTTGGACTTATTTCGTTAGATGATAAAATAACAGGTATCTTTATTATTGTTAGTGTTGATATCCTTATTATTACTCAAGTCTCTACACCTACAGGTAGTATTAAGAAACAGGAAGACGTAACAAGAAAACAAGTATTTAAATAGAGAAAACAGAACCTTTAAGATATATATATATATATATATATATATATATATATATATATATATATATATGTATATATATATATGTGTGTATATATATATGTAAATATGTGTGTATATATATATGTATATATATATATATATATATATATATATATATATATATATATATAGTCAGTCTTTTTTCTTATATAAGAATACGATAAATGGAATGGATACATAATACACGTGTATTTAAGTTATGGAATATTAAACCATGCATGTCTTATCTTTGTACAATACCCACCCTTTTATGACTATCTAGGTAAAGGTAAATAAAGCCACCATTTTTTTAAAATTACGATATACCCATAATACAGTACACTAATTTTAAGGTAATATGTAATGACGGCTGAAACAATAATTAATTTTTTTAATTTTTAGACAAATGTCATGAAAACATAAGATAAGAAAAAAGAAGGGATGAAAAAATAATCAATCGCTTGCAACACGTGATAGAAGTGAAACTTCTTTGACGATTTAAACCTCGAATTGTAAAGTCTAAACAGTAAGTGAGGGTAAAAAGGCTGAAAGACGAAAAAACACTGAAAAACCGCCGAAGAGAGAGAGAGCGAGAGAATGAACTAACTATAAATTGATAGATTACTCTAAACTTTTGTAATAAGACTTGAATAGAAAGAAAAGAAAGGAGAAAGAAAAGAAAAAGAGAAGAAAAGAGAAAAATTATCTCATTTAATAAAATCGTCATATAAATTTAAATAGACAAATGTCAATAACAATAACAATAAAACACAGTGATAAATAGTAGTAACAACGTATGCGTGGTACCTCAGCTGGTCACGTGTAGCGTCTGGGGCGTATAGCCACAACGCGCGAATGCGCAATTCTATCTTATTCAATCGCTATACTATATTTAATCGCTACTATCTTCGTCATATCTTTCTTCTCTCTCATATAACGAAATGTGCCTAAACGTGACACGACCTAAAATTTTCTCTAAATTCTCATCCACTAATCGATTATCGAATCGCCGCCAAGAAGTTTCAATTGAAAAAAAATGTACATGTATGAAAATCTAAGCGCGTTATAAACATCTATATATAATGGTAGGGAAAGACTGGACACCTCTTTCTGTTTTATTCGCTTTTGTAGAATAAAATGAGTACTATTATAATCGACAACACAATTCACTATTTCCATCTTTAACTTAACGTTAATCCTCGCCAAACGGTAAATTTACAATATTTCTCAAGAATTTTCATTTCAGCATGTAACTCGTCGGTTTGCACCTTGAAATTACATTATTGTTAATAAATTTCCTGTGAAATATATAAAACGATTCAGACATTTCTTACATTTCACAGAAAATTTATAAAGAAATATAGACTCTTTTGCAGAAAAAACGGGTGGTTTTGATTTTGTCATATTATTAACAAAATATTATTTATTAATAGATTGTATTAATTGTAACTATTACTGGCAACTATAGTGTATTCTGGCACATAAAAACGAACGTTCTAAATTTGAAATTTATTCTTTTTGAATGAAAATTCTCTTTCACTGACAAAAACGTACTTTTTGGCGGTAAATGAAAACCAACTCTTATTAAGGGCTTTTTCATTTGTTACGCTTTTATTTTAACGAATAAATTTTAATTAAATTACTGCTGTTTGCTGTAATAGTTCACTTCTGTTTGCTGTTCTCAGTATGATTGAGAAAACGATAAGAGCTAGTAAAATTATTGCGCTGCTTGAAGAAGGCTGTAGCCAGTGTTATGTGTCTCAACAGTATAATGTGAACCGTTTCACCGTCCAATGGACCTGGCAATGATACCAAGAAACGGGTTTTGTCAGTAGAAGGCCCAGTTCTGGAAGAAAACGGTGCACTGAGCCACGGGACGACCGCTTTTTAGTCAGTTAAGCGCTACGAAATCGTCAAGTTACCTACGTGGATCTCAAACAGAACCTCGAGGACGTCAGAGGTACACAAGTAAGCATATGGACAGTCAGAAGGAGACTTAAGGCCGTCAATATACGTAGCTATCTCCCATATCATGCGAGCATCGAGTCATATCGAGCATCGAGTTGCCAGATTGAAATTCGCTCAAAATGTTTCGTCATGGACTCAACAAGACTGGAATAGTGTTTTATTCTCCGATGAAGCTCGTATATCGATTAGGGGTGAGGATCGACTTAGTATTAACTTAGATAACCGTACCGAGTTAGTTTTTATTGAAAATGGCACACTTAATGCGCAAAGGTACATAACAGAGGTTCTTATTCTTCATGCCCAACCCGCATTAACAGCAGTTGGAGACGAGTCCATTTTTATGGACGACAACGCTCGCGCCCACCGCTCTAGAGACGTTGAAGCGTATATGCAGGAGGCCGGAATTCGTCAGTTAGACTGTCCAGCTAGAAATTCCGACCTCAATCCAATAGAACACATATGGGATAATCTCAAACGATGCGTCAGTGCCATAAAACCAGCTCCAGAAAACATTCAGGCCCTTAAAAATGTAATCGTCGCTGAATGGGAACGTATTCCTCAGGAAATTATAAAAATGTAGTCGAAAGCATACCTAGCAGATTAAGCGCATTATAGTTAGAGAAGAACATATGTATATATATATACATATATATATATATATATATATATATATATATATATATATATATATGGTTATATAAATGAATTGAAACACGTAAATTTGTTATCATATATATTTTCCTAAAATTTATTGCACTTAATGTGTCTCTCAAGCTCCATACGAGGTTAAATATTTATTATAATGTTAAAATAAAGATTTTATTCAACGACTTAAGTGTTAACATTTAGATAACAACGCTCATTAATGAATCTGTAGTAGAGGAAGGAGAATGCATGTGAGCACGACTATACAGCCAACTATATAAAAATACATAATCTAGTATCCAACCAAATAACTATACAAAAATAAATAATCTACTATCCAACTAACTATATAAAAATACATACTCTATTATGCAACTAAATAACTATGCAAAAATAAATAATCTTCTATCTAAGTAACTATATAAAAATACATAATCTATTATCCAACTAACTATATAAAGATACATAATCTACTATCCAACCAAATAATTATGCAAAAATAAATAACCTAATATCCAACTAACTATATAAAAATACATAATCTACTATCCAACTAACTATATAAAAATGAATAATCTACTATCCAACCAAATAACTATACAACAATAAATGATTTACTATCCAACTAACTATATGAAAATACATATTCTACTATCCAACCAAACAACTGTACAAAAATAAATAACCGACCATCCAAGTAACTTTATAAAAATACATAATCTACAATCCAACCAAATAACTATACAAAAATACTCAATCTATTATCCAACTAACTATATAAAAATACATTTTATTGCACTAAATTAAATAATTCAAAGTTAACTAAGTTAAAAATTAACCAAGCGAAGATTTTAGTTAGAGAAGGCCATACTCGTTACCAAATTTTCACATTTTATATTAAATTAATAAAAAATATTCAAAAAGAAACTTTAGCATTTTTAATGTACCAGTATGCAAACGCTCGTCTGTAGACTTTATAATTTTTTTTTTATTTATTCCCATTTTTAATTACTGAAGCATGTAAAAACGATATCTCAATAATAAATAACAATATTCTCATCATTACGCCATATAAAATGCATCAAATAATAATAAAATAACTGTGATATGATTTATTCCTATAAGTGCCCGTTTTTTTTGCAAAAGAGGATATATTTATAAATAAATTTCATGATATACAGAGAAGTGATTAAATATGCGTAATTATAATTTGAAAGACAATGTTCATATAAGTATTATTTTTAGACTGTACCTATATACTTTTAATGCACTAGTTAGAACGAAGAATAATTTTACATTGGTAATTAAAATGGCGACTGCGTGATATGCAGTGGCGATTTGTATTTCGTTTTCTATATTATGTGTTCGTAGAATTATGTACGTTTAGCAATTTAGGTGAAATATGAAAATATGCGCATTACCCTTTTTTGACATTTGCATATCAAGTATCTTTGTTAATTTATTTAGTGTAATAACTATTTATGCGAGTGTAAATAATATTTATGCGAGTGTAAATATTTATCCTTGTTAAGGCCAAATTTATTCTCAATTATTAAGAAATTTTAAGGACCTTTACTGAGCGATATTTCAAATTTCCTAACACATGGTTTTATTATTAAGGAACGTAATAAAAAGTGAAATTTTCCGACTACATCATTAATAGATTGGATTCCAAAAGTTATTTAATGAAATATACGTAATTTTTACGTCACATAAATCTATTTACTTTTGTAATGGACATTTCGTGAGATAAATACGGAGCTACATTGAAACTAGGTTAATTAAAAAAAAATTTAAATATTATCCCTTATAAACATTACATATTTATGTGATGTTTTCTTAATTTATGGACAATTTAAATTTACACCATATAAGTGTTTCTTAACTTCGGTAGTGTATTCAATCCATTGGATTAGTTTTTAATTATTGAAATGAAATATATAAACCAACATTATTTTAAGTGGTTTAAAACCTAAAATATATCAATGTTTTTTAAAATTAAATACCATAGAAACACATAACATAAAACGTCTAAAAATGCATAGTTTGATTTAAAGATTGCAATTTAACTTTATTGAAATTTTTTTGTAAAAATATTTTTATTATTTCATTAGTATAGAAAAATACTATAATGTCTACGTATGGAGAACACAAAGACGGGCTATCTCTTCATAGTTCTGTTGTAACATAAATTTGACTAGAATTATTTTCATGCAGGTTTCAAGTTATTGAGAATATTTCTCTAGGTATGTTTTTATCTGTAAACCCTAAGTGTAAATATTCAGGTTACAAATAAATACCAATATTTATTAGACGTGTCATTGAATCGGCCCATAGCTATGGATGGCACGACATTGCAATATCTCTGGGGGGTGAAGTAATTATATCAGAAATATGTTCAAATGCATCCGTCAATCGTGCAAATTGAACGATTAATCTATTATTCGGTTTCAAAACAAGTGGTGTTTCACTATCATATTACTCAATTTACTTCACGCGTCTTCTGTGCTATGCAAGTTAAAAGCTAGTTTAATTATTTACCATCAATATGAGATTATGTACAAACTGACGATTTTGTATTTATGGAAATATATTTTTACGTATTTATCTACCATTTCACTTATTAAATTATAACTTTCTTTAACGTTAAGCAAGCAAAGCTTCAAATGGAAATCAAATATTTACTGAAAGTTTAAGTGGGCAAAACAAATTGAAATAATGAGTTCCTTGACCTTATTTGAATTGTTATAGCACTAAAATAGTGAATGACCTAGTTTTATCACCTACTTTTTCCTCAAATATATTCACGGATTCATTTTATGATTCGCAACGAGGTAGAAATAAGGCTCGAATCATAATATGTAAAATAATCATGAATTGAGAAGATTTACGATATCAAAATAAATCAATTATATTAGTTTCTCCTAGACTTTGCTCTCCTAGATTTTGGGGTAATGATATTTTCGTAAACAATTTTTTGCAGACGGTGTTGGCGATCATTAACGAGCAATATAGTTATTGCTCTAATTATATTATTTTAGATAGCTCTTCATTTAATATAACATTGAATTTAAGCGCATTTGTAATAGGTCTATTGTGTTTTTAAATCTTCTATTTATATGCGCATATCTTGCGAAATTCAACAGAAACCTCGTACATATTCAACTGCAGAGTGTATTTAATTATACCTACATCGAGAAAATAGAAAGCTGTAATGAATTAAATCCTCAATTTAAGTAAAGAATAGCGGGCACATTACAGCTTTTACCCTTGGTTTTATTGACGCAGATTTTCGAATTGTGTAGAGGGGCTTGCATGTGGAAATTAGTCTCTGAAGACACACGAGTAACTCATTCAATTCGATCTTTGTACTATGCATTGACATGTTTTAACACACAAATAAAATTATTACTTACATTATTTTCATTTTCATTTTAAGCAAATTATGTCATTTCACGGATTCAAACCTTATCTCTATATAAATTTTCATGAATTCCATGAAATTGTTTGTTCCAGAATTGTTGGTTAAGGACAATAGACACGCAATCAATCTGTCGAATTTAGATTAGAGGAGACTAAATTTAATGTGTTTAATTATACAACTCTCATACTCGTGTGTTAAAAATGCGTACGAAGAAAATAAGTACAAATAATTACATTTTATTGTGTCGCTATGTCGATAAAATATTCAATAATTGTACCAAAAAGGTATGAAAAACTTATTGGTAGAACCACACTACTAAAATAAATCCGACAAATCTATCGATTTTGAAATCAAATAAAGAAGATTGAATCAAAAATTGTAACAAGCAAACAAACCAATATGCAAAAAATCGTTATTGCATTAGTCGTTGAAAATTAAATACTAGTATGTAGCGCATACTTATATTTAGGGAGCAGATAGCAACAATTTTTATATAATTACATTGTTTGGCGGAGGTTAATGTAAATAAAGAACTAAGTAAAATAAATGATAACAGCAATTTCTGCCTCTCATTTGTTGCTACCATATTTAATGAGCATGTGAATAAATTATTAAAAAAAAAGCAAGTGCTGTTGATAATAATATCGCTTTTTCTCAATTTTAATCTATGAAATGATATCGCGTGAGGTTCAAGACAAGGTTAGTGCATGTGGCAAACATTTATGCTGCTGTGTTTGAATAAATTTGTTTTTTTTTATAATTGTAATGATATATTCATGGTTAGACAGATTGCCTTAAATTTTTAAATTATTCCATAAAAAGGTTGAAAAGTTACTTCTGCCACAAATATAGCGCGGCATTAAAAACTGCAATTTTATAAAGAAACGAAATAAAATTGGTGTAAAAAATTTCCATCCCTTTAAGCTGAATAGTTCGAGTAATAATAAAAAAAAACATGGAAATAGAAAAAGTAGACCATTTAAATGCTGAATTGTTGATGGCCGATATTCTTTCAGTACGTGATCGGATAACTGGGAGAACCCTATTGTGTTTTGGCGCGTCATGAGTTTTTTAGTTGAAAAAATTCGTCTGACTTCCATATATTTCACAATTTAATATAGGAAATGAAGAGCAGGTATGACAATATAATAAAAAAAAATATGTTTTTTAAATTTTAAAAATTCATTAAAAAATCAGAGATCTACATATCTACCTTTTTTCTTTGCTGTTCTATAATCTCTCCTGAAGATAAAAAAAATCTAGACAAAATATATTAGAATGGTCCCATGGAGTCTTTTTTGCATATCTGTAATTACTTACATGTTTTTAAATAAATTATACTATTAAAAATTTTGAGATAAAACATTGAATACTTTTGTATATTCTGCTGTTAACCGAATAACAAATTTCATTAGTGAATATATTTGAATTGAAGTTAAAACTGGTCAGTTACCGTACGAATAAAATTTCGATGAATGTTTAATTTAGTTCTGTTCTAATTTATGGCCTGAATATTGCTATATTTAATTTAGTTCGAAATATTTGATTCCAGTTATCACAAAAATATTCAACAATTTCTCATTATTCCCGTTAACTTTTCTTTAGACATCACGTATTATTCTCTAAACTAAACCTGTACATGATAAGTCTAAGAGCTTCTGTTACATTTGTACTTCACTACGTATACTCTGAATAAATGATTGATCAATACAAAACCGCGACAAGCTAATAAGGGTGTTTTGTTCATAAGTGTATGTATTCAAATATATATATGAGGGTGGGATACTCTCTAGACCCGAAATGGATATTCCAATTTGTACAAGTAAGGTATTGTTAGAATTATCGTAATGTTTCGTGTATACTTAAGTAGGTAAAGTTACGATCCATTCCATGTGACGAAGTATAAAAATTCGAAAATATCATCACATTTTACTGGTTTCCCAGTGGTTAAATTTACATATAAATTTTTATTTATTCTTAATTGTATTTTTATCTTAATTGCATAAAATTAATCATCCTGATGATCAGGTTTCAGAAATGTGTAATACCTATGTTATGAAAATAAACAGGATATTCATTATTAAATACTTGAAAATTCGTTGAACAACTAAGAACTTAGTTTTGGGCTATTCTGTAATATTCAAATTACAAATATTTTCAATCTTAAATTGGTAGTTAGCTAATCAACAATAATTTATAATACAATTATTATAAATTATTGTTGATTCCATTAAGGCTAGTATTCACAACTAAAAAGTACCGTTTTAAAAATATATCTATAGTATAAAAGCAAAATTTTAAATTAATCCGTCATGAAAGATACCAAAGAAGAGAATTCAAAAGGAAACTGTTTTAAAAAGCTCTATAAAAGGTGGAGAAATATTTATAGAATTATGACAAGTCGAAAAATTTTGTTTTGAATTTCCTTTCTTAATTTCTTTGTTACTTTAGTCGTTTTTTTCTGACTATCTGACGTTTTTTTCTAACTTTAATTATAGAGAAGTTATGTCTCTTCTATGGTAAGAAACATAACTTCTCTATAATTAAAGTTATCTGATTTTATCAGTTCAAAAATATTTTCATCTCTTTTCAAATCCGTTATAACCCACGTGATGCTTCCTTAATATATGACAAATTTAGTTGTGCATCATATAAGTGCTTCTTGACTTCGGTAACATTTTTAATCTTAGGATTTGTTTTTGATTAGTTGAGATTTAAAATGAAATATATATATCAATATTATCTTAAGTGTTTTAAGGTGTTCGTTTCTTGTCTTGTCAGTTTGAGTAGTCTAGCCTTTCAGGTTGTGTTTCAAAGGCACCTTTTCGTTACTAAAAAAATTATTAAAAATTTCATAAATAATATTAAAAACGAGAATTTTCTTTACGTAAGCATTCGAATAAGCACATGTACATTTTCACGACAATATTCTTTTCCCGATATTTATTAGTTTGTGCACCATTTTTTACTGATATTACATTTCTAACCGAGACCGAGAGATAACTATTTTAACTTTATAATCACATGACTAACTTTTACATGTTGATCAACATATATTTAACAAATAACCTTAAAATGAAGGTATGAAAAAGCAGAGCTTCCTTTTCCAATCACAGACTATCCTAGTCAGGGCGTATTTTAAATACCGTTATATAGTAATTTGTCATCGTATGATAACGTATAGTCATGGAACTGTTAGCACTAATTTTTTAATTATCGTGCGGCAAAGATTATAGTATTTATTGATAGTAAAGTTCTAACTAAGATAACAGTACGGACCGTGTTTGTCATCACGTTATCACTACGTTGTCAAATAACTGCTCTTTAAACCTGTTTAAAAGAAGTAAAAATAAAATTTGTAGTACCTATATGTTTTCTCGTTTTGTGAAAAAAATTTACGTCAATGTAAAAAAATAAGCGGAAAAAATACGTATTTTTAGGATTTTTGCCTGCGTTTATAAACCATTTATGACTTTTTCCAAAATTTTAATAAAAATTCATATAATTTTGTTGTCGGATGAATAGCAATATGTGGAGGTCGTGTCAAAAAAAAAAGAGAAAAACAGCGTCAAATGCAATATTTCAAATTTGTATGCTGAAAATTAAGTGTTAAATCACTTTATCATATCTGCCTTGGGTTCAAATATTTTTTAATCGAAATAAATTTGGAAATTAAGAACGCAGACAATTCTAGCATTGATTTTTCGAAGGCAAACTTTTTTAGAAGATAACATTTATTCTGCATAATATTTAACATTCGCCTAGCGATTACTAGAATTGAATTTTTTTATCTAAAATTTATATTTTTTTTCAATTATGGAATTTTCAAGTTACTTTAACTGTATACATATATGTGAGACACAGATTCAATTCTGCACAGCCAGTTAGTCAAATACAGGGTTAATTATGTTTTTAGCTGGTAATTAAAGATTAAAATTTATTGAAATTTAATCTTAACTTTAGAACAAATATTTATAAACACAAAGTTAATAATTATAAAAAATTATTTACTTATTAATATTAAATAATTGAAACCTATATGTCTGGCTGTTATAATTTTTGCTTCTCGAGATTATATGGAAATAATACAATTATTAAATATGACGATAAAATTATTTAGCAGTTTTTCCTTAATTTTCTAACTAATTTTTCGAAAAAATTAGCCCCACCTTTCCGTAGGCTCCACTTTTTCTTATTCACACGGATGTAAACTACATTAATAAGTTACATATGAATATCAATGACAGTAAAATCTTACATTCTAATTTCCATCAGCCCCATAATAATATCTTTACTTATAGAGGCAATGAGTGCCTACTTTTTGGACAAATACATTCATATGTTTTCGGTCAAAAATTCAATGAGAAACCTCTATGTGTTAACAAAATTGCTATTCTCATATTCTATTTAGTTGCTCCGACAATTGTAACTTAGTAAAACTACAACTATACTGAACATGTCGAAGAGACCCAGTAGCATAGCACATTTCCTATTATTGTTTGAATGAGCATCAATATAAATCAGCTAATATAAAAATAAGTACGATATAAACATTATTGGGTCATGACACGAAATAAAATTTGTTTTAAGACCCTACGAGGATAACAGTCATATTCGTACCCTACGAGGATGACATTCATATTCATACCCTACGAGGATAGCAATCATAACAGTCATTATTGGGATAAGAGTCATATTCAGTTTCATCTAATACTTAAGTTGAGAGCGCATAATAAATTTATGTAAGTTTAATTAATGTAAGTTTTTATTACTAAACTTTTATCAATTTTCCTTCGTAGAAATGACATATTCTTATATAGTCCGGTGAAATTTAACTTCAATAAAAGTACCATCTTACAAGCGTTTAAATTAGAAATACAGTAAATAAATAATATGTCCTATTTTATATACAATTGGTATTTTGAAATAGACATTGATATTGAAGATAGGCAAAAGATGAAAAGTACATTTTACCAAGAAATCTAGCACAAATTTTAACAAAGTACTGATATTTACAAAGGAAAAAAATTAAGAAATAGTAGTGGAACGATTGCGATTTGTTTGAATCCAGGAAATAAAAGAGGAAAATATTTTCAGTCATGCGGCAAAAACTTAATATTCTTAGTGACGCAACCGAGGTAGCCCTTATATAAACACTTAACCCTTTCTTTGTAGAAATGATCAATATTCCCCCCTAAAATGTAATTTCAGCAAAAATATCTCCTTACGTCATTTACAATCTTACATTCTAATTTCCATCAGACACATAAATTAAGAGGGTTAGACTACATAATTAACAACGTTACAAATAGGAAAACGCGTATAACAATATGGGCATTACTGTTTACTGTACATTTATCCATGTATAATGGTACGCATTATTGCATATTTATATTATATAGTCATATGGGTCATTGTTTATTTATCCTATATACGTCACATGAATTATGGTTTCTTTATCACTTTTTACGAATCTGACCCCTTTTTCCTGGAAAATTTAAGTAAAAAAAAATTGGTGGGGTTAAATTATAATTCAAAATTCTCGGTTCGAATGAACAAACGTTGACTGCAGTAATTATAGCAAATGGTACAAAGTTGCGACCCCTATCGTATTCTCAATGTTACAAACCATTAGAAATTGTAGGTAAGTAATTTGAACGAAATACTAATTTGGTGGTAGATATAGAGTTTGTCCTGTAGCACGTCTAAGCAAACCAAAGACGGATTCTCCTTTCAGAGAGTGAAATGAGCAAGTTAATTTGTAGCTAGATTTGTATTGTGTTTAGGAATAGAATCTTTGTATTTTGTTTGGGAATATATTTGTATTGTGTTTAGGCATAGAGGCTCCTTTAATTTGCAACAGGGATAGGAGGACGATTTTCCAAAATAATTATGGTGTGAAATCCCGTATGAACACATATATACCCATACTCACGTTCACAAGTATGCAAACACGCATGTAAGTAAACAAGCACGCATGAACGCACGGTCACATGTATATAAATATATATTTTACAAATTTATCTTCATTTATATGTACTGCTCTATTGTACTGTAAGATATTTTGGATATATAGCAAAAGCGTTTAAAGATTTATTTTAATGTTAAAGATTAAATACCGAATAATATATTAAAATGGTTTTTAAAATAATTCCAAATGACATAATATAATTTATAACAACTTAATATAATTTTCGTTGACGTAATTTATAAAAATTTAATATATTTTTATTTATATGTCTATATATATATATATATATATATATATATATATATATATATGTGTGTGTGTGTGTGTGTATATATATATATATATATATATATCGACCGGCAAATCTATAGTTCGAAGTTCTCAAAAGTTAATTCCAAAGTAAATTTAAGGAAATAATATATGAAAATTATTACACAGTCTACTATACGACTTTTATTTCAGAAAAACAACCTAAAGCATCGTGAACTGCATCCTTTAGGAGGTATTAGAAGTTTTAATATTTTGCGTAACGCCGTAAAGAAAACATTTTAACTAGTTTAAACTCAAATGAAAAATATTAAGTTATTTAACTTATTGAATATATTTGGCTTTAATTTTATAGAAATTCTTCATTGGCAATTAAATAAAACTACGTGATGTAGTTTCATTTCTACTTTCTTTAAGTTCTTTACCACGGCCTGGGTTTCGTTGTATTACATCTTCAGGTGAGCTATTACCAAGCACCTTTGCTAATAGCCCACCTGAAGATGTTGTAATACAACGAAACCTAGGTCGTGGTAAAGAAATTAAAGAAAGTAGAAATAATACTACATGACGTAGTTTAATTTAATTGTCAATTATTTAACTTGAGCAAGTTAACTTAAGCAAATATCCATATACTGCAAAATATTTTAAAAGTAGTTACTGATATAGCGTAAAGAATTATAGAAGGAGCCATAAAATAAGTTTTTGGAATTTTTGTCTGGCTATTCGTATATTAATTTGTTCTTCAATCACGTGAAATATTCTGGACGGAAATTACTATTGCACGGAAAATGCTACTGAAATTTAATACGGTAATAGTATGTACCTTCGATCAACATATAGGACATTTTTTATCTGGATATCACAGGTATGAAAAAACATTTAGTTGAATTTGGATTGGTTAATATTACGATATTTGTATTGCTAACGCCATACATTATTAACGCGTTATGGGTAAGTTTTATGGCCATCTATTAAAGTTTTTGTTAAGTTTAAAGAAAGAAAACGTGAAAAAATACGAAAAAAATCCTAATAACTTTTCTCATACGAAATTCCACGTGAACGAAGTCGCGTCGGTACAGCTATTCCTAAATATAAACGGGTATTAATACTCATTAGCCAAAGAATTCAGTTATCTTTTTCTTTTTTATCTTGAATTGAATGGTAGAACTTTCTTTGCTGTATAATGGAGATAATGGTTGGAAAAATACATATTTCGACAATAGAAAACAGAAGCAAACTTTTTCAATTTTTTTAAATAAAATACACAAAGCAATGACAGGAAAATCTAGATATGGGTATAAAATTTATTTGTTATAACCAAAAGCAGTTAGAAAGTAAATTATACACAAAAATACGTAGTTGCTTGCACATGTAACACGTGTAATGAAACATTCTCATCAGCTCTAGAATATGATGTTATATTTTTGAATTAAAACAATGCCCCTTTAAGCTTAGAAACTCGATATACGATTAATGTTTTCATTTAAAAGAAACTTTTCTATTTACAATTTTCTTTTGAATAGTTTAGTCAGGCATATTTTTTCGTTATACAATTTAAATAAATTATTATTTTTGCTAGGAAATAGCTAATATTTATGAAATTAATGGTAGTGACCTGAATTCTCTATCTCAAAAGAGGCAACAAAATACAGGTAATATTTCACTACAAGTATCAGTTACTTCAAAACGAATATTCCTGAACACCGAATAAATTATTTATGAGGATCTGAATGAGAAATAATTCCAGTTCTAATTATTATTTGCAAGTATCTTCCTATTGTGGTACCGAAGTGGATGATTGCGTCATTTTATATAGGGTGAATTTAGACACTTCCAGTTTTGCGTTAAAAGTGGTCGGCAATACTCATCGAATGTATTCACCAATTACCTGTCATTTACCAGAAGTTTTAATTAATTTTAACCTCAAATTATCACTTAGCAGAGTATTATGAATTGTTCTTATTAATCTACAATAAGGAACAAGCGTTGGCCGATTTCTATAACACATCAACAGGCATTTCACCAAATAAATTGTTAATAAGGTCAAGAGTTTTCCTATTTATGTTCGTAATTAAAGTATATTTTATTTATCATTGTCATTATTTATAATTCTTATATATATATATATATATATATATATATATATATATATATATATATATAGATATATAGATATATAAAAGATATAGTCACTAGATCCCTAATATTTTCAGTCAAATTTAGATGCAGGTTCTATGGTGGTTATTAGCGAAACTTGAAAACATGACTATTCCATCCATCTTTCTTAGACATTAAACCATGCTCTGTACATGTACACTGTAGTACTCAACAAAAGTTATCGTAATAAATTATCTTCTGTTTTGGCTATATATAGGACAGTTATATATATATCACAACTATAGATTCACTCAAATATAATCTTCATTTAAAATGATTTTATTATATGCAACTTTGGCTGCTGTTACGCCTCTAGTGATTACAACACTTTTTATTATTTATTTACACCACGTTTTCAAACACTGGTTTAGCAGTAATAAAATTAGGAAGGGTAAAGGATAATATAACAATTAAGGGCTTAAACCCCTATAATGAGGTTTGTTTTCGATGGCATTTGACGCCTTCGGACACATCGAGTCTCAGTAGTTTTTTTTGGTAACAATTTTTCGGATGCATTGGACACCCTATTTACTTGCCACTAAGCAATAAATTTTTTTATTTGCAAATATCATTATTATTTTTCATAGCCTAGCATGTCTTTCGTGGTCGCAAAAATATAAAAAGTTTTGAAAAAATACTTTCACAAAACCTGCTTTTTAATGAATTACCGATTTACGAAATACGAAAATAAAAATTGATTATTTCATTTGCCATTTCTTAAGTATTTTTTTTAATGTTAGCCACTAAAACATACGCGGTTATACCACGCTGCCAAATTTCAAATTTCTGCGTCAAAGGGTTTGCCAAGAAACGGCTGTGGAAAACAAATAGACCGATAGACACTCGAGTAATTTTTTCCATTATTTTCTTTTCAGATACGGAACGTAAAAATAGAAAAACGACCTATTGATTATTCACAAAACTCTGTTAAAACAATGTAACGATATAAGTAAAAAAAGCATAATTTAAGTAATAAGAATAAGTTTCGATTTAAAAAAAAAAATTTCGTTCTTTTGAAATGAAACCAATAAAATGGATATATTTTAAAATGTAGAAAAAAACTACTTTCCAAAAAATTATTCACATAATAAAATTTTACAAAAAATACGCAAGCAGACTGTATGAACAGATTTCATAGGGATTTTCTTCTGTTCACAAAAAATTAGTTAAAGCTTTGATTTATGTGAAATAAAACCTTTTAAATGGATGAATTATTCTAAATAAGTAACTATAAGTCAATAAAATTTTAAAGTTTCTAATTGTAATATTTTAATCGTAACCGTAGTTTTTCACACTCTTCACGACAGTGTAAAGTTAACATTTCAGGAACGATAATACAAAATATATGAGAAAATTTCCTAACTTTATGGGAAAACGATTTCATAAATTAATGTCAAGCTTAGGCAAAACTCATCTTAAACGTTTCCAAATATATGATAAATGAATCCATGACAATACAACGAGGGAAACTTTCTTTGTTAACTATAATTCACTACGTGTATCAGTTAAAAGTTTTATAAAAGAAAACAAGCGATCGAGCCGATATGAAGCGAGCGTTGGTTATTTAAAACGGTATAAAAATATTGTTTTTGGTCAAATAGGTAAAGGATATTAAAGGCTTTCCTATGGAAATGAGCAAACACTGTCTAATAAAACATAAAATTATAGGATGAAATCTTCTCAAGCAGTTTATCAGAAGATCTAAAAATTTTTTTTGGGAAAATAATTAAATGTTTTCGCCTATTTAAATATTTCCTCAAAACGTCCCCATTATAATAGTTCCCACGTTGAACATAAAAAACGGCATTTTTAGAAATACAATTTTGTATTTGAAATATTTACATTAAACGAAAAATCACTTTGGACGTACGATTGAAAATCATGTTAATTTAAAAAATATATTGGTTATTATTTATTACTCTTTAATTACCCACTATATGTATTTGGCTATTTAAACGATAAAATTGCATTCGATTAAAACTACTTTAAATTGAAAAGTAATAGGGCTGTCGTGTAAAAGTATTAAAGTTAAAATATAATGAGTTGTTTTTCACACTTTATTTATTTGTTTATAAAAACCTTATTTAAAATTTAGAAAACAAATTGAAACAAAATTTACTTGAAGATTCAAGAGTAATGTTAGTGGTCTATTACAAAACGCAAGGCTGAAATATAGTGCACTTTGACCTCGGCACATAAATAAATTAGTTGACTCTAGCATGGGGTTATTTGTCAATTATATTAGAATAAAATTTATAACATTTAAGAAAATTATTCCAAAACAAGTAAAAGGGTCTTTGTAACTATCTGCAAATAAGCATTCATTCCATGAGTTTTGTTTATATCTCCTTATATTTGTAAAATATTAAACAGAGAGTCTTAGAAAGCGCGGGTAATAAGATAAAACCCCTCAGTCGCGACCTTTGAGAGCTATTCAACAACCAATTACAAGGAAAATTCCTTTTAACCCTTTTGAAAATTTCAAAGTACAAGAAAATGAACATTCCATAAGACTAAACCGAGATGGCGGTTGCAGTAAACTGTTTTCGAAAGGGCGCAAGAACACCCTTTGATGTCGACGTGTTGAAAAGGCGGCGTTCAATTTTCCTTCGAACTAAGCTTGCATCAATTACGTATATATATATATATATATATATATATATATATATATATATATATATATATATATATATATTATACATATATAAATTTGTGTATTATAATACAGAGTATTCTGAATGGATTTTGGACTCGTCCACAAACAGACAGAAGCAAATAATATCTGCTCTTCTAATATACCCAATGAAGTAATTAATTTCTTTCTTTTTTTTAATATTTTGCCATTATCTGGTAATACTGTTATATTTACCAACAATTTTAAGATTAAGCAATAATAAGTTTTATGTTTATTGATCATGTGATACTCGTAATCCAAGAGAGATAGTGGAAATAAAATTGATTTAAAGTAATTTGTCATTCTCATCAATTATAAATTAAAATCATTCACGTTTGGTGCAAACATGGGGACATAAATTCTTTTATGCAACATATTATACATATTTCACATTGATTAAAGACATCGATGAATATATACATTTAAAAACAAATACTTAATTGAACCTGATTTAAAATGTACACTATCAATTGTCTTAAAAATACGGCATTAATTGACATAAAAAAGTTCACAACCGATCAAAACGAAAAGGAATGCTGCCAAGTAATCCATTTTACAAAAAAAAAAATTATTTATAGTGATACAATAAATAGTCTATATCTTTTAACATTGAATGATGTTATTAATTTTGTGTGCAAAGAATATAGATATATATAAAATAAATCATATGCAGGCTTTTGGATACCCGCAGCGATGCCCCTTACAATAATTTTTAATCATTTCGATTCTTGCAGGCACTTATCAATTCTTTCACACTTCTCAAATAATTTAAAATTATTTTAATATATCCTTAAAAAGATAAGGATCTGTGCAATAGCTTTTTTATACTCTATTCATTCATATTTAATTAATATATATCGGAGATATTTGTTTAGTAAATGAGTAATGGTATACATCGATGACGGTGGATCCTTTATCCTTTGCACGAGATCAATCAATATTTCAAAAATCAAAATTACAATAGTTTATAACAATTACCATTACGAAATCGATTGCATTAGGTTTAAAGGTAAATGTTGGTATGCCGAAAGACAAAAAAAACTCATTTTCGCAAAATTATCATTTTTGAGTTTTAACGCATTTTATAATACGATTAAAAATAAATTATCCTTGAAGTTATTAATATAAATAGCTTATTTTTTTCGATTATTTAAGGAAAATCCGAAACTCATATACGGAAAAATTAGCAATATTACGAAAACGACAAATTAAAAAGTATCAAATGAGCTTACATAAATCGTCAAAAAATAAAATCTAAATAAAAATAATATATTTAGTTCGGTTGAGGTAAAGAAATGATGATTTTCTCTTTTACGTCGATATTTTGTTTATATATGGTATAATCGTATCAATATTATTGAAAATACAAAAAGTCAAGATATAGACGTCTACTTTATTGAATTGTACAGAAATAATATAAGTTGTTCTTTTAAAATAAACTTCTTGGAATATATTTCCTTTCCAAGGTAATAATATATAACATATGTTATTCGCATTTTCATTACGTATTACAGATTAAAATAAAACTACTTTTTTATTGGCTAACTTATTTCATGAAACTACTGTGAACTATTTTGTAACACGGGATGAGTAGTGACTAAAAACTGCAGTGGTCTGCACATATTTAATGCACTTAGACAAACGAAATGCGGTAGTTACGGTTGTTGTATAAAAAAATATTCATTAAATTTAATAGCATTAATTCTCTCCGCGTATTTTTCAATGGATTAGCCACATTCGTAAATTACAAAGAATGAAATTTTAAAACTAAGCTTTGTAACGCAACCGTTATCCTTTTTGTAAGGGAACTTTATATTTAATTTTGATTATAGATAGAACGCCTACACATGCATAATTAATAAACGGTAGCTAAACATTACATCAAGTTTGGTTTGATAAAAAAATAGCTTTATGAAGTAAGTAGATCGCAGAAAAAATTAAATGGTTAAATTCTTCATGTTGATACCAATAAATGAAGAAATATAACTAATAGTTTTTATTGATACCAATTAAAACTTATACCAATCAACAAAAGGAACATTAGAGAAGACTTCTATTTAAGTAATGTTACGCGCCAGGTAAATTTAAAAAAATATTATGTCAGGAATATATACAGTGCTCCAATGTGTGTGTGAGTGTCCATATGCAAACACGGATATAATGTTAAGACGGTGACTTTAGGAACTATCTATCTGATTATTCTAAGCGTCACGAAAATACTGATATATAAATTAGTATCTAAACCAGTATGCTATTAGTCAAATGAGTTGTGTTGGAAAATGGAATATACGTCTACATAACAGCGATACTAAATCACATTCATTATTTACGATTTATCCACCTGCCAGCTATGAGACGGAATAATCACTTTGTGCGAAATACTATTTCCAATTATATGAAAACTTAGGACACCTAGAACAGAATAGAGAGGTGGCAAACAATTTCATTTAATTGTCTATGTATTCACAGTAAACCGTACCTTATTCGTATTATATGGACCAAATAATATGTGTTATGTGGCTCATTGAAAATGTCCTGCAAGTTAATATTAACTGCTAATATATACAGTTAATTTTTAAACATTTTACTTCAAATTTTATAATTTAAGTCCAAATTGAAAATTTAGGATTTCCTATAATACAACCTATAGTCTATTTTCTCCTAAGTCATACTAAAAAGTTAAAAAAAATTTAATTTGTATTGTAATCATCATATAAAAAAAAATTTCCAAAAAAAAATGAAAAACATTAACTGGCCGAAGAGAATAACAAAATACTACCGGAAGAATGCAATTAATATCAAGTTAAGGTATAGCATAATACAATATGAAGTAATAATCGCCAAGGCTAGAGGCACTGTGCGTACTTCTGTTTTATTCAAAGATATTTACTTGTATTCAAAAAGTCGGAGCAGCAGGTCTCTGATGATATTAAGCAATGAGCTGGATGGGAAGTGGCAATTTCGATAAATGCAAATACGACTTCCCTATTGCTTCCTATTGAGGAAAGTTTCGATGAATTAAGGTTCGAATTAAAATAAGCATTTTAAATATTTGTACATGTAAGATATAACATTATAGATCATTATAAAATATTGTAAAATACTCAGCGCTTAGGATAGAAAAGGAGAATTTGGGAGCTACTCACGATTGACCAAACTAATATTGAAGAAAAATTGACAGCAGCCCAAGCGTATCAACCATAGATACAATAAAAATTAGTTTATTATCCGCTGAGTAGCTATAACAATTTTCGTAAAGTAAGTTTCACTTGCTATGACTGCAAAAAAAATTAAATTAAATTAAATTAAATTAGAGCTTTTTTACGTCAATCCTTGAAAGTTGAAGGCTAATTGTCTGATTATTTTTATCTAAAGCTAGCATGACTTTGTTCTATTTCTGATACTTAAGATTTTCAAAAAATATTTTTGTAGCGTGTACATGAGCATAATATACATTTTATTGGTTGACAACCAATAAAGACATCAGTTTTTCCCTTGCTTACTCTCTTATTGTTCGTGCGTGTGCATGAGTGTAACATATTTTTATTGGTTGACAACCGATAAAGACATCATTTTTTCCATTGCTCATCCTCTTCTTATTCTTGCGTGTGCATGAGTATAATATATTTGTCATTGGTTGACAACCAATAAAGAAATCACTTTTTACAATGTTAAAAAACCTAGGAAGTTTTTCCGAATAAATGTCTAACAAAATACAAAAATTTTATGGATAGAACTGTTAGTGTTTCTGCGTGAATTCCGTTTAGAGTGTAAATCGATCGCAGCAATACATGTATGTAAATACAAGATCCTATGACACAGTCCCAGATACAATATCTTATGACACATCCAAACAGATTACAGGTTAAGTTCTCATTATCTGGCAGAATTACTCTCAAGTTCGAGGGAATGTTACTCTAAGAGGAAAACCGTATCGTACTTTGAGGAGGCTTCCACATAAGCTGATTTCCTTCAACTTCACAAGAGACTTCAGAAGAGAGCCGATGTATGCACGGAACTATTGAATGTCTAAACTTACAAAAGAATTGGTATCGCTGTCAGGTAGATAGGGATTCCACTTTACAAAATAACTCATTTGACTAATAGTTGAGTGCTGATTTTAATGACAGTATTTTAGTGATGTTTACGATAACTAAATGGTAACTTTTCAAATGTTTCATCTTGACATTATATACACATATGCATATATACGTGTGTGTGTGTATGTATGTGTGTGTGTGTGTGTGTATGTATGTATATGTATACATGCATGCACAAACACACACTCGTATATTTAATTCAAATATAATAATTTATATTGTTGTAATGTCTGAAAAAAGTTTATAAAGTTTATAAAAACTTAATATTTTTATAATTGAGTATTGCAAAGAAAATATTCTGCAAGCTAAATAAATTAATAAACCTTTTTAACAATTTTTAAGTGTTTGAATAATATATGCATGTAATGGCTTTGTCAAAAATATTTATATTTTTTAGGGTTTGGAGATCGTATCCCGTTTCACATTAAAAATTAATTTATTATTCCTACGACTTAGTGTATAGTACATTTAATAAAGGCATTATGTTTATTAGAATATGCAATAAATTTTCTATATAACCACTACGCTATCTACAATCATTTCCTTATACATTGGCATCATCAATTAACAAAAATATTTCGTCATACACGTTGTCTTATTTTGTCGGAATAACGACCGTGCAATGATAAATATGTAAACTTGCACGCAAAACCATATTTTGCTCCATAAAATCAGAAAACCTTGAACTCAATGAACAGGTAACATAATTAAATAGATTATATCGTCGGTAAATAACAAAGAAAACAAAACTGTGCCTATCAGCACTCATTACATTTTGAGTAAACTAATAAAATATTACCGTATAGAAAATCAAAATAAACTATGGATTTTAATGTTTTATGAATAAAAATCATATTTATTAATACGCTAAGGTTAAGATGTTACTCTCCCTTTTTAGAAAAAACCTCACAACTAATCCACATAAATTATATATCATTTTATAGATAATTGCTTGCTCTACCGGCATCCACAACTACAAAATTTATTATTGCTATTGTTTTTATAAATCAATTAATTATTAAAATTATATACACAAAATAGCAATGCTGCCATCTAACGGCTCAACGTCAATATGATTGACGGTCGGTAAAATTTTTGTTTAATTTCAAATCCACTCACGTATAAATAAAGTGGCGCTTTAGCTCAATGCTTTTGATACTTGCCTATCTAATGTCTATATGTCAATTTTAGTAAAATATTTGTTTGATCTGTCATCATTCATAATGGAATAAATAATGCGAAGACTTCGCACGGGTCACGCTAGTTTGTATTATTCCGCCACCACATCAATTTATTATTTCCCCAAAATTATCTTATTTCGGTAATTTCGAATTAGCGCAACACTTCGTAATTTATACAAATAACGCAACAATAGAGTTCATTGCTTTCATATTTAAAGTTGCGTGTAAAATTTTTACCATTTTGTTTTTTATTTATTCGTTATTTTTTTCCAATTTTATACCAAAAAAATAATTTCAGAAAACAATGATCATCACAATCATGTATTTCAACATTTTCAAACACTTTATACTTCTTTACTTAATAAAAATGGATACTTTTATTAGAAATAAAATATTATTTATTATAAGAATATAATATAAAAAAGTAAACAGATTTTTATGCAAACTAGGTTAGGTAAAAGAGACATAGTTTAAACCAACAGTAAACGCTTTATACTTCTCTACTTAATTAAATAAAAATGTACTTAATAAAAATT
The DNA here is from genome assembly GCA_039881145.1 of Druceiella hillmani. Taxonomy (NCBI): domain Eukaryota; kingdom Metazoa; phylum Arthropoda; class Insecta; order Lepidoptera; family Hepialidae; genus Druceiella; species Druceiella hillmani. The sequence goes on from JAYKKI010000082.1 coordinate 8,782,560, forward strand.
TATACTTTTATTAGTAATCAAAGATTATATAATTGGATCGTAATTTATTTAACGTAAAGAATATAACATATAGAAATAAACATATTTTTATGAAAACCAGATTAGGAAAAAAGAAATACAGTTTTATACCAACAGTAAGCGCTTGTTGATTTTATATAAACATTTTTAAAACCCAAACCGATTGCATAGCATTAAAAAATTTTCCATTTATATTTGCCTAATTTGATAATTATGATGGAGTGTGTTTCCAACATGTGCTCCTTAATAATGATATATATCTCTATATAATATGAGATAGCAGCTTCGTATACCATATAAAAAGCCTGTTTTAAGTTTATTGCTCTTTTCAAAACACCTTTTTCAATTTTATAGCAGCATATGTTATATCGACTAAATATCAAGAATGTGGGAGAGGAAAAGTTCCTTTTATATTATTTTCAAATATTATTTAAGCATGATGTGCTGCGATGTGAAATGATTACTTAAAGAAAAATGTATCGTTCACTTTGAAATATGAACGTAGTTGAATTGTATTTATTTACGAAAGGTACGCATTTTTATTTTTATAATAATTTACAAGTTTAAAAATAAACGTTTCTTTCTGTGGACATACGAGTATAAAACATACTTCAAGTATGTTTTTTTTTCGATTTGCCATTATATTTTAAAACTTAAATTTCATTTGAATTTGATTTTTATATCGCTATTCATGCCAATTTAATAGTCATGGATTATAAAAAATAAAAATTAAAATATTGTGAGGTTTTAACTTTAAATATTTTTCAAAAAAGAAGTGTATTTTGAAAAAAATAACAATATTCCTTTATAATTAACCGAACTAAATAATAGAAATACATATTAAATATGTTATTTATAACCTTAATGCAATTTAACATAACTTTTACAAATTCTCTCTAATCTTCATAAACATTTTACAATTCAATATTAAACATAAATAACTCAACAGCTTGTATTTTTGTGGAATTTAACAGTATTACAATAAAATACAAATGATATGATAAATCATATTGTAGAAAAACATTGAAAACCAGTGTAAAAACAATTGGATTCAAATCCCTTTATTTATAATAATTAATTAAATATGTCCAACAATTAAAAGAAAGCATGCTTAATATTTTAATGTTTTTAGATAATAAATTAAGACTTAAATATCGCTGATAATTTCAATGTATATTTTTAGGAATAGACAGTAATTTTACATTTTACATAGGACTTGTTCTTATAATAGGAGCAGTAGTTGTTTATTTTCAAAAATTTTAATTTAAACTTGTCTACATTTTTACTTGTCACTTTTATTTGCTTCAACTCTATGTATGAAGTCAGAATATAAAATTTTTAATATCGGTGTGCGATATTACTCTCATGCAACAACGCTGTCAAATAGACTGGACATCATTCTTCTTGCTATTACAATTACTATCTGCTGACGACACTGGTATTTTATTACTTCATATTCATCACAAAATGTATACACAGTAGTAAATATCGTTAAATATTGAGAAGCCTCCAAATTATATTTTTATTACAAGCGTAGCCGTAAACTTTGAAGACTTGATAGGAAGAGAATGTATCCACTTAATGTATTCAAAGATATTTTGGGAAATCATTTTATTTAGAAAAAAAAGAACGACAGAATAGAAATATCGTAGAAATACGTCTCGCACCTCGTGCGAAGACTAACCCGTACTAAAGTATGCATTACTGGAACTCCGTGTTATTCAATAGGAAACGTTTATGCTTGCGCGATTTGTGTATAATTCACGTGTGATGCACGTACAAATTTTGAGTCTGTTTAATGTTTAATTGATAAATAGATAAATATTAAAAAAGGTGGAAACTTATTTAAGAATTTTAATGTCACAGAATTACCTTACCATTAAGTTTTTGCATTGGGGTGCAATTTTAATTTAAATAATTATATTGCGTATGACAAATGCTTAGCGTACATTCTCAGCTCATATAGAATGTTTTTACGAGTTTTACGCCGTAATACACTAGCAATATTTTTCCAAATTGTTTATATGCAATTATTTCCGTTTTAATACAAATATAAGTGATATTTATTAAAAAAAATCGAAAATCAGACTCGAATTTGAATTTTCCAAGTAAACTTATCACACAATTATTGTAATTAGTTCCGTAAAACCTTACTTTGAAATATTAACGCGCAATTTATGTTTTAATCTTATTTTAGTAAAGATATGTTCAAATTTAGATCAATTTATTTTTATCTTTAAATTTCCATATTTTCGTATAAATCTGAGTTGATTTGAAAGTAAATGATTGTTGACGGATTGATGTAATAATATGAAATACATTTAGTTTTAGGTATATTTTTTTCATATAGAAATTTTATAAAAATGTAATCTTTTGATTAAATGTAGTTTACTCCTTAACTGCTTTAGATTTTTTTTACTTATAAATTATATAATATTAAAGATTTCATTACTTATAAATTACTTTATTTATGCAATATTTATCCGAATTAAGTTAAATTTGCAATGCTTTCGATATTGTTGATTTATTAAATACATTTTGACTATCTTCACAAATTGTAAGGGCACATAGCATTTCAATTTTAAAAAGCGAACGTTTGATAGTTTTCGGGAATATAATCCTGTAAAATTTACTTCTATAATAATGGAAGTTAAAATAATTGTGAAAAAACGAGAATTGTGAAAAAGCTCTGAAAAATCACTATCACGAGAGCTGTGGTTAACTTTGCAACGTTTTACACAAACATATCAAGAAATTAAATATGAATAAGGCGAGATATAAACAAATAGGTATTGTATACTTACACTCTCCTTATAATGAAGATCGGGTAAAATTGTACAGATTTGCAAATTCTGGGAGAAATTTATTTCCTCGGGAGGTCAAAATTAAATGTAACCGATATTAATTGATAACATATGCAACTGAATCTTATCAAGTTTAATTTTAAGTTATGAGCATTATTTTATTCATATTGACCTAATGTTATTTTCTTATCACCCGAAGCAAGTCAGTATTTTGAAGAAAAAAATAATACATTTAATTACCTTTTAAAAAAATGAGTAAAAACAAACAAATTGTATTTTTTCACTTGAATAATGATGATGTGTAAATTTATATTTCAACCTATTAGTTTTTGTGTTCACTTATTATAGTTTGTTTATAATGTAAGACATATATCTTATTTGTTTCATTAATTTAAGGAAATATAGATTTTATTTCAAAAAATTATAGAACAAATGTGTTTTCACCAAAATTTCAAAATCATCAAATATTCCTAATTTAACTTTCTATTTCCTAAAACTTTAATAAAAATAAATCTGAAATTTTTTTATTTTTTATTTTTCATATTAAATATAGTACATAATTTATATTTAACCGTACAGCGGCCGCGCACTTAAACCTTACCTGATTAGTCGCATGGAGTACATGTGTATGCTATTTATAAATTGAAATAAAAACATATAATATGCTTTAGTTATTTTTTATTCTTCTTAAGTCTAATAATTATAATTTTCTTTACAAAAAAATAGTCAATAGAAACAAATCACAACCTCACTAAACATTTTTTGGTATAGTTTTCACATTGTTTGGTATAATTGAGATTATAAAAAACTAATCAATTCTAATCGGTGTTTTCTAAATAAGATCGATAGATAATCTTTGAATGATCGCCACAAATATACTTTTTGCAAGTAATGCACAGTTTTCGAGTGCTTTTGTTGCGTTCTTCCGCAGTCATGGCAGCGACCAATGGGACTACTCGGTGCCTGTGTTTAATTTGTTGCCGGGTTTTATATTCGCATAATGCCAAGAAAGTCTTTTATTTTAAATACTAGACTTCTTGGTAATTTATTATTATCCCGTCTTCGACGAGCCAGAGGTTTCATCCAAACCAGAGATAAGTCAATGAAAATCATCATAATTTTTATTTGTGGTATAAATGCATAACGCATTTTGTGCGCTGAGATTGACCAGGTCAAAAACAAACGGTTAGAGGCCATCTTTTTGAATTTCTGCCCACGACATAGAGGGAGCACATCTGGTCTTCCAGGTCGACGCCGTTTTGTTCGATTATAATAAGTTATTATTTCTGGCTTGCAACGGTCTCTTGTATCGGCACCAATTGCAGAGTCATTGTGCATTGTTGACATCAAAATCACAAATTTGGTAGGCTTAGATACATAAGAAACTAGCCTACATAGCTGATGGAAGCCAATTTTGAAGAGCATAATGGATTTCCTCTTGCAACGCACTTCTCTCTGTACGATCTCGTGGTACTTCTCTTTTATCCTTTCGTACTCTAGCAAGCATAGTGGTCCATTTTCAAATAGTTCTTTTATTATACAAAGAGAAGGAAACACGATATCCATAGTAATATTTATGTTTTCAACTAGCACTGAACGTGACATCCTCATATCCACATCGTGTCTCTTATTGCTTAAGCAAAATGGTCCTTCAGATTGTTGACCCGCATAAATTTCTAAGTTGAACGTATACGAGTAATGAACGTTCACGAGAGCAAAGACCTTCTGTCCATATTACGCCGGCTTGCTTGGGATATACTGCCTGAAAGAACAGCGTCCTCTAAAAGCCAAGACCTATTCGTCCAACGTTATTTCAGCACTTGGAACAAAATATTTCTGAAAGTTCACGAGAAACGAATCTAAAATCTATCTTATTGGAGCCAGATTATCATTACGAGCACAACCTTGGCGGTCTCCAATTTCATCAAAGCGAAAAGACCTTGTCAAAAATTTAAATCTTTGTTCAGACATAGTCAAATATATAGCTCCCAGTCCATCACTCCCAGCCATCAGTAAAATTTCCATGTAGCCTCTCATTTCCATTGCGTCTGTTTGTTTAGCATCTTTTTCTCTTGTGTATTTATTCCTTATGTGGTATGTTTTTATATTTGTCTATTTGATAAGGAGATCAATTATATTGTCGTCCAAAAATAGGGAAAAGAAGTCTTGCGGAGTAGTTTCTTGCTTGGCGATTGCTTTAGGACCATGGGCAACAAAGACAATATTATGTTGTCGAGTTTTTCTCCTAATTGAAAGGCCAGTTTTTGACCATATAGTATTATCTACGCCAGAATAAAAGTCAACTCGTCGGTTTCGCTGAGGTGACTCAACATTTTCTGATTCACAAATGTTTGCCTCACCTGGAAGTTCTTCGCTTTCGCGGACTCTGATAGATGTTCCTGCTCGTAAAGGTTATCTTCGGCATATGAACTCGAACTATCTTCGTAAATTTCATTCTGATCATTTTCAGCTAGCCACGTCTCAATATGAGCTTGACGCCGTGCATCCACGGTTATTTTAAAAATATATTTTAACTTCAAGTGTCTAATTGTTTTAACAAACACCAGTAGTCAAACTACCATATTTATAACGTAGAATCGACCATAAAAAAAAAGAAAAATAATATGTTCAAAATACTTACGTAATTGGTCGCGTGGCATGCAGGTGTAATCCACAGATTTTACGGGCCACCTGCGATACAACCACACGTAACCGACGCTCGCGCAGCACTGAATGCATTCTTCAATTATTTAACTTAAATTACCTGGAAACATTCGTAATTTACTCTGGCGGTTTTTGAGAAATTTTCGATTTAATACGTGTGGATCCACGATATCACTCCAGGACTACATAAAAGTACCACGACGGGGACTACTTTAAAGAAATAATTGAATTTTTTTTTAAATTAGCAAAATTGTGATCTGAGTCAATTACTAATCCCACACGACCGTCGAATTCAAACACGTACTGCAACTAACAGCTAGATCATAAATTTATCCGTTTATCTTTAGCTCTGTCCCGAATAGACTCTGAAAACAGTAACGACAACACTAATTGGCGTACGATTCACCGTATACATTAGCAAAACATATTGATATGTGATTCACTTCACATACCAGCAAATCTTATTGACGTACGATTCACGTTTTCCCGACTATTATGCTTCACAGTTTTTAACGAGACACGGCGCATTTCTTGTCAGCTTGTACAGGTTTGGATTCGAGACGGAGGACATGAATCATATTTTATTCCACTACAGTGAGCAGGACAATGTTTTGTTAGAGAGCATGTATCTTAACAGTAACGTAGAATCACGCAGAACCGTAGAACGTGGTATCTTTGGTCACTGAGACTTGGTTGAGTATGGATCGATCTTTGAGTTATCTAGAACGTTAGCAAAATGCGTTCGTGAAAAAGGGGAGATCCAGAATGATTCATTAAGCCTGTTGTGCTGAGACTGTAGATACATGAGAGTAATAGGGGACTCTCGAAGGCCCCCTTTTTTGTATGAGGTGGGTCGTTACGGGTCTCAGGAGGAGCCTTGAGACAACCTGGTATGTCTCAAATAGTTAAGAAAGAATAAACACTGTGCACTTGCAAAAGAATGGAACATTTTTAAAAATTGTCGATGTTCACTATAATTTTTTTCTTGATTTGTTTTGGTTCATTTGACAATTATTTTATTCTTTACTTCATATTTTAATCCATTTTTCAAAAAAGTATGCTAGAATTTAAAAAAATACTCACTTAGCATTTTCGGATTAAAAGAAAAAAAACTAATTAATTTTATAACAGGAATATTATTACTAGAGCATAAGTTGGGCGTATTTTAATGTTTTTTTAAATCTCTAATTGACATAGCATAAAACGATTCTCATTCATTTGAAAACAAAAAAAAATCGTGTTTCCAAAATATTTACTTTTAAAAAACGTAAAATGATTGTAAACTTTGTCCCGTAACGACTACGGGCATATTTCTAACATAAATTATAATATTGACTACCAGCTTTATAAACTACACTAAACAAATAAATGAAAAGCAACGAGGTGAGTAAGTATAAAGTAAAGTAAGTTGTCTTTACGTAAAAAATGTAGGTAGAATTATTTAAGAAAATAATTTTGTGAAAAATACTGGCACATTGGAAAAATATATATAATATATATACCGATATTATACATATATATATATATATATATATATATATATATACATATAAAAGATGATTTTACATGGAGCTAGGTGTGCTTGCACTACAGTATGTTTAAGCATTGCTTTGAAGTTGAAATAATGTATCTCGAAAATAGGATGAGATAAGAAAAAATATTTGGATGGAAATTGTCTTATATTGGAAAGGACAGGTTACTAAGAAATTCTCAGAAACCGGTTTGTTATAACAATTTAACATTTTGTTTAAAGTTTGTCAGTAGTTCGAATAAATACGACCGACAATAGATAATCATTACAATCACTTTATGCAATGCATCAGTAAGAGTTACCAAATTGCTTACTTTAGGTGCACTAGCTGCTTCGTACTATCCTTAGAGTTCTATGACTGTCGCCTATATTTCATGATTACTTTGGCTTCGAAATGATATTTCTATACTTTAACGTATGGACAGGCATAAATCATGGTTGAGAAAAGAAATAATGCTTACCATTGCATTGTACGTGGAAATTGGGCTATGATACAGGTAGTCTGGGGTTCTTTTTAGATTTACTTCGGAATTTATAGATTTATTTCGAAAAATTGGCATTACTTTTCATCTTCTTTAGCCAGATAAGAAGCCCACCTGATATTTTGTCAGTAGCAGACTTCACTCCATTTTATTCCAAAAAAAAATATTTGTAAACAAAGCAAAATGACGCTTCAAGTATTATAAACCTTTTTCGTGTGGTCATATTAATATATAATATCAAATGGATTTTTTTTAATTTGTGATTAAAAATATAATTTAGTTTTAATTTTTATTACAAGGTGTAATAAATTATTCACAATTAGATAAATAATTCAGCAAATTCAGCAGCGATATAATATAAAATACGAGCCCTGTAATATAAAATATGTTCAGTTTCTTTTGTTTTAACTGCTTAAGATAAAGAGGAAAAGCTTGCTCTTTTTCTCTTTCAAATTGCTCTTTTAAGGGTATTATTTAACTCAAAATACATATAAATGGAACAAATGATTCATTAAAAAGTCACTTCATTGGGTATGGTATATTATTACTTACACTAGATTATCGACAATTGAAAATCATACAGACGAAATTGACAAGTATTATTATATTTGTTATTAGTTTTTTTGACGAAAAAAATTCAAAATTTTATTTTTTTATCGAATGTTTTATACAACAAAGCTCTAACGGAGTGGTTTCCACATAGTTTCAACATATCAATAATTTCTAATATTTCCAAAATTAAAACTAAATGATTAATAAAAAGAAAAAATACTGGAAAACAAATAATAGCACCAAATATGAAAACAAAAACTTGAGAGGTGTCAAGGGACACCCGGATGGAACGAAGTTCCTTTCGATTAATTAGTGAAGGAATTGTAATAAAATTTTATTTCTTTTAAGTTATAATAATAATTATTGTTATTATTTTTTATTATTTATTATTTACAAAAAACCTGTATACACTCAACAAAAATAATCGTCGCGACACCACACTGTTCAATGCGAAATAGAAAGACGAAACGAAAATAACTGGCTTGCGTTCTATGAGAGAGAGAGAGACAGACAGAGAAACACGAGCACGCCGCACGGCTTGCAGCGAGCCCGCTAGCGACTACAGCAAAAAGTGTCGTTACAACTTTTGGTCTTAATTTTTTCCGTCTAGCCCCCTTTCGCAACGCGCGATAAGGAACTTCGTTCCAATAACTTGAATTTTTTAGACTTCTAATTACCAACATACAGTAATCTACATTACAAAATCCAACTCCTATCTAATAGAGGGGGTAAGCCAACAGCATCCAACGAATCGCGACTAGGTCACCATCAAAGCTGTGACTACTGTTATTAACTTATTTTTTATTCAAATATCCTTAATTGTATTCGACCTTGGTCACAGGTTACTGGTGATATTAAATTTCCAATAGAAGGATAAATTTGAATTTTACTGTATGTAAACCAGAGTAACCTGGACATGAGCTACAACGCCAATGTTCAACATATTGTTTTAGTTTAGATATTATATTGCATTTTTAAATTGTTAACATTTTAAAAAAAGATTGACATTGTCGGTGTATGGTGAATGTTTGATTCTATGCAAAATAGGCTATAATTATTGGCCTATTTTGACTACTAAAATAAAAATTACTTTTTCTTAATACATGCGGAAGATAGGTTATGAATATTGTGCCTACTATCCTCTATAAATGGGGAGATATATTCATATTTCACTAAATTTGATGTTACTTTTTTAGTATAGTAGCTTCTTTACAAGTAGTTGCTTAAGAAAAATAAGGGTTTTGTCATATATTTACAGAAATCAATTGTGGAGTAATATGCTACCGATACATGCAAAAATTAACACAGTAACAAATATTTAAATAATATACAAGATAGAAATTGGGTAGGTGTGTGCTTGTATACACAAAGGCATGATGCAACCAGGATATGAATAACTAGATAGGTAATTCTGTACACTTATATACACATTGATCAACGAATTATAGTATCAACTAGGTAGGTAAATAAACCCAAGTGTATACATACAAAAACATGAAGCAACGACTACGGTAGAGTCAAATGAAGAAAATATTATTGATATGTTCGTATATACGCATGCATGTATTCAAGTTAATTAAAGGCAGAACTTACCTGTCTCCAATTTCAAAAATGTTATTATTGACAGTATATTATTGAATTCCTCGTGAACTTATGACTTAGAATATTATATATATTAAAAATGGAAAAAAAACTGTTTAACGGAAAATGATGCAATTTCAAATAAACAATTATATCGTACAATGAATAGATAAATCATTAAATAGAAGAGTTTAATACTAGTTCAAACTTTTGCGGTATAATATCGTTTCCGAACTTGAAGAAATTTGAAAAGTACAGCTACTGTCAGAAATTTTTTGGAGTCGGTGCCAACTAGAATGAGGCGCTTATAGGCTGTGTGTGGAAATTTGCATATACGCGAGGGAAAAAAAAAAGAGACTCATTCGACATTAATCACCGCGTTACTCACTATATACCTCATTCTACATTAGTTACTGGCGATATGATACTACACCGGTGATTGGGATCTAGTTTCAGTTCTTATAAAATGGTGCTCTTAGTTCAATGTTGGCTATGGGGCTAGCATCAGAAATCAATCTATCTCTTTCACCGTAGCTGTCGATTACTTTTATGTGATGTATTTGGGCCAAATGATGTTACATAAAATTAAATTAATTTAAAATCAATTGCTCTAATCGTTACAACGGTACCGGCATACGCTTTTTTTTATTATTAACTGAGGATAAACAGGGAGTTGGGTATGGATGCTGAACCATACCTGAACTGAATACCAGGAAGATAATGCTGAGCTTCCCGTAGGATGTAAAGAGCATTATTCATTGGACGTTGCTTCTAGAAGGATCTAAACACAGATGTTTACAGTCAGCAAGTAGATAGCCTGGGTAACGAATTAAATGACCAATAAATTATGTTTATTTTAAAGAGACTCAAAAATTACAGCAATTGGAATAGATTATTACTTTCACTTTATTTACCCAACATTGCGTCATCTGATGATTACCAGGTCAAATTTTTTAACAATAATTTGAAGAATATGCAAATTGAGATTATGATAGATCTTCAACAGGACCTTGTCAATATTTTTTAATTTATGTGACTAGCATTTTTATGCTGTACGTATGTTTTCACTGTAAATTTCAGCAAGTCACAGATAAAAATTATATCTGACTTTATGCAGCCTTCAGGTCTCATAAATATATATTCTTTCTTTTATGAACACCGTTCGACACAAACCCTAGTAAATATTATAAATATGGATGTATATTTGTTTTTCCTTTTTTTATTAATCGAACCGAAAACCTTTAAAACAATTGGATATTGACATGATAAAGCTATATACATTCTATGAACATGGACATAATATTTCTTATGTAATAATAATTAAGCAGGGATTTTTCAAAATTCAGTTTATGATTTAAGAGTTCAACATTTTTACGGAGAAAACGTGAAAAATGGTCCTATTAATTAGAAACATCGTGAAAGTGTTCAAGAAAATCAATAATAAAACAAAGGGTTTTGTAATAAATTTAATAAACATTCTATTAATTTGAAAGGAATATTTCTTACATAATGTAGATAGCAGCTCGGGATAAATTTTTAAAAATGAAATAAAACCTCGAAAAGGTATTATGAATCTTCCTGATGTTCCATACTATTTTTCTTATATGGTATCTACACTTGTTACCATAACAAGTCAACAACTTGTTAACACAAGCTCAGACAGTTGAAGATGTTAAAACTCTATAAAAGGGCAAAGTTGCAAGTATAAATCGCTGAAGTGCAACGCAGACGAAGTAACAATTTTAACTTGGTTTAGTCAGGTAGAAACAATATCTATGCTGAGTAATCCATTGATTTTCAATGGAATCTCTTTTGAATTCAAGAGATTGTAATTTCCCTTAAAGTGTGTTTCGAAATGACTTGAGGTAGGATTGTTTCAAACGCCGATGTTTTCTAAACCATTTTCTTTTGAATAATTTAATGAAAAAAAATCATGATACGTCGGTTTCTTTCAATTTAATCAAATGATCATTTTCTCCACAAAATAGTTTGTGTTAATGAAAATTACTTGTAGTAACCTTCTCTAGAGAGCCAACAAAATACCGTCAATATTTCACCATGATAATCGGTTACCTTAAAACTAGTATTCCCAAACACAAATTAGATCATTTAAGAGAATATGATTAAGATATAATAATATTTTTGAATATTATTTGCTTGATGCTTATCTTTCTATAGTGGTTCCTCATTGTGCATTTCATTCTTTGTTGGATAAATTTAGATAATTTCCGTTTTGCGTCAAATGTGAATAGCCATAGTCAACAACTAAAGTTTTATTCGAGGCAAAATCTTATTTAACGTTCGTGTGTATAATTATATGTAATATAAATAAGGCTAACGCTGTATTTAATTCATTTATAATTCATAAGCAACTTCGGAAAAATATGAGAACTTTTCCAATTCTGTGCTTATAAATTCATGTTACATGTAGGTATGTACATCGATTAGAAATTTGAAATTATTTTCCTTTAAATTGTTATGTCTTATGATAAGTTTTTAGTACTCATGCATACGTTCATGTTTCAACGAGTATTCTAATTCGGATGCAACTTTTTAATTTTTTACATAAAACCTTCGCATTATTGGTTGATTATTGTATCATTAAGATATTTGAAGTGGATGATAGACGATAATATACTTTAAAGCGACATTATACTTAAAAAAAACGAGTGTGCTTTAGACTACACGACTGAAGTAAAACTTCAAATTCACAAAATATGAACTTTAAAATGAATTTACAATTTTATTCACTTTAAACGTAGAATATTGTATTGAACAAAATAATAATTTATAGAAATTACAAAATAATAAAAAAATCACCGTTCGCGTAACGCTAGCAAACTCGCATACCTACTGTTATTTAGGTAATTTCTTAATTAAGTCTAATAAAATGTCCATGATTAATATTTTTAATTTTTATAATATTTTGTATAACGATAAAAAATTCGAAATAGCAAATGAAAATAAAATTTGATTTGAAAATTTCTAACAAAAATTTAAATAAATAACCGAGCCAATTTTATCTGTCAATTTTATCAAAACCTTTTGTTTGATTTCAACCTCGAGTTATCACTAGGCAGAGTATCATATAAATCGATTATTCTTCTATATAGAAAAATGCCCTTGTTCGATTTTTATGACATAACACGTATTTGACTAAACAGATTGTCATTCATTTCAATAGGTTTCTTCATTTTGTTTGTTATTAAAGAAACTTTGATTTATAATTATTTGTCTTTACTTTATAATGCCTAATATTTTCAGTTAAAATCAGTCTAGAATCTTGAAAACATGACCATTCATTCATTTTTCTTATTCACTTTAAACATGGTCAGTGCGTGTACACAAATATGATTTATGTATTGCGATGCTCCTCAGGTTATCTTCTATTTCGGCTTCGTGTCCTAATCATATTCATATCATCTTATTATACACCCGGTGAATTATATAATATTTTGATACATTAGCATTCAATCGTAGTTTTAATCGTGTAAGTCCGTTTTGTTATTTTTATTCTCACCATTTTTCAAATAACATGAATTTTTGATTTTCGTTTTTCTTTATTCGCTTTATTTTTATAAAGTGATAAACTTTGAGTAACATTATCCACATTTCTTTTTATTTCTTTGTTTTGTTTCCTTTCAAATTGGATTTTGAATTAAAATATTGCAATTGTGTACAGACTCAAACACTTCAAAAACACCAAGAACACGACTTTTTCCCAAACGGAATAATCGGAATAAAGAAGTTCCCAAAGACTTTACTTTTTGGTTAATGGAGTAATGCTTTTCCACTACATAATTTATACGTCAATTATTTGAAAACATTATTATTCAAAATTATTTAATTTATTACAGTATTGACACTACGGGTAAATTGATCTATATTAGCTTACAATTATTTATAAAGAATTGGATAAGAATTTAACAATAATATGTTATAATAGGTAACATACCAATTTGATCGGTTTTAATTTTCCATAGTTTTTCTATTCCCATCACCTTTTTAAATTTTCAACATTTTTTATTAATTTTAATTATATGGGAACATGTTTTTAAAACAAATATATGAGATTATCTATTTAACAAACCGGGTAAGAATAAAACATCGCTTCAGGAAATTCATATAATGCTTGGTATTTTAAATTGATATAAATAAATTTACACCCAAGAAAACCTATAAAAGGGGAAATGGTAGGTGAGATTGAGTTAAAATGGTATTTACAAATGTAGGCAACATTTCAAAGTTTACAGCCAATAGCGTTCTTTCATCATATTTAAGGCACATTTAACATACATTATTTGCCACAGTTTAAATTGTTCATAATTACATTTTAAAGATTTTTGCTTACAAACCAAATGCTTACCATATACTTTGACCAAATGCTTAATTTATTTCTTTACTTTGTGTTTAGTTCATCGCTTATAAATGCTCATATTGCAAATTGCTCACCAGGTCTATTGTAATTTATGATCTATATTTTGTACTACTAAACAACAGACCAAAACCGCGTAAATAATATGTCCGATAAAGAAGAGGTCATACGAAAACTTTGGAAATTGGAATAAATTATATCGGCGAGAAACTTCATAAGAGAGATCTAAAAGCTTGTTTTTTTACTGCTATAAAAATACATTTCATTTTAAAAATATGTTATTACTTCAATATCTCAAGTTCTTGTCGTTTCTTTTGGCGTTTTAATTGTGGAAACTGGAATAAATTCCATCGACGAGAAACTCCATTACAGGGATCTGAATAGTTCGGGTGATTTTCTGATATGAATTATTTCAGCATTATTAAATGAAGAAATAACTAAAAAACAAAATTAATCATTTTTACCCCCATCATAAGGTTTCGTGGTCGATGACATTTGACCTGTTTTATGTTTTCGTATGAGCTCTCTCTTTTAGGACGCATTGAGTCTAAACACTTTTTCTTCTGATGACACTTTTTCAGATACATTGAACACTCTATTTACTTGTCAGTCTAATTTCTGGTTACGAACAGAACTAGCTTTATGAGGGTTCCATTCACAATTATAGAAAATGATGTGTTCATAATTTTCCTTAAACAATTTGTACAAATTACTATCGTTATTTACAATTTAGCTTATCTTTCACAGTCGTAAGAATATCAAACCTTTTTCCCACACTTTGAGATTTGGACTTTTTATTGTCTTTTCTTGGTATTCTTGTAGTACCATTTTCTTCATTATTTTGATTTAAACAACTTTGGAAATGGAATTGTGATGTGTTTTTTGTGAAAATTCTCAACAAAATTTGCATATCTATTTTTTATAAAAATAAATAAAAAATTGTTTCACAAAACATTTTCTTTTAATGAATGACAGACAGACAGACGCTCTACCAAATTTTTAATTTCAACATCAAACATTTCTCCAGAAAACGGATGTGAAAGATGAACCGACAGATGAACCCTGGAGTAATATTTTAAGTCGTTTTCCCTTTTTTGATATACGGAACGCAAAAAAAAACAAAACGACCTATAAATTAGTCAAACATAAACCAAACCTACAAAATTTTTTTAAAATAATGTAATAACGTAATTAAAATAAGCATAATTAAAATAATAAAAACTAGGTTCGCTTTAAGAAAGTTTCGTTCTTTTGAAATCCAAACATGAAAACGGACTAGGTTTAAAATGTAGAAAAAAATATATTTTACAATAATATTTACCAAAAACGTATTCATACAATAGCATTTTATAAAAAAATACGCAAGCAAAATGTATAAATATATTTTTTTTTCGTTCACAAGGAAAATTATTGCAAGTTTTTGATTTAGGAGAGCTACAACCTTTCAAATGAACGAATTAATTTGAATAAATAACTACAAGTGAGTAAAATTAAATTCCACAATTTACATATTAAAATCGTAACTATAGTTTTCCATACTCTTCACGATAATTTAAAATTGACGTTTCAGATAAGATCATTAAAAATAAATGTATTAGAAAATTTCCGTGCTTTAAAGGAAAATGGTTCCATAAATTAATGTCAGTCTTAGGGAAAACTAATTCAAAACAACAAATGAATCCATGACAACACACTGAAGAAAACTTTCTTTGTTAACTACAATTTACTACGTGTGTCCCATCAGTCACTATTAATATCACAGCATCCTGTATTCAATAAAACGGTTTAATATAGAGGTCCGTTACAAAGTAATAATAATACATGCTTAAAGAAAGAAAATAAGACACAAATGTATTTATATATAAGGTTCATTTTTTTTCAAATTTATAAAATATTTAAGATAATATTTCAAGCACAAATCAAAGGGATCTTGTACATATTTTAACCCCTTGAATATTTTAAAGAGCAAAAAAATCAACATTCCAGAATACTACTTGCAGCAAACCGCTTTCGAAAGGGGGCATAGACGCTCTTTGTTGAAAAGCGGGTTCAATTTTCTTTCCATCTCAGCTTCAAGTAATTATATATATATATATATATATATATATATATATATATATATATATATATATATATAAATATATATATATATATATATATATATATAATATATAGTATTATGAGATACTTTCTATTACACTGGAAACGGTCTTTTCGTACTTACTAAATAAAAAAAACGCTACTTAAACCTGGTTTAGTTGTACATTATAAATGCTTTAATTATATTTTGTTAGTATCTTATAATACTGTGATATTTGGCAAAAAACCCTACATTAACAAATTATTAAGTTTTACTCATCCACAGAACAAAACAAAACATTACACAATGTATAGTGTATTTGTTTAACGTTTTAATTATTTTTCTCTTATAAATTTTTCGTAAAAAACATTTATTGGAAAATCAAAAATAAATCTTACGCAGTGAGTTAGTGATTTTGATTGCAGGCATGAATTCTTTCAGACTTTTAAAATATTTATAAAATCATTTAACATGTGCTTAAAAAGACATAGATCCGTTCATTATATGTACTTTGTTATACTTTGCTCGTTCCTACTTTATTTATATATAGCAGAAATATTTGTCCAATAAAACTTTCACGTAAGTGAACAATGGTATATATCGATGACGGTTGATCCGTTATCTTTCACATTCAATAATTTATGACAATACTATTATGAAATCGGTTACATTAGATTTAAAGAGAAATGTTTGTGTGCCAAAGGACAAAACATATTTTTTCATAAAATTATCATTACTGTATTTTAGAGCAAATTTTAACAAAATTGGAAATAATTGACCCCCTAAGGGTCAATTATTCTTGTCTTTAATAAAAGAAAATTTTTTTTATCAAGAATAACTGGATTTAATATTTTTTTGAGAAAAACGCAAAGACTCTAGAATTAATAATTAACGATATAATCAAAATAAATATGGAAACATATCAAATAAGTGAATATGTTTTGCCTACAAAGTATGGTTCAATTAAAATATTAAATCTTAAGTTCAGTTGAGATAAAAAAATACAGATTTTTTTTCCATGCTTTATTTAATATTGTATATGGCATAAGTGCATAAGTATTAATTAAAATAAAAGAAGCTAAGATGTGGACGTTATATAAATTTAGTAAAATTATATATTTATCATAAATATTATTTAGCGAATTAAATGTAACTTCGTACCAACGTGTGTTGATAATAAAATACGGAGGTAATATTAAGGGTACTTACAAAATCCTCATTTGGAAATATAGTATTCCTTTTTTTCAATAATTATATGTATTATTTCGCTTTTTTAATAAATTTTGTAGATTATAATAAAATTATTTTTTTCACAATGTCTCGTATAATGTACTAATAATTCAGTCTAAAAGAAATCCCCACTATGTATAAATGGTATTTATATTATTTTCTAAGTTTTCAGTAAGTATTTTTAAATCAAATGAATATAAAGTTATAAATAATCCATGATTTTTTTTCAATTTTAGTATATTTAGAAGACAGTATTATTACTCTTTAATTTAAAGTATTTTTAGTCAATTGCAATTTTTTCCTTTAAATAGAGCAATATGAGAAATGTTATGACATGAAATGGGTAATTAATATGTGACAATATAACTACTATATTTTTGAAATAAATATGTTTTTTAATCCTACGTTAACAATGAGTTTTCATTTAATATAATTATTTAAAATACACAATATAGTTTCTAAATCCGCAGTTGTAAATGCCGGGGCAATTATGCAAAAATATTTAAAATTTATTCCCAAATAAAATATTTAGATTAATGATAATTTTTTTAGGCAGATTTCAACCTATAATTATATTGTTCAATTAGCCATTTTTTCACTCATTTCCATAGCAAAGCACTTATTATCATTGGTTGATTCAGTATTGCTATCACGCAGATGGGAATTGGTATACTGGAGTGAACTGCAAATAAGCAATATGATTTAGTAATAAGCAAGTGCAAATTAATTGCAGTAGTTATTGATAGAAAATAAGTACAACACAAACAGCACATAGTAAAATGTATAGGCAATGTGTCATTTCTCCACATCGTAGTTTTTTGTTTTTTACGATTATGCTTTTCTCTCTGCTACGCAACATCACCGTGCTAAGTTGTTAATTTACTTAAATTTAATTAATAAAGGATTACGGTTCATTGCCAAAGTGTTTATTTTCTTCCGGGACCAAAAGGTCCCAGACCGCCCTGGGCGTAATTATTTAGTTGAAGCTATCAGCAATTAAATTTTAAAATCAACTTAAATTAAATTTTAATGTCGTACAATGAACAAGATGAGTTCAAATAGTTCAATAGGTTATTATATAAAAAAATATTTATAAAATTTAAAAGCGTTAATATACTCCACATATTTGTAGATGAGCTTTCCTTATACGGATATCTCAAAGTTTTAAGCTTTAATACTAATGTATAACATTCGACTGAATGCTTTCTTCCAAAAAAACTTTGTAACTAATTTTAATTATAAGTAAGACGCTAGACAAAGCGGTGCTACATATGCGGGTATATTTCTCACACTGAACTTCCATAATAAATAGCTTAACATTATATCAGGTTTGATATAAAATTATATGCTTCAATTCATCATGTTGGCACCAATAAATGAAGTATTACTAATCTTTCTATGAATACGACATAAAGAAACATTTTGTAGTAAAAGCAAGAGAAACAATAGATTTCTATTCAAATTATGTTATAAACCATGTAAACCTAATAAATATTACAATGTTTGGAATGTAAAAAAACAATTATATGAAGATAAGTGTGCACATGTGTGTGAGTGTCCATATACATGCATACAGGTATATAATATTAAGATAAAAGAACTTAGAAACTAACCATCTGGTTATTCTAAGCATCCCTAAAATACTGATACATAAATTAGTATCTACATTAGCATGCTATTTGTGAAATGAATTGTATTGCTAACTACAATTCCCATCTACGTGACAGCAATACTAAATCAAAATCACCTGCTAGAACTGAGAATGTAAGAATGATTATTTTATGAGCGATATTTTTCCCGTTCTATTAACATTTCAAACACATTGTGCTGAAAATATAGGTTACAGGCAATTTTATTTCAATGTTTATGTATCCACAGTAAACGCAACTCAATTCAACCAGAGCATGGACAGATATTAATACACAACTAAAGAATTAAACTTCAATTTAATGTCACCTGAAATTTTTCGCAGATATTCGTGAATGGTTATAGATGATATGCGATTTCGTAATTTAAACCTAATTAAAATAATTCAAACGTAAACATTTTAAATGACTGAAATAAGTTTTGTGGTGCGTACAATGGTAATTTTGTTGCATAATCAATTGTACTGATATAAGTGTATCAATTTTACTAGTTTAATCCACTTTAAACAATTGTACCTCAAAAACCATGTCAACCTTCAAAATTTCATCACATAAGATTCAGTAATTGAAAAGTTTAAAGTACGTTGCATATATGACGAAATTAAAAGTTAATTACTTGCAATGTTAATTAATTATGCTACGATGCTAATATCGAATTAAACCAAATTTTCTTATTTAATGTAATGCAGATATAACATAGACTGTTCAAATAGGTCATATTTCTTTTCTTCGTAAAACAGTTTTAATGAAAATTAACTTGAAAATAGATATCGCAACATAATTAAATATAGCACTAAATTTCAACTGTACCATTTTACATCACGCTTGCTTTAGATTTTAATTATCCCAGTTAAAATAAATCAGCACATTAAGTTACTTACTACATACTGGATAAATAAATCACTGCAGCCTCATTGAATTTCTAAACACTTTAAATCCCCTCTTGTATGAACATTTAGTAGCTGGTGTCAGATTACTTAGGTTATAGGTGGTAGCCATTTAATTTAATAACGTGTCATTAGGAACGATGTGACAATAATAAAAAATAATACAACACGTTTCAAGAATTTTTTTACGTGATTAGAATAACTAAAGATGTTCCAAGACCAAGCATCATTTCATGGAAGTGAACTGTAATATCAAATAACTATAAAACGTTCACTGTAAGTTGTATTTAGAGATGCATCCATTTACGTTATATTTAACATTTTTGAAATTAAATTCCAAGTTAATAGTTTAGGGTTTTTTAAAATCTAAAGCTTATTTTATTTTAATTAACATTATTTTTCATCATGCTGATTATTACAAAAATAAAAAACCAAGCAATATTTCACGGAAGTGAACTGTAATATCAAATAACTATAAAACGTTCACTTTAAGTTGATATTTACAACTTGTATTTAGAGATGCATTCATTTACGTTTTATTTAAAATTTTAAAAATTAAATTCCAAATTAACAGTTTAGGATTTTTTAAAATCTAAAGCCTATTTTATTTTAATTAACATTATTTTTTATCATGCTGATTATTACAAAAATAAAATTTTTTTTTATTTTAATTTATATAATCAGCGTATTTGAAAACAATTAAAAAAAAATTAAAAACAATAACTGGCTGAAGAAAATAACAAAATACTGCCGGAAGAATGTAATTATTATCAAGTTGAGGTATAGCGTAATATAATATGAAGTGGCAATCGCCATAGCTGGAGGCACTCCACACGCTTATGTTTTATTCAAAGATATTTAACAGTATTCAAAGATCCAGAGCCGCAGGTTGCTGATAATATTAATCTTGGAGCTGGAGGGCAAGGGTATTTCGTTAAATGTAAATACGAGTACCTTATTGCTTCCTTTTGAGAACATGTAGTAATAAGTATTGTTTTGACGAACTAAGATTCTACATATCTCATAAAGATGCATTACTAGATTTAAAAAAAAACATATTCTGTACTGAGATTATTGGAATATTTACATTAATAATAATGAAAATTTTTCAGCGCGAAGTACAGAATTAGGAGAATTTGAGAATTACGCCCTCAGGAATACAAAACAATAATGAAGGGAAAAATACCATAAATTAAAGCACCCCAATCGTATCTTGCGTGTGACAATTTCCTTTAAAATAATTTTCCATCTGCTTTAACCGCAAAAAGAAGTTAAATTTAATTCAATAGAGGTTGTTATTCACGTTACTCCCTTTAAAACTGGAGGCTAATTTCCTTTTTCTTTTGATCTGAGATCACCATAACTTTGTAAATATATGCGTTCGAGTGTACGTGAACGTATTTATTCTCATGCGTGCGCATGAGTATAATATATTCAACCAATAAAACACCACTTTTCCTGATGCGTCAGTAAATAACTAATGTGAGTAAATAACTAATGAAAATCGACCGTAGCAATACATTGAATTATGCACATCCAATATCCTATGACATAACTCCAGATCCAAAATCTTATGACACATCCAAGTTTTGGTTGCAAAATCCATAGAACGAAATTCTGATCTCTCTAATAATGTTGATATAAGGCAACGCATTTTTTTTATTTACACTGAATCTATAAAAATTAATAGCTTTTTCATGCAGATTCTAAGTTAAGTTCTCGACATGAATCAGAACTATTCTCGAGTTTGAAAAAGTTTCACTCAAAGGAAAAAACAATATCAATGTTTGGGGCAGAAGTGTATTTGGCTTCAACATAAGCTGTTATCCCTGCAACTTAAGAGGAGAGCCCATATGTGCATGGAGATACTAAATTTATATCGTAGGGAGGATTGGATAAAGAAAATATGGATAAATGTACGTGCCTAGATCAAAATGAGATAAAAGCAGAAAGGTTGATATAAGCAGAAATGAGATAAAAGCAGAAAGATTAGGGGTGTGAATAAAATTATTTGGTACGAACTCCTTTCAGCTAAAAGCGAAATTACAGTCAATATTTAGTGTGAACCACAAATCAGAGTCGCATTCGCCCTCCAACTTTCATCTATTCCGCTAATGATCTAATTATATACCAATTAATTTAGGTATAAATAAAATATGGATAAATGGACGTGCTTAGATCAAAATTCGATAAAAGCCAAAAGGTTTTTTGATAATGTGATGGGATGCAAATAAAATTATTTGCTAAGACCTCATAGAGAAATTACCGTCAATATTTACTGTGAATTACAAAGCAGAGTCGCATTCACTCTCCAACTTATATTTGTTCCGCTCACTGTCTAATTATATATCTGCCAATTAATTTAGAAATACATCCTATATTAAAGTTGATCTTCTCCAATATTTCACCAGAATTCCACAAGAAATAAATTTATTCTCTGTATACCCGTTAGCGTCAAGTGACAGATAATGATGATGATTATATAATTATTTATATTGTTTTAATCTCAAAAAATAATCTAAAATTTGTTTCAAATTAGAGGAGTACAGTTTTACGTAAATTAATTTTTTTAAGATTGAGCACGAAGGAAATGCCCAGCAAATAAAATCGATTAATAAAATTTTTCTGAAAATTCTGGAATGTTACACAGGTTTTGTCAATAAAATTCACATTTTTTCAGGTTAGGAGGTTGCAACCCGTTTCACGTCAACAACGAAATGATTATTCCAAAAATTTAGTATACAAATCAATTCACTGCATAAAAGTACTATGCTTATCAGAAAAAGAGTAAATTTTTATATAATCATAATCGATCTTTTACACACGGGCATCATCGATTAATAGAAATATTTCATCATATACTTGATGTTATATTTGTTAAAAAGATAAGGAAATTAAGACTTTCACGCAAAACAATATTTTGGGTAATTAAAGCTTAAAACATTGCACTAAATGAATAGGTAACGTAGTTAAATAGATTATATCAGCGGTTAGTAGTAAAAGAGAACAAAATGGTACCTGCCAGCATTCATAAATTTTAGGTAGACTAATTAAATATTAAAATAATAAAAATCAAGGTAGATTAGGGATTTTTAAATTTTATGAATATAAATTTTTATTACTCCCTTACCATAATGCTTTATATTGCCCCAAAATATTATTAAAAAATGGAAAATTTCAACTGAAAATTTTTTTTACGTAACGTTTGATGATTTTTGCAAATAACACGACAATACAGCTTATTGCTTCGATATTTAAATTTGCTCGTAAAATTAGTGTAATTTCGTGTTTTGTTTATTTGTTTTCATTTTTAGTTTTACACCAAAAACAATTTCGGAAAAGAATCATGTATTTAAAAATACGCATAAATTTTTTACATTTTTACTAAATTAAAAACAGATAATATTATTAGCACTCAGCGCTTATAAATTTAGATCTCAATTTATATAATGTAAAAAATATAATTCAAAGAAGAAAACAGATTTTTTTAAAAAACCGATTCAGGTAAAAAATATTTTTTAATAACGGTAAACATCTGCCCATATAATAGAAGTGGAAAGAGTTTTATATTAAAGATCAAATTTTTTTTTACTTTTGCACTTTTATTTGTTTCTACTGTATATATAAAGTTAGAATATGGAATATTTTAGTATGGATGTTAACATTGCCCGAACATAAAATTTTTAATATCAGTGTACGTTGTTTATCGCAACTAAAATCTCTGCCGGATCGACTGGACTTGCTTCTTCTGGCTTTTCCAATTACCATCTGCTGACTACTTCATATTCGTTAAAATATGTATACTCAGCACAAGATATCGTTAAATGCTGAGAAGCCTTCGAAGCATAACTTTGTTACAGGTGTAGCCGTAAAATTTGAGTACCTGATTTGAAGAGTGTGTATAGTGTTAACGTATTCAAAGATCTTCGGAAAATAATTTAACTTACGAAATAGAAAAAAACAAAGTAGAAATATGATGGAAAAATCAGTGGAACCTCGTGCGATGAGTATTCCGTACTAAAATATGCATTAATGATACAAGGTGTTATTTAATAGGAAACCTGTATGCATACGCGATGAGCGTATCACTTATGTGTGATGCAAGTTGCAACTTTTGGGTCTACAGCATTTGAATAAGCTGTTTTATGTTTGCTTGGTAAATAAATAAAACATGAAAAAAGAGTCAAATTTTTTTAAAAATTTTTATTTCACACTTATATCACCCATTAATATTTCTCATTTGGGAGTAATTAAAATTTTTGCATAATAATGGTAATATTTTTGCATATGACAAGTACGTAAGGAATGATTTAAAGTCACCAACCTTTTTAAAGTCACCTAATTTTTAAATTAATACTATAAAAGATAAAGGCAGATACAAGCAATTTTCGTATTTTTTAAAGTTTTGTTAAGGGATATTTAGCTTGTTTTTATTTCACAGGTAGAAGATGCATTTTTCAAAATAATTAATAAAATTACTAGCCGGGTTCAAAAATGATTTTTAGGTGACTTATTGACACACTCTTCTTATCTTAAACCTGATCCACAGAAAATGTTTATTTTGTTACTTGAAATAGTTTTACGGTTATTCAATCTCACACGTGTCATTATTTAATTTTTAAGACATATTTAAATTATAGTTATTAAAGAGCTAGCAAATCAGACCTTTATTTTGATTTAAAAAAAAATATTTTGCAAAATTTTTTACAAATATCTCCCTACACATAAAAATTGGAAATTATTTGTTTGTTCCTCTAACATATTGGATGGTATTGGGTGAGAAACTATTAAATATGTCTTTTAAAATGCAATAAGAATTATCTAGTAATGTTTGTTTTCTATTCCGTCAATTTTTTCTCAAGATATGATTCTTCGAATCAGTGCTTAGTATCCACCAAATCTTTCCCAATTTTTAGCCGCCAACTTCAAAGAAATAAAAAGACAGACAGCAGTGTTTAGTTGATAACAAACTCAGTTTAACTTTAAATTATTTCGGTCAAGTTGAAAGAAAAAGTGTTATATAAAATATTTACCTTCAAACTATACTTGTGTACAGTAAGTATCAAACTAATATTTACTTAAGATTCTGTAGCCATGTATTTTAAAAGATTTAGGGGAAGTCGTCTCCTTAGGAGATGACTTTGAAAATTACTTTGTCGCAAATAACTTAATCAGTTCATGCCGCTGTATTTTCACACGATATATATTCCAATAATTCTTTTAAAATACATGGCTACAGAATCTTAAGAGTATTATTTCAATACTTACTGTATACAAATATATTTAATAGTACCTATTTTTTATAAAACTTTAAATTTCATGCGAACTATTAAGAAAATCCAATATTAAAAAGAGTAGCGGTCGGCAAACTCATTGCTTCTTTGTTGTCTATACAACAAACACGTGTGAAAATAATTTTAAAACGGCACAAAATAAATAGAACAAGAAAATCAGCACAAAACACAGACCGAGGAGACTAGAAAATTATTCATAAAATTATCAGGTTCCTAACTGACAAATAATAAATTAATTAATAAATTAAATATCCACGAACTTTTATTTTAAAAATTATACCATATTTCTATTCTAACAATCGCTAGAAAAAAGAATCTCTAAAATCATTCAAGAACTGCAATGTATACCTTGTCACCATACGTACATATGTGCGGTATATAAGACCAACAGAGTGAGACAATTATCATTTTTCAAAGCCAAATTTAATTCATAGTAAATATGTTACAAAATTAGAAATCATACCATAATATAAGGAAGTTTTTTTTCCATAAACCTATATTAAAAGTCGATTACTGTTAAAATTACCCGTATTATAATTACTTCTATATTCAAAACCAGAGGCGTATTTGAAAATAATGTGCAATCATCCGCGGAGTGTAAAAATTTGTGCTCATTTCTTAATCACATAAATAAAAATTTTAACGTAAAATTTATGATCGATTTATGATTGTATACTCAAAATTAGTTTATTTGCAGTTTTTATTTATTGTTTATTTTTATTAAGCGAGGTATTATTACCATCACGTAATTAACACTTGATCAATATCTACCTCGAATTAATAATAAAATTTACTATAATATGTTCTTTCGTTAGTCAGTATTCATATTGAGCGATATACGTCATACAAATTAATTTCCATAATAATTAATAAAGAAGTTACGGCACAGTGGAAAAAGTAGCAATTCAAGTAATAGCATAACATTGAACCGGCTAACAACGACACTGGAGGCGGTATGAATGCTTATGTATTATTCAAAGATTGCTAATTTTATTCAAAGGGCCGCAGTAACAGGTCGCTGATGATATGAATTCGGAAATCGGAGGATAAATGTAAATTCAGTTAAACAGAAACATGATTGTCACACCGTTAGACTCATCAAAATTAGACAATCAAAATTACTTAGACAATATGTGTAGATAAAATATCATTGAATAGTCACCAAAACATAATTAAGGTTTATACTTTTTCATGTACATTTAATAAATCCCTACTCTTTGTTCAAAATATTTGTCTAAATGTAAAAGATACATTATTAATTTATGCAGTACTTAATCATAGATAAATTTGTAATGCTTTTGTTACTGTTAATGGGTGAACATCCTTGACCACCTTCATAAATTATGAGGGAACAGTGTATTACAAAACACCGGTTAGCGTTTCTAAAAAGTGGATATGTGCTTGTATCATCGGGGCATCCATTGTCTCTACGTAACCGTTTCTATTATAAATTTGATCCAAAAAAATTACCTCATTGACAATGGAAGCTAAAATTATAGTGACGACAACGACGAGAATGTTGGAAAAACCGGGTAAAACGTTGCCCGGAAAACTGATAAACTTTGCAAATTAAATATGATTTAGGCTAGACAACAAAAAATAGCAATTGCATATTTAATTTGTATCCATAAAAAGATAGAGTCAAATTCTATAGATTTGCTAATTCTGGAAGAAAATATATGCTCCGAAGATCAATTGTATTTGCAAGCAGAGTTGGTTACTGGCGTGTGCATATGACCCATATCAAGTTAGATTTTAGGTTGTAAATATTATTTTCGTCATATTGAACTAACGATATTTTTTGTTCGATCACATGAAGTTAGTATACTGTTTTAAAGAAAATAAATTATTTGTTTTGTTACTCTTTTAAGAAAAAGTGAAAGCAAACGAATTATACATATTATCATGCATTATGATGATGTGTTTTATATTTCAAATGATTAATTTTTAGGTATATTTATGATGATTATTTTTATTAAAGTATAAGTCGCTTACCTCCTTGGTTTCATTACTTTTCACCGAAACAATAACATCAAAGAAAATATTCTTAATGTATGTTATTAATGTTTACGAGTTATGAAGATTAATATACGCTTTTAATTGTTCTGTTTCTGTGCAAGTGCTTTTCCCTTTTATCTTAGGAAAATGCCACCGAAGAGAAAATATGACAATAGTTATATTATATTTGAGTTTACTTCGATCCAAAGTAATGGAGAAATAAAACGACTGTACCTTATATGCGCAACAGTTCTCGAGAACGATGCCTTGAAGCGGCGTAATAAAAATGCCACCTTATAACGATCCATCGATTTTTTTCTGACTGACCACCAGAGTTCCTTCAAGAAAAATTAGAGAATTTAAAAAAATTGGTAAATTCGGGCTTAGTAGTATGAGATTTACGACTTCCAAAAAAACATTAGTAGTGTCATTTAAGACATCAAAAGTAATAGCGCAATAAAAGAAGGCTCACATAATAGAAACTCTTGTGAAAACTTGTTTGATACTTTTATCAAACAACGATGACAAATTATAACAATGAAGCTAATGGTAAGGTACATAAGCATTGTCATTTTGAAATTTGGTGTTACAGCTATTAATAAATGTTATTTTATAAACACTAATTTTCCAGACAAAACGAATTCCATTCACCTCGGCCGAGAAAGTGCTAGTTGTGAAATTAATAGGAAAATATTAAATTATTGAGAACATGGTGAGGAATTCCCACAACATAATCAAAAATAAAAAGGCGTAAGCTGCTTTAGCCATTACATTCAACTCTTAAAGTTTCAGAACCTCCAGATCTGATTTTCAGCTGAAGAGATGTAGGGAAGACATGAAAAAATATCAAAAAAGGAGCTAGCCGTTGAGCGTGCAAGCCATATGAAAACTGGTGGTGGGCCACCACTCTTGTCGCACTTTGTAAATATTAATGCACTATCTGCCCTTATATTGGATCTTTCAGTACCAGGAGTAATCGATTCAAATGCAGAAGGTAGGAAATTGTAAAATGTTTTGATTGATATTCCTCATGGTAATAATAAATAAGATGATCAGACTAGTTAAGTCGACAATGATTAGTGTTCTCATCTAAATATGTTAATATTTTTATTTATACACTTATGGCTCTTTTCCCATATCTTTCTTAGGATAACCAGCAAACAATGATAATTACCGACGTAGTTTATTTCAATGTGGTAGGTTTAAAGACTTCATGAACTAAATGCCTCAATATCGATGGCATATATAAAACTATTCACAATTAAATAAATAATTAATAAATCATACCAAAACCGAGGGCCTTACATAAGGTTGTTGCGTTTTATCTACGGGTTGGTTAACATAAAAAAATAAATGAATACCTTCGTTATTCCATGAGTTATATCAGTGATATATCTAGAAAAAAAATATGTAGTCTTAAATTTATTTACAATTTAATAAACTGATTAAAATAACATGTTAGTTTTTTATACACCAGATGACAAGGTGACATGATCATATGGGTTCGATATCTCAAAGAAAAAATTATCAAAATGAAGTTGAATTTTTACAGACGTCTTAGTACGTGTCAAAACGGATATTAATTCAGCAATATCTACCTTGGAGGTAGCTGGACTATCGACCATAGCAATAGCTGAAACACCCGACGCTGAACCATTAAAAAATAGACTGTGAGAAGCTGAACTTCGAAAAATCAATTTCTACTGTACCAGCCAAAAAATATAGGTCAGTTTAAATAGCATAAAAGTAACTTATAATTTTATTTGATACTCCATTTTGCCCACGGTTTCATTCGCCTAAAAGTTTTACTTATTAGAAAATCGAACTAACATAAAACTATATCCTTTGAACCTTGTGACAAATAACTTCCCTCATTATAGAAATAGAATCAAAAAGTTTTCGCTGTAAAGTTATAACTATGTAATGAACACCGCAATAATTTGCATCATTTTATATTTATTGATATTAAATGATATCTATGAATGACTCGACTACTTGGTAAAAGTATTTTTACCTAAACAAAATACAATATTAATAATTTTTCAAGTACATTAATATGTCGTATTATTTAAGAACTATTACACTTAGAAAATCAGCGTTCATATATTCCATTGATTTAAAAACTATATTGCAAAACTATATTTTGCCAAAAAAATACAAATCTGTTTGATTTACATAATTGAGATGTACATCTCAAAGTGTAAGTTAAATTAAAATAAAAAATACATCAGCAAAATAATAACAATAAAAAAATTATCAAAAAATCAACTTAGCATACAATATACACAAAATTGTAATATACTCATTGATTAAAAGTACATTCCATGTTTTAAAATTATATAACGTATACAATTCTACCATTTAAGTGAAATGAATGTATATTACATTATTACTTCAAGCACTCCTCAATTTTAAAATTTTACAGCCACTATTATTTTAAAATTCTTTTTTTTTCTATATACCAGTAAACTAAAGCCACCAGCGTATCTCAAGAGCATAATGAATGAAAGTGAATTTAAAAGAAAAAGAATTTTATAAAATATGAAATATGAGGAGGAATTACACACTATACGAATAAAAATAGAAATAGTATTACAAAAAGTGTTGTTTTGAAGAAGTTGCTCCCATCTAAGGAAAGTAAGCGTTTGAGTTCAAAGAAAACTGAATTAAATTGAGATAGATCAATTAGAGCATAAAAATTAAAAAAAGTAGTTTTAATTAAAATAATATAAATTTAAAATAATAATACATTTACAAAGATTTCTGAATTATTTTTTATTAATTAACCTACAAATTATAATAGGTAATGGAAATAATTAATTATTTAATATTTACTGCTTAAAATGTCGAATGGCGGAAGCATTTCAGTAAACAATATTGTTTACATTGTGTATATCCAGGTCGAGAATGTTATTTTCTTTACGTTGTTTGTAAACATTAAATAAAATGGTCGTAGCAACAAGCATATGGCTTGTTGTGCCTAACTGAGTAGTCATTTCAATTCTAAGACAAGGAAATCTTCTTTTCCATACTCCAGTAGCCCTCTCAAAACTATTTCTAGTTCTTATATGTGCTACGTTGTATCGTGCATGAATAGGCCCGCCTTATTCCCTAAATGGAGTCAGCAAATAAGGCTCATACGTGTAACCAGAGTCACCCAGCAATGTACCATTGATTTCCTTATTTTCCAATATTTTTTTCAAACGACTGCTGTCTGCTGTCAAAAATGCGGCTGTTATAATTTCACCCAGATCTTTTTGCAACAATATCTTAAATATCAAGCTGGGGGCCACAACCTGTTTGGATATTTAGAGAAAAAAATCGTTTTCGGAAGGCCGCCCTCGGGAATTTGAATTTTTAGAGTGCCATCTATACAAGCATTTACTCCAGGAAAGTGAGCTATTTTGAAAAAAATTTCCTTATTGTCTTCAATAATTAAAGGGAATTTTACATATCGGTTTATAAGACAAAAAATACATTTTGAAACTTTTTTATCATTCGGCTTATAGTTGGTTGGCTCAATATAATTATAAAGGTCAAAAAAATCTGAAAAGGAGTTAAAAGTTATAAACAGATTATATAACATATCATGGTTTGGAAGAAAGTGTTTTTTTGTCCAACAGTTTTAGTTTGAAATTGAAATGCATACTTAAAAATAAGGCATTTATATTTACAATTTAGCTATAGCTAGGCTATCAATATTATAACATTTGTAAAAGCTAACTAATGAAAATATTTTTTGTAAACTACACACTTGAAAGCTACTTGCAGCATATCTCAAAGCTACAATTAGCTGAAAAGTGGAGACACAGGCAGGCCTCGATAATGATCCGTTAAAAGTTGATCGCAGACTATTGCCAGTAGCACTTCAAGAAGTGTATCTTTGCAAAATCGGTATCTTTTTCTAAATTCGACATCACGATATATTTCTAGAGATTATCAAAGTCTCGTATAACTCACCTAAATAACCATCGACGTTCGTGATTAAAATATTCTCCCACATGTCTATATAATTGCTCTTCGCTTTCGTATGTTGATATATTTTTAATGCTATGCCATTCACTCAATACTATCACTAAAATACCACCCCAGGCTATTTCATGTTTTGACGTTTCTAAGTAGCCGCGTAATGCACGCAGTGAAATGACAGCGGTTATGCATTGTTTATGAATTAAGAATACAACACATTGCGACTACCGACACTATGCGCGCGCATAGCTCGGTTTATGAATACCGGTGTTAGTTTTGTGTGATTGACAGCAAGGGTTATCCATGTTACGCCCCTAAAGTTAAAAGTTCATATTCTTCATATTAAAGTTGTGATCTTGATATTTATATTTTAATTTATATATATATATATACATATATATATATATATATATATATATATATATATATATATATATATATATATATATATATTAGCTCAACATCTTATTAAATGAGTATGGTGGTTACATTATGTCATTTAATAATATTTTTAGCATAATACGGTGAGTTTTGTAAATAGTTGTTATCTCACTGTATATCTATTTTTGCCTACCGCATTTTAATTGTCAAGTTGGCGTGTCCACAAACATTCTATTTTGACATAATTTTGCACAAAACAGGTGAAAGATTCGTATCTTTCACCTGTTTTGTGCACAGCTATGCTCTATTCAATTTCAAAATAGAATGTTTGTGGACACGCCAACTTGACAATTAAAATGCGGTAGGCAAAAATATATTGTATATATTGCTATCGCTATGTTACCCACCGTATCTCTAATTTCAAAGTATCATTATCTCCAATTTGTAAAATTTCCATATATTTTTAACATTTAATATGTCGGACTTAATGTCGCAGTCGAAAATCTGAATGGAAGATCATAATTTTTTTCCTAAAAGGAAAACTAAATTATAAATAAAAATAATGATAAGTTTTAAATATAATATAATTAAAGTTATGTTTAACAATTTTGAATTAAAATCATTAAATGAGACATTCTAGTATTTTCT
This sequence comes from Druceiella hillmani, assembly GCA_039881145.1. Lineage (NCBI taxonomy): Eukaryota > Metazoa > Arthropoda > Insecta > Lepidoptera > Hepialidae > Druceiella > Druceiella hillmani. The sequence continues at coordinate 8,814,700 of JAYKKI010000082.1, forward strand.
TCAACCAATTTATTTTCTTGAATAATTGTAGTCACTTTTGGTTTAACAAATACATACAGAATTAATAAATATCCAAAAACAGCAAAAACAAAGTATTTGAAAGATTACGTTTTGGAGTTTTCACTTTATTCCACTATCTGAATCAAAATACTGTTGAGTGGTATCAAAATTATGCAGACTGCAAAAGTAAATTACGTAAATCACCATCACCAGCATTTTGCCAGTCGCCATAGCTCTATTTCTTTTACAAACTGGTATCGTGAACTATGCGACAGCACTACTTCATCAACTGTCTTGTTTAGAGTTTATTCTACACGCAAAGCTCTTCTATAGGAAGACACAAAGTGAGACTCTAAATTATTTTGCTATTTAGTATTTTATTGTATTGTAATATAGTTAAGAGATATTTATGAAGTAAAAAAAAATATGAAATAGTTCTTTCCACATGTTTTATTGTATAAATGTTGATTCCTTTATAATTTTAAGTCACTAAAACCAAAATTACACTCTAATAGAAAGTAATAAGTAAACAAAATTGACTATGTTGACGCGACTTCACTCGCGTGGAATTCGGTATAAGTTATTAGGATTTTTCATATATTTTAATTTTCTTTATTCTCTTAGAAACTTGTTAGCATAAAGTTTGCTAAAACACTAAGAGATGGCTTTGGCAGTACTATGTCGTTATATATCTATGAACAAGAAGTGTACTAAAACGCTATTAGATGGCTTTGGTAGTACCAACATCGTATGACAGGTTTGTTATATGTATATTAACGATTTAACAACATTATCAAGGAGCCTCGATTTGATTTCAAAGACCCAAGAAAATAAAGTTTCCTGCCAAATACATACTTTTTTAATCAGATTAATTTCTGAATTTTTGACCCAAAAATTATTTTTGTGCCAATCACTGATTTCTTATTTTTTTGTTACTTCCCCATTATTTCAAGAATACATTTTTGCAAATTTTACTATAGCAATGCATATACTTAAGAAATGCAAATATATTCCTGAACCGGAGGTAAAAGAATTATTTACAATATAATATGTTTTTGAAAAGACAAAATAAGTAGAGAAAATATGCTATAATTGGTTACCTCTATAATTAAATACAATTTGTAAGTGTAACTTCAAATTTATTATAAGAAATCTTCCATTTATTTACTCTATGACTAGTTCCAAAAAGATGATTACTGCAATTCACAATTTAATTAAAAACGTTTGGATTGTTTTTCCATAATATTTGATATCAAGTTCTGAATTTTCTATGAACGAGCAATTGACATCTTTCAGCTTTTCTTTCATCCTTTTTAATAAACTATCTAAAATGGGTTTAGTCTAGATATTTATGGGACTGTCAATACATATAGATTTGATAGATAGAAACCAACAAACATAAGTGTCCCTAAAGCCCTTTGTAGTAGAATTGAATTGCTATATCTATTATGCCTTTGAAAATAATAAGTTTTTTACAGTTTCGAATAAAATCATTTCTTGTTTTATTCACCCACACAAACAGAGAATAAAATGTAATAGTCGTAGCTATCAATTATTGTAACTCTCTTTATTTTTATTTTTTCAATTCTTTGTTGAAACTAGTTAGGGTTGTCAATGGTTTTGTTTGAAAAACTGTCCTTCTCCTTCTAAGATTTTTCAAATTTTAAAACTGATGGTTTTGGATGTATCGGTTGCAAGCAAAGATCAACTTTCATGTCATATCCTTTTTTTTTAAGCATGAGCTGTTTAATTCAAGATATGCTTATCTATCTTCATTCGTTGTAATTTTCTTTCCTTAGAAAATAGCCTAAAGTGTAGAATTTTTTGTATTCAAGTTTCGATTCCTTTCAGTTTATCATCCTTTCCGCTTAATTCATTTTTAAGTTCCATTCTTTATAACATCTATTTAATTAAAGGTAGAATATAAATTAAGACTTAATGCATTGATTAAAATACTATAACTATTATTATTGGTAATGTCTTCTTTTCAAATATATGTAATAATTTTCCTGATTACATGTTTATATACTTTAGTAATTAAAAAATGTTATCCGTAGCTGGTTACCTAACTTATATACGAGGTTGTTAATTCAAACACATATTTTTACTTACACCTAAATAGAAATGCCATATTTGAAACAATTTTACTAAGATAATATTTACGCGGGGATAATAAACGGATTACGAAAAGTTTTGTACTCAATTATACGCAAGAAAACGATAAACACCGCTTGATACCAGAAAGTGAATAATGATAAAGTTGCATAGTGTTGTCATTTTACTGTTGAAATAATCTCGCTTTTAATACCATTAGACTTTAAAAAATGTCACCATACCTTCCTTTTTGCTAAGTCTAGATTATATGTAGACATAAATTAAATTATTAATGGTCCTATTTGTAGTAATTTCATAAATAAAATAGAAGTAAAGAGAGTAAAATTTAGTATTTCATAAAATGATATGAGGTATTGAAAAAAACTGCGTAGCTATTAAGGTTTATGTAAAAAAAACAATTATAAATATAAAAAGCGCGATGTGGGTTTGTTGAGGATTGTACCATCTATTTTACGTTAATTTTTCCGAGTTAGAGCGTAATATATTTTTGGAAATAAGAGCTGTTTCATTGTCGCTAGAATCGGAAATGAAAGCGAGTAAACAAATAAATAATACAAAATGTGTTATGTAAGTAACATACAGCTATATTTTAATTTCCTTATTGAATACTTGGTTAAAATTTTATTGGTGATATATCTGTTAAAGTAGAATAGAAATATATGATGGGCACAAAAATTATTTATAAAAAACGAAAATTGTTTTTAAAAAATGAAGAAGAGGAATTACCTTTGAAACATATTAACCTTAAAACCTACACTTTCTATTAGGTTACGAAAATGTTCTGATCGTTGTCAGCGAGAAAATTATGGAAAATTTATTATTTAATTTTTCAGAAAATGTGCAACTAATATTAAACATTTAATATGTAACCAGAAGTAAATGAGGAGGAAGAGGTAAACACGGAGAGTATAAATTGCATTAGCAGAGGCGTTATGTTATGAAAGAACGCTTGAATATTTAATTAGACAAACCTTGTCACATCAATATCTACTTCATATAATTTCGTGCAGTGAAAAGCAAAACAAGAAATTATTAATGGAGGTGGTGTGCCTCTAAATAAGAAGTATGTGTAGTTTTTTTAAGCATAGACCTTGGCTTTGATTAAAAAGAGTCATGAATGTAGAAGTACAAAAGAAAGATGATTTATTATGTTTAAAAAATAGTTAAAGGATAAATATTATCCACTATTATATTAATTGAACCCATTCAGGATATGAACATATTTGTTCAGAAGTATGATCATATTTTCGACAGTCAAACTGGTAAAATAATAAAGTTAGAAGGCTTTTCATCTTATCTAGCTCCAATCCATTGAATTCAAAATAGTATATTTCTCTACAATAGAATAAAGGTACTATGGATGTTTGAGAGAAATGGACTTTTCGTTTAAAAGCTGTAAAGTTTCGAGGATATTTTATACTGAGAATTCTGCAGGAAGATTTAATGACTAACATCGTTTGCCAAGAGGTACTATTGTTACGTTAACAAATTTGAAGGTTCTACCATGTAAATGGACGAAATTTAAGGATAACTGCTATAAATTAGTCCAATTTATAAAGTAAAGTGAGTCTATATATGTACCAATAATGACGACCTTCAAGTTAGTTAATTGCCTGAAAATTCATATATTGTATCCATTGATAGATTAGAATTAATTCGTATTTATGAAGTAAGAAGCAGTGGAAATAAAATTACAGGCAACATATATGCTAATCTGTGGACGATTTGCGTACAATTTATCTTTCCAATGGAGGTTTTGATAATATTGTCAATAATGATTTAAAAAAGTATAAAAAGTTCCACATTTTAAGGAACAACTGCCAAATCGGTCCATTCAGAATAACTACGAAACACCTTTATTAAAGGCCAGAAAAATATGATTTTAATATTTTTGAAAAAATTGCGTCTCTTCGTTTCGAATTTTTCCGGAATCGAAAAATCCAAAATGATCTTTTTTAACAAAAGTAACATAAGCCACTTATGAAAAACCTGCTTTTTCCATAACAGAATCAAGGACAGATTGGAAATTAAACTCGGTTCATCTTGCCCCACGCCCTGGATTAGACAAATACTTTATATTCTGACTGTTTTCAATGCTCGTACTTGATACTGAAAATTTGTAATGGTATTTATGGGTAAAATGAACATAGTAAGGTGCTCGTTGCTAACTATTGTAAATTTTAATGTAAGTGCTCCAGATACTGGAGCAGTTATTAATGAAATAAATCACTGCAAGTCATTTTTTTTCCGTACGCGATCTGCATCAGCAATATATATTCTAGAAATACGTTTTCACCTAATTTTTATATCAACGTCAGAAAATTATATAATGTAGTAACGACTGGTTTAGTTATCAATAAAGCAAATAATTTATTAAAACAGGTTTAATATTAAATAACATTTCCGGTGAGTTTATCATTTTCGAAACATTATACTTTTCCCCACCATTTCGCATATATTACTGCAAAATTCTACATTTCTAACGCTCAAATGAAACATCAGAACAAAACCTCGTATTTTTTTTTATATTTAATTTTTTAAAATGACTTGATCCAAATCGGCGACAAACTACAACCATTTTTAGTATTACGCTTTATTGAAGCGGAAGTTGTTTCATAGGTTATAGGTAGCAATAAAAACTCTACTACAAATGAACATGCGATTTCAAGTTATTTCCTAGCATATAATAAAATTGCAGCAAAACTAGGTAACCAGAGTGAATAGTTTTAAAAAAGTATTTGTGTTGCCTAAAGCAAACTAATGGTAAAACAAGAGTTTTCAGAAGACGTGACTGTATAACTGTATACCTATTTTTTTAAATTTCTAACACGCAACAACTTCCACAGTTGCTTTTTGACTATTATTTATAGAAAAAAGACATCTGCAAAATTAACTTTTGTCCGATTCTGAAACCAATCCAGTAAAATTACCGAGAAAAGGAGACGTTGAAATAAATGTTGGACTCTGAAGTCATCTATTGTTAGTAACTAATTTAATTACACGAGTAAAGTTTTATCATGTCAATAAACTACCTAAAAATGTTATATCATGGAATGTATTTCGAGAAACAATAATTGCTCGATTACTTCTTACGATTATTTAATTTCTAATATTTTAATGGCATCAGGATAAGAATTTACTTATTGAGATTTTATTTATCTTCAGAATTAAAATTCTCCTGTCAAAATGAATAACTTTAAATAAAAGTATCATAACTACAAAGCCTTGACCTAAAAATATTGAGAAATACCATTTAACTAAGGCAATTAAACGCAAAATGTAATAATAGAAAGCCTTGTTGTAAAATTGTTCATTCAAACCAAAGAATGAACAAATCGTTTTGAGTCAAAACTTGAATAAATAAAACCAACTGTTGAAGTTGTTATATAATGAGCTTTTGTGTTTAACTTTTAAGATTTTTTTTTATTTTAAAGACATCAAAGTATTGTCTCATGTAAATGAGCTAAATTACAGCTAAAATTATTTAATTATACAAGACTCTCAAACAAATTATTAATGACGAGAGGTTTGTACCAGGCTACTCTCGGGAATGTCTGGCTTTATGAACTTAATCATAAACAAACTGCTTATGCTCACAAACAAAGACAGTTGAGCTTAAACATAATATGGTAGTAACTAGATAATTTTTTTCATACTTTAAGTTTTCAAAGTAGTAAAAACATTGTTGATTTTTTTCTCCAGGGCTATATATATATATATATATATATATATATATATATATATATATATACATATATATATATATATATATATATATATATAACCTCAAAAATGGATGTTGTTACTGCACTTTTCCCCAATTTATTAATATGTAATTTATTGAAATTTCTGAACAAGAAGCTCCACAACTGTTTAGTTCTAATCAGTGTAATAGTTTGTTTTCGATAGGAAATAGCCAAAGAAAAACAAAAAAGGGAAACCAAAGGTCATTAAGGTAATTTTGTGAAAGGTATAAAAGTTTACTTAAAATTTTGTCAGGAATATTTTTATTGTGCAAATAAACCTGTGTTACTGTTTTATAATAGTATAAAACTGTATATGCACATAGTATAATAATATTTAAAGATTGAGCACAATTTGGAACATTATAAAATTATTTTAGTATGTAATTCAGTTCACGATACTCTAAGAATTCTTCTCCAACATCACATTTTGTTGGCATCTATCTTTTATTTTTCGCTTTCTCGTAGTGCGTATGTCATGACAGCATAGAGGAAAATATGAAAAATTAATGCTCGAACGAGTCAGGTTTTCGTTGCTTGTTATGTTACTATTCTTCCATATCCTCCTCAACTTATCCATAGCAGATCTAACAATCGTAATATGCCTTTCAATTACGTGAGTACATCCGCCATTATTAAAAATTAATGCCCCCAAATAGACGTACGTTTGTAACATTTTGCAATTCGCTAGTTGAGTAATTTTGGGAGTGGTCGTTAGAATGGTTAACAATAATCATCTTCGTCTTATTGCGACTAATTTTCAATCCGAATTCAAGACCGATGTTTTCCGTCCTCAGTAGCAGATTTTCTATACAACGAATAGTAGTTGTAAATAATGTGGTGTCACCCGCATATCCAAGATTGAATATTTTGGAGCAACCAATGGTAATTACATCTATTCAGTTATGAAGATAAATTTTCACTATAAGCTCGGTATAAATGTTAAATATCAGCGACAAGACTATACATCCTTGGCCCATTCATCCTTAAAGAATAGTTTATGTATTATAAACCATGATCAGTTCTGAATGTAAAATGTGTCCAACTCCTAAATCAAAGGGCCCAACCCCTAAATCAACCGCAGTAGTTCCGCTATAAAGACAAATTACGCGAGCACTTAGGTAAGGTACGGATATGAATTTCGTGTCTTATGTTTGAAATTGTCACGAAAATAATTATGATAGCATCCGATATTGCTATTTTATTACCTTTGATGATGGAGCTAGATAATTTCATTTAATTTTTTGCTTTTTTGTTAAATACATAGTCTTGAGATGGTCTTTCAAAGTCTTCAAATTATTGTATAGGAGCCTTGATGGAAAACAATTCCTCTATTGAATGCCGTAATCTAAAAAAAAATAATTCTGTACAAAATGGTTTTTAAAGACTACTTTATTTATATTCCTTTAATTTTTTACGTCAATCGTATGAACGAGATGAATCTAACGGTATTTCGTAAATCAAAATCCATTAAATTGTTGAAAGATCTACGAGGAAACCTAAATTTCAGGTGAATACGTCAAATTTGTGTTTCCTCATGGAAGAATCTGAAAAAAATAATATTCCAAGACGAGCATTGTGTTTTGAGTATATTACAGTAATAAATGTTAGTTTAGTATTCTACTGAAACAGAGTGTATTATATGATTCCAAAATTTTCGGTAGAAACCAAGAACTTAACTCTGTAGCAATTAGAATGATCTAGGTAAGGTATTTAGTTTTGTTTGATATCCTCCACTTCATATTAAGGGCTCATATAAGTAAACAACTTAAGTAACTCCGATGATTCGTGGGATTAGTTAAAAGCACATGTAGGGTCTCTTGTATGTCTCTAGTAGTCTATATATCAACTTGAAAGGTTGAACGGACACAACGGGGAGGTATATTTGCATCGTGTAAGAACCTATATTAGAGAGTATTATGGTAATATATATGTATATATATATATATATATATATATACATATATATTAATGTATTATAGTAAAATACTACGGTTTTAGTAATATCATTGGTGTTTATTCCTTGCCTAGATTTAGTAACCGTATAGAGATTAAATAGGGATGAGGGAGGGAAAGGTTTTGTGACATTTAGTACCAATGTAAATGTAATAAATTGCTGCAAATTTAGCCTCATAGATTGCAAATATCAGGATTTGAAGGAATAGTTTCACATTGGATTCATCCACCAGACAAAGAGACAATTATAAAATTATTTGAAAAGTTCGCCGAGTTTTTCGTGTCATTTTAATTATTTCTTGAGTTGAAATTATTCTATTGTTAGTCACCGAGTAAAACTAAAAAAAATTAAATTAAAACGCAATAATTAATTTGTTGACCTTTTCACCGTTATGAATAGTAATAATACTGAATTTAATTATTTCTCCTGTTATCGTTATTGAAATTCAAAAGTGTTAAAATTGTTATAATAAAGTATTAAAACTGTATGTAATAATAATAAATGTGTATGTATAATAAATAATTGTATGGTTTTTTTCGAACATATCCATCTCTGCTATTATGTGTTGACGTATACTTTGAAGTATATTACCATAAATACATTCATTTCCAAATAAAATTGTATTATATTGAGAAGTCTATGCCATAAGTAGTCACCAAAAATCTTAGTATTTCCTTGTATTTGAAACATTTTAAGCTCACTTTTGAATTTTTTTTAAAATAAGTCAGTTTCCTATAATTTTCAAACTTTATAAAATATTAAAGTGGAATATTTTATTTTTGAATAACTTTGGCGTGCGAATTTTATATTACAGTTTTTTTTAAGTCAATGTAAGTTTTCATGATTCTTTGTAGGTGGCAAGGACACTAACGACTGAAACAGGTTTTTAGTGAAAAGAGGGCTATAAATTTATTAAAGAAAATAAGAATTTTTAAAGATCAGGAAATGCATATGCAGACAAATGAGAATAGAAACTCATGAGATGAGCAAAATATGAAAAAAAATTAAGGACGTAACGACGATACTACTATGAGACGAGACTTAAGTAAAATAATAAATTCTCTAACTCTTAAATGTCAAAATAAAAAACGAATTTTAAACTCATAATAGAATAAATGAATGTAATTCTATGGAATAATTTGCGATAAATATTTTTAAGTAATATTTTTGTTCTTTACGCTAATTAAAACATTATTTAACTCATAATTTATAGCAAGCGGAAATTAATAAAGCTGGTTACGTGCATAATTTACTCAAATAGAATACACAAAATGTATCCTAAAAAGTGACCAAATTAATTCTCTAAACAAAATCAATTAGATTTAATTTAAAATACCGATGAATTTTCATTTCACTGTTCATAATTTCTCTCAAAATGTGACAAAAATATTTCATTGTTATCAGTCATTGCTTATCTAAATCTAATAAATATAAATAATAGTCGAATTTAAGCTAGCAAACAAAAAAAAAATTGTATTATTTAAAAAGAAAACAATAAATAGCAAATCAAATAAGAAAAACCATCTGGGCAACTGCGGAAGCCCAGATGGTGATTATAGTGGTATTATGGTGTCGCGGGCGTTTATCCTCCGTCGCGGGCGTTTATGTTTTATTCACAGCTTCTTAATTGTATTCAGAGCTGCGGTCGCAGGTCGCTGATGATATTAATCCTGGAAACGGAGGGTGAATGTAAATTATGATAAAAGGGAGCATAAGAACTACATTGTTTCCTTTCCAAATCCAGTTGTTTTATTTACAGTTATGTTACTAAAATAAAGATTATTCATACAAATTTTACCCTTAATTGGTTATATACAACAAATTTATTTAACAATGGCTGTTAATTTAAACTCATTTGCATGCTGTTAAATAAAAGCATTTGTAAGAATACTTCGTGTTCTATGACATAATTGTTTAATATTTATTAAAGTTTTAATAGGGTATTAATTTGGTTAATAATACATAACTTGAATGATAAAAATAAAGGAAAAGAAAAAAATATTTTAAGATTCAATTAATTTTGGTAGTTCTTAAATTTCATATGTACACAATTAAAGTATATTAAATAGAATTTGTTTATGAATCGTTTCTAAAAAGTCATTAATAATATTTTTTTATATCCCTCTTGATAATTGCATATTGTTTTGAATCAAACATATTTATAATAGAAAGGGCGTATTTAAGACTGGCTAAAAAAACAATATTCTATTCAAATTAAAGCACCAAAAAGACAATTATTATGTGTATTATGAAGTTGGTAAAATATAAATAAAAACGATAACGTAAATATTAGTCCTTCTATTATTTTTTTTTTATTAGATCAGTTAACATTCATCTTTACCTATTGATATAGCCAAAAAAGTGAGATTTTAAAAATTATGAATATTTTAAAATATACTGATCCTGTTATTAAATCCGCTTCCGTTAATAATAATTCACTTTATTTTTGTGCGTATCATACTTTAAGTGAATGGGTTAAAATTACGTAATCGCGACGTACAATTGGTTAAGAAAAAAATTAAGAACTTTATGAGGAATAAATTAAGACAACGTAAAATGATTAATATTTTCAAGTCTGAATTAATTTGTTTAATCTGAAGAAGAAATAACGTTCAGTCATGAAATAATTTATGGAAAAATAAAGAGCATATGTCTACATTCTGGATGTAATAAAAATGGTTTATATTATATCGTCATTAAAGAATATTCAACGTCTATTTTATATGTTTAATTCAAAACTTAATGACAAAATATTGAACAAAAAGAAAAGAAGAAAAAAGCAGATAAACTAATATATACAGAGCCCCCGTTTGTTCGACCCTTAATAAGGTATTCTTGGTAAATTGGGTAAATTATATTGAAGTGTTTTCTTATGTAAATGAGCGAAACAATAACTAATAAGTTACACTTAAATACAGAGTAAAATCTTTTCAAAATAACTTATCGGTTATCTTACAATTTTCTTTAGGGTCATAATGTGTTAATGGTTTATACGCTGCTGCACTGGTGTTCACCATTAAAACATAATTTTGTCAAATTATTTACACGCCACTGTTTTATCGCAAAATTAATATCGACTTAATATTGTTTTGAGTGGAGAATTGAATAAATAAAATTATTTTAGTATTTTTCAATAAATATTGAAATTGAAGACTTATCAGATTAACATTGGAAAATCATTTACCGCATTTCACGTATGTGATGTTAACTGCACTATGTGAAATATTGCCTCCGAAGACGAAATTCTGTTCATTCACTTGCACATTACTTTGAACAAACTCGTTTTTAAAAATTATTATTATTACTATTTTCATTATTATTATTATATTTTCCCTCAACTTTGCTGACCTATATTTTATGAAATCGATGGCGAGCTTTGCCAAGTCTTCCATTTCCTTCTATTTTATATGTTGACAGAAACAATTGAGTATGCAACGTACTGTGTAGTACGTGACCAATACTATTGATCACGCACTACAAGATGATATTTATAGTATTGATATATGGTACTAAATTTTTAACTTCTTCTCCAGAGCTGAAGGTATAATTATGTATTATCAGTGAAGTGAACAGATCCATGCTTCCTAACCTCTTTTATTATAGCACCCAATGTGCCGACAAACAGTCGGACGTGGCAAAATTCTGAGGGAGCCTGGTTTGGCTACAGAACCCTATAAATAATATCATAATTCAACATTTCCGTCCTCTCCCAAACGTTCAGTTTAAGCTTTTTGAAGGTTAAAACTATAAAAGTGTACTTTATAACTTGGTCAGTTTTCATGAATTGTTAAAAAAAAATTGAAAAGCTTTTATCTTCTCAGTTTACATTGTGAAATTACAATTTATGAAGAAATAAATATTAAAACACTCTATGCCAACATAACTAATTAATTGCCTGTGGCTGGCTGGCAGTATTCATGTAGGTGATGCATGTAAAAAACACCAGATGATATCTATATTATTGGTATATCGTACTAGATTTTTAACGTCATCCTCAGAGGTGAAGGGATAATTATGTACTGTCAGATGAAGCGGACAGATCCGTGCTTCCCAAACTCTTTTCTTATCGCACCCAATGTGCCGACAAACAGACAGACATGACGAAACTCTGAGGGATCCTGGTTTGTCTGCAGAACCCTAAAAATAATATCATAATTCAACATTTTCATTCTTTTCCAAACGTTCATTTTAAGCTTTTTGAAGGTGTAAGGGTGTACTTCATAACTTGGTCAGTTTTCAAGAATTGGTAAAAAAAATTTAAGAGCTTTTATCTCGTCAGCTTGTATCATGAAATTACGATTTATGATGAAATAAATATTAAAACGCTATATGCAAATATAACTAATTAATTGCCTGTGATTATTTATTTTTAAAGCTCTGATTACAACGAAGAAGCCTGTTAATGTGATAATCAAAAAATAGAGGCCTATTAAGTATAAAATTGTGATTTATATTCCGCTTTTTATATTTTAAGCTAGTAGACTTATATATTTTGAGCTAATTAATTGAAATTTAAGGATATTCGCATTATATCGTTTTCACATTGGCATATAAAGCAACTTTATTGATACTTTTATATAATAAAGTGAATACTATCTAAGTGTAATTTTATTTAATAATTGTAGCCGGTTCTTTGTAACGTTCATATAATAAATAACTATTTCTTCCTCTTTATATTCTTATTTACCTTGTTTTAAATATTTAGTGGAAGTTTTTCATAAAAATTGAAAGTTTTGAACATTTTTTCTTTCTGTTTATTTATTTACATTAATGTATGTAAAGATACATATGGTGGACTCATTGGAACAAAAGCAATCTCCTTCAGTAAAAAAAAGTTTTAAAATGTAGCCTACACTATTTATTTAGAAGCCAAAAAATATGTGCACGTTAATATGGTTTATAGTTTCGTCATATTATCTTAAGTTTTAATAAAATATAGATTGTTTTACATCGTGACTTCAAGATCAAAATCATTTTTTATACATTTGTTCATAGAAATATTTTTGTCTAATCATTTTTTTCATTTATATATAAGTACTTTAATTTATATGTACGTAAGACGTAACGACTAGTTAGTTGTCTTTCTTTTCCTCTATTGAAACCTAAGTTCTGCTAAATAGATTGGACTGCAGATTTATGTAATTTGGTTCAAATGATGGAAATTAAATTTCATTAAAGGTGTCATCTGTAAAAAGTGTAATGCCGTAAAATTTATTTGTTGTATAAATTGTCGAATCAGTTTTGTTATTGTATATAGAATTATATTTAAACCAATAAATAATTTATTTTAATTAAACATTAGTTACTAACTTTGATATGTAAATATCATTTGACATGTAATAATGTTTTTACTGCAAGGCATTCAAGGGGCCTCTAAATATTTGTTCCTAAATGGGTTGTTCCTAATTATTGTTATTCCTAAATAGGTTGATTGTAGTGCTATTTTTAGGTTGTAGTGAATTTTTAAACAAGACATTACTCTATTCCTTATATGTAATATTGTAGTTTGAAAACCTTTAACGACTATTTTCTGAAAAAGGTAACGTTAATTACAATAAAAAAATATAAAATGAAATTAATGTAAAATTTATGTTACAAGAAAAAAAAAATTAAATTAAAATTGAAATATTAATTAAAATTTATGTATTAAAAAATTATCTAAAAAATTATAACTTTCCGTTACTTTGATATTTTCAACCCTTCAAAATAAAAAGTTTTGACACACAAAGTGCTCAGAAGATTATGTTTAATATTTACGTTCGAAAAATGAATAATAATCGTTTAATTTGATAATTAGGTTCTTTTTGGACATAACTAAAGATTTTTGATTACAGACTGCATCATCACTAGTTATTTTGTTCGAAGCTGATAGCTCGCACTATTTTCTTTTCTCATTAGCATGCAATTTAGTAATAGAAAAAAATGTTTTTTTTAGAAGTAATTAGTAACTGATCAATTATTTTCGATAGATCTTCATTTAGTATACTAGTGAATGTGATAGCATTTGAAGTAGTTTAGTTGCATCTTTAGAACCGGTTCTATATAATCTCCGAATTTGAGTGGTAAGGATGAAAATATTCAATTCCGTATTTAATTATGTTCGTGTCAAAAGATAAAGCGATCTAATCGGTCAACTTAGTAGCTTGGAAAAATAATAATATGAGGATTTTTTAGCTTTTCCCCTTTTCTTCTGCTTAGATTATTGCTTCAAGCAACAAAACCAGTATTTATATTTTAGGCTCTCGAGGCACACGTGCATTTAATGTGTATGCTGCAATATCATTGACTGATTTTATGTTAGTTCACAATTTTTTATTAAAATGGTGTTGCTAAGTGCAAATTATACCCATTCTCGAGTTCAAATGTTATCCACATAAAAATTTGCTGCTCGAAATTTACGTATTCCAAATACGTATTTTTTTATTTTGTTCTAGTATTATTAGGTCTAAACTTTAATTTATAAAAGTAATTATCCCCACATTTTTTATTTATTTCTTACTTAAAATATCTCAACTGTCCAAATCACATGTTAAAAAATGCGCATAAATTAAAATTATATCTGCAAGTATATTTTGTTGATTTGCTGTATTGATAAAAATTATTGGGTGACTATTTCAAAATTCCATTAAAAAGTTGTCGATGGAAACATACTTTTAATAAAACAAGGATAATAAGTATTTACTGTAGAAGTATTAATTTGAGAGTAAAATAAATAACGAAATCACCAATTGCGACAAGCCATCAAGCCATTATGTTAGAAACCTAGTCGATAACATAAAATACACTTTGGACGCATAATAAAACTTTCTTCTAAAAATTTTCATTTGCGTTGTAAATCATATATAGCTGTTATGGCGCCACAACCTTTTTTTTGTTTCAAATTTACAGAATTATTTATCGCTAATTTTTTAGTTCTAATGAGTTAATGGTTTTTAAATGCTCAAGATTATCTCATACACGCGCAGAAAAATACTCAATACAACGTTTCAGTTTCTAGACAAAAATCAAGTTATCATAACTTTGAAGATATAACTGCCAATAGTCTAATATTTTCTTTGAGCTATGTAAAAATGTTACTAGCAAGTTCTTGCAAATTGTGGTATAAATTAGTCCATTAAGGATCAAATAAAATTCAGGGAAATAACGGCTTCAAATTTGGATAAATGAGGTGCCGTTGGAATTGTCGTATCCTTTCGGGAGTCATTAGGTGAGTGTTTATTCAATCCATGGAATATGGCACATAATAACAAACAGTTTGTCCAAATAAATATATATATATATATATATATATATATATATGTGTGCAATTTTTTAAAATTAAATTAAACATTTAACAAAAATTTCAAAACCCATCGAGAAACTTGATTTAGAATATTCGGTAATATTTCAATTAAACATCTGGTGATCAATTTTAAATTATTAAATAGCATTCCGTAATAACAAGAAAATTTAAAAAAAATTATTTCTTTCTACCCATGACACTACACACAAATAAAAGGGATTTGAAACACCACTGAAAAAAAAGGTAAAAATGACAAACACTAAAAAAAATAATTTACCTGAACCCATCCAAAAAGTATTAAGAAAGAAATATTCTTGGAAAAATATTTCTAAAACGTCCTGAAAACAATTATGGAATTGTGATGGGTGACAAATTTTGTATGAAATTTTCTTCTAAATATCTTTGTTATCGTGGTCAGTTTTTTCTGTTATGGGACATATTTTTTGAAAGTAAAACCTCTTTAAGTTTGTTAATTTACAATAATTTTCTTTCCTCTTCAAATTCGTTTTGGGCTATTATCTATATTTATGTAATATGTACTTTTATAAATAATTTAGATACACGGCATAAAAGTGCTTCCTGGCTTCAGCGGCGCATTTGATTACTAAGTTTATTTTTATTTCCATGAAATTTCAGTATTATCTTGGGTGATTTAACGTGTATATTTTTGATCGAAAATTATCTGATAATTCTTCGCTTTAAATAGTCTGACGTTCCAACTATATCTTACAAAGCTTCTCTAGGCTATTTTTTATGTTTCTTCAAAGTAACTTTATTAAGTTTAATCAAAATCGCAATAAACGTATGTATATTTTAAAAATAATGATATATATATTCGTATTCCGATCCTCAGTTGCTTTTAATACTACTTGCCATCAACGTTTCTAATCGAGATCTCAGTTAGATTTTATAATTTCCGACTTTAAGATTCAATGAATTTCTGAACTGAATATCATACATAATAAAAAAACGTTTATAAAACGGCGAAAATTGTTGAGGAATATAAAGAATAAATTAGTATTCAAAACGTAATTCGAGTATAGATAGATAATTTTATGAATCTACCACTGATGTGTGAAGGCCTGTGTGGATTTATGAAATGTTATGAAGCAATGAAAGAACACAAAAAGGAGACGGATCACTTGATTATCTATCTAGGTTTATGGAATTGCAGCATGAAAGCACATAAAATCTGTGTTCTTGTAATTCGCAGATTTATAAATGCTTATTATATAGTCATAATTGCGATGGAGACTTTCGGCTACACTGTTAACAAAAATTTTAAAAAAAGAAGGGGAGAAGCCCGCAGAATTGCGGCGCGCCCATTATCAAATCAATCCACCCAAAAGAGATAATCGTTATTTTGGCAGCTTACTTAAGGTCATTAAATACCATATAAACTATTATAAAGAACGTTGTGATATGTTAAATTAAGTCAAACCAGTTAGTAAAACATCAATTGTATGTATTCCACAGAATTATATGAGCTACTGAAATCAAAGAGATTAAGAATGATGAGTTGAGTGTTATTCACTTCTAGACGTACATCTTCAGAAATATTATATGCTGCATAATCAAAAATATATTATTGTACTGAATTGCTGTATTAAACCGGCATGAAAAGTATTAAGAAGCTTATGCTCATTAGAAACATTCTCTAATTAGCCATGTATTGTACGTTTGAAGACATTAGATACAAATGGTAAAGTGGATATTTGACCAAAGTTTTTAGGCAAGAAATGTTGGGCAATGGAATAACATTAGTTTTTTTGTTCTATGTAGGGAAGCAGTTGAAATTGATATTTTAAATATAATTTCTTTAGCGGAAACTAAAATTTCTTATTATAAATCTGGGATTTCTTATAACAGCGTTTCCAACCATCCCTAATTTTTTTTTAAGGATATTTGCTTTGACTTCAGTTTTATAAATTAAAAATTGATCGCTACTTATCACTACGGGGACAATACTCTTCATAGTCGACATCTATAGAATTTTATCAAAGGCCGTCGGTGGTGTGACAAAATAGAAACTTAACAAGTTTATATCCGACTGGCAAAAGGACTCTTCCATCGATTTTCCCCTACATAGAGTACTCAGAAATTTCCAAATATTAATAGATAAGCAATGCTAAATAGAACTAGAATTAAGGCTAGAATAAATTTAATAGAACTAGAATAAATTTTAAGTATTTCTGTATATTTAAATGCACGCATTCCATCAAACCAGGACAAGGATCGAATTAATTTTTGAAAAATTGTTATTTTCCTTTATTATTTTTTAATACAGCAAGATCATGTTATTGAGTAACGAGAACCAAGGACTTCTCTTCTTGAAAGCGACAATGAAGAAAAACGATGATACCATTATGTAATAGATTCTTTTCTTAACCAACTCACTATTATTATCACAATTATTAAAAGTATAGCAGTGTAGATCTCTCCCTCTAATATTTAAGTTAACTACGTAATCAAATTAATGTAATATGTACAAAGATAATAAAAACAATACAATGAGCACCGATAATAAAATTTAAGGGTAGTTTTGCAAGCTTTAATTTAGTTTTGCATTAGGCCAGTAGTAAATGTTAAGAGCAGTCCTTAAATAGTATTTTTACTTAGACAGGCAATCAGTTCCTAATTTTGGGAGAGGCATATTCACATATTCTCTCTCGAAGATTCGATGCTTGTTTTAAACAAGATTTAAAGATTTAAATAAAGAGTTTTAATAACCTCTAGCTCTAACAATCGCTAAAATTATGAATTGGGAACATGATGTGTAATGTATATGCAACTAAAAATGTCTATAAGGTCAAATTTTACCTTTGATAAACATAGTATATGTTTATATAAGGTACAAGCAGGTAAACAATTATCAAAATTTAAATCATGCTTGTTGCTGCATATATCAAGCACAGATATATCTTTCCTTGCGACATATTTATATGCGGATTATTCCTCTCATTACTCAGAAATTAAATTGTTTTTGGTGAATGTAGAATAAGCCATTTGTCATAGATACCATAACCTTCAAAACAAAAAATAATCATAAATTTATCACATCTAATCTTACCATCAAGTCACGAATTTCATAAATTTTTTACAATAATGCTTACATAATGGCTACCAGAAAACTCTTTCAAAGTTAAACTCCACTAATAATGTGAGCTAATGATTTTGAATAGCACAAACTTAAAAAAGGAGAATAGAAAAATTTCAAATGGTTTAAATTTTTATTTTTTTTCTTGGTGGACCGAATAAGCATACATATGTCCTAAGAAAAAAGACAGCCTTTATTTATCGAATTCCAAAAACAAAAAAAATATAATTCCAATTTTCTAGTTAGAATTAAGAAATATTTAAAATTGTTGCGTTGATAATTATACAAAACAGTACCAAATTGTGACTACTTTAATACAATTCGTATTATAAGCTGTCCTTCAGCATGCCTAAGTAAAGCAGAGAAGAGTCCGCTTTTAAGACGTTACTTGTTTTCACTGAAGTTAATATAAGACAAACTACACTTGAAATGAAATAACAAATTTAATCGAGATAAAAATTAAGAAGTGAAAATAAAGTAGAACGTGATACGAACTATAAGAGGCACAAACAAAGTTTATGGTTCATTTATAGATATCGATTTTGGAACGTTACTTTCTTAATTAAGGAATAATCTGAATTCCTACATAGATAAATCAACAATCATATTTTCTTACTACCTGTAGTTTAAAAGATAATCAGTTTTAAGTTCAATCGATATGACTAAAAGTTTAATCTCGATCACAAATTATTTTGTCACAAACTGAATAAAATATTGTTTTCAATATTACCGTTTTAGTATATATAATTGGTTTTCAGTGCTTTTGATTAAAACCCGAACCTTATAAATAAAAAAACAGTTTAGTTATATTGTGCATATTTTTATAAAACAGGTGTGTAACATAAAGGAAATAAATAGGGTTAAAACTAGATGGTCGTGAGGATATGGTACAAAATTTTGAAATTTAATATTTCATAAATGAGGAACAAAATTTAAAACATTGAAGATGTATATTAATCATATCATATTAATCAAAATAAGTGATAAAAACCAGAATATATTCCAAAAAAATCCGGACCGAACTTCTCAATTGAACTTTTACTCGTCGGAAAAAAACAAACTTCTCAATGTTTCTTTTTTCTATCCGAACTTTTCAATACCTGACACATTGGCAAAAATTATTACCTATTAATCCCGATGAATTTCAAGTTGACAAATACTTTAGCCAAAGAATCGTAAACTTTTAGGAGTGTGTTCCGCGTTATCGTAAGTCGTATTGTGTAAAAAGTGCAGGCCTGACGTGACATTTGTGAAATCTGGAATGCAAGGCTTGGGTTTCAAAATTGTAGTTTTATGTGAAAATTGTGACAGTGTATCTATTCCTAGGTCCCCATTTATTGAAAAAGTATATGATAGATATCGTAAAAATTTTCGTTATATGCAACTTTTGAGTAGACGATTGACTGGCAAAATAAAGTTTTGTGCATTCATGAATTAGTTTCGTACAATTTTTCAATCGTTTTACGATACATTTGTAAAGAAAATTGCAATTGGAATAGAAGAAATTTGCCAAAGAAATATGAAATCAGCAGCGAAAGAAAAAAAAATAAAAGTGAAGAGAAAGGACAGAAAGATGATATTACAGTAGCTTGTGATAATTCGTGGAAAAAGTGCGGTTTGTGATGGACGTTTTGGAAAATTCGTGATTCTGTACGGCTTGCAAATTTTGGAAAAAATAACTGACACTGATAAGCACAAAGAATGGGCTGAAACTCATGAAACCGAATCTCATGCTAACCGCGTGGGCACAACAGGGAAAATGGAAGTGGATGCTGTCGTCGAAATGTTCCAACCATCGGAATCTTTACTCGATGTGATATAACTATATTATTTAGGAGATGGAGATTCCAAAACGTCCAAGATCCTCTCAATGCGTATTTCGAAAATAAAGTTACGGTGGAAGAAACGAAGCGTATCGACCACATGCCAAAACGGATGGACACTCGTCTTCGCAATTTGAAAAGCCAAACAAAAGTCTTTGGAGGTAAAGAAAAATTTACTGGAGAACTTATGGACAATTTGCCTAGATATTATCGTTTAGCCATACGCAATAATCCAAACTCTGTTGAAAAAATGCGTAATGAGGTTTATGCAACGTTATACCACAAACTATAGACAAAAAGCGAACCAAACCAAGATAAGTGGCCGTTCGGAGGAAACTCGTGGTGTTTGTGGCAGAAAGCGTAGGCTACTGGAGATAGAAATTTTCCCAACAAGGCATGCCTATCTGAAGAAAATTGAAAGCGATTTTTTCTATTTATGAAGAATCAAACAGTGACGATCTTCTCACTCGTTGTCTAGGTGGATTCTCGTTTTTCATGGCTCCAAAATTGGCATGCAGTGGCAAACATGTACTTGATACTGCAATATGATTGCAGCATGTATCTACAATGATGCCCTGTTAAGTATACACGTTATGCAGAATTTGGATATAAAAATTGGACTTAATTTGTATAACTTCTGCATAGAGGCCGACGAACGCCGCATCAAATTTTCCATGCAATCGCTCACAGATGCGGCAAAAAGCTCGATTGTCGTTAAAATCGTACAAGAAGGAGTAAGAGAAAGATAGTATCAATATATATATATATATATATATATATAGTAAAATGTATGGCGCAGGCATCAGAGTTAAAACGAAAATTTCAAATGTTTAAGTACTCAAAATTTTAGACGTGTTTTTCTTAAAATAACTTTTCTTCAAACTGTGCGGAAATGCTGCTCAAAAATCTTTTGAACAAATACTTGAAATTTTGAACGCAGTTTCACAATCACATTATCTAAAGAAGTACGCAGCCGTTTTTTGATTAAATGCAAACTTTTTTTATAAACAATTTAATGTCAATTTTTCATCAAACAATTTGAAATTTTCTACACTTGTGCCATTTTTGTAAAAAATTATAAAAAACCCTATGTACTCCATATAGATTACAAGAAAATATTTTTTTTGTTCTAGCTCTTATACTTTGAGAGAGTGACACGTCCGCCCGTGGAGATCTCAAAAAGACTGGCTCTGTCGCCGCCATTTTGTATAGAAAATGCAATTAAAATTTTGTTTAAATACTTCAATATGTGTTTAATAAACTCTAAAAAATAAACTCAATCCCTTTTACGGTATAATAAAAATATAATCTGATCTTTGCTGACTCTATAATGGTATTACTCCTTAAATAGTTTCACGGAAAAGGGTAAAAACTAACAAATCTTTGCCCCGAACACTAAAAATGAAGGGAAAATGTACCTTTTTATGAAAAAATAAAACAAGCAAAGCAATTGCCAATCAATAAAAATGTTAGCAACAAAATTTCTTTGCAGTGACAAAAGACGTTTGTAAGAGAAAATGATCTGGGAAAACTTACGTAAATGATCGCACGTGTAACACTTGCAATCAAACAGTGTAAACACAACCAAACGATTTCGCGTTCCTGAATCAAACCAACCAACTTAAATTTCCGAAACTTGATTTACTCTATATTTCCATGGAAGCACGAAACAATTCTCCACTTGTGCGCAAAAACATTAACTATCCTGGATCGCAATTATTTATTCGAAATGCACATTGACGATAGCAAAGAATGACGTGTTGCAAAAATAGAAAAGAAATTATTTTTACTGAATTATTTCTGAAAGAAATATGATGCTCATGTAATTAAAATGAAAAGCAAGATGTATTTTTAAATAATTAAAAGAAACTAGCGTGACCCGTGCGAAGTCTTCGCATTATTATTTATTCCATTATGAAGCTCAGATGACAGATCAAACAAATATTTTACTAAAATTGACATATAGAGGCGCAAGTATCAAAAGCATTGAGCTAAAGCGCCACTTTATTTATACGTGAGTGGATTTGAAATTAAACAAAAATTTTACCGACCGTCAATCATATTGACGTTGAGCCGTTAGATGGCAGCATTGCTGTTTTGTGTATATAATTTTAATAATTAATTAATTTGCAAAAACAATAGCAATAATAAATTTTTTAGTTGTGGATGCCGGTAGAGCCAGCAATTATCTATAAAATGATATGTAATTTATGTGGATTAGTTGTGAGGTTTTTTCTAAAAAGGGAGAGTAATATCTTAAAACCTTAGCGTATTAATATATACGATATTAATATATTTCTTACCATTCTCATTAATTAAGTTTCTATCCGCTTCTTATTATTAAGAATATAAGAAATAAAAGGCAAAACATTTTTTTAGCTTGTATAATTTGATAGTTTTAGTTTAAACCCACAAACCGTCCTCATGACAATGGAAGGAAAAAATCAAATTGCTTCCTTCAGGGTAATAAGGAACTGAAAATTTACTGATGTGGAATCAGTAAGGAAAACATTTAATTCTTGTACTATACGATTATTTGAATAAAAAAGGTCAGTGAAGTGTTCACTGGCACCACGATATTGATGTTTATACCGTATCATAAATAATTGGAGATCGGCACGGAACTATAAAATATTTAATATTGAATATATTTGGCGTTAATTTTGTAGAAATTCATTATTCACAATTAAATGAAACTACGTGATGTAGTATTATTTCTACTTTCTTTAATTTCTTTACCACGACCTAGGTTTCGTTGTATTACAACATCTTCAGGTGTGATATTAGCAAAGATTAACTCTTAGGAACAACCAACAGCATTTATATGTTTCAAACACAATAGCGGAAGACTGCTTTGTGCGGATTTTTCCATTGTTTATGTTAGTGAGTTTATTGCAGGGGCGCAGACTAGGTTTTATTATATTACAGAGAGTTATACAATATACCAGTATTCTAGTTGGGGTAATAAATTCAATTGTTGTTATTATGTGAAATTATACAATGCAAACTTTAGGGTGTATGTAATAAAATTAAATGGAAGTTATTGTCGGTAATATATTGCAAAGGCAAGGGTATTTGAAAGTAAGGCCAAGGTAATATACTAATTCTACATATCTTATTATCGGTAATATATTTATACAAAAGCAAGGGTATTTGAAAGTAAGGACAAGGTAATATACTAATCCTACATATCTCCGGTTTTGTGTATTCGTATATTTATTTATTTATTTCTTTTAATTTTTTTTATTTTGTTTTTATTATATATACTTATATTTATATGTGTATTAATGCTGAAACAATTTCCAGGGTACTGTAGTATCAATGTTTTATATTTATATTATATCTAGAAGATATTAAGAATGGGTGATGATATTATATTTAGTTGTTCATTTAATATATTGACCTTGATATCTTTTTTATGTCTGTTTATTTCTAATGTTTCTAGGATATTAGGTTTATTGCCTTTTGTATTTATTTGTAATATATAGGGGGCATTATCAGTATGGGGGTGATGGTTATTTTCAATGAGATGTTTAGCAAAGTGAGATGTGTCTGGTTTATTATTACGCCAGCTGGCGATGTGTTCTTTATATCTTGTATTAAAATCTCTTCCTGTTTGACCTATGTATACACTATTACAATCGTTACATTTAAGTTTATAGATACCACTCTTTTTATGTTTATCTATTTTTCCTTTATTATTAATAAGGGTTTTACCCAAGTTATTTAAGGTACTATACGTACATGTTATATTATTTATATTTTTATTATTAGTTAAGAGTTTTCCTAATTTGAGTGATACATTACCTATGTATGGGATAGATTTATAGTAAATATTATTCTTATTTGGTGCGACCGGGTATATTTCTTGTATTAGTATTTTTCTTAATTTATTATGGTACAGTTTTGTGACAATTGATGGGTCATAATTATTATTTGTTGCGAATTGTTTTATAGTTTTTATTTCTTTACATAGGTTAGGTTTTTCAAGAGGGATGGTTAAAGCTCTGTGAATCATGGAATGAAAGGCTGCTAACTTATGCGACCAAGGGTGTTGAGATTGACCATTAATTATGGAGTCTGTAAATGTGTTTTTTCTAAATATACTAAATTTATGTTTATTATTTTTGCGTTCTATTGTTATATCTAAAAAAATAAGTTTATTATCGGACTCTACTTCTAAAGTGAATTTGATATTATTGTGTAGGGAGTTAGCAAAGTTAACAAACTGGTCTAACTGTCGCTGTGTACCTTTCCAGCAGATAAGGATGTCGTCAACGTATCTATAATAGTATAATATATTGGTCGCTAATTTACTGTTTAAGAGGCTGGTTTCTAGATGGTTCATAAATAACTCGGCTAAAAGGGGACTGAGGGGGGAGCCCATTGCAAGGCCATTAACTTGTTGAAAAAAATTTTTATCGAATAGAAAATAATTTTGGTCTGTGCACAGTTTAAAGAGATCTCTAATTTCCGATGCTTCAATGGGAAGCTTTTACTTTAACTAAATTTACTTTAACACAAATTTAAAATTTTACATTCTCTTTGAAATATTATAACACAAAGTTGTGATATAATAATTCACACAATATGTCAATATTTGTAATAATATTCTACCTTTATTAAATATCAACAATAATGATCAAGAAAAAGACTAGAAAGAATTAAATGAGACAAGACAAATAAGACGAGAAAAAGTTATATCAGAAAACACAAAAACAAAAACGTCATCTTATAGTTGCCATGAGTGGACAACATAAATAATCTACATTACACCAGCAAAATCGTATCTGATGCACCTTGCATTAGGTACCTAAAGCAACAGCTTCCAACGAATATCGACTAGGCAGTAATCAAAGCTGCGGCCTTACGGATGCTTAACTCATGTTTTATTCAAAGGTCCTTAATTGTATTCAGTCTTCTTCCCAGGTTACTGGTGATATTAAACCTGAAATAGGAGGACAAATTTATATTGTGGCAGATGTAAACAAGAGTCACCTAAATGTGACCACTCAAATATATATTTAACACATCGTTTTACCTTAGATATTATATTGTGTTTATCATTATTTTGATGTAACAAGGTTGTCCATGAAAATTGAGTTACTAGTGTAAGATGAATATTTTGATTATGTGGAGAAGAGTCGAGGCTATAAACTTGCGCCTGTATTTATTGAAAAAGTAACTTTTTCATTGTACAAATGGAAATAACATTACAGATATTCATATCTATTTTTTAGTCTACTTTCCTATCTATATAGGTTGACGTATTCATATTTTTAAAAACTACTTTACAAAGTTTCATGTAATTTTTCCAGTATATAACATATTGGCCTCTGTATAAGTCATTACTTAATGAAATATAAAGTGTATGAAAAGTTAGTACACATTTTTAGAGAAATGAGTGACGATATGTGATGCATTGAAGAACATTTCTTATAATGTGTACAAAAATGAATGCATTACCGTAAGAATATTTTGAAATAACATACAGGATAGACATAAAATACAAATTTCTGCTAACAATTTACAATTATGTAAATTTAGCATTCATTAGCAATTTTTAAAAGTAATATTTAAGCTAAAATTATTTCTTATTTACTGAATAGAGATTTAAAACAAAATTATTGACGGAGAGCAAAGTTACAGGTGCCATCGCAGTTGTGTGCTGGGTCGATCACAAGGTATACGGCCTTTGACGACGCCGCGCACCGCGGGGACCCGGGTTCGATTCCCGGTCGTTCGTTGAACGGGGCAGGACTGGTGTTATGGTTAACTGATTAAGTTATGAGATTGCTCTCGTAGCAATAAATCCGCCATATGTATCAATTACATTAAACAATTACAATACAATTACATTATATATATATATATATATATATATATATATATATATATATATCAGATATTGGTAAGAGTTCTCAACGAGAAATCAAAAATTTCATTCAACCGAAATCGAATAAAACTTTCGCGGCCTACAAAATAAAAAAAAAATTTAAAAATTGCTTTCTTTATCAAACAACATATCACTATATAGTTTAGTATATTGTTAGATATTGCAACCAAACATTTCATTATTTTATCATACTTTGGCGATATGCCAGAGAAACTAAATGTGGGACGAAGAGGGCTTCTTGCATCAAACTAATTATTTCAATGTGAAAAGTCTCGAGCAGTTATTTTGACGAGTTCTTATCGATTTACGGTTTTTTACATGACTTCTTGGAGATAAAAGGTAAAATATGCTATATTTAGTTAAAGTGCAGAGTTGAAAGAAAATGTCGTACCAACGTATGAAAACGTGATGCAATTCTATGAATGGATACAATAAGCCTTAAAAATTAGGTGTGATAAAACAAAAGAGTCTATGTTTCTGGAAATTGCCGAAATAGTCACAACAAAAATTAAAGAATTATGCATAAAATCTTCTATTCCAATTTTCACTCACAAACGAGTTTTATGTTATTAAAAAGTTATCACTTAAAATATTTCAGTCTATAAATTTTTTTAATGAAACTTAAGGAAGAAAAGTTAGAAGAATTCACATTACGGAGTAGAAAGCTTTTTGATATGGCCGCTTGAAAATATAAAGAATTTCAGAGCTGTACCTGTTTAAGAGAAAAAAAGTGGCAAAAGAAGAACAAATATTTTAAGAAGACCAGCGTATAAACAGATTGATGGTCATAGGAAGAATAAATCTCATCCAGAGTAAAAAGATGCAGAAAAGAAAATTACGTACTCTCAAAGAAGAAACTAGAGATAATTCAAATAAACCACTTGAAGAAATTCCCTCTACTTTCTATCGGTTATTATGATATGGATCTTCCTTCTTGCTCGTTGGCAACTTATGTATTTGGCACTGCTGACAAAGTCTCTGAAAAACCTATAAATAATTATGCCAGTCCCCATAATTATACAACTGAATGTGATAGATAAGGAGTATCAGACCGGGCTGCGGTGACAATTGTATCATCTGTGCTGTATTCTACTTCTGATGCCAACTCTGAGGCGCAGTCAACTAACATCGTAGATAGGATAAAACTTAGAAGAATAAGACAAAACGTGTGGGATCAAATTTTAACATAAGAATCGATAATAGAAATTGTTTCCCTATTAGTTTGATGGAACGAATAATAAAATACCTAAAATTATTTTAAAAGGATCAAAGACGTTTAGAACAATTTTACAATCGGAACATATGTCAATTATAAAAGAATCAGGGTTTATTTATGTTGGGTATATGGTTCCATTATCTGGCACTGCAAGAAATTGAAAAAACCTTCTACAGTTTTTTAACGACTCAAAAGTTATCTTTCGAAGGTTTAGCGGCTGTTGGCTGTAATGACACAAACACAAATAAGGGAAAAGTAGGGGGCCTGATTCGTCTATTGGAAAATAGAGTATTTCGACCATTGCAATCGATAATTTGTTTACTTATTTGGATGGTTCTACTTCTGGACCTAGATCATTTGCAGGTCGAATAGAAAAAGCATTAGAGACATGCGAGACGCTGCCGTTGGTCTAATTTCAGAAAATAGAAGGTGAACTACCACCACTAATATAAACAGATCTCAGTAAAGACCGAAAATATTTACAAGAAATTGTTACTGTTGTGATGAACCAATCCTACCCTCCCGATTTAATACACAAAAGTTCAGGTAAGATATTCCATGCCAGCTGGCTAACTAGAGCTAATCGCAAATTGCGTTTGTATATTTTTTCGGAAAACCCACAACAAAAGACCTTAGCAACAATTGCCGTATTGGTGTGTGACCTTAGCAACAATTGCCGTAAAGGCATAAGCCCCAGTTTGGTTCAATAGTGTTATACAATGGCAATATTTGAAGTACCGAAAGTGAATTTATATGCAAATTCTTCCATAGAGATCATTAACTGGCTACAAAATGTATACGAACCCCCAATGTTCATGAATATTTTCAATGAGCAGTTGCAAGATCTAGTAGAAAATGGAGGAGTGGCTGTTTTGGAGTTTACGAGATGGCCTTGCCACACCCAGGCAGTGAAATGATCTGTAAAAGTAGTTACCGAAGCAGCTCTAAGTGTATGCGGAAAGAATAGAAGTGAAGATTTCGTAAATCTAAATTAACGTCTCGGAAATTTTTGCCAAAAATTGTAAAGAAAAATAATTTTTCCTTTAAAAAATAACGTTTTCTATACTGTTGTAACTTCATGAACCTATAAAATTTTAAAAATAAATACTTTTATTAATTTTATAATTTGATTTTAGTCAAGACAGTCAAAACCTATTATTTTGTTTAAAGGATGTACTATAAAAATTTTCTATTAAAACTAAAAAAAAAATTGAAGTCTCCGGCGGGGGCTCAAGCAGTCAAGATAATATTTTCAAAAAAGGGTGTCATTCATGTTTTTATAAGGCAACTTTTCGCTGATACTCAAATTCGAAATTGGAAAAAAAATTTCTCCATACAAGGGTGTTATATCCTTATATACATAGACTACTATTATTTCGGAAGGTTTCACTTACATGACAAATGAATTAGAGAGTTATCAACCCCCAAGAGAAACGATCATAAACGTATGCGTAAAAGGAAGAACATTTTTTTCTTTGTGAATGTAGGAACATAACTTCATTTTAATTTAAAACCCCATCATTTCTTGGAAGGAGGGAAAGTGAGGTCTACGAGGATTCCGTACACATTTAGGTACTTCTAAATATTTAAGGGGGCGCAGTGTATACATTAAATTAATAATAAAGATTCATGTTTCCCTACGTGAACATGCAATCTACTACAGTTTTCAAACTTAAGTAGTTCATGATCATTAAAATATGGTGTATATTTAAAAACTTATAAGGTCTAGAATAATCGGTATAATTTTCCTACAACATTTGCAGAGAATTCTAAAATCTTATTTTTTTAACATGTTTCACTAAATCTCTGAAAACATACTACTTAAAATTGTGAAAAAAGATTTCGAAGCCCTTGTTATAAGCCTTCTCAAACAATATTTCATATTATATATGGAATTTAATATTAATTTCGAGTATTTAATTTGTCCCTCTCCCATAACATTTCCCACATAAATGTATTTATTTATTTTCTTTATGTTTTATTACTATGTCAAATTTTAAGTTTTTACTTTAAGCGATTTCTGGGAAACAACGTCAAGACAAACATACATATGAGTGATTTTATATAGGTTCTATTTTTCGTTTTGAGTTACGCAACCTAAAAATTTATGAACAATTATAAGTTCATGATTGTTATAAATTGAAGGAACGGTACAATAATATTCGGTTATTATTAACCATAAGCAATTATTAACAAATAATTGAATTGCAGGCAGTGTATAATACAAAATAGTGAGAAAATATTACGGCTTTTATCTTTGAAGTATCTGTGAACCGGTGATTTTACCACGCTTGCTGCCAATTGGTTCACGATTGGGTTTGAAGTTAGATGTTTCACAAATACGATAATACGAATATTCAATAGGGATCCCTGAATTTTACATTTTATTTTTTTTAAAAATTCTTTAGAAACCAAATATATACTAAATACTTACGTAAACATTTAATACAAAATTTAAAATTCTAATTTTAGCCTTATTTTTCTTTAATTTATAAAAACTAAAAGAATTATAATTTTAAAATAGATCATAAACATAATAAATACTTTTTAAATTTTATTTATGTCACGAAAATTACATTATGGGGACCTATTGTTAATTAATTAAAACATTGGTCATATTTTTCATCCTATTTTTTTAGACATCGATGTTTTTACCAACATTAAAAACAATATCTTATTAATAACAGAATTTAAACACAAATATTTTCTCGATAATAAATCTTAAATCAAATTAAACCACGAAAACTTAGTAATGACAAAAATAAACAATTAGCAGAATGCAGTAAGAGGAAAGCTCTACATAAGGCAACGTTCGATCAAACTGATTTGTTTGAACGTCAGTTACTTTTGTTAAGTAAGGCATATTAAAACTTTTCTATGTAAATTTATGAAGCAATGGCTAACTAATATTTATTACTAATTTAAATATATGACCAAGCCTTTTCACTTAATTATATTATGATCGTATTATATTTATTTAAATATTAGATACTTTGCACAAGTTCTCTCATTTGACAACAAAAGAAAATAGGATGTTGACCGAAAAGTCTACTTATATTATATATTAATAATCATTCATTTTGAAATAAGTGCTGTAAGAAATATGTTAAACTTAGTATGTGCAAATTCAAAACGATAAGGGTGAGAGTTCTTTTAATATATCGACTGCCTAAATCGCTCGACTTTTTAGTAAGAAAAGTTGGAACCCAAAGTTCAATGACATCCTCTCTACTTGGAACACTCGCAGTGTAAGACTGAAAAAATGGAACCCAGAGCTAAGTAATAAATACTCTGGTTGAGACTCAAAATACTAATTTAAAAATAGCAGTTCGTCAAGTCGAGCGGTTTATTCAGGCATTACCGCTGCAACGGAACTGAGGAGTTGCAACTTGGAGTTCGATATCAGAGTTACATAATACAATTTTAAAAACTTCAAGTTATGCAGTTTAGTCTGGCGTTACCCCTGCAGCATCAATAATGAGGAGTAGGAACCCAAAGTTTGATGACGAAGTCTCAGCTTAAGACCCATAATAATAATTTAAAAACAGTAGATTTTTAAGTCCCACAGTATAGACAGGCAATTCACCTGTAGCGCTAGAATTATTTATTAAATTTTGAAATAGTATGGTATGTAGTGGGATATAATTATTTTTCTATTTACTTAATTATTTCCTTGCTACGTCATAACAAGTGAAACGAGTCCACAGGTTGAGTTTTTTCCTTATCAGTGAAGAGTTCCTGTCGCCACATTCCGGCCTCATCATTGTACCCAGATTTTTATGAAGAGCAATTTATGTTACTATTAGTCGTATTACTTAGTCGTGTCTTGTTAAATCATAATTAGATCTTAATCATCAATTTATACCAGATTTAGTTTATGCGATTAGAAGGAAACCAGGATTTGAATCATTGGCCTTTCTTTTCACTACTCCGGTAAACGATATTGGTTAGGTGTTGAAAAAAGATGGTGAAATTTTTACCGTTGTCAAGGATGCACCAGGTGGCAAACGGATGAAGAGCGCTCTTGTTGAGTGGAGCGCAACAAAACAGCTTACGGTTTAACGCAAACCAATATTTAATGATAAGTTATAGCCGAGCACAAGCTCCTACTAAATACTAATATAGGGTCCACGGGATTCTACCACATCTTTTGGATGAGGCCGTTGGTTTGTAAGTCATATTTGATTCTTAATTGATGTTTCTTGGGCATATGGCTGGTGTAGCGAAAAAATCCCTTTCGGAAAATTTATTTCATGTCGCATAGTTTAAAACATTTTTTATCCGTGTCATGAATTCTCTTGCTGGACCATATTTGAAGACCCCACGAAGTGAAGTACATTTTGATGATCAAACGGGTATAAAAGACGTTTCTACGATATATATATATATGCGAGACAGTACGGTTATGACCCAATTCTATTTTCCATCAAATTACTCAAACATAATCTTAGCATAAACTAAGATGATGTTTCTAGCAGCTCAGAAGTTGCACGTATGAGATTTATGTTCGAGCTATTAAAAGGAAGAATAGTATGCTCTGTATCTGGGTAAACACGCAATCACCTCATTTTTGCTGTATAACCTTCTAGAAACAAATTACACTGGAACTCCTCAGTTTTTCACGGTATTCAATTGTTCAACCACCTTATCACAGTCGCACCAGAATGTGGTTTATTTGTAATGAGTGAATGTAAATTTTTCAAAACATTTGGTCGTTATCTTTTGTAGTTCTTGGATATTTTATTTTTATATTTTATATAAAACTTTAAACCATTAATTTTATATCGTTACGAATAGATTACCTATATTGTGTTGCCAAATGTTTATAAAAAAATAATAAGTTGACCATGACACGTGTGCCGTTCCATGTTGAGATATTGTATGGTATATATTTAGTTCCCATTGCCAGAATCTAAATAAATTTTCACATAGACATTAATGAGAGTATTCGCTTTCAAACAAAAAAGTCAACGAAAGTGATTGGACCTATATCACCAAAACTCAATCACGGCGTGTGTTTTTGAATATTGGGGATCTCTATGAAATACTATAAATTTTCATAATCGGAACAAAGGAATAAATTTTCGTTAAAATAAAACGTAAAATATGTCTTTTTTTAATTGAGTGAAAAAAATATTGCACATAACTTTAATTTAACACATCTAATATTTGCCTGGGCGCGGTGCTTACCCAGGCAGCTAGATGTCTTCGCAGCTGTTCGCGGGTTATTCCCCTGAGTGGCGCTGAATTACGTGCGCAAGTATGGTGTGTACGAAAGAGAGGACGGATAACTTATGAATATTATTTTTAATTTTCTGAAAAAATTTCATCTTTTAAATTTTATTTCAACGACTATCAATTATTTTTCAGTAAACAAATAACATTTTTCTTTGCTCGATATTTGTTTCCGGACACCATATATATAAATAAATATATATATATATATATATATATATATATATATATATATATATATATATATATGTATGTATATATATATATATATATATATATATATGATAGATGGGATAAGTGCCTTGATTGTAGCACAACCTGTTTAGAACACGCTTTGAGAAGTTTAATACTACAATATGAGTGTAATAGTCCCCTACGCCACTTGGTGTGGGCGAGTCAATGGTTCAAAAGGATGTCCATAGCGTATTACGGATCGTCGCTATTTTATCCAGCTGGCAACTTTTCATTTTAATAGGTGAATAATGTGAATGTTTTCAAAATTAAATGAAAATACATCATTAGTATTACTACTACCTTATCTAAATTCTTTACCACGATCTAGGTTTCGATTACGACATCTTCAGGTGGGCTATTAGCAAAAGGCAAAAAGCATGAATGTGTTTTGTTTTATTTGTCTAGTTATTAAATTATTTAATTTTTAAAAATTTTTTTCAGAATAATCTATTGTCCTTTTTTTAAAGCAAAGGACAAAAAAGACTTAGGGTCTCCATAGATACGTTTTACTTAAAAATGAGTATTTTTTAATTTTTTTATAATAGACAATGCCCCGTAAGTACACGATGAAAACGGATGTTCCACGGCACGTTGAGTCTTTACTATCGTCAAGAAGAGTTGATGAAAATCTTGAAGCCTATGGATAATATCAAATATGAACAAAGTAGCCCGTCGGTATGGAATACCAATAAGAACATCAGGAAGGTGTTTGCAAGAAAATATTCTAAAGGAAACATTATAAGTAAAAAATTTATCCGTAACATCGTTTTATTTTAAAAAGGCAAATAACCTCAACACAGCAATTGCACCTGGGCAAATATCCCACACTCTAGGCAAGTATTCTTTTGTCTTAGGGTCTAAAGAAATTATATTTTTTTCTTAGTAGAAAAAAATACTTGCTTTTCTATTTATAGTGTCAAAGATCCAGGACGATTGTATAAATAATCATTAAAATCACACACACACACACACATAACATTTATCATTTTGAAAATGTAATTTTTATTAAAAATTTGGGCAGTTGGCTTTAGTGCCATTAAGTAAAATTTTTGAATATTAATAGTAAGTGAAATTTTAGAATATTCTACATCCACCTGGTCTCCCACACCAAAGGCCTATGCTTTGTGTGGGTATACTTATGCTGTTGATTAGAAGTTTGAAGCTTCCAAAAATAGAGGTGTGAGTGAGATAACGTATTGTCTTTAAATATAGTTAATCATCAGAAAATATTTCATTTCATAGGAAATAATATATTTCATTTCATCGTATGAATTTCAAATATTATTAGATTTGCAAACAACGTCCCCTCTGGACTTATTTTGTCAATTAAATAAATATAATTCAAACATTCATAGAAGAATAATTTTTTCATTGAAAACTTTATTTAATAATAAATTTAATGCCCAGAAATTTAATTTGTGATATTAAACGCGACACACAAAAACTGTATACTCAATGCTTCGAAAAAGGAGTGGTCAGACAAAATCACTAGAAATCGTTATAAATGTCATTGACAATAAACTATGATAAATTGTGATAATATGTCCTCGACGATACCATTTTATGATTCCCTTCAAAAAAAAGAATTAATCAGCTTTTTTCGGTGCAGGCGCTTTAGTTTTGGTAAGGAGCTGGTATATAATTTTCTGATGAAGAAAAATGTTAACAAAGGTAAATGAAAGGTAAATAAAGAAAATTGAGCTTTAGGACCCTAAGGACTAGAACAGATTTCATAGCCTATATAACGGGAGTATATAGGAAAAATCTGTCCTAGTCCTTAATATTTTCATATAAGTTCTTCGTTTTCGGACACATTGATTTTAGGTACTTTTTTAACACTTTTTGGGGCATATTAGACACGCTCTTTATTTGACACTGCCACAAAAATTTAAAAAAACCTGCAAATTAGTATAGAACTAGCTCTATGAGAATTTCGTACACACTAACATAAAAATATGTAAATATATATATATATATGTATATATATATATATATATATATATATATATATATATATATATATATATATATATATATGTATATATATATATATATATGTATATATATATATATATATATATATATATATATATATATATATATATATATATATATATAATATTGTAATTCATATTGTAAATATATCTCCTTATATACCTTCCAAAGGTTTAAAAAAATAGCAAAATTTTGAGACCTAAATAAAGAATATTTGCTATATATATAATTTTTTCAGCGTTTTCTTCTTCCTAATTCACTTTTTGGCATTTTTGGATATGAAGACAGAACAAATATTTATCGATATTTTCAACAACATTTGTAGATCTATCTTTTATAAAATTTGAAAAAATTTGTTTCATAAAACTTGCTCTTTCAAGTAGAATGTGGAATAAGGGAATATAACCTGATTTGCTACTTATAAAAGTTTCATTTAAAACATTTTGAATGTTAACTATTAAAATTAAAATATTATATCACCGTGTCAAATTTTAAATGAAGTACTGTGTAAGACAGATAGACGGATGGACACTCGAACTACTTCGTAAGGGTGGAACCCTTTTTTTCGTACGTTTTCAGACTTGAAAATCTAAATATAATGAAACTGCTTTTAAATTAGTCAAATAAAGCTGCGAAAATCATGGAACTACATAAATTAAAGGAAAGTACAAGTTAAACAATAAAATTTAAATTTTCTTAAAATTCAACTAAAGAAAGAAATTGTTTTCAATCATAAAAAATTAAACTGATGAAAAAATTATTAATACGGTTATTTAATAAAATTATGTGAATTACGATGAATAAAAAAATGTTGTCACTCACTTGGACTTTTCCTCTTCGATGGGATGCAGCTACAACTTTGATGTAACGAGGTCAATAAAATCCACATATTTCGTATTAAGAATATTTAAGTAAAATCAATCATTTTCGATAATCTTGGCAATTTTGTATAACTAATATTTAAGAAAGTTTACGTAATTTATGAAAATTAATATTGAGTAACACGTAATGAATGAATCGGTGACAATATTTTGTAGAACTTAATCACCTTAATGACAATTCACCATATTTTCCTCATCTGTCACCCTTAATTTGATCATTACGTACGCACCTAATACATTGCAATTTTATTTTGTATTTATAGAAGGAAGACAACACATCAAGTCCTAAGAAATTTATGGTTATTGAAATAATTTTGAATTTGCCTTTTGATATAAATAAAACAATCACGCAAGCGTCATGCAATTTTTTTTTTAAATTACTCGTAAACCTGTTGGATATTATAAAAAAGATGTTCCACGTTAATTATAATTATTTAGTACTAAAAGCCTGTATAATGAAGACAATGGTATTTTATTCATAATATTTATATAAAAAACATTTTTAGCTAAACCAAGCTAACTTTAGGTATTGATTATAAATTAATAATAAGCAACATTTAATGTCTATGTTTTAGTTAAGAAGGGAAAGACAAAGAAAAACTGAAAAAATGCTCCGATCGGCACATATGAAACGAGCGCTATTTATTTGGGACGTCGTAAAAAGGTTCTTTTTCGTTAAATCGGTAAAGGGTTATTAAAGGCTTTTCTATGTAAATAAGGGGAACAATATCTAATAAAACAATTTAATTATAGAATAAGATATTCCCAAACAATACATTAATAATGTTATATTTTTAGGCAAAATGTATTAATATTTTTGGGCCAGTACCCCGATATTTACAAGGAAAACGGCACTTTTCTTAATTACATTTTGTCCTTGCTTTTCTTAATAACATTTTTGTAATTCATCAAATTATGGTCTTCAATGGAAGCAAACACACCTTTACTAAAACTACTTTTTAAGTAGAAACATAATATGTAACAGAGCCACTGTTTGAAAAAATTCAGAAAATAATAAATTTTTGCCGCTTGTTACGCATTATTTATAAAAACCTTACTGAAAATTTCAAAAACTAAGTACATTATACATTTGATGTTTAAAAGTAACATAATAAATTTGTAAATATTTACAAACGGAACATTTAATCACCTTTTGTACATCCCTTAAATATTACTTATATTCACAATTAAATGAAACTACGTGATGTAGTATTATTTCTACTTTTTTAAACCTAGGTTTCGTTGTATTACAACATCTTCAGGTGGGATATTAGCAAAAATCTTTGCTGTAAAAAAATTTTAAAAAGTAGAAATAATACTACATCACGTAGTTTCATTTAATTGTGAATAATGAATTTCTACAAAATTAACGCCAAATGTATTCAATATTACTTAAATTATTAATATTTGTAAAATTTGTATATAAATGGATTGATAAACATTGATAATAAGATAAAATCCCTCAGTCTTGGCCTTTGCAAGCTATTCAACGAATGACAAGGAAAATTCCTTCTAAACCTTTGAATATTTTAAAGCGCAAGAAAATGAACATTCCAGAAGATTAAATCGAGGTGGCGGTTGCAGCAAAGTGTTTTCCAAAGGGCGCAAAGACGCTCTTTGATGTCGACGCGTTCAAAGGCTCAGTTAAATTTTCTTTCGATTTCAGCTTTAACCATATATATATATATGTATATTTATATACACATATGTATATACATATATATGTATATACATATGTGTATATAAATATACTATATACACACATATTTATGTATATATGTTCTTTTCTTTTGCGTTTCTCAAATTTATATTAGTATAAACATGATGATTATTACTATTAATTCAATTACTGATAAAAGTTATAGTGAATTTTGAATGAAAGGCTGATTTCAATAATTTCAATATTTATTGTTTGTAATATAATATCAAATATTTTATAATTTTATTTAATGTATTAAACAATTTCTGAATATTTAATGTATCATACTAATATTTATATAAAACTGAGGATATATGTACGTCGAATATTATTTTGATGTGGGAATGTTAGGATACAAGTTGGTCTAATACTTGAAAAACTCACTTTTTGCATCTCACTATGACTTATATATGTTTTTCCTCGTAGGTGATAAATAAATAAATAATGTATATATTCCCTACATTTTTTTCCCTTTTTACTGACTATATAGGCGGTTATAAATTTTAATGCATTTTTTAGTTTATTTTAATGTTGCCACAAGTTCTTGTTATTTTTCAACCAATTTAGATATTTTTTTATTTGGAAGCGTGTGCAGAGAACATGGTAGTAAAAACTTAGTAAAAATAAGGTCATGGTAATTGAAGTTACTACATAGATTTCCCCAACACCAATGCCGTGACAAAATGTGAATGATGATAATATAGGTCTAATAATAATCTAATAAAGTATTGCTAAGGCCAATTTCAACCTATTTTTTAGCAAAATCAGGTACAACAATATCGAGTCTTAAGTAATGAGAAGTAAATTAATTGAGTTTGAACATGTATGACCTGCCTTGATGTAGCGAAGATCTACCAAAATTTATAAGTAGATAGGTTGACAACTTATAAACCCATCACTTTTTTCGACCGATTTGTGGAGTTTTATAGAAGCTATAAGTTTTTGAATATTTGTGGTAAGATATATTAACAGTGCCGCATTCGAAATTCTGTTCAGATTGCAATTGAGATCGGCAAGTAAAAAATTAATTAAAAATTGAAGTATTTCGAAGTGAATTTAGAAGACTCTTTTTCACGAATGTAATTTAGAAAAAAAACCAGCGAGGCATCGCGCAATGTATACACCACGATGGGTAAAGGTTTACGACACAGCCAAGCACTGGTTCCAAAGATACAGAGAAGGGAATTTCGACCTGTCCCATAAATATCATCCAAAGAGACATCCTACAATTGATTTTGAAAAATTTAAAAGTCTTATTGAAGCTGATCCTACGTTAAGTTCGCATACTTTGGCAGAGCTATTTTCATTCCCTTTCATTTCAGTGGAAATACTACTTCATGCTTTGAAAAAGAAGTGGAAATATTTCCTTTGGCTAGCATAAGAGCTACCATAATACCCTTTCAAATTCAGGAGAGAGCTAATGTATGCTGGAAGCTACTGAGTTTCTATCGTACCAACGAGAGACTAAAGCATCTGGTTACAGGCGATATCTCCTGCGTCAAGTGG
The DNA here is from genome assembly GCA_039881145.1 of Druceiella hillmani. NCBI lineage: Eukaryota > Metazoa > Arthropoda > Insecta > Lepidoptera > Hepialidae > Druceiella > Druceiella hillmani. The sequence goes on from JAYKKI010000082.1 coordinate 8,853,379, forward strand.
CTAGCTTATGTGAGTTGTTATCGTAAACGCCAGTAGTTAATAGCTGGATAAAAAGATATACCTAGACCAAAATATAATATTGGACAAAATATACTTTTGAGTACTTGGTGGTGTACATGTTACGTTATTCATTGGGAACTCTTTTAAGCTAACGGTACAATTACAGCCAACATTTATTGTGAACAGTTGATATAAAGAACAAAGCAAAGTGTATTTTTTACATGACAGTGCTCGACGCCATGTAGCCAAAGTAACGCGTGAAAAACTATTTTCACTTTGACGTGGAGCATGCTACTTCACTCCAGATCTCGATCCCTAGATCGCTAACTGTCATATATTTTACTCTTTGTCTAATAATTTACTCTTTGTCCAATAATTTACGTTCTAAAAAATTTAAAGGAGAAAGTCATATCAAAATCGAACCTCACCGGTTTTTCAGTCAAAGGCCCAAAAATGACGCAAGGACGGAATTGCAAGGACGGAACTTTAGCTATGTTTACATGTTGGTGACAAGTGTTAAATACATACGATACTTATATAATTAACGATTTAATGGCTACGTATACAAAATTTAAAATTTGTGTACAGAGATGGTGAGTCTATCAGTTGCCGATATAATATAAAGGCAATAAAATTTAACTCCACATGCCGTTTATTTTTGTTGATTGGAATCTTGCTGTCGATTTTTTGATTATTTCGACTTAAAGATTTTGATGAATCTTCGCATACATATTTAGTATACGATATTATGGTTCAGGTATGCTTCCTGCCTAAACCGTGAAACTTAAAATTCAACTGTTTTGAAAATTGTATACTGAATATCAGAAAATCGTTCTATCGTTAAACTACGGGTGTCGATTCCTTTGTCCTGTTGCTACAAGTTTGCCGTCTTACTAAAACGAAAAAATAGAGAAGTTGCTATTTTTGAATTAGTTTTATGATTCTCAATTAAAGACTTTGTTACTAAGTTCTAACTCCTCAATCGAGGTTAAAGGATCAAAGATCTAACCGGAGGGTCTGTTGTTTTTCAATAAACTCCATGGTTTTCCAGTAAATGCTCTGTAATTAAATTCCAACTCCTTCATCCTGATACTGTCGTAATACCGCCTCCCTCAATTTTGAGACTTGATGAACTTATTTCTTCAAAGCAGTATTTGGGTCTCAAGCAAGGACTTTGAAAACCATATAAATATAACATAAAATTTGACAATTTGTGGTAGTGCCTGCTTAAATCATGAAACTTGAGGATATTTTATTTTTAACTTAGTATCATAGGTAGCAAGTAGAGATTTTGTCATTGAACTCCGGTTTCAAACACTTCAGTCCTGATGTTGCTGGGGTATGTTCTGCTTAAATTGTGAGATTTGAATATCTGCTGTTTTTAAATTGTTATTGTGGGTTACAAGCAGATACTCTATCATTGAGCTCAAAATTATAATTCCACAGTCTAACTCTGCAGTAATATGGTGTTTTTAAATCGTGAAACTTAAGGATTGGCTATTTTTAAATTAATTTTGTGGGTCTTAAGTAGAGATTATGTCATTTAAATCCAAATTTCAATTCTTCAGCCTGATGCTGCAGGACATTTTCTGGTCTAAATCCCAAGGTCTGTTGATCTAATGGCTTGAAATTAATAAAATAGACCAAAAGAAATTAATTCTCTCTTTGAATAACTAAGTAAAATTTAAAAATAAAATAAAGATACAAAAGTTATTTTTTACTCTAAATTCCTTCATTATATAATGGACGATGAGAGATGAGATGGAAAAAATAAATTCTGCTAAATTCCCCTACGAATTTATTTTAGTCTAATTAATGCCTCATATTGGTTAAAAATAATTATTTTCGACCTTGTAGTACATAATGGATTATACATTAACATTATTTAATTTAAAAAGGGATTTTTTATCTATATATCAGTTTTGCGCAGGCTAACTAACACTTCCGGTATCAATCAACAAATTTGTATGATTTTTTTTACTTGTATGGTTCCGTTATATCATAAAAACGATTAGAATTTGTCAATTATTTAGGACATATCATGGAATCCATAAAAAATAAAATGGCAGGTATAAACGAATTCATAAACTAACTAAACATTAGTACGTACATACGTGGGCTAATATCGGTATATACGGATATATACAGGCTTGTAACACTGACTACGATGAAGTCAATAAAGTGAGTTTGATTTATATATCCGTACGTATATATGTATATGGGTGTGTACACATCAATATAAGCATACATATATGTACATATTTAGATCCATTAAATACTGCAAATGTCTGTTCGATTTCGATGAATGAGATATTCTTCATAAGAAACTTTTAATAAATTTGTAACTTTCTATGTAACATGGACTAATACAAGTATAAAACATAGAAAAATATTTTTTTTTACGATAAAAGGAACCGATTTTAAATAACAGCTAAATGTGGAGTACGTTAAGGAGTATGATACAATAAAATTACGAGCCCTTATTATGAAATTCTGCCCAAAAAAATTGTTTTCGGTATATAAACCAATATGCAAAACATTGCTTCTGCTACAGATTTTTGGATTCGATGCCAAGTGAAATGTATTAACCTTTCGTGGAAGGATCGACTTGGTACCGATTCCAAAAATCTCTGCTCGTAACAGTGTTATACAAATTGATCGGCGTTGGGAAGAGATGTTTTTCGGAAAAGTTCCAACTATATACTCAATAGTTATCCGATACTTATTTGAAGTCGACTCAATTTTTGACTGAATAGTTTTTTCCCCTCATTTTTGTATATATTATCATACGATTATAAACGAAATATTAATTACATTTTTTTTAAGTAATGCTGATCCAAAATTATAATAAGATACTTTAGATTAATTTCGAAACGCTCTTTCTTTTACATGCTAAATTAATAATCACACTTTGGTCGTACTTGTTATTAGCTATAATTAAAAAATTTTAAAATATTTAATTGGCCGTAATAAAATATTAATAACTCTCTAAAATTAAATGCGGGTAATTATCAATTTCTATAATTATTTAAAAATAAATCATCTATGTATATTTTCAGTATTTTGATAGTGATTCTTTTATGCGATATAAGTAATTGACATTCATAAAAGGTTCTGACATATATGTATAAGAAAAAAAACATTCAATAACGATATATATATATATATATATATATATATATATATATATATATATATATATATATATATATATATATACACATATATATAGCATTCAGAGCGTTACTAAATATATAGTCCTAAAATATTGTCTAAACCAGCATACTATTAGTCAAATGAATTCTGTTTCGAATTGGAATACCAAACTACGTGACAGCGATACCATTATTTATGATTTATCTACCTGCCAGCGCTGAGATAGTGGAAATGAAGTCTTTACCAGCGATATTATTTCCATTTCTGTTAAAATTTTAGACACTTGGATTTAAATATATTCATTCATTTCATTTCAGTTCCTATTTATTCAAAGTAAACATTAGTTATTTCCACTAACGAACGACAAAATATAAATTTAAGGCTAAATCATTGATTCAAAATTAAACGATATTTAAAATTGTATACAAATTTTTTGGCTTTGTCTATTAATTAAATTACATTAAATGTTTAAAAAAATTAAATGCAAAAGAAAAGTTTTAATAGTGTGTACGTATATCAATATTTTGCTTGATCGCTTATAGTATTTAAATCTGATATATTAATGATAATTAAGAATGAATATCTTTTTTTTTCCAACGGAAGAAAAGAAACAAGCATACTGATTTTTATATATTTTAAATGGCTAAGCGTTTGAAATCTACGGATTCTTTTTTTACTCCAGGGAACATTGTAAAAACTATTTTGAAAACCACGTGTAAATGAGATACATATTAGTTAACTATTCAAGATGTTGGAATTGTATCCATTTGAGGAAAAATAATAACTAATAAACCAAGCTTTTCTAAAGTTAATTGCCATAGGGATCGTGTCCTACTCACTAGTAAAATTTATAATTTCACTGAAAATTATAGTCTCAGTTTTTTTTTGTACATTTTATCTAAAATTACTTAGGAGATATATTTACAAAATAACGTAAGTGAAAAGAAAAAATATGTATAAAACAACATACTGAATTTTTAAAATGTTTTCCAAAGATACACTAGTCGACTAGGAAGCATAAGGAGAGTACATCAAAAGCCTTTTCATATAATTTCTCTTCACGATGCCTTTTAAGTTCTCCAAAACATCTACTTGAAGATTTAGGAATAGTAAAGTTGTGGTATGTGTGACGAAATTATAACGGTTCATATTTACTAAGAGATATAAAAAACGGGCATATTTTAAAATTTGTTAATGTTACCAAACTATTAAAAACAAGATTATAAGTAATCTAGGGTCTTCTGCAAGCTAGGCTAGAGTATTGAAGAGAAACTACGTTATTTTATTAAAAGATGATATTTAATATACTTGTATGGCTAATGAAAATAAGGGTGTTCAAAGTGATCACACGATTTACTCAAAAATTAATAATTAAGTTGGATTTAAAAAAAAAACATCGCTTCTTAAATAAACATAAAACCCAAAATTGAACTGCAATTTTTGTATTATGTTTATTTTAGTCATTCTAGTTGAAATACAATTGCATATTAAGACAATTATAAATAGGATAACTAAATTACCGCTCTCTCTTTGAGTCATGCAAAACTTTTTTAAAACACAAATCAAACAGATCTGGATACGAAAATTTAATAGCTTGTTCAACACGTTTATATTTATTTGCAGGCAGATGCCAGTTAGTTGAATAAAAAAATATAATAGTGATGTAAAATAAGAAAAGATTTTGAGTTCTCCCACCGTTGTTAGAGATCAACGCTCCGAGGTATATTTATGACTGAACTACTTCGCAGTTCGCTGTTTAAGTGATTTCGGCCAAGTTATTGTTGGCATGGTCAATCATCATTATTTTTGATTTGCTGCTATTTTTATTTCGAAGCTTCCGCGCCCATCTTGAGAAGTAAGATATGTGGTGGTGATGATAGTGTCCAATATGTGGTGTGCTTCAGAAGCAAGCAAGGTGGTATATAACCACCAATGATATTTTATAACCACCAATGCCAACGCCGTCCGTCCAGAGAGTAATGCTCATATGAGCTCGGTGTAAAGGTTGGTAGTAGTGGAAGTATTATAAATCCTTGATGAAAGCCAGAATTAGGATGAACATTTTTTATTAAGATTTAATTTTTCCTTACTGATGCTATTCTTTCTTCAAAAAGTTGTTTCATAAGGAGTACGAGATATTTGGCATTCCTTTTCAAGTAGTGTACTCCACAGTTTTGACCATTTTACTGAATCAAAAATCTTGAAAAAGTCTATGAAATAGATATAGGTTGGTTTATTGAATTCTCAAGCTTTCTTCATAATCTGAGGAACTATAAGGATCTGTTCACGAACCTTTCCTCTCACGACACTTGCCTGTTCTGGAGAGATTTTCCTTGAAAAGTAAGTCTTCATAATTTGAGCAACGGCTGAATTGATTTGGATACGATTTTCAGCTATGTATTTAGATTAGCTTGGTCTAATATTTAGGTTTGGTTTCATTTCAATTGGTTCACAAATAAAAATATAAGATAATCGTTATCTATATAGTCAATTAAATCTAGTCTGGGTTTATTGTGCAGACTATTATAAGAACCAGTGGAACCGACTTGGCTGCCAATGGTATTTATTAATGTTATTAGCAAACTTTAGGCTCGTAGAGTTCTGAGAGAAAAAGAATTTTAATGATTTTTCTTACTCCAAATTCCACACGATCGAATAATTATAAAATGTTCCCTGGAAGTTATTACATAAAAATAATATTTACAGTTATATTTCTTTACATTTTATTTAAAATTAAAAAAAATTTAAATTCGAAGTTCAGGATTTGCTATAATATTAAACTTATTTTCTTGTAAATTGCGTTAAAAACTTATTAAAATTTATTTTTCTGTTAATTAACACATTGAAAAGCCACCTCAAAAAAAATTAATATAAAAGTGGCTAAAAACAAATCCTATTGGAGGAATGAAATAAATATCAAATTGATTTCTAGCACGATACAACACTGACGAGCCATTGTCATAGCTGGAGGCGGCACGGGCTCTTATATTTTATTTAAATATATTTGATTGTATTGAAAGCATAGCAGTTACAGGTCGCTAAACTTATTAATTCAGAAGACGCAGAATAAATATAGATTGCGTTAAGCATAAATACAATTGCTTCCTTTCTAGATCATTTTGTGAATTCCATTGTTTTGAGGAAGTGATATTCCATATATATGCTTCTATAATATAAGTTTACGTTAAATGTCCTTATATGTAATATATAACAAAAGTCATTATGACAATATTAGGAAAAAAATGTAAAATTAGGGTAAGAATGTTAATTATAAATGGAAATGTAAAATAAAAGCCGCGAACTACGGAAATAGAAGAATTTAAGACCTATGGCCTCACGATAGATTGAAACATTTATGAGCCGAAAATAATTATAATTTATAGCACCAAGAACTCATGCATTTCTGGTTCCCTTTATGAAACTAAAAAAATTATGCAAACGGAAATACACTATACATTAAATTTAAATATCTTTTTGTTGGTTGAAATGCTATAAAAATTTATTTTAACATACATTTCTACTAATGTCGACTGTTAAGAAAATAAAAACTGCGTAAAATTCTGCTAAGATGATTTTTAATTTAATTAAATTAATTTTAAGATGTGCTTTTCCATTTTAGTCACTTTAAAGTTGAAGATCAATATTGGTTTTTTCATCAAAATTATCATAACTTTGTTAGTAAATAAATCTAATGTTTTAAATTATTTCCCTATATATATTTCGAATGCTCATGCATGTGTGTGTGTATAATATATTAATACTAATAAATTATCAGTTTTCCAGTGTTTTGGTAATTAATTAGGTAAAATAAATAAGGAAATTTTACGAAGAAAATTTAGTGTCTTGTTTAGAGCAAAAATCAATCTGAGCAAGAGCGGAAGAGGAGTAAAAATAGTTGCAATCTGATGGGCTGCCCTTCTACAACCGCCATAGTTCCAGGACTTCTTGTTCTCCGACTCCAGTCTCTTTTAGTCGCTCTATAATTATACACGCGCTGAACAATTTAGAAACTTAGAGTATCTAATGTTTGATCTAACCCAATTATTTAATCAGAATTCCAATTTACACGAGCAAAACAACACATACTCGCAAGCAACAAGCATCAGAGATGGTACTAATACAATTTATATATAGCGTATAAACTATGCTTAGACAATTGAATTTACATATATATATATATATATATATATATAATTATGTTAAATGTTAAATTTATATTTCTGTAATTTGTAAATAATCTTAATTTTTTTTAAATAAATCTAACATAATGTAATCATACAAAAAAGTTATACAAATAAAATATATTAATAATCCACAAGTCTGAAGATGTAAAGAATATATAAAATGACTTTGTCAATGATATTCATATTTTTTTAAGAGTTTACGAAATGCACCCCATTACACAATAAAATTACTATTCCGATAACTTAATACATAATTCGCACAGTAACGTAAGGCTTATAAAAAAACATTATTTTATAAAATTACTACAGCAACCATATCATCATTATTTTCGCAACTGGCATCGTCAATTACATAACAGATATGTTTTATCATACACGTTTTGTTATATTTGTCGAAATCACAACCGTACAATCATGGAAATGAACATTTGCACGCAAAACCATATTTTACTTTATAAAAAGAAAAATATGGTAGTTAAAATTAACCAAGTTTTCAAAAACTTATCTTATTTATGTAAAGATATAAAAATTAAGAAAAATATTTTCCAATCTTTTCTTTAAGTATCTCCCTTTGCATTGAATTGGAGAGGATTTCTTTGTCTCTCTACCATTACTATACACATCGACTGCAGTGTTACCGTAGAGGTCTTTTCTGATGTAACAAGAATTATCTAGCAATGTTTTCTACTCCAGCATCTTCTTTACAAGATATGTTTCTCCAAATCAGTGCTTAATAGTTATAATGTTAAAAATCAGATAGCGATGTTTGGCTGATAAGAAATAGAATTAACTTTTTAAGGTTAAATTATTTTGGTCAACTTGCATTCATAAATTATAAATGTAAAAAAAACTTAATTATTCAAATTATAAGACATTACAGAATATCATAATAGATAATTACGAGTGTAACTTTGTCGCAAATACTTGATCAATTTACGCGGTTTAACTTTATTACGAAGTATAAACTGCCTAATTCTTTAAAAAAACACATAGCTACAGAATATTTAGTTAACACCATTTTGATAATTACTTTGTACTAATATAATTTACTATTTCTGTGCAAGAAAAAAATACACGTCAACAATTAAGGAAACCCAACAATGAAGAATATTGTTGGCATCATGTCTTTGTTGTCTACTCAATAAATAATTGCAAGAATAAGTTAAAAACCACTGGGAGTATATAGAATAAGAAAATCTGCATGAAATGGAGGCCGTGAACACTTAACGAGTACGAAAAAGTAAGTTTTACTAGGAAATTATTTATAAAAATTATTACGCACATTATGTCAAATAGTGACATATTATCATATATATCGATGAGCTCCTATTCTCACAATTAAACAAACGATAGAAAAAAGAATCACTAAAATCATTCAAGAACTGCAATAAGTACCTTGTCTTCACACATACGTACGTGTCTATTTAAAGACCAAGGAAGAGAGACGCATATAATTTTTCAAAGCCAGAATAAATATTTTTTAAAATTAGAAATCATAAAATGTTATTAAAGAGGTGTTTCTTTCCATAAAACTATATTAAAAGTGGATTACTTTTCAAATTAGCCGTGTTACAATTATTTCCATCATAAAAACTCGAGCTGCGCTTGTAATTGATGTCCACACACCAACGGAGTGTGAAAATTCCGTGTAAACAAAACTTGAAAAAAATTTGTTTATTCTTCACCGATATAAAAAAAAATGAAACGTAACATTTACAAATATAATTTATCTTACATTCAATGTAGGTTTATTTCTTTTATTAACAAAGCTCCTATTATCACCACTTCATTAACACTTAATCAAAATCTAGCAAAAATTGTATTAATTTGCCATATTTTTAGTTATACTTGATATCAGTTCATATACGTTCTACAAACTCATTTCTACGAGAATTTTTAAAGTCAGAAATTAATGGAAAAAGTGGCAAGTCGAATAATAGCAGAATATTGAACCAGCTATCAATGACGCTAGTGCCAGTATGGATGCTTATATTGAACTCAAAGATTTTTAAATGTACTCAAAGAACCGCAGGCACAGAGCGCTGGTGATATGAATTCGAAAGTCAGGTAAACGTACACCTGACTCTCACACAGTTAGAATCTGAAATAAAATGGTAACCAATGTTTTAATTTATCAAAATTACTTATATAATATATGTAGGTAGAATAAAATTAAAAAGTAATAAAAACATAATACAGGTAAAGTCTTCTTCGTATACCATCAATTTATTATTTTATTTTATTCAAAATGTTCGTTTAAATCTAAAAAAATGCATTATTAATTTATACAATACTTAATACACCATCCGGATTATCCATTAAATTTGCAATGTTTTTGTTACTGTTCATTTATTAGATACTCGTGCACCCTTGACCATATCTGATGAGCTTACATTGAATTACAATAACCCTCGTTAGTGTGCGGTCAGCTTTTTTAAAAGGTAGTCATCTGTTGGTCGTTGCAGATCCATTTTCACGTAACCGTTCCTAAAAGAAATATAATCCAATAACATTTATCTTATTGACGATGAAAGCTAAAGTGACAGTGAAGAAAAGAAAGAGAATGATAGAAAATCCTGTTAAAAATACTGCCTCCAAACTGTGATAAACTTTGCAAACTTTTACACAAACAAATCAAGAAATTAAATATTATCACGGTCAGACGTAAAAAAATAGGTATTGTGTGCTTAAACTATTCTGGTGAAGAATATCGGGTTAAATTGTATAGATTTGCAAGTTCTGGAAAAAAATAGATTCCCGGGAGATCAAAAGTCTTTGCAAACACTATTGATTTTTGGCGTATGCAACTGACCCATACCAAGTTGGGTTTTACGTTGTGAGTATTGTTTTATTCAAGTTGAATTAATGTTAGTTTTCTTTTTATCACATGAAGTTAGCATAGTGTTGCAAAGAAAGGAAATAACTTCTTTTGTTACCTTTTTAAGAAAAAGTAAAAGCACAAAAATTATAAAACAAATTATATGTATTGATATAAATAAGGATGATGTTTACTGTATATAAATTATTAACTTTTAATTTTATTTATTACAATTTTTTTAAGAATAAAAAATACTATTTTTATTTATTTAATTGAAATAACCAAATATAAAATTTATGTGAAAAAATGACAAACCAAAATATTTGTTATTTTTCACGGGAACGACAAAAACATTTCTAATTATATTACTATTTGATAAAAAGTTTAATCTGTAACAATAACTAATCCCAGGCGACTATCGATGTCAGAAAAAGATAATGCAACAGCTAGTCCAGTAATTTAGAAAATTTATTCGTTTACTTTCATTTTTGCCCAAAATAGATACTGCAAACAATAGTACCAACATTCATTGACCTACGTTTCACTGTATACCATAACAACACTTATTGACATACGATTCGCTGTTCATACTAGCAACCCTTATTATCGTGCGATTCACTCTATATACTAGTAACCCTTTTTGATATGCGATTTACTCTATATAATAGCAAAATTGTTTACGCGTTTTGCACTCTTTACAGAGGTATGTTTGTTTAATATTTCGTCACAATATTTCAAGATGTTTCAAACAGGCCAATAACAAAAAATAAACACTGTACACTTGTAAAGGAAATCAAATATGTTTTTTAATGTTATGGGTATTTGCCGATATTTTTGGTTTCAATTTACTATTACTCATTTGGTAATTGTTTTTTGGTTGCGTCATATTCTAATCAGTTTTTTAAAAATATATGTTAGTACTTCAAAAATTGACCTAGTATTTCCAGAAAAAAACGAAACAAGCAAGTTAATGTTATAACAGGAATATTATTAATAGAGTATAAGTTGGGTTCATTTTAATGATTTGTGTAAATAGCTCTGTGGTCGATATTAGTAAAAGCACTGCTATAATAATTGCGTAGCATAAAATTGTATAGCTCGGGTAGACAAAGAAAAGTCATAATATAAAATATACCTACAAAGCCAACCAAGATTTATTATTTGCCTATGTAAAAAAAAATATTTCAAATTATGAAAAAAAATTAATTCAAAACGTTATAAAATAAACGTATATACTTGTTAACTCAAGTACATAAAGCTTGAAATTAATATGATAGGTAAGAAACATAAAAAACATAAATGTTTTTCGTTATTTAAATTTTTAGCATCGAATATTTCTGCTAAGAATACTTTTTATCAAATTCAAATTATGTGTTTTTTAATTCAATCTCGTGAAATAAAGCAGAACTTCGTTATACTGCTGTTTATCTCCCAAATAACCAATAAAACAATAAAGCTATATCATGTTCAAATAGGAAAATTAATTATTCCATGGTAGTAATCATATAATGTTACTTTTTTGAGGTGAAGTCTAGAAAAATTGAAGACCCATATCCTATGATGAACGCAAGTTTTTGATAATTTAGTAACAATAATGCAAATTAGATTTTGTTATTTAAAAAGACACTTGCTAACTTTACTGATAAACTAGAAAAAAAATATAGATGATACATTCTTTTGCTGTTTCACCTTGTGTTAGTTTTACATTTAATTAAAAGTAAATTATTTTCATGAATAAATACATATATATATATATATATATATATATATAAGAAAAAAACTCCGGCATATCGGGTCCGTTGTTATGATTCGCCCGCGCTTTTCAATGAAAACTTACGAGTGGGAACTAAAAACGTGATATAAGTTCGATAAACTGAATTTATGAATAAGAACTAAATATTTGCCAAAGGTTATTGACCATATATTAAATAAAATAATTGGGTTTATACGTAAAGAGCACTAAGGAATGGAAAAGGAGAAAGAAATAAACGATGATACGAAGCTAATGACCCATGAAGTGTTTATAAATATGCAAAGAACTTGAAATTATGAAAATATAGTAGAACGGCAGAGCTGAAAGTTATTAGAATTGATTATTGTTTAATTTTGTATTTGCCGTCATTACGCGCTTCATTTTATGATACTGGTTTACTTGGCCGCCTAAATCGTTATAATTACTCAATTAACGGGAGTCCACAGTACGAGCAGATAAATCTATTTAAGTCATCAGTTAAAATCTATAATGACATCACTAACTATCACCATCACCACTATGATGACATCATCATCATCTATTTTTTTAAGAATTTAAGGAATTCTTCCAGTGATATATTTTCTATAATTCTTTACCGTTTGAATTCGGAATAAATCTAGATATCTCCCATTAGTTTTTATTTAGTGACAGGTGTCTTAAAAGTACAAAGTTCTGGCTACCTACAAGACTGTTCAATAGTAATCCATTGAAGTAGTATATTTGTAACTGTCAAGTAATTGACAGCTGACAAATTTGTGATTCGGGTACTTGAGTGTCACGGCACATTAATTTTACGTCATTCTGTACTTAACATCAGATTTGGAAAAGTTTTACATGATACTAAAATGTAGAAAATTGTATATTACTCTCAAAATTCGAGACGAAAACATACAAATTACGTTTGTGAAATATTTAATTTTTAAGGAACGTAAGATAATAGAAAACGTTGCCCGTATTTAATTATACCATAGCTTATTTCCAGTGTAAATTATAATATTTTCCTCTTTACAAAACCACGCGAAAGAAATAAGAGATAAACCGAAAAGCGGTGAGGTGTATAAATATGAAAGTAATAAGTTTAACTAATGTTATCTTTGCATAAGAAATACAGTATTCTTTAAGAAAATAATTATTGGAAAACACTGGATTGACCGGATAAAAATGTTTTGCGTTTTTCTTAAAAATTTATCATCAAGTTCTTTTTTACTAAACATTTGATTAACTTGTTAGGTAATTTCTAAAAACAAGTAATGAATGAGCTGCCGGTTAATTGGTACGACAATGATTTCTTTGCGAGTTCCCCTCAAGAAAATGAAGCGAAAATAATCTGTAATGCTTTTTGCGTTGGTCCTTAATTACTTACGGAGAAATCTTTCATTTTAAATGACAAAGTATTTTTTTTTATTTTGCGAAAAATTCTTTCTTAATTACATTTAAAGGTTTTTTTTATAGAAAGCAGAAATTAGATAAAACTAGGAAAGACATTGAATTACTAATAGAGTTTATTTATTTTCCGCGAAATATTACTCGTATCTATCGATATACAAACGCTTATCGTTTTGATAATGAATAGTGTTATGTCTGTTACAGTACATAATATTAATACGGTACATAATATTAAGCGCATTATGTATTGTAACAGGCATAACATTGATTACGCCTATTAAATTACATAATGCGCTAGCACGGGTTGCTAAATTGGCCGTCCAACCAATATTTTGTCTGTAGAATATTACAATTCATTCCATTCTAGAAGATAATATTTGTAAACGAAGAACATTAACAGTTAAATTATTACAAACGTTTTTCTTGTTTCAATTTTATCGTTTTTCTTGATAGTATAATATAGATTTTTTTTTATAATATTGAAATAAATGAAATTTTTTTGTTAGCTTTGGTTTTTATTTTTTTTGACGTAGTGTGATAAATCGTCCACAATTAGATAAACAATTCATGAATGTTTCTTATATCCTGCCGGGAATTGAAACTGAGCCCGTTTAATGTTTAATGTGCTAACGTTTTAGCCACTGTGCTAATATACATAATATTGAAGTATTTATTAATAAAAGCGAACATGAACATAACAATTTCATTCCAAATTTAATTCGTTTATACTATACAGTCACAATGTTTTTTGAACTATCTTTATGGCATAGATCATTTATCCATGTATTTAACTAACAATGTTCTGTCTTATTTTTGCCTTATTTCTCATTTAAGCGTCACGCTAGGAAAACAATTGAATATTATCTCTATCAAACTGAAACTGACTTTTAGCAACTTTTTCACTTCAAGAAATTATAAAGTAAATAATTTGTGTTGAAAGTAATATTAGGATATGTGGAAATCGGAAAATTTAATATACTTGCAAAATAATTTATACTTCTGTGTGATCGACAGCAAGAGTTATCCATTCTACGACCCTAAAGTTAACAATTATTATTTATAAAATAACGGTGTAATGTCGCTATTTATATTATAATCTGGTTTTAATAATAAATATTGTTAGTATTATAAAACTAGGTTTCTAAATAGTCATTGATTTACTTTATATATATATATATATATATATATATATATATATATATATATATATATATATGTATGTATATATATATATATATATATCCAGTAAATCAGTATAAGTCAGAATTCTAGAAATAGATTTGTCTTTGAATTGCACAGATTTCAGTCTGATTTGAGTGTTTCTGTTTGATTAAGCACAGATCCGAACACTAAGAGGTCTAACTGATTACTCAATTCTTCATTTTGAATGGTAAATATTGGTACCGTTCAGTGATTACCGTCGATCTTCTTGGGAAGGAGGGACGGGCGATTGTCCCGCCTGGTCGCCCGTTAGTCTCCGAAGCGCGAACAGGCCTTTCCATTTGCACTGGGTGCACCAGAGTTCGCGGTGCTCCATACCATAGACTTTGCGACACTTTTTGTTGTCGGAGCGGGCACGCCGACCGGGGCTGCCGGGCGAAGGGGTCGCCGCACTGTACGGCGAGTAGGAGGGCGACATCTTCATGTGTTGTTGCAGAATACCAGTGAAACATGTAAATTAAATGATGATTGATTAAGAACGTCAACCAACTATACTCATTGATATTAGAAAATGTGTAAATTCAGTTTATTGGTTGGTCGGTGAAAGTAATTGACACATCACAATTTTGTCTTAGTGGACAGTCATACTTTATTATCAAAGCTGTTTAATGTTTATACATATTATAGATTTTCATATCCAATCAAAATTATTCTCAAGTATAAATTTTGCATGTTAAGCAAACAATGATTCTATAAAGCAACAACTCTAAGTAGCAAGTGAGAGAATGCATGAAGATCAACCTGGGAATGTGGGAGTTAAAAAAATTGAATCTCATGCAATGCTACTTCTCATGTAACTACTACAGGAGATCTTTGATTACCCGTGTATGAAAATAGTTACACCCTATAAAAGTGCAGATAAGAAGTAAGTCAGTTTTACTTGACATGTAGCTTAGTTTGTTTACTAACATTTTCTTTTTAAAATTGAATGGAGCATAGATATAAATAAAACAAGTCAAAAATGCGATTAGTAAATAATAGCATCAGCATGTTCGTATTAAATGCTCACCGTATCTCCAATATCAGATTGTTTTTATCTCCAATTTCCAACATTTACTAGGCCAGATTTAATAATTCCGTGGTAAATCGGAATGGAAGATCACCATTTGTTTCATAATATTAAAATGCAGTATATATATAAAGGAAACTTTGCCACTTTAACCACTTGTCGCATTAATCGTGAGTAATCCCACAAAATGTTATTTTTTTAAAAATTAATGGCCTAGCTTATTAAATATTTGAAATTATTACTTTGTGTAAAATCATATTTATTTATAAATAAACAGCCTGTAAACAAAAATATTAAATATCAGTTTGGCAACGTTGCAGGCTTATCGTAAACTGTCAAGTTTCAAATTGAAATGTCATTTATCGGTTTTAAAAAAATAGAAAACACGCCTAGATAATAAATAAAATAAAACTTATTTTGTTTTGGAATGTATTTATACTTACCTAAATCTTATGTTCAAAGTGTCTTCCTTGGACGTTGAGGACTATTACATTTTGGCGACCGACGACAATTATTTTGATTTAAGGTATCTACCACAGAGTCTGATATTTTAATGTTCTTAAATTAATTAGCACGTTTTCTTCCATATTTATTTATATCATTGGAGAAGTACCACCTTACATCATTAGAATGATGGGTCTATTTTCTTGGCGTAGACTCGTAATTGCATTGGTAATAACTGGACTTATTCGGTTGTCGCCGTTTCGGAAAGGGTTTGTCTTAATTCTGAGGACTTTGCTAGTATTATAATGTTATTCGGCATATACAAAAATTCCAAAATTCATTAGCCCTAAAAACGTCATTATATATTCCTATCGTACTATATATTCCGTATAATATATTCCTATCGTATACACTCGATATTATAATTTATTTAATAAAAATCAATAAACGAACATTGAACAAGTCAACTAGTAACTTTTTTCAAATATTCCAACGGGCGGATTGGTCGCAGAAATTGGTCAGTTCTGCCATATTCAATAATAAATAAGCCATAAAGATTTACTTTGAAATTTTATAACATCATCAACAGAAAGCCAATAATCTAAATGAACAATGAAAAAATATCATTTTATTATTTATTCCGATTACTGTTTTATAAATCGATAACACTTTTTTTTTATAATCTTAAACATAATGAACGGATATTAAAACTTTTGAAATGGCAATAATTTTGATTTACAAAATGTGAACAAACTTGACCTTGAAATTTAGTGTTGTTACACTTTTAATTTTTTAACCTTTTTTTATAAAACTGTGCAAATAAAAGGTATAGTGAGACAAGTCATGTTCATCATTGATCGCTAAGAGAGGTAATCAGGCAATATTTCCACATTTCTTACATTTATCGAATTATAAGATACAGATGATATATTTCTGTATTGTGACTATTTTGAAATATCAAAAAAAGTGGTATGATTTTAAAAAGAAATAGGTGTATTGCAATCTACCCTTAATGCATTTTTACGGATGGAAGCGGCAAAATTTCCTTCATTTATATACTCTACATTCTAGTGAAAAATTATAATTAGTTTCATATATGATATAATTTATATAAAGTAAGTTAAATTGAATAATTTTGGATGATGTTTTTATAATTAAGTTACTGTTCTAATTTAATTACTAAAAAAATCATTAATTGGGACATAACCATACAGAGACTAATCATTTTTCCGTTCGACGGAGCACAAGTTATTATACATAAAATAAAGGTGACACATTTTAAAAATTCAGCTAGATCAAAAAGAAAAAATAACATAATTGAAAAATTACGTTTTGGAGTTTTCACTTTATTCCAATAAAATTAATTTTACAAATCAATAAAGTACTGTTTAGAAGTATCAAAATTACGCAGACTGCAAAAGCGAATTACGTAAATCACCGCCACAAGCATGTTGTCATTCGCAACAGCACAGCTCTATTTCCATTACAAACTGGTATCGTGAACTATGCGACAGCACTACTTCATCAACTGTCTTGTTTAAAGTTTATTTCACATGCAAGGAGACGTTTCATTGGAAGAGACAAATTTAGAAGTGACGCTTTAAATTATTTTGCTATTTGGTGGAATATAAAATACTTATTTTCGCTGTCTTTATCGTATAAATGTAATGACGATTATATAAATGTAATGATGATTTGATTATAATTTTAAATCACTAACACCAAAATTACACTCCAATAGAAAGTCATAAATATATAAAAATAGCCGTATTGACGCGACTTTCATCACGTAGAATGATGTTGGTATAAATTATTAGGCTTTTTTATGTTTTTTAATCTTTTTTTTTAGAACTCTATTAGCATAATGTTTAGAAAAAACAACACTAATAAATGGCTATATCTACTACATAGTACTATATCGTAATATATCTATGAGCATAAAATGTACTAAAAATGTTAATAGATGGCATTGGCAGTACCAGCATTATAATATTCAGCAAGTCGGGCTGTTTTTTTATATCTGTTACGTCCAGATAAAAAGTATGTTACATGTTGCTTGCGTATAGTATAAAATATTACTATAACAAATTGTATTATTCTGTGAAGTAGATTTTGCGTGATTGAAGAACAAATTGATACACAGATTATGAACAAATTGATACACACCGATAACAATTCTTGAAACAGCTTTTTTCACTTCTTCTATTATTGTATATGGTAGGACAATGACTGTTTTTACAATATTTTCTATATGTTAGATTCGCTGTGTTAAAATTTTATAATGTGAATGGATATTTTTGAACAAAGTGGCTGAAAATATTGATAAATAAAACTATGGGTAAAACTATTGAGAGTAAACCCAAATACTGGCGATTTTTTTTTAAATTTGCTACCATAGGCAAAGATAATAGCATTGGAATATTGGTTCTCACATTGCAGTATTGTTTCGTTTATATCTAAAATCCAAATGCACTACTCGAGAGTCAACGCATCAAAGAGTTATTTACGGACCACCAATATTTTGGATTCCTTTTCATTATTTAGAATGTTCAACGAGCTAGAAACTTTTACTTGATGAGGCTATGTTACTCGTTTAAGTTAATTGACAGTTTTCGTCAAAATATATTGATTACAATATAAAATATTAAAGTAGTCATTGTGAAGTAATGTTTCGGTCTATACTCGTCTAAAGGCTAAGTCGAAATACGACAATCATCTACGGTTGGAAAAAAAATTTTCAACAGAATACAATTAGTATTCATTAAACTCCATATGATCAAGTGAACCGATGACGTAAACATAAGAAATACGTGGCATCCGAATGCGTCAATGATGGTGTGAGAACATCTACCGAAGAGACAGCCGATGGAACGCAAGTCACGGTATATGCCGTCTCTATTCTACTTTCTTTATAGACTAATTTTTAAGTAAGTAAATTAAAATGTAATATTATTTAAGTAAATTTGAATTAAAGAGAAGTTGAGAAAGTTCGTACTTCTGAAAAAAATATTGCCCTCCAACTCAGACTTATTCATATAAAACACAAGGTCCCGTCCCCGACAAAATCCCATCCCACTTTTTATGTTTTTAATTGTTTTACTTTTACAAAACCGTAACAGCTACGCTGCATTTGGCAAAACCTCATAAATTCTTTGAAATACTGAATTTATTCTCTCTTACTCCTATGGTATTAATAAAATTACTTCAAATAGAACCATTTTTAATTCAATTGGTCTGTCTTGTAAATAATCTTGCATCAGCAAAAAAAAGTGTAGTGATGTTTTCTGGCACCTAATTGTATTAAAAACAAGATTATTCCAATAATAATGGCAACACCGTGACTATATAATCATTAACTTCCCTGTATCAAGTGGTGTTTATCGTTTTCGGGCGAATAATTGGGTAAAAAACCCTTCGTAGTCCTTTTATTATCAATGCGTAAATATTACCTTAGTAAAAATTTGTTTAAAATATGGCATTTCTATTTAGATGTAAGTCAAACATCTGTTTGAACTCCATTTTTCACACATTTTTTATTTACTATGGTATATATACATGTAACCAGGAAAAATATTACACATACTTAAAAAGAAGACATTAGCCATAATAATATTTATTGTATTTCAGTTGATGTATTAAATGTTAATTTACATACAACCTTTAATTAAATGTAATAAAGAATGATACTTCAAAATGAGTTAAGCGGAAAGGATGATAAAGTAAAAGGATTTGGAACTTGAATGCAAGGGTTTCTATACTTTAGGCTATTTTCTAAGGAAAGAGCTTAGATAAAGAAAATTGCAACGAATGAGGACATATAAGCACATCTAGAAATCAACTGATCATGCATGAAAAAATGGATACGACGTGAAAGTCAACTATCAGTTTTAAAATATCAACATTTTTATTTAAAAGTAATTTACAGCAGATTTACAAACAAAAACATTGACAACGATCCTAACAAGTTTCAACGAAATGTTGAAAGCATGAAAATAAAGAGAAAATTAATAAATTTTAGCTACAAGAAATCGATTATTTTATGTCAGTGAAAAAAAAATTACTTAATTTCAAACTGCAAATAAATTAATATTTACAACGGAATAATCGATATAGCAATTCGATTCTATAACAAACAAAGGCTTCCCTTTGTTTGTAGGTTTCTGTCTGCCGATATCAAATGTATACGTATTGACAGTCCCCTAAAAGTCTAAACCCATTTTAGCCAGTTTAATAGGTATGTATTTACAGAAAGGCTGAAATACGTCAATTGCTCCTACATCGCAAATTCAGAGCTTAATATCAAATATTATTGAAAATCGATTGAAACACTTTAGAAACAATTTGTTATAAAAAAATTGAAACTATTATACAGTTTCACTTATATTTAATTGTAGAGGTAATGAATTGTAACATATTTTTTCTATCCTAATTTATCCTACCAAAAACATATAATATTCTAATTAGTTATTATATCTCCTGTTTATCAGTGTATTTTGCATTTCTTTCTTAAGTATATACATTGTTTTAGAGGAATTGGAACTTATTTTTAAGTGAAATGGAAGTAATAAACATATTAGATAAGTGGTTTTATTATGCAATTGATGATGAGAACAAAAATAATTTTAGGTCTGTAATCTTAGGCTTTGATAAGATTAAAATGAAATAGTGTGTCGTCTTTCGCAGGACACTTTACTTTGAAATCATGTTGGAGCTTTGAAATCATATCGTGACTCCTTGACAGTGTTGTCAAATCGTTTGCTGTAGCATATACCACACATGTAATCCAACGTCATTATAATATGTAATAGCACAACAATAAAGGCACTTAATTTTAATATACCACAACATACGGAACGTGAAGTGAAGGAAATCGGTTTAAAAAAAATTAACTGTTGATTGTTGAGTTGCTTTTTTTTACGAAAAGTTTCATAATAGTAAGAAATTACTTGAAAATATAGGCAAGTGAATCATATTTGGGATTATTTAGCATGTCTTGACCAATAATTTTATCACAAACCTGGCTTTAGAGCGGAATTATGGCGATAAGAACTCATCTGTGTTAAGAAATATACTTGTTAAGTTTAGAATCGTTTGATATATCTTAACATGCACAATAAGTCAATAAATTAATCAGGAAAATACTTATATACATCTTCAAACGAAGGCATGAAGCAACTAAGGTAGATAGGTAGATAGGTAAATATGTACATATACAAAAAATCAATTGAGGAACTAGAATATTACTAGACAAAAACCAAACAATTATCTGAAATGCATAGAATAATTAGAATTTTAGTTAAGAAGGCATATAGTAGGCACAAATAGATATAAATGCGTGAAGTACCAGATAGAAAGAGGTTAAAAACGCTCAATGTTTTGATGCATATGTATGTTTGTATTCATGTTATTTAAAGGGCGTAAATTATTGTTTCGGTTTCACTAAATGGGTATTTATTAAATTTTCCACCATTTCTCGATATTTTGGGTAAGAAAAGAAAAGAAAGTTATAAGCACAGTTAATGGATATTAAACCTCTTTAAAGGTGTGAAATATTACAAATGCGAGCACCTATTTAGTTGCAGCTTTTACGGCACATAATCGTTTTCAAATTTAAATAAATTTTAAAGGTAACAAAGTACTGCTACTTTTAGAGATTTTTCAATGTGGAGGTATAGGTAGGAGTGTACATATATATGAGAGAGAGATAGAGAGAGGGAGAGAGAGAGAGGGAGAGAGAGAGAGGGAGAGAGAGAGAGAGAGACGTGAATATTTTGGCCCGGTATTGTACAACTAAATTAGGACTAAAACGAAATTAAGAACTAAATTATATATAAAATTATGTACTCGTATTTCTATACTAATCTAATCAATTGCCATTGCTTATCGCTTCCATTGGCCAGCTCATAAATGGATCTCTTAGTTAATTCGAATAGCTAAAAGCTATGGTAGATCATCAGGCCTTTTTCGAAAATCTATCTGTGCATTTCACTGTAGTTCTCAATTGCCTGTCGATCCTTAATATGATACATTGAATTTAAACAAACTATTGTTAACCTATTGTTAGAGCAGGACAAACGAGAGTTTTACTACTCAAACTTGACCTGGACATTAAGAAGGTAATTTTGAGACGCTGGCAGAAAATCAAGAACTATTAAATCTGGGATAATGTCCACAAGAACATACTCAAATTAAGGAATTTGTTGCCAAGATTAGTTATATTATTTAACAAATAAATTTTTCAACAAAACTGAGCTTTTTCCCCAAGGGGATAATAAAAAACACACAGTGAAATTTATACAAGAAGACAATTATATTTTGTCCGGATTCAGCTTATGTATCCCACTTATTTACTCAATATTGCACCATATAATTATTAGTTTAGGGCTCTAAACAATAATTTAAAGAATTTAATATTTTTCAGTACGGGAAAGATTGACAAAAATTTGTCAATATTTTTGAATCCATTTCGTCACTGCAAAGGTTGGCGAGATGAAAATAATTTAAACATAGTTGGATTTCTAGGTGTCATTTAAATTTAAAAACTAATTTCTATTTGTATATATATTCGTACGTATACATACACACACACACACAGACACACACATACACATATATATATATATATATATACACAAACATATATATATATATATATATATATATATATACATATATATATACATATATATATATATACAGATTTTCAGCAACCAGATCTTTGTTAATTAACATATTTATGTGTGCATACAAGATCCAACAAAACGTACCTAACACAATCTAAACTAACCCTATAAAATCCACTAAAATCTAATTTAATCTCAACCAACCTGGATATTAAAAAATGGATAATTTCATTTCGAAAATGAGGGAAAGTATTTATTTACCTTTAAAACAAGTAAACCTTAAAAGCTACACTTTCCATTAGGAGCCAAAAACGTTTTGATTGTTATGAGTGAACACATAATGAAAATTTTAATATTTGTTTTTTCAGAAATTTTGCAACTAAAAATAAATATTAAATTATGTAAACAGAAGGAAAAAAAACAAAAGATTAAGAATACAGAATATTGGATGAGACTGGAGGGTTAAACATTGATAACATAAAATATATTAGTAGAGGTTTTATATTATGAAACAACATTTGAATGTACAATTTTTAAAAAAAATTGTGAGATCAATATGCTCGTATAGTTCATATAGTTTTGGGCAATGAAAAGTAAATGCAAAATCCTTAAAGGAGGTAGTGTTTTTCGAAATAAAAAATATGTTTGTGTTAAATGATTTTAACCTTTTTGAACAAATGATTCAATGGAATACTAAATTACTAAACCTTGTTGAATAGAATACCTGGTAAATACGTCTATTCGTTTCGAATTCTTCCCTTCAGCATATTTTCTTGACTACACAGTAATGATCTTTGCGGTTAACAAATTTTATGATTAGTGTTTCCATTGGAAAATGAAAAATTTTTATCGAAAATAATGTAAGCCACTGATGACAAGCCTAGTTTTTCTATAAAATAATCAAGAACAGAATGAAAGGTAAAGAAGCATTATCTTACCCCACACCGAAGATCAGACAGATACTCTACCCACTCATGGTTTTCAACTTTTATTCTCGGCACTGCACATTGGTGATGTGATTTATGAGTAAGCTGAGCGTACCAAAGCTTTTATTGTTGGAAACAGTAAACTTGAATGCTTGCGAGTATCGTAGCAGACATCAATGAAATAAATCAGTGCTCGTCCAGATTTTTTTCGGTACTTCATCTAGGCCAGCAATATATATCCCAGAACTACGCTTAGTATTGATTTCTATCTATGAAGTTTATACTTCAGATAATGAAATAATAGTTTGTTGTGCTACTATTAAGTTTTACATATTTATAGTAAGTAATAAACATCAGGTTATCGCCGAAAAACATAAAATGTTTTTCCTAGTATAATCTAAGAAATGCAAAACTTTTGTGAAATTAAACAATTATTTTTATTGCAGTAATATGTTTCAAAGAAATCTATAAAACACAATTTAATTTGTTTTTTAGATTGTTTTTAACAAGATTCTTACACGGAAAAGTCTTGACTATATTTTATCGAATTAACTAAAATTAATTCTTAAAAAATAAAAAAACTGGCTTTCTCTGAATGATTGAAACTCATATCTGAACAATGAAATCTGAATGTGAACATTGAAATTCCTTCATATATTTAATTATTACTTGGAAATATTTAATTCGAAAATAATTTTTGTGATGTGGCTGCTGTAAAGAAGTTACTTAACCATTGAATGGTGTTTATGTCACATTACTGCATGTAATACATATATATATATATATATATATATATATATATATATATATATATATACATATATATATATATATTTAGTGTAAATTGGTCATATTTTAAATTTTAAATCTTTCCTCAATTAAACACACGACATTGAAATGCTTAAATACAAAATCAGAGTGAAACCTCGTTCTTTACATAACCTGTGAACAAACAAGAAGTACGTAATTCTTTAAAATGACCTAATCCAAATCGGCGACAAAAAGTTTTTAAGTATTACCCTTTATTAAAATGGAAGTTATTTCATAAGCTACTGCTAGCAATAACAACTCTACTGCACGTAATCATGCAATCTTAAACAGTTAACTAGCATATAATAAAATGGCAACAAAACTGGGACACCGTTGTCATTTTCTTAAAACATGAAAATGATCTGTGCCGCCTGAAGGAAACTGATGATAAAACAATAGTTTTCAAAAGATGTGGTTGTCTAACGGTATACATATTTTTATAAATTTCTAACAGGCAAAAACTTCCACAGTTGCTTTTTTAATATTTTCTATAGAAAGAAGGTATATACAAATTTAATTTTGTCAAATCCTGAAACTAACCCCATATAATTTGCAAGCTAAAGCTGACGTTGAAATACATTGCGTGTGTAATACCTAATTAAATTATATGAATAAAGTATTATTATTCTGGCAATAAAGTATTTATAAATGTTCAGTCATTGAATTTATTCGAGAAATGATGATTGACCGATTTCTTTTGCAACTATTTTAATTTAAACCTCTTATTAAAGTCATGACTAAGCTTATTTTAATGAGATTGTATCTTTAGGCTTAAAAACTTACTGTCGACCGGAATAGTAGAATTTGTTTTTATAAAGTGAATACAAGCAAATATTTATGTCAGAATAACCCGTGTGATAATCTAACATGAAAAGTGTTTTAAATGCCATAATGGAATGCTTTTACATACCACTGTTGACAAATAACACTTAACTAAGACAAACACTAATCCCAATAATAGAAAACCCAGATGTAGAATGTTTATTTTAAAGCAAACAATTGCAAATCGTGTCAAGTCAAAACTTAAATAACCGGAAACAACTAGTGAAGTTGATATGCATTGAGTTATTTTTTTTTAATTTTCTTTTTATTTGACTTGGTGCCTGAAGACATTAAAGAACTTTTTCACATAAATGAAAAAGATCGCACTTTTTAAGTATACTAGAGTTTCCAAAAAAAAATTAGTGACGAGAGGATTGAACGAAATTTGCTCTCGTAAATTTTGTGTCTATGAACAGTAACGCTTATCATAAACGCTTAACCATAATGTATAAGTCACTAGACTATTTTTTTATATTTTACATTTCTAGCTTTGCAAAAATATACCATCGATAGCACATTACTTAATTTTCCCTCACACTATATATGTACAACAAAAATTATTCCGTTGTAAAAATTGTATTTGTTAGTATTTGGTAATTTTTGGGTATAACTAGTACTAATAACCAGAAATTAGTTAAAATGTGTCCCAGAACATGCATAGGGCTCCGCCTTGGAATTTATCTACTTAATGCCAATTAATGACGGAACTATAAAGATTTCGTTTCTATCATTTGATTACGGAAACCCGGAAACGGATATTATAACTTTTTCTTAATTCATTTACCTATTGTTTAATTTATTGAATTTTCTAAACACGAAGCTTAAGGAAAGTTTAATTCATATCAGTAAATAGCATTTGCGCGATAGCAAAACACCAAAAGAAATAAACAAAGTAAATAGGCATATTGGAAATATATAAAATCTACTTTAAATTGTAACTTGAAATTTTTAGTCAAAAATACCCGCAATTTGCAAATACCATCCTGTATTACAGTTTTAAATACATTAATAATTTTGGTATAAAATGGTACATGCAAACAGTATGAGAGTATAGAATGAGTACAAATAGAAACGTAAATGAATTTAATTTTCCTCTAGTTGCGGTTTTTTGAAATACTTAGCTCCTGAAATTCGTACTAACCAACAATGGTTATACTATTCCCAAAAACGAGTCGATTAAATTTCAAGAAAACAAGCAAATACCCTTAATAGAAAAAAAAACACGATTATATTGCAACGAAGTTTAAAAGCAAATTCGAACCCCCTAACCATTCCATAATTTTTGGCATGTTTTATACAGGTATTTCTGATTTTGACATAAAAACCTCTTTAAAATCATTGCCGTGTATAAAAGACCAATCGGGCCCGAATGTTACCCCCACATGAGCAGCAATTGAAGTAATTCAGCAAAATTGAAAAGGTGCTACCATTTTGGTCTCGTTTAAAACGAAGGCTGCCGGATGATGCAAACTAAACTCTGGATAATCTGGCCGCTGGATGAGGCCGCTGGATAACATAAGTTCAACTTTACAAATTCGACAGGTAACTATAAATTGAATCATATCTCAGAGACAAATTATCCTATCTCAATGACCTAAGTGAAGTTTTACGGAGTAATGTATGTGTTATAAACCATGATCAAATGATGAACCACTTAAAAAGTTATGAGATTGTAAACTAGAAAATTTCCGGATTATTTAAAAATGTTGCAATATACGTAAAGAACGATCAGAATTACCAAAATCACACAAATATATATAGAGAATAAAATTCTGAAGAAAATAACACGAGTAACGATGGCCCCGAACCCAAAACCAACGGGAGTAGTGCCGCAAAAAAGGTAAATTAAGTGAACTTGAAAAACTCTGACGGCATCATACGGAAATGATTTTATTAGCCGATGTTTGACGTTTTCACAAAAATAATTATGGCAGTGTCCGAAACTGCTATTCTTTTTTATGCCCTATTTCATAAATCTAGATTATTTCATTTAAATTTTCACTTTTTTCGACATTTTTACACAAAATATAAAATGCATGATATTGAGGTGGTCATTCAAAGCTATTAACGTTTTACAAAAGAACGTGGATGGAAAAAGTTTCTCGTATTTCTTGAAATTTGTTATTGACTCTAGCAAAGTTGAAATCATGTTTGTATTTAGAACATTGCCAAATAATCCGAAGTTTATTTTTAAACAATGTTCTTTGACAAATTTTTAGACAATTTTCAATAACTTATTTCATATGCTTGATGTCTCAAGGAGTATACTTTTCATATGACTATTATTCTTGCTTATTGGCTTTCCTTAATTTTTATTATTTCCAAATGAATAAAATGACAACTCTCAGTCACCATATTCCATGGACCGTAGCTTTACCTACCTAGGGACATTCGGAAGGTATAATATATTTCTAACGATATTAAGATATTCCACTTGTAGGAATAATTTCTCCTATTTAGCATTAGAGAATAACGTATAAACACATTAATATAATTTTATTCATACATCAGTCTGTATAAAGCAACACCCTCCTAGGTCCATACATATCTCTCTCAGTCCCATAAAAAATGATCTCTAACGGCTGGTTTATTTATTTTTCTACGTTATTAACGATATCTTATAAATCAAAAACCATTCAAATGTTTATGCATCTGTGAATACTAATCCGAAACATTAATACTGCGAAATACTAATGCGTGAAAAGAATAAACATTTCTTTGTTTATGCGTTGTAGAATAAAAGAGCACAAATATTATCGATCAGCCGTATATAATAAGCACTCAAATATAAAGCAAAAGAAATGTTTACGGACAAATATTTTATTTTGAATATATTATTGTAATGAACATAGATGTCGTACTTAAAAAGAAAATAAAATTCAATACAAAATTTTCTGTAGAACCTTAGAGCATTCCTATATACCAATTAGAATAACTTAGACGAGGCACTTAGTTTTGACTGATATACCGAACTTCATATTATGAACTCGTAGAATTAATCAAGTAAAATAACTGAAATGGTTCGTTGAGATATGCTAGACAAGATATCTCCACATCATACATACATCAAACTTTCAGTCTGATCGATGACAACGAGGAGGTAGGCTTGTGTTGTGTAAGATGATATCGTATAATCGTATCGTATATATATATATATATATATATATATATATATATATATATATATCGTGTATTATGTATACATATTTTACCTTGTTTTACATATTGAAGTTTAAATTACCACCTCTTATTATTAGTGCTTATTTCTTTACTAGATTCATTAGTTTTTTATCGTAATATAGATATTCAATACCAACGTAAAGGTAACAAATTGCCGTAAATTTAGTGTTATCATAACTTAATATATTAGGCTGTCAAGAAGTCTTTATAAAAAAATTGAGATCATCCAACAACCAAATATAGAGTTTTACAAAATAATTAAAAGTTCACCGGGTTTTTGATATTTTCACCATTACTTGAGCTGTAGTTATTGTATTGTTTCATCACCGAGTAAAGATAAAATATTGTAAGAGCAAAACGCAACTATTGTTGAAAGTCGCACCGTTATGTGTTGTAATGGCAAAGAATTTAATTAATTGTCCTGTTATCCTGATTGATGCAATAGTGATAGAACTGTGATATTTCCGAAAATAAACGTAAATAAATAAAGAAATTAAAAAAAAGTTATGTTTTTTGTAACATATCCCGCTCTCCTAGTATTTGTTTTAGCATTATTAAGCAATATATTAACGTAAACATTAATTTTCAATTTGATTTTAATAAATTAAGAAGTATGTATCCTTAGAAGTCATCAAAAATATAAGTATTTTCTTTGGTTTGAAACATACCGAAAACATTTTTGAAATGCTAACAAAACATGTCGATTTCGTAAACCTTGTAAAATATTGAAATATTTATCTTTGAATAGTTATGGCTCTCATATTTGGCTTTGTAGAGGTCTTTAAATCAATATAAATTTTCGCGATTCTTTGCAAGTGGTATAGATACTAAGGTCCAAGTAGGTATTTTATTATGAAAAAGATATGACATAAACCCATTTAATAACCTGTCAATGATAATATACGTATGTAAAATAATGTAATTTGCATTGAGGTCAACTTTTTCAGCAGATTTCTTGACAGATAAATGAAAACGAATTGAGAACCCATAACTGTGGAATAATTAGGGATAAAATACTTTAAAAACGGTTTTAGTTCCTTACGCTAATTAAAACATTATTATAATATATTAAGTAAAACGCTAATTAAAATATTATTATGATGTATTAGTTAAAACATGCAGAAATTAATAAAACCAACTTGGAACTAATTAACCCAGAAACAATAATTCATTGGAATATAAAATACAAAAATATATCCTAGGAGATGATCATAGGAATTCTCTAAACAATATAAATTATTTTGAAATGAAAAACCGATAAAGTAACATTTTTCAAATCACAATTTTCCTTAAAATATGACAAAAATGTTTCGTTGTCATCAGTCATTGCGTATATAAATCTAATAAATATAAATAACATTCGAATTGATACTAGCAACAACAAAAAATAGCAACGTTTCAATAGAAATTATTAAATAGCAATCGGAATAATAAAATACCGTCTGGGCTGCTGCGGTAGCCCAAATGGTATTTACAGTGTTATTATTGTGTCGCGGTGTTTAGCCTTCATCGCAAGCGTTTATGTTTTATTCATAACTTCTTAATTGTATTCAGAGTCGCGGCCGCAGGTCGCTGATGATATTAATCCTGAGCCGGAAGATGACTGTAAATTATGATAAAAGGAAGCATAAGAACCACATCGTTTCGTTTACAGATCCAGTTGTATTATTTACAATAATGTTTTCAATATAAAGATTATTCATACAACTTGTATCACTGACTGGTTTCATGTACCAAAATAATTTAATCATGACTATTAATTTAACCTCAACTGCGTGCTATAAAATTAAAGCATTTCTGAGGGTACTTTGCATTCTTAAATATAATTGTTTTATATATATTAAAGTTCTCAAAAGGGTGCTAAATTAACTAATGACACGTAATCTAAATGAGAAAAATAAAGAGAAAGAAAACTAATATTTTAAAATTAAATTCATTTGGGTAGTTACTTAAATGTTACGTATAACAATTAGGTGATATTAAAAACAACTTGTCAATGAATCCCTTTTAAAAGGTCATTAATAATATTCTTTATTTCCATTTTGATAAAAACATATGTTTTTGAATCCCGCATATTTATGGTAGAAATGGCGTATTCAATACTATCAAAACCAATAACACTTTACTCTAATTAAAGCAATAAAATATACATTACATTTCTAATGAGTTTATATCACTGAGAGTGACTTGAGGAATTAATTCATTGTTAAGAAATTACTTAACAATTGCTTCTGTGGTCAATGTATCCGCAGCCTCATTTCCATCAACACCCACATGCAACGGGATGCACATTTCTATCAACACCAACATACACTTTGTTTGTCCATGTAAATATTTTGCTCAGGATCCGGTATATATTAAATATTTGCCCTGAATATCTCTTTCTAATAGTTTGAAAGGCAGCCTTAGAATCACAAGACTATTAATTCTTCAACTCTCTCCATCTTTTGAAAACCAATATATCAATTTATACCCTTTTGGATAACTAGAAGTTCATAGCTGTAGTTTGATGTTATTTTACCTGTATCAAATTTCATTTGTTTTATACTGTTGTCTGGAAAAAAAATATTACCAGCCTCTATTTTCTAGTCTCGTCCGTAGATCCATCAGTATAAGCACAAACGAATCATTCGCCTGAATATGACTTAATGGTTCTTAGTCCTTTAGCTTCGGTGTTAAAACTAATTATTTCTTGGACCATGGTTCAAAAAATCAGTCAACATTTTGTTATTTTTGGAAGTAGAGAAGGCTCTCTGGGATCACACGTGTGTGGTGTTCAAGATTAATCTATTATATCATTGTTGGGTCTTATTACGGGTGTTCAAGGCTAATCTGTTTTCTTACTATAATGTGGAGAATCTTTTACCTCTTTAATTTTCACTCTTTTTAAAAGATTCTTGTGTCATTATGATACTTTCACAACTTATAATCCAGTTGGAGATTTTTCCTATTTTAAAGAAGCTGTAGCCCACATTTTGTTGTAATTTAATGTTATTTGTGGAGGAAATTGCACCAGTAATTATTTTTTCGGCTCTAGCCTGTATGTTATCGATCTTATCTAGTGACAATTTTGAAGCGTGAGACAAAATCAGTGAAGCATATTCCATAGTAGGACAAATTAAAATAGGATAAGTAGTTTTTAAGGTTCGGGGGCTTGCTTCCAGTTCGTGCCGCATGGAGTTTTCAAGATTTTTTACTTTTGTAACCTTTCATTGGTACATTTTTACACGTACAGTGAAATAAAGTTCTGCATTTAAGATGAATCCTAAATATACCGGATTTTTTGTCTTTATTATTGGTTGATAATTCAGAATTAGATTTAGTGAATAATGTTTCCTCTTCGTAGAAAAGATGATGAACAATATTTTAAGTTGATTAATTTTCAGCTTTAGAGACTTCGACCGTTCTAAAAGTCACTTCAATGGGTGGTTAAGCAATTTTTTGGATTGATTTCAGATAACGAATAAATATCAGAGTGTCAAATACAAATGTCATCTGCATAACAGGCAACTTTTGTGTCTTTGTGAAAATATGGGTGGATATTATTAACATGGATAAGAAACAACAGTGAACTGAGAACTAGCACTTATAGTATAATAACCCAAGTCTTTCTTTCTCATGAGAAGACACCATTAAAAGGTACTTTATTTTTTTGTGTCTTAGAAAGTTTGCGATCCAAATAAAGGCCATTGGAATCCCATTTCATGAACTATTTGCATAAGTTTTCCTTTCCAGGGGATATCAACGGCCGAAGTCATATAGAGGAAGACCACTGTAGTCTTTTTATGTGTTCAATCTTGTTAGCCATTAATAATGGTCTAGCGGAGGTAAAACAGTTGATCTTGAGTTGAGTGTTTTTCCCTATTAATTGTCTAACAGAATTTGATTTTCCCTTTATTGAAAAGTTCTGTCATAACCCTATTATTTACAATTTACTCCATTAATTTATACAAAATGCTAGTTCAAGCAACAGGTCCGAAGTTCATACATTCCTCAGCAGATTTACCGGGATTTAATAGGAGCTTTGATTGAGGTTTTCTACATTTTGAGTAGTTTTTCTTTCGACCATGAATAATTTATTGTATCTAAGAAACAATCTCTAGCTGTCTTACTTATGTGCTTAACCATTTCTCCAACAATTAACTCATTGCTTGGAAAAATTTCCTGTGATTTTTTTGTGTCATTTTTACCTTTTACTTCTTGGACTGTTTTTCATAGGGGCTACAGAAATATTTTTTTTAAGCCCTGAAGCTTACTGTCCGATGCAGGGCTTAGGTTTATAGATATATTTCTATAGATATATGTATAAGATAGGCTAACTCCAGTTATAGATTTGCACAGCTCATCTAAAAGAAGGGTAAAATTGTTCCAGTTTAATTTTCGAAAGTTCGACGATCTTTTTGTTTACTCTTCAGCTTTGGATTGTTCTTTTAAATTGGTAATTATTGGTCGATGATCACTTATGGCCTTCTTTATGGTGCTCCAATCGCAATGGTAATAGATCCGATAGCTTACTGCTGTCAGTGTTAGTGCAGTTTCCATTCCTGTTGTCCTGGAACGATAGGTTGGCTATTATTTAATGTTATTTAATACAAATAAAAATGATGGGTTGGTTGCTATAAATTCTCGATTTGTTTTTCCTTTTTATTCAAATACGGAGAGCCTCAAATAGGACTCTTTGCATTGAAAACGCCCGGCACAGAAACTGGGTCGGAGTTATTTTGAGATGAGATTTACAGAATCAGGCATGAGTGTATCTAAATTGGAGTTATCTGGATGATATACACTCATCTACTTTATTTGTAACCGGGAAAGTACACTTTATTGGCTTGGACCTCTGTGTTGGAAAGTGGATCATCATTTTTAGTTACAGTAATTTATTTACACTTAATGTTATTTTTAACGAGGAAAGCTAGTCCCCCGCCAGATTTGTAGAAATTGCCTTTATATATATAATCCATCTTAAATTCTACCTATAATCTATAATTTAAAATTTCAGGTATTTATTAAGTTTAGTTTACTGTAGACAGGCCATGTGTATGTCTTTCACTGATATCAGGCACTGTAATTCACGCTGGTTTGTGTGTGCCATTGATATTAAATTGACTTGTAATTAAAAGTCGTCCTTGTAACACGTTTATCATCTGCATTCTCGAACTGCAAATTTACACGCATCGGCTGCCCCAGACACGGTAGTTCTATCATCAAAATTATGCAATAAACTATTTATGAAAACATGTATGCCATTGTTTTAAAAAGGTTGGCTACTGTTTTTGGTTTACGAAGAGTATTATATTTCCGCTCTGCTACCCAAAGGTTAAAACATCGGAGACTAGATCAGTCGATATTTATTTTAACTTAATGATATAGCCAAAGAAAAGCAAGATTTTTAAATTGTGAATATTTGAAAATATATCCATCATTGGACTGATTACGTTAATTTCAGTTCACTCTACTGTTTTGAACACGCAATGTACGTAACCATAAGGTTTAACTGTTTGAGAAAAAACTAAAAATGTTATGAACACTAAATAAATATAATATATAAAAGATTAATAATTTTGTGTTTCTGCCTTACTCTATTTAACCTGAAATTTGAAAAAAAGTTAAATAATGTGAATTTAATATATGCAAAAATAGAGAATGTATGTCTATGTCCTGGATATAATAAAGATCGTTTGTGTTATTATTATTATTATTAACTTTTATGTATAGTACATATGGCGGACTTATTGCTACATGAGCAATATCTTCCAGTCAACCATAACAATTTGTATTGAAATTTAGTTGGTAGACTGTAAGAGATTTTACAATGAAAATTCTTAATAGCACATAAACAAAAAAAATACAAAAGTAAATTAAAAAAGAAAACAAAATATTGACATGATTTAAGATGGGAAAGACTGGAAATGGCGAGGACACAAAGGAAAAGGTTTCAGGAGATGCAGGACTTTTTCACTCGATCTTTGAAAATATTTATAGACGTGATTTTCCTGATGTCAGGATCCCGGTGAATCCAAATTGTTGCTACTTGGATAGTGAAGGATTTTTCATAAGTGGTAGAGGTATGTTTAGGAATAAGTATGGTGTGTGAACTTTCAGATCGCAGCCCAAGGCCGTGAGCAGACAAATCTTTAAATTTGCCACTAAGATAATTTGGGCTATGAGGATTTTATAATGTGTTAAAAAGAAGTGTAAGTATGTGAAGTTGGCGTCGATCACGGATCTTCAGCCATTTGAGAAGTGACCTATTGTATTCTTATGAGTATTCAGAAATGTGATCATATTTTCTAAGGCCGAAGATATACCGAATGCATAAATTTTGGAGACGTTCCAACTTGCACAAATATTCTTCATTAAGATCAGGATGGCATACGTCTCTATAATAGATTAATGGTAATAAAAAGTGTTTGACAAAAGTAGATTTTCGTTTTAGTCGGTAGAAAATTTTGAAGACGTTTCAAAGAGTGTATCCTATTGCAAACACAACAACTAACATCATTTACTTGAGGCCGCCAATTAAGATTTTGATCGATCAGTAGGTCCAGGTTTTTAACAGTTGACGTGTATGGTATTATTGTACTAATTAGCACTAATTTCGTAAACTAAGTAGGTTTACTTTAGAAGTCAGTCTTTGACTACTGATGATGATAGCTTGTGGCTTATTTGCGTTAACCAAAAGACCCATTTCATGAACCCACTGACCAATTGAAGCGAGATTTCGATTAAGGATGTCGATGGTTTTTGATAAGGAATGGAGGTTCGAGTGCGTATAGATTTGTAGGTCATCAGCATAGAGATGATAATTGCTAGAAATGTTTTTAACAACATCATCAATAAACACTGAGAGGAGGAGAGGAGATAGAACTCCACCTTGAGGTACACCAGCTGTAAGATCAGTCCACTCGGAATACGTATATGACAACTTAACACATTGCCTGCATCCATGAAGGTATGAACTAAACCACTCAAGTCAATGTTGGGATATATTAAAATATTTCAAGCGGGCAAGAAGAATATCAAAGTCAACAGAATTGAACGCACTGCTGAAATCAAGAAGCACAAGGACAGTGACTTGTGTATTATCCATAGCCAAACGTATGTCATCAGTAACCTTAACAAGGGCAGTTGAGGTACTGTGGCCAGCTTTAAAGCCAGATTGAAGATTGGATTTGGAGACTTATGGGCATTGAAGAAAGTAACAAGTTGACCATGAACAATACGTTCAAAGACGATAGAAGCGGTAGGATAGATATGGGCCGAAAATCCTTTGGTTGCGTATGTAATACAATTTTAGGTACGGGCACAATATAGGCTTTTTTCCATTCCAAAGGGAAGACAGCAGTTTTCAAAGAGGTATTATAAATATCAGCGATGACTGGAGCTACGATATCTATTATTGGTTTAAGAGCACTAATATTTAAGCCATCAAATCCCATGGATTTCGATTTTATCGCAAGAAGATTAGCTTTAACTTCGGACTCACAGATATCCCTTAGCGTAAATTGATGTTCATTAGAAACGGATGAAGACACAGACTTAACAGCTGGTTCAAGCACCGTGGGTGGCGTAGAAAAAAGTGAAATTAACTGGTCGATATCCAATCGCCAGCTCTCCGAAGTGGTAGAAGATTTTCAAATGCCTAGAGTACCCAAAAACTTCCAAATATTATTAGGAGTACAATCACGTATTGATGCAGAAATATAGTGTTTTTTGCCATTTCGACACATTTGAGAACATTTATTTCTAAGCACTAACATTCTTTAAGTGATTTGGGCTGGGATCAGTCTTATACTTAGTTTTAACGTGATCACGTTTGGCCATCATTTTTCTAATAGACCCGTTCAGCCAAGGTGCAGCTCTGCGCTTTATTTTGACGAATTTTAGGGGAGCATGTCTATCAAGCAGTTTAGTGATACAACTATTGAAAACAGTGAATTTTTCATCAACAGAGGGATTCATCGCAATTGTATCCCAGTTAAAGGATCTGGAATCCTCAAGAAAAGATGGTAGGTCAATACAACTATAGTCACGGAGGAATATGCTCTTTGAAGAGGCTTTAGGGCTACTTAATTTATAGAAAATATGGAGATCATGATGGGATAGACCGGGTGCTGGAAGTTGACCGTAGAAGGATACATTTTTAGGACAGGATACTAAGATGAAATCGAGAAGGGAGTGACAATTATCGACATGAAATGTAGCAAAGGATGGGAAAATGGTGAGGTTACCAGCCTTGACAATATCACAAAGCTTTCCGCTTCTAGTATTATGCTTGTATAGGCAGGTATTAAAATCAACCAAAATCAATGAATGGGTACCCCCATTCATTAGTATAGTACATAAAGGTAGGTAGTGATCAGCTATACTTTCAACATCACCGAAATACGAAACATCAGGAGGAGAATAGACCACACCAAGTAGTAACTTGGCTTGAAAAAAAGTTACTTCGACATATAAGTATTCCATTATGGGCGTGCTGCCAGTGGAAGATTTTGCGATAATTTTGAAGGGTAGGTCAGCCGGAAGATATATAGCAACACCACTACCACGTCTAGAAATACGATCGTTACATATTAAAACGTAATCTGGCAGTGAGTACAAATTTGATGGGAGTGCAGCTTTGAGCCAGGTCTTACTAACAAAACATGCGTGAAGGTTCAGATTTTCAATATAATTAATGAAATCTGAATAATGGCACGGGATACTCTGGGCGTTGATGTGGCAGAAATGAAGATCTGATTGTGAGGAGATAAAAGCAGATTGAAGTATATTATGTACAGAAAGATTATTGGAAGTGTCGAACAATGTAACGTCAGGTGAAGAATCGAGCGAATCGTTGGAAGACAAGGAATGAAAGGAATTTGAGGAAGATGTGGACGGCATGTCAATATATTATAAAGTTATATTACTATAATATTAACCAGTAACAAAAAAGAGAACCAAAAATAAATTACATACAAAACAACAAAAAATATTTAAAAAATGTGTATAAGAAATAAAATATACAAGAATTTCAATTAAAAGTTATTTCACGATCATTAAACTGAAAGAAATAAAAAAAAAACATGTAAACTGATATACTCCCGAGCGCACGTCGTTCCACCTTTAATAAATAATTCTTCGGAAATTGGCAAATGATATTAAAGTGTTTTCTTATGTAAATGAGCGAAACAATGACTAATAAATTAGATTTAAATATAGAGTAAAACATTGTCAAATAAGTTATCGGTGATCTTATAATTTTCTTCGTGGTCATAATGTGATAAAGGTTTCCACGCTACCGCTCTGGAGTTTACCATTAAAAAGTAATTTGCACAAGTTGTTTATGTGCGTCCGTTTTATCGCGAAATGAACGTCTATATAATATTGTATTACGCGGAGAACTGAGGAAATGAAATTATATTTGTATATTTAAAATACTGTTATTTTAGTATATTCAAAAAAATTAAAGCTTATATTATGAAGTTGGAAAACCACCTTCATTCAAGATTGCTATACTAACTATATAATGTGATATATCGCCTCCGAGAGCGAATCATCTTTCATTTGTATTCAATTTTAAGCAATTTTGCTTTTTAAAATTGAATATTGAATATGTTTAACGTTAATTTGTTAGAAATTAGTTATTCGTAATGAAATGAAACTAAGTGATTTATTATTATTTCTACTTTATTAAAATTCCTTACCACGACCTAGGTTTCGTTGTATTACAACATCTTGAAGTGGGAATCTTCGCTCATTGCCCATCTGAAGATGTAATACAATGAAACCTAGGTCGTGGTAAAGAAATTTAATAAAGTAGAAATAATACTAAAAAATATTCTAGTTTTTTATTTTCATTTAATAATTCTGAAACCAAATAACAAAACACTTTTAAATTATGAATGCAAAAATTTCGAGTGGCAAATTTATATGTGGATAACCTTTGAACCTGACAAACAGAACAATTCGCACAGAGCAACCATCTAGTTTTTATTCGATAATTGGAGAAAAGGAGTCAATAGATAGTAATGCACTATGCCTATTAAATGCTTTTGTACCCAGAGAGCTTTAAATATTTAGGCAAATATTGCTAATTGAACCAAAAATATTTAAAAAGGTCCATGTTAAAAAGGTAAATATTTAAAAAGGGGTAAAGGTTATTTAAATATTTAATAAGGTCCTCAATTTATTTTTTTTTTCAAGATAAGAATACGACCAATTGGAAGCCTCAAGTTTTTTGATACTGGCATGATTAAATGGAATCCGAAATTAAATAATATCACACTTTAAATAATATCACAATTTTGGCATTTGTGCACCAAAAGGATTATTACTTTTACTTAGTTATATTTGAAAGAAATTACTTACCCGTAAACAAAAAGAAGTGTTTTAATTGCTTAAAAATACTAAGAAGTTTCTACACACTCTCAATTAATAATTACTGATATTTAAGTTAGTTTTCTATCTACTTATTATTATTTTCTACTTTTGGGTTCCGTACCTCAAAAAGAAAAAAGGAAACCTTATAGAATCACTTTGCTTTCCGGCTGTCAGTCGGTCAAGACCCTTTTTCTCGAACGGAACGCATGGAGGGATTAAGTTGAAATTAATATCAAATACTCAGGGCTTTTAAGTCCTAAAAAATCAATTTTCTAAGTAAACGCAATCGAGAAGAACCCTTATACGACTATTTAGGCAGCATATTTTTGCACTCGCAAATAAATCAAAACCTATAGGGTACTTCCTGTTGAACTAGACTCGTGAAATTGAGCAAGAAATAAAATCTTGCAGGAAAAGTGAAGAAAATGATCCAAAAATTGTTAATTTGTAGATATATCATTTAAAAAATATGTTTTTTTAATTATGCTCCTTTGAAAAATTCCGTCCTAAAATTCAAATGTTCAAATAGTTTAATAGGAATATTATGTACAATTAAATATTAATAAATGCCTAAATGTTTACGGAACTCTCATAGAGTCAGTGCCACTTGTTCTTGAGAGGTTTCTTTTAATTAGTATAATTTTGAAGTTTTGGGTTGAATGCACGGATCGTTTTATTAAAAAGAGAAGGCAAAAAGTCATTCAAATTGTTCTTTTAGGGCCCCAAATAAGGATCTGAAAATAAACTGAAGTGGTACACATAGGGATGAAAAATCGTACATGTACTGATATAAATATAGTGACGAAAATAGCTTATTCATGAGCTATGCATGATTGAATAAAAAAGACCACTTCACCCAGTCTATGATATTAATATTTTTACCGCATTATCAATAATTAAAAATGCGCAAAAAGTTTTTCCAATATCTGCAATTTTACCTCTTTATAACGAAACAATACGTTAAACAAATTTAAAATTTTACATTTCTAAGTGAAATATTCTAAGATATATAGTGACCATAATTACTAATATATATAACCTACATTAGAAAAGCGAACTCGTATATAATGCAA
The DNA here is from genome assembly GCA_039881145.1 of Druceiella hillmani. Taxonomy (NCBI): domain Eukaryota; kingdom Metazoa; phylum Arthropoda; class Insecta; order Lepidoptera; family Hepialidae; genus Druceiella; species Druceiella hillmani. The sequence continues at coordinate 8,893,149 of JAYKKI010000082.1, forward strand.
GAAATGAAGCAACAGCTTCCAACGAATATCGACTATCATCAAAGCTGAGACCCCACCTTCTTATCTTATGTTTTATTCAAAGATCCTTAATTATATTCAGTCTTGGTCGCAGGTTACTACTGATATTAAATCTGAAACAGGAGGGCAAATTTTTATTATGGCAGAAGTAAACAAGAGTCACATAAACATGAGCATTCATGTTTATGTTTAACACATCATTTTACCTTAGATATTATATTATGTTTATCATCATTTTGATATGGTGAATATTTGATTATATGGAAGATAATCGAGGCTATTAACATGAAACTATAATTAATGAAAAAACGTATGCTTAACCATCACACAATTGGCAGTAATGTTACAGATATTCTTATATATTTTTCCGTCTGCTTAAGTATATATATATGGGTTTATCTATTCATGTTTTTGAGGATTACTTTCTTAACTTGATATTATTGTAAATAATAATAATAAATTTGACTAAATTTTCCAGTATATATTATATAAGCATCTCTGTAAGTCATCACTTAAGGAAAGCTAAAGTATGTGAAAAGTTAATCCATCTTTAGAGAAATGAGTGACGAAAATATATATGTAGTATCAGGAAAAATTGCTCATAATGTGTTCAAAAATCGATGCAGTGCCGTAAGAATATTTTGAAATAACATACAAGGTAGAAAAATAATCAAACAATTCTGCGAACAATTTACAATTACGTAAATCTAGCATTTATTGGGTCTTCATGAAAAAAATATTTATGCTTGAATTACTCCTTTTTTATTTAGTAGAGACTTAGTACACAATTATTCATAAATTTATTGACGGAGAGCAAAGTTAAAGGAAAAATGTACAACTGAAATTAAATTGAATGAAAAATACGTGAACTTGTTACATCAACATACATTAATATTATATGACACAATTGTAAATAAGAAAAAAAATAGGGTGTGGCTGTGTCATGGACACGGCCGTGTGTTGTACGTGAATACGTCTATGTAACGGGTTATATTTTTTAAATAAAATATCTTTAGCAATTTTATCATCCACTTGCATATTTTCAACCACCCCAGCTGCAGATGTACTGGCACCGTAGTTGATCCGCTCGGTCGCATTCATTCTTTTACGTTCCCGGCACTGCTTGACTCGGTCATATGGTGTTTTATTATATTTGATTGTTCTTGTAAAGCCCTTTCCAGGCGTATACGATCTATGTATTTGGTTTTGGCTTTTCGACGCTTATAGGCCGACATTATAAATGTTTGATAATATTTTTTTATTCTAACACCTTATTATATTCACTGCCACTACTTTACTGTAACTAGCTTAAACTAATATTTTATATACAATCGATAGATTTTGACGAGAGCTGACGATTAAAACTTAAAACGAACATCGTAGCTTTTCCGAATCAAAAGTTATACTAATTGCAAATTTCGATAGGCAGCAAAATAATCTCAAAATGGCAGCGCTTCCCCCTCCACCGCGCGCGATGCGTCACTGTTCTCGTTCATCGTAATGAATTCTTTGATCCTTTAGCTATCCAGTGGTATAATTTTTGATGTAGAGGACAGATTCGAAACTGCAATGCCAAACTGTATCCCCCGATTTGGTTATCATTAAGTTTTTTTTAATTTCCCCCGTATGGTAGCAAATTTAAAGACGTATTCACGTCAAAAAAACTTATTGGAATTATATTTATGCATTTAATATCAGTATGCTATACCAATCATTTAAAGTCATTTTAAATGTCTGCAAGTATTCGACTGAAAAATACAGTCAGATTTATAAAACAAATCAAAGCAATAACGATATTTATATGTGTCACCTAAATATATAAAACTAATACCTCAACTATAGTGTAATATTTATTTGCCATACTTAAATAAAATTCAAGATATTTCACAAAGAAAACGATTTTACCTGAAGTCATATTGTGTATTTATTGGATTAAACATACATGTAAATTTACTTACTACTATTTTCCATAACTTTTCGAAATTATCTTCACAAAAATATTTGCTTATTATTCAACAATTGAAAAGAGAAGGCACAGGCAACGACTCACAGAATGGACATTTCCAACTATTTAGTTCAAAGGTGATACAAATTAAAAATCAGTTTGTGAAGTACGTCTTGGTACAAATTGTCATTTTTATGAGACACAGATAAATATATGTTGAATGAACCTTCTATATTTAAATTTTAACGCATATTAAGATTAAGTGTATCTTTATGTTTTGTCTCCTTCCAAAAAGCCAAGATAACAAAACGGTTGCTAATCTGTGAAATGAGAGAAGTGTATAAAAATTAATGAGTTAAAAAATCTACGTTAAATAGATACGCCAACGCACACACACATGCATGCATGCCCACGCGTGCACTCTTTCACGCACACACAAACACACACATATATATATATATATGTGTGTGTGTGTATGTGTGTGTATGTACATATATATATATATATATATATATATATATATATATATATACATACATACTGACTATCAAACTATCAATATTTCGGAAGGTTTCATTGAGACGACAAAGGGATTAAACACTATTAAGCCCAAGAGAAAAGATCAGAAATATGTGCGTCAAATTAGAAATTCTTTTTCTTTCTGAGTGTACAAAGTAGACTTTTTTAACTTAAAACGCCATCATTGTTTGAAAGGAGGACAAGAGTTTTGTAAATATTTAGGTACCTCTAAATATTTCTAAATATATTACCTATACAAGAGTTCCGTAAATATTTAGGTATTTTTAAATATTTGATATACATAGTATATATTTGATATACATAGTATATCAATTAAATTATTAATAAATATTAATTTTTCCATACATGCAAACTGCTCTAGTTTTCAGGCTTAACATATCAGGCATATTTAAAAAAATTATAAGATCTATAATAATCGATATAATTGTCCGGAAATATTGCGTAGGATTCTAAAATATATTTTTTTCAACATTTTTCAGTATATCTCTGAAAGTACGCTACTTAAAATTATGACTTTTTTCATTATTTTGAAGACCTTAAGCCTTTTCAAACAATGCTTCACATTATATATGGAGTTATGTCTCTCACCCGTAAAATTTCCACATAAATAATTTTGTTTACTTTCATTATATTTTATTACAAGGACAAACTCAAGTTTTTATTTTTAACTATTTCTGAAAAAAATAACGTTTTGCAAACAGACATGTGAGTAATTTTATGAAGTTTTGGTTTTTCTTTTTGAGGTGCGAATCTTTAAAAATAATTCGGTGGCCAGTTATAAGTTGACAAATTATTATATATGGATTACAATATATTATAGTGATTGGTCATCAAAACCTTTATAAATTGTATGAATGGTACAATTACATTTTATCCTTGTTAACAATAAGCAAATTGTAACAAAAAGTGGATTGCAGGCAATGAATTATAGCAGATATTGAGAAAATATCATTGCTTGTATCCATGAAATATTTATATCTCCTTTTTTATCACGTGTAAAGCACACGTCCTTATCCTTCCACAATGGAAAACATGATTTAAATTTGCATGTTTCACAAATACAATAAACAAATAATCAATAAGGATCTATAAATTCTATATTTTGATTTTTTCAAAAATTGCTTAAATAACAAAATACATTTGTAAATATTTGAAACCAATGGAATTGTAATGTTATTTTTTTTGTAATATATTAATAAATATAATTTCGTAACAGACTACAGATATTAAAATACTTCGTAAATTGTGTCTATGTTTCGCAATTAAGATAATAGTTATCCATTTTTAATTAATAATAATTTGTTCTGGGTTTCCTCCTAATTTTTAGATATAGAATTTTCATGATGTTTTTAGCAAAATTAAAAAATGTTTCAGTAATAACAAAGTTTTTAACTGCATTCGTTTGTTGGTAATACTTTCAAATGAAACCAACATATATAAAACAAATAAGTACTTTCAAATGGAACCACAAAACCTTCTTATTATCACAATTAAACCATTAATAGAACGCAGAAAGAGAAACAATATTTATAAGTAAGTACTACATAAAACAAAGTTCGACAAATTGATTTGCTGTGAGCGTTAATTTGTTTCGTTGATTAAAGTTATATAATATTAAAACACTTTTTAACATAAATTAATGAAGCAACATCTAACTAATATTTAAAATTAATTTAAATACGTGATCAAGCCTTTAAACATAACTACTTCATGATAGTTCAGACTCTTTTTAAAGTGTTAGTATCTTTACGCCATGACCGAAAAACGATTTATTAATTTATTTTCTTGCTATGATTAATAATTAATCATTTAACATTAATGCTGTAAGAGACATACAAAATTCAGGACATGCACCCTTGAAACGGTATGGGTGAAAGTGCTTTTAAATACATTGAAATTTAAGTAAGAGGAGTTGGAACCCAAAGCTCAATGAAACCGCCTATGCTTGGGATCCTCGCAGTATCAAGACTGGGGAGATGAAACCCGAAGCTTAGCAGTAAAGATTCTGCTTGAAAGTCAAAATATTAATTTAAAATCAGTAGATTTTCAAGTATCACTGCTTAAGTAGTTTTCCTGCAGCGCCAGCATTTATGTGTCAGAGTTTGAAATAAGATGGTCACCTTCCGGCTTCATCATTGCACCCTGATTTTTATGAAGACAAAACTTATGTTACCTTTAATGGTGTCTTATTAGATTATCATTGGACCTTTATCATCAATTTATCCCAGACTTATTTTACACGATCGCGAGTGAACCAGGGTTTAAATTTCGGGCTTCTTCTTTCCACTATTCTGGTAAACGATATTAGTTTGGTCTTAAAAACTGCGCGTTGTTTTTATACGCGGACGACGTGAAATTTTTACAGGTGTCAATGATGCAGCAGACAGTGAACGGATGCCGAGCGCCATCGTTGAGTGAAGCCCAGCAAAGCGGCTTACGCTTTAATGTAAACAAATATTCAATGGTGACTTACTGCCGAGTACAAGTTCCTTTTAAATACGAAGATACGGTCAATGGAATTCCAACACATTTTTTGGATAAGGTCAATGATTTGGAAGTTATTTTTAATTCTTGATTAACGTTTCCCGGGCATATGGCGGATGTGGCAAAAAATTGTTTCCGAAACTTACATTCGTTTTGCATAATTCAAGCAATTTCCAATACGTGTTATAAATTCTCTTGCTATACCCCGCCTTAGTACCATCCGATTAGAACCTAGTTCCATCATTTGGAAACCCCACAAAGCGAAGTAAAGTTTGATGATTGAATAAAGACGTATGCGAAAGACCTTCCCCCGATATCTACATATAAGACAGTATGGTTATTTCCCCTCTCTATTTTCTACTAATTTCTTCTTGAATATGCTAGTTCTTCATTCTTTGCAACAAAGTAGAGAAGTTGCACTTATGAGAATTATCCAGCGCCCTGTACTATTGAGTAAACGCTCAAGCTATCATTATGTTTTTGCTATACCACCCTCTAGAAAACAATTATTTTGGAAATAGTTTACCACGGTATTCAACTGTTTAATCGCCTGATCGCGGTCGCACCAACGTATCATTTGTTTATGACGAGTGAATGTAAATTTATCGGATTTTGTCGGTATTGTCTTTTGTAGTTCTTGCAGACTTTTGTCTTCATGTTTAGTTTAGAAAATTAACCTTTGTTAAATAATTAATTTCTTATCATTACGAATAGGTTACGTACAATATATCGATAGATGTGTATGAGTTAATGAATAAATAAAAACTTGATCAGTACACGTGAATTTTATGGTAAGTCTTCACTTTCCATTGTCAGATTCTAAATAAATTTTTACAAGACCACACTGAGAGTATATCCTTCCAAATGAAAAAAGAAGAGTCCAATTTTTAGGAGATTATAAATTCCAAATAAAAAGTAACATCAATCTTAAATGGAAAATGACGAAAGTATGAGGAAACATATAGAAAATAGTACAGCCGACTTGAGAACTTTCTCTTTTTTGGAACACGATAAAGAGCAAAACATTATTGGTAATAATTTTCTATTAACGGTAAAGAAAACCAATATCACCACTTCTTCAAAGAAGCGCTAAATGTTTTTAGTACTAATGTCACATATATATATATATATATATATATAAATATATATATATATATATATATATATATATACATATATATATATATATATGTATATATATATATATATATATATATATAAATATATAGGATAAAAATGGGATAGTTGCTTTAGGAATATAGATGCCCCAATAGAAACCCGATTTGTTTAGAAACACGCATTGATGAGTTTAATACTATATTAGAAACGTAATAGTCCCCACACCTCGGTGTAACCGATCCAACAGACAGGCAAGACGTGTCACTAGCTAGCGTCCAAAATAATGTCGATCACGTATTACAGATCGTCGTGATTTTATCCGGCTTGCAACTTTTTATTTTGCGAGTCGAGTAAAGTGAATGTTTTATTTTATTTATCTACTTACTAAAATATTAAATGTGTATTACTTTTTCAGAGTGAAATTATTGTTCTTTTTTCTAAAGCAAAGAGCATCTATTCCTAGCAAAAAGACAGATGCCCCGATTTCGGCGGGTATAAAATCCTTAGGGGCTCCTTAAGTGTCTATCCCCCTGTCAGAGGTAAACGCCTTTACTTAAATATAAATGTTTTTTGTTTAACTTTTCTGTGGTAGACAATGCTACGTAAGTACACACGGAAAAGATATACTCCACTACATGCTGAATGCACCCATGAAGCATTGATAAAAACCATGGAGGTTATGGTTAATAGCCAACTAGCCTTAAACAGAGTACTCTGTCGGTATAGAATACCAGCAAGATCATTAAGTAGGCATTATGCAAGAAAAAATTATGAAAAAACACCTAAAACACGTTAAAAGGAATAAAATTAAGAAAGATGAATAAAGAAAAATAAACTTTCGGACCCAAAAAAGAGGGTATATCGGCGACGAAATTTGTACAATTTTTAATATTTTCGTTTGAGTACATCCTGTTTCGGTATATTATGTCTAAGAACTTCTTTTCATGACACTTTCTCAAACATATTTAACACGTTGTTTAAGTACGAGTATTAGACAACTGAAAAACAAACCACTAATTACGAGCAGAACCATTATTATAAGAGTTTCGTACCTATTTACATACTTGTACCCGGCGTGAGTGAAGTCGGGTATCTTTTAACCAACAATTTACAATTACAAACAATGTCCGTTGACTGCGTAATTCCTGGACGCAGTGCACCCGGTAGCTGGAGGGAAAGGTACGGGAAAAAAGTGCTGCTTTGAACCCGATAGGAGACGTAAGTGCGCAAACGTACAGCGGGTACGTTATTACTCTACCTCATAGTCAGGGTACCTGTTTCGAGTCGTAATTTTGTTTATTTAATGTTTATAATATTTGTATTTATTTATTTTTAGAGATATAAACATAGAAGTGTCTAATGAGAAAAATCAACGACGGCTTACTGCCCTTTTGGAAGCATGTCCAACTGACCATAGTGATGAATCAGGAATTAATGAGGAAATTGATTACTTCTCTCAAAGTAGTTGTGAAAGTCGTTTGAAAAAAGACTTCAGAAAGATTTGATTAGAAAGATACCGAAATCCCAGTTCAAAATACAACAGACAAAGAATCAGTTTTGAGTAAGACGAATGAGGTACGTGGATTTATTTCCAAGGATGGCTTTATTTTCAATAAAACGCGGCATAAAAAAATATGCAATTGTTTATGTCAATACATTTTAAATTCACAAAATATAAATATATGCTGAAAACAACGTACCTGACCATTCTAACTCAGTAATAAAACATTTGACGTCGTACACCATTCAGTGCAAGCCATAAAAAAACTGGTTGAATCATTACTTTTTTTGGTACAGTCCACAAGAATAAACCACAAGTACCAGAAGCTTTCAAAAAAGGCAGACAAGTAAACAGTTTACAATTTGAATTACAAGGTGATATAACATTGCACTCACACATAGCCAATAATAATAATGTTGTTTATGTCAATAAACATCATAATAAAACAATCGACATCAGTATTGGTAAAAAAACAAAAAATTGAATTGATTTCTATGTATAATGTTTCACGCAATAACCAACTTTGGTTTGTCAATTTTCTAAGGTCTGCTTAATATGGCAGCCATAAATGGTGTTATCATTTATCGTGAGAATAATAAACCGTAAATCATTTGTAAATTAGGCTAATCTTTGGTTACTTATAACATTCAGCAGACCAACGATGGAATTTCTAGAGAAACGCCTGAAAGACAGTCCCAGCATTTTTGGGTATTTTCTTCAACGTGCCCTCAAAGATCGAAAGACGAGATATAGCTGCACTACACGTAAAAAAACAATATGATGGAGCGTGTTGTTTTCAAATTCAAAATTGCAAACAAAATTAGCAGATTTCAGTGTTGTTTTTTTTATTTTATTTTATTTGTATGTGTGAAGTATGAACCTCGACACACTTTAAGTTAATTATATGATTTATTATGTGTGTTCATGCGCGTTATTGATCTTAGTATTCGTAATTGTTAGATTTTTAGTAAAATTTAAAAAAAATTAGGTAAAAAATTAATACTTTCAACGTTATTATCGGTCTTTTCATTATGTTAAATATTATCCATAAGGTAATAAATATATAACAAAAGTTAATACCATTGTAAGCTTATTTTGATAGACTAAATCTGTATTTTACTATTGAATATATTTGGCGTTAATTTTGTAGAAATTCATTATTCACAAATAAATGAAACTACGTGATGTAGTATTATTTCTACTTTCTTTAATTTCTTTACCACGACCTAGGTTACGTTGTATTACAACATCTTCAGGTGGGATATGGGCGGCAAAGATTAAATCTTTGCTAATATCCCACCTGAAGGTGTTGTTGAACGAAACCTAGGTCGTGCTAAAGAAATTAAAGAAAGTAGAAATAATACTACATCACGTAGTTTCATTTATTTCTGTATTTTAATATTTGGGTATGTCACATCCATGTCATAAATGGTGTAATTATTTTTTACCTCATTCTGGCCAGCTTATCACTTAACTATACATATTAATATTATTATTTTTCACGATGTCAATGTATTGCCTAACATGCTTTCACAGGAGAAAGGATATTGTAAATTTTATGTACTTAGATTTTAAATATTGGTTATATTTTCCTAGTATTCTTGTCGTGCACTCTTCTTCACAATTTTGATTTTAACAATTTCGGAGATGGGGATGGGACATACTTATTGCGGATATTTTCTATGATATCTGTAAATCAACCTTTTATAAAATTCTGAAAAAAATAGTTTCATAAAAGTTTCTCTTTCAAATAATATCCCAGAGAATATGTGATTATAAAATAGAATATCGCCTCTATTTGCCACCGTATAGAATATCACATTATTTCCGTTAAAACATTTTAATTGCTAGGAATAAAAATATATGCAAGTTGGAATGTTAGATCACTATCTAAAATTTTAAATTTCTATTTCAAATAGTTTATTTATTTAGACAGACAGATGGAAGAACACTCGAAATATTTTGTAAGGGTTCCGCTCTTTTCATACCTTTTCAGGCTCAGAACTAGTCACGAAGTGACCTTTAAATTAATTAAACCAAAATGTGTGAAAATAATGTAATATGTCATTTAAATTTGTTTAAAATTTAACTAAAAAAAGGGACTTTTTCAAATATTGACATGTAATGCAGGTGAAAACCTTTTTTAACACGATTATTTAATGAAATTATATGCATTTTCAACGGGTAAAGAAATGTTTTTCTTTTATTTTTAAGAACAACGCTTGCAGAAATTTTTTTTCCTTACGATTTAGGACAGCCACAACTTTGAAATAACTAAGGGAGTAAAATTCACATGTTTTTTATTAAGAATATTTTAATAGAAGCAATAATGTTTTATACGCTTGGCAAGAATGTAAAATCAATATTTCAGAAAATTTAGAAACTTTACGAAAATTAGAATCAAGTAACACATGACGAATGAATTGATGGCAATGTACTGAAGAAATTAATCCCTGCAACGATAATTCTTCATATGTTCCTCATCAGTCACGGTTATAATCTAATCATCATGTACGCCGCTAATAAATCGTAATTGTATATCATTGGTGTGTTATCTTCCTTCTTTAAATAGAAGGAAGATAACACACCAATCTCCTAACATGTATGATTAATGAAATATTTTCGAATTTGCCTATGATAAAATGAAAGAATCATGCGAGCATCATACAATATTTTTTGTAAATTACTCGAAAACCTGTTTTAAAATTCAGAGTAAGGAGAGCAACGGTGTTTTATTTATAATATTGATGTAAGAAAATATTTTTATCTAAATCAAGCCAACTTTAGCTATTTAATGTATTCACCTATAAGCAGCATTAAATGACTATGTTCTAATAAAAAAAGAAAGGAAAAAGAAAAACCGGAAGGTCGCTTCGACGTTAACAATTTCGGGAAAGAAAACAAGTGATGGGCCGATATGAAACGAGCGCTCTTTATTTGAGACGTTCTAAAAAGGTTATTTTTGGTCAAATGGCTTAAGGGTATTAAAGGTTTTTCTATGTAAATGAAACAAATAATGGTTAATAAAACAATTTGATTACAGAACAAAATCTTCTCAAACTCTTTGTCAATGGTCTAACAGTTTTCTTTAGAGAAAATGTGTTATTATTTTTGTGCGAGTACTCCGATATTTAGAATAACAACATTTTTCGTAATTACATTTTATCTTTGAATTGATTCTTTCAAACCAAAACTTACTTTAGACGAGAAATTTAAGAATGTGTATGTGTAAAAAATGTAGGGTTTATTTTATGACTTTACAAGTTTAAGTTTACAACCCCATTTACAAAACATTAAAAAAAATAATAAATTTTCACTAAATATGCATTATTTAGAAAAAAACCTTATTGAAAATTTAATATGCTAGATATATATGTATATATATATATATATATATATATATATATATATATATATGTATATATATAAATATATATGTGTGTGTGTGTGTGTGTGTATGTGTGTGAGTGTATAGACATTAACACATTTTCCACATATCTCCCCTTCTATTCGATTTTTTAAAAGCAGGCGATTTTTAATTCAAGTGCATTTTAATTTTTTTTTAATTTACCTTATATACATATTATTTGTCAAATAATTTAGACAATTCTCTTTATTTTTCTTCTTTTTATTTGGATACGTGTACTGGAAGTATGATGCGTAAAAACATAGCGAGAATCTGACTACGGAAATTGAATGTACAATATATATTTCCTCGATACTGGACAGCATGAATGCCGTGACAAGATATGGATGGCGTAGGTCCAATGATAATCTAATAAAACACGACTAAGGACGATATAAATTTGCTATTTAGCAAAATCTGGATACAACTATACGGACTTTCATTAATGAAGAGTAAATTTATTAAATTTAAACACGTTTAACTTGCCTTGATGTTGCAAAGATGTAACAAAGTATAGGGTAGATAAGTATATACATGCGCTATAAAGGTCTTATTCGGCTTCTTTTTGTTGATTGAAATCTTCTACTTCTTAAACATCGACCGATTCTCATAAAACTTCACATATATATTCAGTATACGACATTATGGTGCAAGTGTGCTACCCATATAAAACATGAGACTTAACATTCTGCTGTTTTTCAATTTGAATTGTGGTTATTAGAAAAAGATTCTATCAGTGAATTGCGGGTTCCGGCTGTTTGTCCTGATGCTGCAAGTGCACCGTCTGACTAAACAGCGAGATGCAAAGATCTGCTGTTTTTAAATTACTTTTATGGTTCTTAATTAAAGACACCCTCATTACGTTCCAACTGCCTAACCCTGACGCTGCAAGTATACTGCCTGCAGTAACTATGAAACTTTAGCTATTTCTTTCTTTAAGTTAATATTTAGGGTCTAAAACGAGCACTTTGAAAACAAAATATATATAGCATAAAATTTGACAATTTGTGGTGCCGCCTGCTTAAATTTTAATAAAATTTGAGTGTCTGTTACTTTTAAGTTAGTATCGTAACTCTCAAGCACAGATACTGTCAACTCAAATCGTGAGATTCGAGAATTTGCTGTTTTTAAATTAGTAATTTGGGTTTTAAGCAGATACTCTGTTAAAGAACTAGGAATTATAATTCCTCAACCTGATTCTGTAGTAATAGGGTCTTTTTGAATCGTGAGAATTAAGGATCTATTTTTATATATTTATTCTATACTAATTTTGTGGGCATAGCACAAACTCTGTCATTGAAATCAGGATTTCAATTCCCCAGTCTGATGCTGCAGTAATAAAGCTTTAAATCACGAGAGTTAACGATCTTCTCATTGATTAAATGTAGTAAAATCAGAGCAATTACATCAACACAGTTGATGTTATACTAAAAGCTCGACAATACTTATGGTTCGGCAGTCTGGAACTTTGATCAGACTAAAATTAGATTATGAGGAGAAGCTAATTAAACAATTTTAAGTGATGACTCGTTTGTTACGTTATAACGAACAATTGGATTACAATATTATGGAGCTAGATGTAACTTTCAAACTCCTGCAAAACTAGAGGTTCTACTAAATTCCTAAGTGATTTTATTTCATTTTTATTAAAGCTTCATATTATTGGCAAATAATTATTTACGACTATATAACGGATTATACATTATAACCGCTTAATTTAAAAAAAAATATTTTTTGCCCATTTTGTGCATGTTAACTCATATTTTCGGTACTCACTTTCCAATTTGGGTGTTTTTATATTTGAATGGTTCCATCATATCACAACAATTATTAGAATATAATCAAAAATTAAAAGAACAACAAAGAAACCCTCAAAAATGAAAAGCACGGGTATGAAAGAATTGCATGAAGTAATTAAATATTATTACGTACGTAGGTAGACTAATATGTCTGTACAGGCTTAAAGCATTGACTATTGTTAAGCCAATGGAGGGAATATGATTTATAGGTTCGTGCATATATATCGATATGTATGTGTACGCATGCATACATGTATGTATATATTTAGATGCATTATACATTGCAAACATCTGTTCTATTTTCATAAATGAAATATTATTGGTAAACAATTCTTGGTAAATTTTTAACATTCTAGATAACATCATGGGAACAATTGTTAATAATGCTTATCAAAATGTACAAAGAGATGCTAGAGATTAATTAAAAAACTATTTATTTTATCTGTGATATTAGCAAACACAACTTAACCGTATTTGTTTGTACTAGCTATAGCCATAATTTAAATTATTTTCAGATATTTTAATGGCTACAGTCAAATGAAAAAAATTGTCAATTGACAAAACAATATTAATAACTCTTTAGGTAGTGTTTGGAAATTTACAGCAAAAATAAAAGCTTAATATATTATTTAGTATTATCATAGTTATTGTATTATTATAGTATTCATAATCTAGGTGGCAGTAGAAATAAATCAATTACTAGTAATTATTAATTACCATAATTAAAAGTAACTACTTTAAATATTTCGACAGAAATTATTATATGCCAGATATTATAAGCAATAGACATTCATAAGAGGTGGTGACGTGTATATGTATAAAAACCTACAGTAGTAAGCGGTATAGAATCGAACATCACCAAGCGATATGAAAGTATACAAAACTCTGAAAAAATAAAATATTGGGCGATATAAAACAATACATTATTCATCGTTATCACAATGAACACTACCAATTGATATAGGAAAGTACACTAATAACTGTTATAAAAACAAACATTATTAATCGATATAAGAAAGTACATGAGCAATCTATATACTATTGAGCGATCATAAACGTGACATTACTTATCAAAACGTATACTACTAATCGCTATGAAAATGTACTTTGCTAATCGATATAAAAGGTTAACAACGAATAAATTTGAAAATAAATGCTGCTAAGCGATCCACATAATGAAGAAAGAAAGTGTTTTTAGCAGTGTATTAATTAACACTACGTACTCGGACTTGTGACAGGAAACCGAAGTAATTAACACCTAGGCAATACACACTAATGGTGTGCGTAAGCAAACGAATTGGACTATTTATGATTATGTACTTTAAATAAACATTCATAAAGTTTAAGTCGTCGTTTAGTCGCCTCTCCTCTCCGTAAATTATCTTTTTCCAACAAAATACTGCTATAAATTTTAATTGTTTATAAGACACTGGATGAATCGGTTATAAATATGCTGATATATCTGCAAAACTAAATAAATGCAGAGTAAGATTATATTAAGTAATATTTTAATAAAAGAATAGCTTTACGAAATAAGTACATATTTGAAAACTTTAAACCGTTAAATTCACCTTTTTAGACCCAGTAAATAAAAAAAAATTTAAAAATTAAGATTGTAACAAGGAAAAAATATTTCTATGAAAATTTGTAACTCACCCAGTAAATATAATAAAAGTTGCATCCAAAAAAACATACATACAATAAACATGCATACACACACACACACACACACACATATAGACACGCCCAATCACACACATACACACACACATACGCACACGCACACACGCACGCGCGCACGCGCAAAATAACGCACGCGCTCGCGCACGCCCTCGCACGTATGCACGCACGCACGCATGCTTATTGTTTGTGGCTGACTACAAATGTTTCTTTTGAAAGAAATTATGTTGACTTCTCAGAAAATTAGAATATAAAGTTTCGATGAAGCATTTTTAAATTAAATTAAATTCATTGTGAGAGATGGTTCTTTACGTAAATTTATGATGAAGACTGGTATTCCTTTTTCCATCATAATTACCATAACTTTGTTAATATATAACCATAATGTTTTAATTTATTTCTTAAATTATGTTTATGCGTGTGCATGTGGACGCGCTTGCGCTTTCCGATACTCATGCATGTATATGTGTGTAAATACTAGTACTAATAAATTCATCAGTTTTTCCGTGATTCGTGTGTTTCGGCACGTAAGTAAAAAAATGTAGAAATTTTACTATGAGAACACAGAGTGTCTCCCTTCATAAACTCCGTTTAGAGTGAAAATCGAGTTGAGCAAGGGGTGAAAATGTGCTCACCTCTGACACATCCAAATGTTAGTGCCAAGATCAAGACGAACTATATTTTGATTTGTGATATAATATTTACATATAGAGACTTACCACATTATATTTACAAAAATTAAGTAGCTTTGGAACAGCCTTCAATATCTAATACTGTAAGAGAAAAACTACATCATGTTTACCTATCACATATTCTAATATCTTTTCAACTTCAAAAGTAGACCGATGGAATTAATAAATTTCCATTAAATTATTTTTTGACTGGAGTATATTTTTTCAGGAAATTAATACAAATATTAATTTTCATCGTAAACTCAAGGGACAAGCAACTAGAAGAACTGGCTTATATATACCAAAATGAGATAATACACAATTTTTTTTTTAATTATGGGATGTGATATAAATAGTATTATTCGCTAGAGAATGCTTTCAATTAACAGTCAATTATCGCCAATATTTTTTAGGAACTAAAGAACTAATTAGCCAGCAATAATCCACCAAATCAAAACAAATTGATTTTTTTTACAAGTAAATTCTCGTCTCAATGTGGCAAAAGAAGATAAAACACTTCCTTTATGATGAACTGCGGTTCCTGACTCGTCCTACTTTTTGAACTTTTCGTTCTTTGACTTCTGCTTGTTTCAAGTTCTGTATAATTATAAACGCGCTGAATAAATTCTGAGATGCAAAGAATGTAAAGTTTGAACTTATCCATTTTTAGTCAGAAGTCAAAATTGCACAAACAATGAATTTTGTCACTATATACCGCAAGAGACAAGCGATAGATGAAAATGGTGTTTATAAAATTTAACTAAAAAATGAAACTCCTAAACATATTTAAAACCTTTTAAAACATATTTAAATACTAATAAAAGATATGAAAAAATATATGCATATATACGCATGCGCGCACACAAACACACAAACAAATACACACACACACACACATACACACACACTCACACACACACACAGACACACACACACACACACACACACTCACACCCACACACATGTATGCATATATGTATACAAATATATACCTATATATGTAATCAGGAAAGTTTTAACACATATTTAACACAGTTAGCGCACTAAGTTTTTGTTGATATATAAATGGATGTAGTAAAGGATGGAACTTAAAGATGATTTAAGCGGAAAGGAGTATAAAGTAAAAGGAATCGGAACTTGAATGCAAAGGATTCTGGCTTTTTGGGTATTATTTAAGGAAAGAGCATAGGTAAAGAAAATTACAACTAATGGGGATAGATAAGCATATTTTGAATTTAATTGCTCATGCATGAAAAAATGGAAATGAAAGCTGACTTACTTCTTGCTATCAATATATTTGAAACCACCAAATTTAAATGTCAAAAGTCCTTTTTAATAGTATCTTATAAGGAAAAGAACAATTTTACCAACAAAAGCCATGACAACAGCTCTCACAAGTTTCAATAAATTATTAAAGGCATGAAAATAAAGATAGTAATATTAATTGCTATAAGCATGTAAAGTTGGCGTCTATAGGAATCTAGCTATAAGAAATCGATTTCTTTGTAACAGTGAATAAAGGAAGAAATTATTATATTTCAAACTGTAAATAAATTAATATTATCAACAGAATAATCAAGATAGTAATTCGATTTAACTCCAAAGGGCTTTAGGGAAACCCTTGTTTCTAGGTTTCTATCTACTGATATCAAACTTATATGTATTGACAGTTCTCTAAATGTCTTAAGTTAATTTTTGCCAGCTTACTTGGTATGTGTTTAGAGAAAGGCTGAAAGATGTAAATTTATCTTTCGTCGCAAGTTCAGAGCTTAATATGAAATATTATTGAGAAACAATCGAAATATTCTTAAATAAATTCCAAATTACAGTAATCGTCCTTTCGGAACTAGTCATAGAGTAAGTAAATCGAAGATTCTTATGAAAAATTGGAACCTACATAAACTTATATTAAATATACAAATAGTCAATTATAATATATTACCTCTATCCTATTTTATTCTTCCAAAATATATGATATTCTTAATAGTTCTTTTATCTCATATATATCATTGTGTTTTGAATATTTTAAATATATTCCTTTTCTGAGTGAATATTGTAAAATAAATAGAAGTAAAGAAACAATTGGAAATCGATGTTTAGCTTGGGCTTCGATCCTGTTAAAATAAAAGAGTGTATCGTCTTTAGCAAGAAATTTTATTTTGTTGAAGCTTTGAAATCATATAGAGGATCCGCGATAGTGTTGTCAAGTCGTTTGCTATAACATAAAATACATGTCATGCAATGGCATAATAATATATAATATCACAATAACCATTTGCAAATTATTATGAGTTCTCACTCACTTAAATGAAAGCAGCTGAAAAATAAATCGTTAAATTTGAATATATCACAAAATACAGAACGTGGGTAAAAAGAAATCAGTTTAATAAATATAAACCATTTCATTTTTAGTGACTTTTTTTATGAAAGCTTGCATAAGGATAAGAAATTACCTAAAAATCTATGTTAACATCTTACTTAGTATTTGCCTACGTTCGACGACATTAATTGTTCGTGGTCTTATATCCAGGCCTAAAAAAATTGTGATTACCACTTCATTTGTTCTGATAATTCTAATTATGCGAACACATTTTGATATAAACAATTATCTTAATTCACTTCTTCGCGCAACTGTGCAATTTTCGTTAGTCAACCATAGTCTGAAATAAATATTTCATTTTGGAAGAAATATATAAAATGTATGTAAAATTCAAATAATAACTAAAATATATAACTTTGAATAAAAATATAGGTGGAAGTATTTGTATCCAACCTAGTCTCGGCAAAACATATAATTTTCTTTAATAGTGCTTATTATTAACGATAGCTATATCAACAATTTTTAATAAAAATTAAATTATTATATTTTCCATAGGTAATAATACAGATCTTGGACAACAACTTGATGTATTAAAAAGTCAACGTTTGTTGAAGAAAAATAAAGTTTACCGGTTAGTACAATTTAACAACTTAAAGGTGGTCAATTTTGATGCAGTGGGTACATCACGAATTTTGATCAAGACGTTACGAATTTTACTACTGCTGTACAGCATTCTATTGACACGGTTTTCATCATAAGTGTTTGTTAAAACATTTGATCATAGAAATAGTAAACTTTGGTATCATGATATTATAAATGATAAAAATAATTCTCAGAATTTACCTTTAAATAAAAATATTTTCCAAATTTTTAATCAAGAAAAACACGCCTTTAATTTAATTGTAAAGGCGGTAGCCAAAACAATTTTGAATGTTATTAATTAATCGGCAGTCTCGACGAAAATTCCCAATTTACATTTTTTCCAATAAGTATCGAAAACGACCAGCAGAATTTGAAGAAATATCTTCCATGACGTTTTTAAAAAACTTTAAAAGATTAACGAAAGTACAGCAAGGAATATTTCCTTTTACTTTTGTGTCAAAATTAAATTGAAATATGTTCTGGTATAAAGTAAGTTTATTACGTGTTACCTGGTGACAGTTAAATGATCAAAGTCCACACAACAGTACTTACAAAGTTGTGTATGAACATAATTTTAGGAATAAGTAAGATTAATTCCAAATTATGATTTGGATTATAATTTACAAAATTTCAAGGATAAAGGAAATTATGAAAAAATAAATAAAGCAGAAATAAATTAAACCTGTGATTGGATGGATATAACTATTATAAGTAAATCAAAGAGAATGTAAATAGAAGAGAAATCGACGTCAGGTATATTTTACTCCTGTTACTACTAATTGATTATGGAGATGTGTGCCATCCTGATCATAATAAAGGATACTTTTAGAAGTTGGAACGTGTTCAAAATTAATGCATCCGGTCCACCTTTGGCCTCAGAAAATATGATCATTTTTATAAAGACGGGTCAATTCTCAAACGGCTCAATATCCGTGATAGACGCCAACTTTACATACTTACCCTCCCTTTTAATATATTAATAAAATCCTCAAACCCCAAATTATCTTATTATCATATTTAAATATTTGTTTGCTCACGGCCTTGAGTTACGATCTGAAAGTTTACTCACCCTACTTATTCCTAAACAATCCTCTACCTTTTACGAAAACTCCTTCCTTGTCCAAGCAACGAAAATCACCTGGATCCTGACACCAGGAAAATTACGACGCTAAATATTTTCAAAGATCGTGTGAAAAAGTCCTGCCTCTCCTGAAACCTTTTCCTTTGCGCCCTTGTCTTTTCTTGTCTTTCCCGTCTCATGTCAATAGTTTTTATTACTGATGCCTTTGTATTGTTCTTCTGTCTAATGTACTATAAATAATTTTTATTGTAAAATCTCTTAATGTCTACCAACTAAATTTCAATACCAATTGTTATGGCTGACTGGAAGAGATTTCTCATGTAGCAAAAAGACCGCCATATATATTATGCATAAAAGTTGATAAATCAATATATATTATAAAAGTTAGTGTACAATATGCCTGCTGCTAAAACTCAGAAACGAGTCCCGGTACGATCAAATTAGTTATACGGTGTGGTATAACTAATTTGATCCGCCATCCATGAAAAAGGTTCTCCGTTTTACCTGAAGAGTGAGTTTAATGGCTGGAAGTTACGTCATCTATACATTTCTAGAACAACTCAGAACATTCGAGAGTATTCCAAATTATCGAGAATATCCCGGAACATTCTGGAGTGCCGTGGCATGTTTATGATTGGTTTTGAGTATTCAGAAACATCCCGGAATATCCCAAATTAATATTGGTACATTCCAGAACACTCTCAAATGTTCTGGAACATTTTGAAGCATTTAAAGCCTTTTTGGTATGGGTAGGGCTACCTATTGGCAAGAGTATATAAAATAAGATTCATCGTGAGTTCGAGCGTCAGTTTCTTACCAGTGAAGTGTAGTGAGTGAATGAAAACCAACAGTGAAATGCGAGTAATCAAAGTGATACAGTGACTGAATATAAATCGCAATTAAAGTGTTTAAAATGTACTTGTTGTATTTCTTAATAAAAAGTTGATTTTATTTACATTTTGTACAATGCCCAAACGTAAAAGAGGAGATCTGGCCAGTTCAGACACAAAACGGCATAACAAAAAGAATAGTAAAAAACGAAACAGTCGAAGAGCGCGAAGCACGTTTACGTTTCCAATGAACGAGAATGAACATCGTGAGATGAAGAGAAACCATCGAAATGAACGAATTAAGAATTGCGACACAATCTTGTAATAAAAGTCTGTGAACCCTAGTAACCCATGAAAATACCACCCTACAAGAAGCACGGATGAGGTTGTCCTCATCTGCACTTCTCGTAGAGTGATATACTAAACAGTACAACCTAATAAATGAAGTGTTACCCTACGACCCAACGAAAGAATATAACAAACGCAAACTCGTCGTAATCAGAAAAATGGTTAACAATTTTCAATTTTACAACGCGAAAAATGTCAATAGAGAAACACAAAGAATCGGTTGCACGAATGGAAAAATTTGATTAGCACGACTAGAAACACCTGAGCAGCAATTTTTACATTATATGACCAGTAAAACTCCAGAAACAAAACACTTTCTTCAAAAAATATAAAAGCGTACAACACCTGCTTCTTGATCGAAGTAATTTTTATGTAAGTCATCGACGATTGCTGATCGAAATGACTTCTTTCGGTGTCACTTCTATTAACACTAACAGATATGAAATCGATTATGTTTTTTCTGTCCAAGAACAAATCTATCATGAAATGGTGTCATTACTACCACCATTAAATGAAGACTATAAATTTCTAGAAGTATATTTTATTGAAAATGATGAAATAGAAATAGATCAATAATGCGCAAACATCAGTGGATTGAGAAAAAAAATAATCCAAGATTTACAGAGGATCTTACACAAATACAATCAACTTATTCATATATTCAAAACAGCACTAGACCAAATTATTTCTGATGATTATAAAGTTATAATTCTAGCCAACAAGAGACCACCTGTGGTACACAAATATCGATTTAATGCACCTCAGATAGACAAAGTCGCCATCGTAATTGTGGACAACACAAGCCGCGACAAAATCATACAATGAAGAAGAGAAAGACTACAACGCATTGCAGAGATACACCGTTCATATGATGACTTCCAATATCCATTAATATTTCTGCATGGAGAGGACGAATATCATTTTTATATGAAACAAATCTAACCTGAAACAGGCGTAGAAACTCACAAAAAAGTCACTTTCAAGGAGTTCTATGCTTACCGCTTAATGACCAGAGACGATGAAACATAAAATCACATTCTCAACACTCGCCGTTTATTCTAACAATTCCTAGTAGACATGTATGAGAAAATAAAGCGGAACAGATGCTTTATATACGACTGATTCAAAGGAAACTACGCATTGAAGAATACATCTACCGTCGATATGCGATCAAGGATAAAGAAAATATTGACAACATTGCAACAACAAGGGTAATCTTACCCTCATCTTAAATAGGAAGGCCAAGACACATGCATGAATACACCCAAGATGCCATGACTTATATAGGATAATATGGGCGATCGCAACTCTTCATAACATTTACATGCAACTCATAGTAGCCAGAAATCAAAGGACAACTAAGATACGGTCAAGACTCCAGGGATTGATACGACATAATATCTTTGTAACCGTTAGATGTTGGATGTACACAATCGAATGGCAAAAACGAGGACTGTTTTACCGACACAACTTCATATGGCTACTCGACAGAATTCATCCCACGGATATCGACAAAATCATTCAAGCTGAATTTCCCAATGCACAAGAAGATCCGATTCTCTATGACATAGTTGTGAAAAACATGACTCACGGACCATCCGGGACCTTAAAACCCAATTCGCTATATGTAAGTGATGGAAAATGTACAAAATATACCCAAAACCATACTTATACCACACACAACCCGGAGATGATGGTTATCCAAAATTCAGAAGATGATCACCCTAAAAAGTGACTTCAGACTAAAAATACGAATACAAGGCAGAGACGAATTAGAAATAGATAATCAATGGGTAGTACCATATAACTCAATACTTTTCAAAATGTTCCAAGCAGACTTAAACATAGAATACTGTAATTCAATGAAATCCATTAAATATGTCTGTAAGTATGTGAACGAAAACAGTGCCATGGCAGTATTTCAAATAGCCAAAGACAGAGAAAAACAAAACAGAAAGGCCGAGATCCTCACGTACAAATGAGAAGATACATCAACAGTAACAAAGCAACGTGGCGGATTTTCGGTTTTCCCTTACACGGACATGATCCAACTGTGCGAAATTTAGCAGTATATATGACGAATGGACAGAAAGCTTACCTCACAAAAGACACCACCAGAAAAATTGCAAGAACATATTAACAACTTTTTTCCAACTGTGCCAAATCGATACATTTGCGAAAACATTACTAATTGTCGACGTCCCTTCCAATTACACGTAGAATACAATAAGAAAAATTTATCAACGATGAAAACAAGAAATTCCAGTAGAGTATCATCTAGGAAATATGACAACTAACGCACTAGGCTAAGTATGCAACGAACATCCCAACGACGCCGAATGTTTCTGTCTTCGATGTTGCTACACGATATACGCGGACCGACAATTTTCACATGTTGCAAGACTGTTGATCGTTACCTAAACCAGGGTTACAGAAAAGCGTGGCAACGCGTAGGACTACTGGAAACGACGACTACTGGGTATTAGCACTACAAAAATCGGCACTCATAGCCTCAGCTGAATAAATCAGGGACTTATTCGCCATATACTAACTACAAGTAACCCATCGAACTCAAAACAACTAAGGAACTTCTTCAAAGAGAATATGGATGATTATATACTGTACCAAATCTAACCAGCTCAACCAGAACTGGCCATCAAATTAAACGACGATATCTTCAATGAAACACTCATTCACCTAGGAGATAAATATACAGCAATGAAAAACCAGACCTTAGTACAACTTGGGGTGCCAGGACCGCAACAACATGCTTTTATTGTGCTAAACAACATCAACGAACTACTTCAATATAATGCTCAATACAAACCACTCCTCAATGACAATAAACAAAATTCACAACGGACCGGATCAACAAAAACATAGGCGGAATAATTTACTTGGACGCAGCAGATGGCACTGGGAAAACGTTTCTAATAAATCCATTGCTGGTGGAAATATGTGCTAAACTACACACCGCACTTGCACTGGCATCACCTGGCACTGCCGCCACACTTATGCAAGGAGGACGAACTGCTCATTCCGACCTACAACTACCGTTGAATATAGCCGAAGAATAATACCCAGTATGTGAAATTTCAGGTGAACCTCGGTGTGAACTTCTAAAACAAGCTAAAATGGTCTTCTGGAACGAATACAAATGATACATAAAAATCACTCGATGCCATGGGCAGAACATTACTAGACTTGGGTGGAAACTCTGAAGTGACGGGTGGAGCTCTACTCATACTCTCGGGAGAATTTTGACAAACACTTCCAGTTTGTTTTCCACTATCAGAAATCTACACCGACAGATGAAATCAATGCATGCTTGAAAATCACATCTCTGGCCCCACATACAAATACTGCGACTAACAAAAATATGAGAGTTGAACTATCGAAAGGAGAAATAACAGTCAATTTGCCCAAAAACTTTTACAAATAGGCGAAGGCACTTTTCCCACGGACCAGACGATCCGTTTTATTTAACTCAACAGTGATTTCTGCAACATAGCCACTACTGAGGACGAACCATCGGCTAAATTTATTCAAACATTGTTCACAACTATATGAATCCGGAGTGGCTAGTTCAGAGGGCAATTTTGGCAACAAAAAATAATATTGTCGAGGATATCAACTTTAATATTCAAAAGAAAATTCCCGGTGAAGAGATAATATACAAATCGATCGACAAGATGGTAAACGTTGAAGAAAGTGGCCACTTCCCTACAGAATTTTTAAACTCTTTGCGAGTAAGAAATGCCATTATACTACCTTCAACTGAAAATTGAATCATACTACCCAGAAATCTCAAGTCACCAAAACCGTGTAATGGAACAAGAATGATCGTCAAACAGCTATTGAATTACATCATCGAAGGCGAACTTATGACTGGAAAGAACTAAGGACACACAGTATCTATTCCCAGAATACCACAAAAAAGAAGACAAATAAAAAGATTTCAATTTCCGAACAAATCAGCCTATGGTTTTACAATCAACAAAACGCAAGGACAAATTTTAAAACATTGCGACATCAACCTCAAAGAATCCTGTTTTTCTCACGACCAACTATACGTAGCTCACAACTCTCGAGTACATATATACCCCGAATAACAAAATGAAAAATGTTGCATACAAAAGTATTGCAAATAGTTGGAATATGTTTTCAGTAAAAAACTTTTACCTCTTATATTTTAAAATTTATCCTTTATTCCAACTACCACACAATCTCTTGCCAACTCCTTGAGCAAAGCCGGATACCCTAGCTAGTAAATAAATAAATAAATATATTTTAAATTCACACCTTCTGAATTTAACAGGAAAAGTTATTAAAATTGAAAAAGTTACTTAATATCAACGATATATCTTTCTTATGTTCAATATAACGTGCCAAATATTGTTTCTTTTGCGTCAAAAGAAAGAACTGAATAATATATTTGAAAAACAAATTAATAATCTACAAGGTAACGAAAGAACAGGCTATTAAAAATTTTATCATTCAAGGGAAAACCGATTTTCTAAATTTTATTTATAAGTAAATAAAATAAATAAAGACCTCCGCTTACATTCATATGATCAATTTAAGGAGTAAAATATAGATGTATAGTTACATTTGTTGATAAAATGAATACGACTAAATGTAGTGTTTTGAGAAATCTGTAACTATGCAAAGGTTTTCCATCAAGGTAAAACAAAATATTTTCGGTGTCTCTTTATATTTTTTTGGAGAAATAAATCAGTTATCATAAGTTAATGACATGCTAATATTCAATGATAAAATTGAAGGAAATTAATTAATTTTAGAAGGAAATTTTTTATTTACGTCAAGTGTGATTGAAATAGTTAATAAGCGGAACACTTGCTTGCGAAGAAATCTTCTAAGCCATATATATAAATATAGAAGCAACTGATTTCTGCAAAATTTCTTATAATCATAACGAAAAAGATTTTCCTTGCGCTGAGACTAAATCGATTTTCTATGGATGTCGAGCATTCTCTTTTTGAATAGACATATTAAGAATGGATAGAAATAATTTTCTCGTCCTTCAGGCGATGAGAAACAAAAAAAAATTTAAAAAAAAACTGAAAAGGTAAACGGTTGACTATAAGAAGGGGCTACATATGTAATAAAACATTTCAATAATTCAAAAATGACCAATGATTCTTAAAAATATGAAAGAAATTGTGTATTCCGAGTCATTAATGATGTAATAAACAACATCTTCAGGTAGGCTGTAAGCAGTTATTACATCTTCAGGTGGAATCTGAAAATGTAATACAACGAAACCTAGGTCGTGGCAAAGAACTTAAAGAAGGTAGAAATAATACTACATCACGTAGTTTCTTTTGATTGTGAATGTCTTACTGTATTATGGTGAACAAATTATATATTCAAATAATTCCTTGAGAGTTAAAAGTTCATAAAATCAAAGTTTTCATCTTCAAAGAAAAAACTTTGAGTTTTTATCTTTAATCCGTCATCATTTTGACAAAAGTCAATCTCAACAAATATTGTCAGATAAATTCAATCGTAAAAGTAACTGTGAATGTACAGTGGCAGATTAAAAAGTGTTAATGATTCGGAATACACAGATGTTTTCAACACAGGAATTTAATTTTTTCAACGATGCCATTAGAATACTTACAAACAAATAAATATGTAAAAGAGTTTAATCATAAAAAATGATTTAATTAACTATTTTATCTTCCAACTATTCTCAATTGTTCTAAAAGGAAATCAGCAAGAGGGAAAATGTTAGTTGAACTTGAACCATTTATAATTTGATCAATTGGTCTAAATTATTTTATGTTTCAATTTACGAGTTAAGAAAGAATTAGTCAATAGATTTTTGGTCTATAATGGAGATAAAATTAAGGAAGAAATCAAAAGTCTACCTGATTCAAGGTAAGGTGTGATAATGGCTCTTTTTGAAAATTATTTTCATTCGGCCTATAAAAATAGTGGTTTTGTTAAAAAAAATATTCACATCTAAATTTTAAATAAACGGAAATACTACTTATTCGAGTCAATAATTTCCATTACAACTAATTTATGCAATGACAATTTACGAATCTCGAGATTTAAAGATAAAGCTGTTATAGTAATTGGAGAAGAAGAAACTTTTATTGGTTTAACATAAATCGCGTTTTATCGATTAAAAACATTCAAAGGATTAGCATTCAATAGAAGATTTCGCTATTGCAATTTTATAATATTAAAAACTCTTAGGTATTTAAGCGCAGAAGACAGTAAAAAATTAGTATGAGGAATTTTGAACATTATGAAAATAAATTTAATTACTTTTTACAAATTCACATCATAAATATATTTAATGTCCTTTATTAACCGATTTCAAGCATGGCTATTGATAGTAGGTATTTAGTAAAATTGAAATGTAAATATTGTAATTTTTTAATTTGTACGTACTGCCAATAATAATCAATAACATAATTTTGAAAGCCCTCAAAAACTTTATTTTTAGCTAATGTAAAACAACTCTAAGTTTAAGAATGGAGAATATAGTCAGAACTTATAAAGGAAATCGTTGTGGTAATGTTATTTATATAACCTATTTAATATTTTTAAAAATATGTAAACAGGAATAAATATGGAACATTGTATAATTTTGTAATATTTTTTAAATAAATTCAAAGCATTTCCTAACAAAACATATTTAATAAAACATATTGGAACTTTTTCATATCCTTTTGAAAATATTTTATTGGTCGAAAAAAAATTAATAGTGAGCTTTCCGTATTATACCGCGACTGAAAAGGCAAACCACTGACAACATTGGACATTCCGATGAAGAACTGCTCAGCGGATAAGAATTCAGTACCACTTTGATATACTTAAGACAAAGTTTGAATTTTTTTGACGTGTTTATAAGTACTTTAATCATAGATAATGATCAGTTGGGGTTTGATGACGGGGCTGGAATGTAGTGACACAAATAATCTAGTTTGAGTTTGTATGACGTATCTTAACGAGTAGTCGGAGTCCAAAATAATACCCGGAGGCTCATGATGAAACTAGAATGCAGTTGTCGGAACTTTTTGAGGGTGGAGAATATATTAATGTTATTTCGACCAATATAAAATACCTTGTGCAACTATTATAACTTAAATAGTGGCCAGAAGTCTGCCTACTCATTGTTTTCAATGCTTGTCTCGGTACTGCAAATTAGTGTTGTTGATTTATGAGATAACTGATCGTAGTAAGTTGCCCACTGCTCAATACCATAAAGTTTAATGTGAGTGCTTCTAGTACATGGTAATTGTAAATGTAATAAATCACTGCTAGCCCATTTTGTTTCAGTATGTGACCTAAGCCAGCAATATATATTCTAGAAATACGTTTTAGACCTGATCTCTATATCAACGGCATACAATGAAATAATATAATAATGACTCCTTTAGTCATGAATAAATCCCATAACAAATTAAAATAATTTTAATATTAAATTAAATTTACCAAAAATTTATCATATTTAAAACATTAAATCTTTCCCTACGTATTGTAATTTTACAAATATAACTTGAAAATTACATATATGACATGTTCAAATTAAATATTAGAATACAACCTCGTATTATTTATAAGTCTGAGTATAAATCGGTACTGCGTATTTTTTTAAAATTGCCTAATCCAAATTGGCGACATATTCCAGGCTCTGTTATTATTACGCTTTATTGAAGCGGAAGTTGTTTCATAAGTTATTGTTAGCAATAAAAACTCTACCGCACGTGAACATGCAATCTCAAGCACTTAACTAACATACAATAAAATCGCAACAAAGCGAGGTAACCAGAATGTATAGTTTTAAAAAATTGATCTCGGGAATGTCATTGTGAACCTTAACAGTAAGCTAGTTACGCTCATAAAAATGCCGTTTAAGCTTAAGCATAATATGGTTGTCACTAGACAATTTTCGTATATTTTAAGTGTTTAATGTTACAAAAATAGATCATAGGAAAAATATTACTGATTTTTTTTCCCAGGGTTATGATACAGAAAAAAATCTTCCTTTACATAAATGTTATTAGTAGTTTTTGCGTAATATTAACGCAAATAGAGTAGAAACAATAATAGAGTAGAACAAAAAGAAAATTGTTAAAATGTTTGTAGAAATATGAATAATATATGGTTCCATATTTTAATCCATCTACTGAAGGCCAATTAATGACGTGAAAGAACTATAAGTGTTTTCTTTTTGTCGTTTGTTACAAAACCCCAAAAATGGATGTTATTATTCCCTAAAATATTAATACGTAATTTATTGAAGTTTTTGAGCACACAGTTCTGCGAATATTTAACTCAAATTAGTGTAATTATATTTTCGACGAAACTTACCCAAAGGTATAAACAAAACAAATAGGGAGACAAAGGGTCAATTTTTGAAAGGCATAAATATTTACCTATATATTAACTTGAAACAATTTGTCAAAAATATTTTTAATATGCAAACAGTCCTGTCTTACAGTTTTATAATTATATAAAACTATGCATATAGTAGAATAATACAGATTAAGTACAATTGAAAACTACATCGATTTAATTTTTCTCGAGTTGCAGCGCCGGGGTCAAAGAAAATTCACACTAACCAAGAATGGTTTCACTATTGGCCGAAATGAGTTAGTTAAATTTCAGGAAAATATGTTTTGCCACTTAGGAGAAAAAAACACGACAAGGTGAACAGGATGTTTAGAAAGCAATTGTGAAAAAAAATTTGTTATTCGTCACCATATTTGTTTTGCATGTCAAATACATACAAATTTTTTTTTAATGTTAAAACCTCTTTAAAACCTTTGCAGTGTGTAAGGGGACAATTGCACTTACATTAGTGGCAATTGAAGTAATTTATAAAAATTTACATGGCGCTACCACCTTGGTCTCGATTAAAAGAGATGGACGCAAAATGCATTTTTGATCCAATCTGAGTGACCTAAGTGACATTTTAAAGAATTCTTCTTCTCAGTCGTTACACTCCAGATAGAGTGGTCGTAGTCATCATGTCAAGTGCCTTGTAGATAAATGGTATGTCACTAGATATCTCTCCATTCCTCTCCATCAGCTGTTCTCCTGGTGCACTCGTGTCGCGAAACGTCCATGACTGTCTTGACCTTATCTATCCATCTCATCAGTGCTCTTCTATGTGGCCTGTCACCTTTTATTTTTCTTTGTATCACCAGGCGTTCAATATAATCGTTGTTACTCCATAACACATGTCCGAAGAATAATATTATACGAATTATTAAATAAAGTGAAAGTTGAAAGTTCTTGGAGTTCTTGTAGTAAAGATGCTTTAGTATGGAATTCTGTTCACAATACTCTAAGAATTTTTCTCCAACACAACATTTCCATGGCGTCTATCTTTTTTCTCTCGTTTTCGCCTAGCACCCAAGTCTTTGCGGCGTAGTGGAAAATGGGGAAAATTAATACTGGAACGAGTCGGGCTTTCCTTGTTTTGTGATGTTGCTATTCTTCAATATCCTCCTCAACTTGTCCGTAGCAGACCTCACAATCGTCATACGCCTTTTGATTTCGTGAGTACATTCGCCATTATTAAAGGTTAATGCCCCGAAATAGACGCTAACAGTTACTCGCCCGATAATTTCAGGCGAGTAATTGTTAGCACAGTTAGCAATCGCATCATTGTCTTATTGCGATTAAATTTGAGTCCAACTTCAAGACTGATCTGTTCCATTCTTTGTGGTAGACTTTCCATATAACGAATACTAGTTGTGGACAAGGTGGTATCATCCGCATATCAAAGATTTGAGATTTTTTAGCTACCAATCGTAATTCAAGGCAATTCTCGTTATAAGCTTGATATAAATGTTAAATAGCAGCGGAAAGAATACACATGCTTATCGAATTCCTTATTAAAGAATAGTGTATGTATTATAAACCATGATCAGTTCTGAGTGTAAAAGACAATGGGTCCAACCCCTAAATCAACAGCAGTAGTTCCGCGACTAAGCCAAATTAAACGAGTTCGGGAAACTCAGGTAGCATCTGACGGGCATAAATAAGGTACGGCTAATAATTTTGTTGTTTATGTTTGGCGTTTTCATAAAAATAGTTATGACAGTGTCAAATGCTGTCATTTTTATTACGCTTGTTGAGGACCTAGATTAGTTGAAATACATCTTTGTTTTTTTTTTACATTTTCGCGCAAAACATAAAGAACATACTCATAAGGTGGTATTTGAAAGTATTTAAATTTGTGTATAGGATGGAAAACAATTCCTCTATTGCGTTTAAAAAAAAATTATTGAAAAAGAGGTGAAAATATAATCTTTGATTCGTTAATGCTCCGTGGAATAAAAAGATACAAACATAATTGAATAGCCATAACATAATTGAATATTTATGTTCAATTATGTATGGCACTTTGTTTAAAATTGCAACAGAAGAAATGTATACAGAACGAGAATTGTATTTTGAGTATATCGCTGCAATAAATATTATTTCAGTATATTTCAGTATTCCACTCTAATAGGCTGTATAATTTAATTCCAAAATGTTCGGTAGGAAAGAAGAGCTTATCTCTGTAACAATTAGAATGATCTAGGCAAGGTACTTAGTTTTGAATGATATTCCGCACTTCATATTATGAACTCACATAAGAAAACAAATAAAGTAACTCGGATAGTTCCTAGAGATAGTTAAAGGCACATGTAAGATTTACTATTCGCATTCCTAAGACATTACAAATGTACTATACATCAACCTATATATATATATATATATATATATATATATATATATATATATACTTAAACATTGTGGTTTAAATTACCAAATCATATTATTGGTGCTTATTTCTTTCCTATATTCATAGGATTTTTAAACCTGTGCAGAGATTAAAGGGGAAAAGAGAAGGAAAGGGTTTATTTACTTCCTTGCCTATTTTGTGACACTTAATATCCATGTAATAAAACTAAAGGTAATAAATCTCTATAAATTTAGCCTTATAGACTGAAAATATTAGGTTGTGAAGAAATCGTTTCACGAAAATTGGGTTTATCCAACAGAAGAAGAAACAGTTTTAAAATTATTTATAAAGTTCATTGGCTTTTTCATGATGTTTCTTCTATTTCTTATTTTGCAATTATTTTATTAATATTATTGTCATGATATGAACAAGATACGAAAAAAAAACAATTAATATTCTGGCAACGATAACAAACTTATGTAAATTAATACATTCTCTAACGAAGATATGTGCTGTCAATATATTTCTTGAAAGCCAAAATAATAATGAATTGAAAACATTTAACTATGGAATAATTAGCGATAAAATACTTTATATAATATTTTAGTTTTTTACTCTAATTAAACCATTTTTTAACACATTATTTAAAGCAGCCGGAATTAAAAAAAACCTAATACGAGCATGATTTACTCAAATATAATGTACAAAAATATATACAGGAAATGATGAAATTAATTATCTAAATAACACAATATATATATATATATATATATATATATATATATATATATATATATATATATAATTTAAATAAATATACAAAAATAGTTCATTGTTATGAGTTGCTTATATAAATTTAATAAATTTAAATAATATTCGAATTTAGCAACAAAAAAATGATATAGTTAAGAAATAAAATAATAAATAGCAAATCGAATAATGAATAATAATATCATCTGAGCTACTATGGTAGCCCAGATGGTGTCTATAGCGGTATAATATTGTCGCGGGCGTTTAGGCTTTATTCATAGCTTCATAATTGTATTTAGAGTTGCTGCCGGAGCTCGCTGATGATATTAGTCTTGGAATCGGAGGATGAATGTAAATTATGATAAAAAAGAACTTAAGAACCACATTGTTTCGTTTCCAAATCCAGCTGTATTATTTACAGTAATGTTTCCAAAATAACGATTATTCATACAAATTTTAATCTGTGTGGGTTATATTTAACAAAATGTTTGAACAGTGGCTGTTAATTTAACCTCATCTGTATGCTGTTAAGTAAAAGTATTCGTATGAATGTTTTACGTTCTTTGACATATGTTTTTAATATTTATTGAGGTTTTAATGGGGTATTAAGTTGGTTAATAACACATAACCTGATAAATAAAAATTAAGGAAAAAGAGAAATTGTTTTAAAATTCAATTAATTTGGGGAGTTCTTAAATTTCACGTATACACAATTAAAGAATATTAAATAGAACCTGTTTATGAACCCTTTCTAAGATACGTATCCGTATACGTTTAAGATACGTATACGTTTTCTCGAAACAAAATTATTCTGATAGGGTTTCAAAATGAATCAAATAGTTTCCACGGTGGCTTAATTTCTTTAATAGATCAGTTGACGATAATTTTAACTTAATGATATAGCCAAAAGAAAGTGAGATTTTCAAAATTCTGAATATTTGAAAATATACCGATCCTCTCATTAACATTACCATAAATGTACCGATTCTGTTAATATAATTCAATTTATTATCGTAAATACATAATAATACTTTAAGTAAACTGGTTAAAAGTGATAACGACGTACAATTGTACGCTTAAGAAAAAATTTCAAAAAATTTCAAATATTATAAATATTAAATTCAGACAATGTAAAAAGATTAATATTTAGAGTTCGGGAACAAGTTCGTTACTCTATTTAATATGAAGTATAAATAACTCTGAGTCGTTAATTAATTAATACAAAACTAAACTCCATATATCAATATCCTGGATGTAATAAAAGTAGTTTATATTATATCGTTAACAAAAAATGTTCAACGTCTACTTTGTAATTTTAATACAAAATATTGAACAGAAAGAAAACAAGAAAAAAGCAGGTATACTAAT
Organism: Druceiella hillmani; assembly: GCA_039881145.1. Taxonomy (NCBI): domain Eukaryota; kingdom Metazoa; phylum Arthropoda; class Insecta; order Lepidoptera; family Hepialidae; genus Druceiella; species Druceiella hillmani. The sequence goes on from JAYKKI010000082.1 coordinate 8,926,371, forward strand.
ACCCGTTCGTTCGACCTTCAATTCTTGGTAAATTGGGTAAAGGATATTGAAGTGTTTTCGTATGTAAATGAGCGAAGCAATGAGTAATAAATTTGACTTAAATATAGAGTGAAATCTTTTCAAATAACTTATCGGTGATCTTACAATTTTCTTTATGGTCATAATGTGTTAATGGTTTATATGCTACCGCTCTGGTGTTTACCATTAAAATGTAATTTTAACAAATTGTTTACACGCATCTGTTTTATCGCGAAATGAACATCGATATAATATTGTTTTAAGCATAAAATTGAGGAAATGAGATTACTTCAGTATTTTGCAAAAAATATTGGAAATAAAACCTCACAGAATATCGTTGGAAAATCATTTACCGCCATTTACACGAATGCCACTTTTCACTTGCACATAACTTTAAACAGACTTGTTTTCAAAAATTATTTTCATTACTATTTTCATGACCGATAATGGTCATTTTCGCTCCACTTGTCTGGCCCACATTTCATGAAATGGATGGCGGGCGTTTGCTAAGTCTTCGATTCCCTTCTATTTTTTATGTTGACAGGAACAATTGAGGATGCGATGTATCATGTGATCAATACTCTTATTTTTGGAGCCTTATGAAGATTGAATAATCCAACGGTGATTGTTTTAAGGCATAATAGAAAGTTTTTTGAAATGATTTTGGTATATAATAGAAAAAGAGGTAATATTATCATTTTGGTTGTCGCTATTCGACAAAATACCAGATTATATCTATATTTTTGGTATATTGTACTAAATCTTTGACTTCTTCCCTTTAGGTGATGGCATATTATGTATCGGTAGACAATGCGAGCAGCTCCATGCTTCTTAAACTCTTATAGGATTGCACCCAATACGCCGACTGACGGACGGACATGGCGAATCTATGAAAGTTCCTAGTTTGAGTACGGAACCCTAAATAATATCACAATTCAGCATTTCCGTCCTTGTCTAAACGTTCAGTTTAAGCTTTTTGATGGTGTAAACTGTAAAGGTGTATTTTATAACAAGGTCAATTTTTAAATTTTGTAAATAAAAATGTAAAGTTTTGTATTTAGTCACTTTATACCTTCAAAGCTTCAAAGTGCGATTTATGTAATAAAAAATATATATTAAATCACTCTGTACAAACAGAAGTAATTAATTGGTGGTGGTTAGAATTTGGCCGGCAGTATTCATGTAGGTGCTATGTGTAGACGGTGGATATTCACATTTAATTTTGTATTTAGAAAGAAGAAGTGGTAATAAAAATGACTTCTATGAAGCGTAAAATTGAAAGTCAAAGAAGGAAGTTAAGTAGAGAGTTAAAATTCCGCCCTTCATTTTTTTTGGTTTGTAGAATTATGTGCTTTGGCCAATGTAGGGCACATATAACTATTTACGCATTGCCTTGTTTTTACAAATACATATCAAAGACCTTGGTTGATATTTTCAAATAATAAAGTGAGTAACTCTATGTAATTTTCTCTAATTTTTAAGTTAGTTTTTATTTCCTTTATATATTCTTTAGCTTTCTCCTTTATTTTATAATTTTCTCATTCATTTTGTTTTAATTATTTAGAGAAAGTATATGATTATTTGGTGTACTATTGAAAAGTTCTCCCGTCTTTTTATTTATTTATTTTTCTACTTTAATGAGTCTAATTGATACACATAGCGGACTTATTGATATAAGTGCAAATTCTTACATTTAACAAACTTTTTAATCTACATATTAAATAAAATCATAATATTTATTTGGAAGTCATTCATATATCTGCGCGTTAATATGCTTTATAATTATTTCAAGTTTTCGTGTCCTAATAATTAGCTATTTGTTGAATTTTGTTTATTCTCATCAATCTTGTCTTGTATACTTAGTAAAGGTATACGATTAATTGATGTACGATCAGAATATTTTCCTGACTTTTTAATACAACCTAAATAACGCTGAGTACCTACAATTAGTATAATGGTTTTCAAATAATGAAAGCCATTAAAATATGTGCACATTAGTATGCTTTATAGTTATGCAAATCATGACAAGTTTTTAAATTAGACAGTTTCTCAGAAGTTTTACATTAACACATAGACAGATGTACAAATACGTAACGAGGATTCGGTTGTTTCTTTTTGATCTACAGAAAAATTAAAAACAATAAAAAATAAAATACTTAATAGAACTGATTAACTTGGCCAAGAGGCTTGGCCATATTAATCAGTTCTGTTTGCCATTATTTTTATGAAATGTTCTTGTAAAAATACTAACAAACCAATCATTATTATATCTATAGCTCCAGTGGGCGATCATATTTATTGGAAGTTAATTTTTTTCTCTCAATACCTGACAAATAGGTTTAAAAATAAACATGTATATGTAATTGAAATAAATTCATACATACGTTCAAAGCTAATCTATGAAGTATTTACTTTTTATATTTAAAAAAATACAGATTCATTTCAAAATCAAAATCTTTTTTAAATTTATGTAAAGAAACAATTTTAATATCTTATTCTAGGATATCACCATAGGATATGGTGATAGCCTAGAATAAAATCATAGTGTTGCAACTACCGCAACGTCTTTAGAAACCAACACCATATGTAAAGCTGTTGCCATAATCAAAATTTAAGCAAAGAAATTGAGTTTCTTTTAAAAAAAGCATTAACTTAACTCAGATTTACATAAATGTTTGACGTATAAATATTTATTAGCCTCGACGTACACAAAATGAGCTCAGGTAAAATTATCCTGCTTTACGGAGCAGTTTTATTTTATATACGTATCAAAAAGAGAGCATCACACCTTATTATTATGATATTCATGTAGATCGTTAGCGCAAATAATTCTTTGAGTTGACAATCTAGGAATACCAGGAAAACTTGCCATGCGTCTTTGACTAATGGTCGGATCACGACGTATTTCTTGTAAGAGGACAGCCACGGTCAAATCGTTCTGTTTCTTGACCACAGAAGCCAGAAACCACTCCTTCAATCAACAAAATATGTAGTCTCGTAAAAACTCGGTATCGTTTTCACGTGGTCTATAGGGCGCTCAAATTCACGGGATATATAGTGCGTGCGAATCTCACGTCAATTTTAGACATCGGTACTACAAAACAATATCCCAATCGTTAAGCACATTAAAAAGTCCATATCAGACAAGCCGAATAGTCAGGCGAGCAATAATCAGTTCACAAAGCCAAAATCGGTAAAAAAATTTCTAATATTGTGGAATAAACGTAGTAAGCTAATCCGATAAACAAACAATAACTGTTGATTGCCGTTGTTGGTTCAAGTGACCACCGACCGGCGACTAGTCAAACGTGTTCTAAATAATAACAATAAGGTGTGTCGCTCTATTTCTCATATACACACAACATAAAAGCGTTCTGTATAGCAAAGTTATTTTACAGGAATGCATTTTGTTTATAAATATTGATTAATAAAGGTTAATAAATATTGATTTACGAATAATTTAGGTAAATCTGAGCTATATTAATGCTTGCTTAAAGAAACACACTTAGTTTTGTTAAAATTACGTTCATGGCAGCAATTTTCTATCTAGTGACGAAATTGTTGAAGGTGTTGCAATAATTATATCATTAAGATGTTTGGTTTAGAATATTACCATATCCCAAGCTAGTTTTTAAGATGATAAGCAAATCTATAATTGTACAAATTTTACAACAGTGATTTTTTAAGAACCAATAAAATCAATCTAAAGTTTTAAATAATAGCAAAAGTTAAAAATAAATACCTAAGTTTCTCATAATATGCTTGCTACAGAACTATTCTATTTTCATACCAAATTTAATGTAATATAGTTGTATATCCGTTTAAACATATAGTAGTATTTGTATAGCAGTTTTCGATCAAAAACAATTTGTGTGACTAGAATAAAGATTTTTCGGAAAAATACAAAAACAATCATATATTCTAAAATATTTATATTCAATGTGTTAATGTGGATATTCAATGACATATCAAGAGGTTCTCTACTTATTAAAAAATTTTGGGCCACTGCGAGTGGACCACCTGTACATGTATGTAAACCGCAACGTTATTTGTCTTCCTTTCTCGCTATTCGCTTGAAACCTAAGTTCTACTAAATGGATTAGAAAGAAAGTATTTATCCACGATAGTTTTCACGTATGTTAAGTTAGTGTAGATGCCTAGGTTACAGATCTATGTTAATATTTGTGAGTCATCTCCTTGAATGCAGGTAAGTTAGTAGTACCACAACGACAGCGACACTGGAGATAAATCATATTCTCAGAGATATCTCTGAATTTATTTAATCGTCCCAGTTGCGACCAATATAAATTTTAGCGCAGGAAAAGCTAGCGCCTTCAAAGCTTTAAAATAATATTTTGGAAACGGAACAACTTGGGTTCCTTACAAATTAGCTTCTACCATTTATTTTGTTTACAAACATTTTGGCACTTTTGTAGTTGGTATTTATACCAACTTCAAAAGTGAGCGATGGAATATCGTATTTAGGGTATTGTCCAATGTATTTGACACACATATCTATAGAGTTAGTGAGTTAGAAACTATTTCTATTGTTTAGAGTCCATACGAGACCATGCACAGTCTGATGGTCGATCGTGTAGAAAAAGCATTTCTATCTGAATTTGTAAAAGAGTTATGGTTATTTTCAATATTTATTCCAGACTAATTTTATCTCAAAATATCTCTCTTAAATTTGTATTTTGAAGATAATAATGCGCTTAAAAAAATTATATTTTTTTAGCTAAATACCCACAATTAAGTGATGATTTTTATTGAAAGCATCAATAATACAAGGTGTTTACATATTAGAGTTAGTGATTCATATTCTGTATTCAACGGGCCTAAAATACTGGTCCTAAATAATTGTTTTGGATTGTAGTGAATTTTTAAACAAGACGTTAACTGTTTTCTTGTGTCTAAAATTGTAATTCCTTGTAACATTCAATAGAAAAATATCAAGTGGAAATTTATTATTTATTGGTTCGAGATGGGCGCAAAACAAATTGAAATTATGAGTTGGTTGAAACTATTTGAATTGTAATAAATTATACTAAAATAATAAATGGGTCACTTTAATTACTTACTATTTACTAAAATATTAACAATTATATGTTTTGGGCATTTATAGGTAATACTTGAATCACAACATCTAAATTAATTATTATTTTTAAATTATACCATATTCCAGGGAGGTAGAAATAATACTCGAATTAAAACATCTAAATTAATGATTACTTTAAAATATTTTCAATATCTAGATAAGTTAATTACATTACTTTCTTCTGGACTTAAATTTCAAATATTATAGGAAACTATATTATTAAAACATGTTTTTGCAGACTAAATTGGTGATGATTTATTATTTACAGAATACCAGCTACATAATTTCACGCATTGTGAATATATCACGATATTATTGATTCAGCACTTGTAAAACTCTAAAAGTTTTCATTTTATAAGTCGGCTCTTTAAGAGAAGTATAATGATTAGTAGTGAATGGGTGGTCTAGAAGATGTAATGAAAATTCCAGTGAGATTATTTAATACAAGAAATATAATTGCATTCAGATCTAATCCAAAAGAATAACTTTTGATTTTTTCCCATTACCAGTACGTTACCTATAATATATGGATAAATGTGTATGATAATAAACAAATATATGATCAGAAAATTCACATACAGACAGAAATTTAAAAAATTGTCGTTTTCGTACCCGTTGGATATGGTTAGTACATTAATTCAACATTTTTCCAAAAAAATTATCAGTGTCCGGTCCATGTTTGCAATTATAAGAATGCGTATATAAATGTAGTATTGCATTGCTAATAAAAAAAATATTGAAAAATTTCCAGTTTAGCAAAGCGGGGTGCTTTCAGAGCTTGAAACGTGTCACTTAACTGGATATGACCCTTATATATATTTTCCACCATTTTCTACAATGGATAATAGGTTCTATATATTATTCTGCCCATGGATATTGGTTTTCAGAGTGAAAAGGAATTGATTTTTAAAATAAGTAATAAAGTGTTTATATGATGATTGGGATAAGGATAATAAATTCTAAATCCAGACTTGGATAAATTTACACTAATTGTAAAATTGTACTTTATTTGAATCAAGCTGGTTTCACTTTTAAAGCATTTAGCCCACTAAACTTTTTTAAAAATGTATAAATACAAAAACAACCTGATTTAAATCACTCAAAGGTCTGCTCAGTCAAAAATTTTTCATAGTAATTTTGGACTAAATGCATTAAGCTAGTAAGAAATGTTTTCATCAAGGCGACTGATCCTGAAACTGAATGCAGTTTTTGAAAAACTATTGCCAATCTTGTACTGTTAATTAGAGATTAGAGCGAATGTTTTACCTTGTCCCCTATGTAAGTTGTGTTTATTATGTCTAGGAGGAAAAAATCTAAATTGAGGTAAAATTTTAAGTACAATGTAAATCTGTGAGAAATTCTTGATGAAAAATATTCGTGCTTATAAATAAAAACGAAATGTAATTACTCATAATTGGGTATCCTATTTGTACGCTATTGTATTTAAAAACATAAAAATAATAACGCCGGTGAATAACTAAGTTGATAAAATATTATGTAAATTTGTGGTACAAATATACCCAAGCGGCATATTACGAGACTTAAATAAAATTTTCAGAGACCGAAATCTTGGAAAAAAGTAAATTGGAAAATACAACGACTATTTGCCTTCAACTTTTCTGGTTTACACATTAAAAAGCGTGTTTATCACCTTTATGAAACTAATTTAGCGGAGTGTTGAGCAGTGATATGCCATCCGGATTTTTGGTAATCTCATATTATGAAGATTTGAATGTTACCTTTAAATAAGTTTTCCATGTTTTTCATTGATTAGTTCTTGAATATTATTATTACCGAATTATCAGTGCTATTTTCATTTTCGCCTGTGTAATAAGGTTTACAGAAGTGAAGCTAAGACGTATAATCGTATAAAATAAATTAGTTTATTCTATGTAGATGCAATCATTGTGAAAGTTTATTGTCGTTGCATACGTTTAGGTAATTTTTTCTTTTATTTTTGTAAATGTTTTTAAATATTGCCGCATTTGGAAAAAGTGTTTATTTTTAATTAAGAGGTGTAGTTATACATTTTGTGTTATTGTTTTTAATTACGTGAGAATTGGAAAACACTTAAAGTGTGCATTCCAATAAATTATTTTGAAAGCCCATCATCTTATTTCAAATGTGAAAGATATTTAAAATTATTAAAAACTACATTGTTTTTATTAATTACAATGAAAAAATTACGGAATATATTCTTTGTCATTGTTTTGGGTTTTATTCTTAGATTTTTGTTCATATAAAAACTGAAACACCAAACCCAGAACAAATGGTTAGGAAAATGTTTACACAAAAATTACATCATTTGTAATTTAATTTAACCGGATTATGGTATATGTAACAAAACAATAATAAAATGAAATTATAGCTTTCACTTACGTCTGTATTTGTAACATGTATATAAAGACATAACCCTTAAAATTTTAAATTCGGACAAGCTTTCAAAAAAGACCTCATTTTATACTTGTGTTCAACAAAATGAAATATTTTAATCTTAAAATTATACTCTTTTTATAAATAACTTAATATTTGGAAATAAAATATTCGAACCGAATTATCAAATTTATTGTTTTTATTTCAGATTGCAAGATAATTGTTCGTGGATAATTTGTTTGAAACTTGTTTATTGGCCACACTATTTCTTTCTCCGTTTCCTCTTTATGACCCGCCTTGTTGTTGTGAGAGCAAGAAATTTTTTATTAGAGGAAACTAAACTTAAAGCTGATTACTTTCAGTAGTCATTCGTTAAGCATAATGGTAAACAGAAGAGCATTTGCGGTAGATAGAGATAATTTTATGAAGTTCCCATTACAAATAATAAAGTTTTTGTAATTCATCAAATTATATTCAAATAGAAACTTAATACGTAACAACCCCATTGTAAAAAAAATCAAAAATTGATCGTTGATTGAATCGTTGGTCACTTTTTACGCATTGTTTATAAAAACAATACACATATTTTGTATTTGATGATTCAAAAGTAATATAATAACTTCATTTATGTTTCGAAACATGTGTCTCACAATATTTGTAAAATTAATAAACAGACTGAAAAAGCAACGATAATCAGATAAAATCTTCGGTCCTCATCTTAGCCTTTGAGAGCTATTCAACGAATGACAAGGAAAATTCCTTTTAACCCTTATGATATTTTAAAGCACAAGAAAATGAACATTTCACAAGAGTAAAGAGATTGGGGTTGCAGCAAACTGTTTTCGAAAAGGCGCAAAGACGTTCTTTGATGTGGATGCGTTTAAAGGTTAATTAAAAATTTCAGCTTCAAGCAGGTATATATATATATATATATATATATATATATATATATATGTGTATATATATATATATATATATACATATGTATATATATATATATATGTATACATATGTATATATATATATATATATATATATATATATATATATATATATATAGGTTCCACATTATTCCCTTCTATTCAACTTCTTAAAAGGGGACGGGTTTCAATTCGGCAGCATTTTTAATTTTTTTTTTCCATTCTGCCTTATAGCTCCATCATTTGTCAACCAATTTAGATAATTCTTTTTTTATTTGAAAGCGTATACTAGAAGTATGGTACGTGAAAACTTAGTATGAATCTGCCTATGGAAATTGAAAGTACAACATAGATTTCCTCAACACTAGACAGCACAAATGCCGTGACAAAATGTGGATGATATAGGTTAAGTGATAATCCACTCAAGAAAGATACAAATAAGGTCGATATAAATTTGATGTTTAGTACAAACAGCCTAAAATAAAAGGTATTCTTCTTTGCTGAGGTATAATGTTATCGAGTATGAATACGTTTGATTTGGCTTGATGTAGTAATGATGTAACAAAGTATATGGGTAGATACCTATATATAAGCACGTATGAAGGCAGCAAAATTTCGCGTTCGGTTTGTTGTTGATTGAAATCTTACGATCGATTTTTCAATTATTTCTACGTAACAGAATATTATAAATTTTCGCAAACGTATTCAGTATACAACATAATGTTGCTGATATGCTACTTGCCTAAATCGTAAGTCTTGACGTTCTGCTGTTTTTAATTTGCATTGTGGATATCAGAAAAAGGTTCTACCAATGAATTACGGGTTCCAGCTCATTGTTCTGATACTGCAGGTACATCGTCTTCCTAATCCGCGAGATAAGAAGACCTGCTCATTCTAAATTAGTTTTTTTTGTTCTTACTTAAATATTCTATCATTAATTTCCAATCCCACAATCCTAATACTATAGAAATATTGCCACCATTAGCTATGAAAATTCAGGGACTTCTTTAAATTACTTTGCCTCTTAAGTGAGGACTTTGACAACAATATAATTGTAGGATCCAATTTGACAATTTGTAATAGTGCCCGCTAAAACTGCTGTTTTTAAGTTAGTATCGTAAATGTCAAGTAGAAATTCTGTCATTGTATTCCGGCTTCAAACATTTCAGTCCTAGTACTGCCGATGTGCTGTCTGGTTAAATGGCGAGATTCGAGGACCCGCTATTATTAAATTAGAACTGAATGACCGCTATTACTAATTATTCTTAAGAAGAGACTCGGTTTTTGAACTGGCTATTCCTCAATTCTAATTCCTCAGCATGATATCGCAGAAATATGGGTCTTTGTAAGTTGCAAAATTGGGGATCTGCTATTTTTAAATTAATTTTGTGGGTATCAAGCAGAGACTCTGTACATTGAAATTCTGATTTCAATTCCTCAGCCTGAAATGTTGCATTCCTCTGTGTATGGGTCAGCTTGGTACCGATTTCCAAAAATGTCTACCAGTAACAGTATTATATAAGTTTATCATCGTTCGGAAGCGACATTTTAGGGCAAAACTTCCAACTCTGTACTCGATAATTCCTACCCTGTATTCAATATTTATTTGAAGTCGACTCAGTTTTTCATTTTTTGGCACATATTACCACATTATTATAAAAAAATGTTAATTGCACGATTTTTAAACAATGCTTATCAAAATATAAACAGAGATATCAGAGATTGATTAGGGAACGATTTTTTCTTTAATATATTGTTTTGCGATATGTTAATTACTGTAGTCGAATGACTAAAATGGTCAATTGAAAAACAATGTTCTTTAATCAGTGCTTCGATATTTACAGCAAAAAAAAGAGCTTAATATATTTTTAAGTATTAGTTTAATTACTGTGTATTTATGTAAATTATCTGGGTAGTAGTGGAAATAAATAAAGTTCCATGCAATTATCAATTTCCGTAATTAATTAAAAACGAGGTCATATAACTAGCTTTTAAATAATTTGACAATAATTATTATACGTAATGTATCATAATTATTTGACATTCATAAGAGGTATTGACGTATATGTGCAAGTATAAATATGCATATGAACAAACGATATAGAAACGAACATTATAAGTGATATAAAATAGTACATTATGGTAATTACAAGCGATATAAAATAGTACATTATGGTAATTACAAGCGATATAAATAGTAAATTATGGTAATGATTATAACAATAAACACTGCTAATTGATACAAGAATGTGCACTAATAACCGATATAAAAACGAACATTATTAATCGATATAAAAAAGTATATTAATTATCTATATAACTACTAAACCACCTTAAATGGAACATTACTAATGTATATCAAAAATATACTACTAAGCGCTTTAAAAAAGGATCTTCCTAATCTATATAAAAACGATAACCACTAATCGATTGCAAAGCAATGCTGCTAATTGATCCACAGAATAAAGAAAGAAAGTTGTACAATATATAATATAGATTGTTTTAACAGTGTATGTTGTTAGTAATTGAACATTACGAATTGTGACTAGTGATTGGAAACTGACGTAATTATACGTAAGCTACATACACTAGTGATATGGGTAAGGAATTATACTAGTTACTCTCATGTAATTTAATAAAACAATAGATGTATCAATTATAAATATGCTGATGTATTTGGAAAAGGAAATTTCCATATTTAACAAATAAAAAAAAACATTATATTAGGTAATATTTTATGGAAAAAATTACTTTATGAAAAAAGTAAAATAATTGAAAAAGTTAAACCGTTTAAGTCGTCTTATTAGATCCCGTAAATGAAAAGTTAAAAAAAATATATATATATATAGGTATACCTAAACAAATTATACCAAAAAAATATGTGTGTGTGGGTATGTATATGTATGTATATATATATATATATATATATGTATATATATATATATATATATATATATATATACATATATACATGATGTCAAGTTTATGGACATTTGAAACTAAACATGTGGTTATTCTGATCCATACTAAATACTTATCCGTAAATTAGTATCAAAACCAGCATGCTATTAGTCAAATGAATTCTGTTACGAAGTGGACTCCAAACTACGGTACAGCTATACTAAATCACAACAGTTATTCATGATTAATCTACCTGCCAGCGCTGAGACAATGGAAATGATCACTTTACACGCGATAGTATTTCCCGTTCTGTCAAAACTTTAGACACCTGGAATGAAATTCGTGGGCGGCATTCAAATTAATTTCATTGCCAATTTATTTAAAGTAAATAATATTAATCCAACCAGCGGATGATAGAATATTAATTAGGAACCAAAGCATTAATGCAATATTTAATAGAATTTGACACTTTTAACAGACATTACAGAATGATTCAATGTATTGTATAATTCGTCGTCTTTATATATAATAGAACTAAATTAAATATTAAAAAAAAAACAAAAAAGAACAGTTTTTATAGTGTGTACTAATAGCACTCTTTTACTTGATCGAGTATGTTGTTTAAACATAAAATCTTAATAATAACTATGAATAAATATCTTTTATTCGAGAGAAAGAAAAAACAAGCATGCTAAATAGTTTCTTTAATCTAAGAATCTTTTAGGGGAAATCTACGGATTCTTAATCTATTCCAATTAGTATTTAAAGAATTCATTTATAAACCAAGTGATTTAAATTATATTTAATACTCCTTTCTTATTTTTTGTCTTGATTTTCGAATATTGGTTTGTACTCATTTTCTTTGTAATATGTCTTCTCCTTAGGTAAAAACGTATTTATAGTTATATGTTTATATATATATATATATATATATATTATGAGAAATTGATCTGAAACTAACCATATGGTTATCAAAAGGGTTACTAAATACTTATCCGTAAATTAGTGTCTAAACTAGCATGCCATTTGTCAAATGAATTCTGTTACGAATTGGAATCTCCAACTACGTGACAACAATACTAAATCACAACAATTATTTATGATTTATATTCCTGCCAGCGCTGAGACAATGGAAGTGATCACGCGATATTATTTTCAGTTCTGTCAAAACTTTAGACACCTAGAATGAAATTCATAGGCGGCAGACAAATTTATGTCAATTTATTTAACGTAAATAAATTGACATAATTTTGTTTAGTTTGACATAATCTAACCAACGGATTATAAAATATTAATTAGGAACCAAAGCATTGATGCAATATTTAATAGCATTTCACACTTTTAACCGATATTTCAGACTAGTTCCATATATTGTATACTTCGACGCCTTTTTGTATAATTAAACTAATTGAAATTAAATAAAAAAATCAAAAAAGTAGTCTTTGTAGTATGTACGAATATCACTCTTTTGCTTTCTTTTTAGGGTCTTTTGGGAGAAATCTAGGGATTCTTTTTTTATATATATATTTATATATATATATATATATATATATATATATATATATATATATATATCAACCGATGCTAGTTGTAAACAAGCCGTGTCGGTGAACCATCACGGTTCCAAGAAAATTTCTGCATGTACCTATTATTTTACCTGTCGTATTTTCTATCCACAAATATATAAATATTATTATTATGTGAGATACATATTAAAGGATCCCGTATGTTGAATCGTCATTTTTTTCCATCTCCTAAACTACCAAACGGAACTTAACTGTGACAAAATTTGTACGTAATAACACATAATTTCTTTTCACATTGGCTGTTGACGTCCCTAAAACATCAGTTTGACGATTATTGAATGTTAAAATTATGGCATGTGTAACGAAATTACAAGGGTTCCAATTTATTAAGACATTTTAAAAATAATTTCATTATAAATTTTTCTTATGTTGCCGGACGGTTAAAAGGAAAAACAATAAATAACTAAACCCCTCGGTATGCTAGGCTCAAGTAATAATATAAAACTATCTTAGTTTTATTGAAAGATGATATTTAATATACCTGTACGCCATATATATATATATATATATGTGTACATATATATATATATATATATATATATATATATATATATATATATATATATATATATATATATATATATATATATATATATATATATATATATATATATATAACCTCACTTCCTCAAAACCATTCACAAAATGATCCCCAAAGGAAGCAATAGGGCAACCGTATTTATATTAATTCCTGGATTAATATGATCAGTGACCTGAGACTGCGACGCTTCGAATACAATTAATTATCATTCAATAAAAGAAAAGCGCCCCTGCTGCCTACGGCTATGGCAATGGGCGGTTCGTATTGTATCGTGTTAGAGCTCAATTTGATATTTATTGCATTTTTCCAATAGTACCTCTTTATTCACTTTAACCACTTCCTGTTCTTTACTTCTTTCTGAAATTTTAATTCAATGTTTTGATTATAACATCAATAAAATTTTAATAAAGTTTTAAGAAAATAAACTTTATATTATAAGAAATCTGAAACTAATAATTTGGACTGAAGCTTTAAATTTTTACGTAAAATGTAAAGAGTAGTATTAGGAAATATTAGTTGTATTACCTCAAAGAAAACGTTTTATACTTATTTGACAGTACATGTCGCCTGAGTAAAATGCTGCTTGTTTCATTTTTAATTTTTTTTGCAGTTAGTGTTATGAATATAATATTTAACACAAAAGTCAAATTTGTATAAACTTTTATTATAATTTAGGAAAAAAAGGCTTTAGATGATAGCCGATACCAAATTATTTATTTTTGCTTTCATTCCAAATTTTGTAAGTAAAAATTAAAAACTTTATACTATTAATTAATTTAAATATTCGCACTAAAATTATTGACCTAGAAAATGTTACTTTTTCTTTTTACGTTTTAATTACAAAAAATATCTTCCTAACAGACAGAGTACAACAAAAAATATAAAAAGTTATTATAAAAATTAGAATGTAGAAACTGACACTCATAACTCACTTTATAGAAATTATCGTACATTTGACCTAAAAGTAAATCACCGGTTACATGTTTTAATAGTATATATAAATCGTTTTATTAGTTACCTAGAACCTTTTGTAAATGCACATAACGGAAGATTTTGAAAATATTTAATACTCTCAAAATCTTTTGTTATTTTACGTCACTAGTAGTTTTACTTATCAAACTAACTGGCATTTGCCTGTAAGTTAGAAAAATTAATGAAGTTATTAAATATTAACAAAAAATTAAATATGATTTATGTTTAAATGGATTTTGCATACTTTAAAGGGAGAGCGATAATTTATTTATCCCTTATTTTAATTTCCTTAGTAAGCTATATTGTTCTAACTAGAATTATTAAACGACTACATACTACAAACATTTTAGTTAAGTTTTAAGTTTTATGCTTAACAATGATCCCATGTCTTTCCTTCAAATAAAGCCAAATATTTATTACTCTTATGAGGAAAATAAAATGTAATAATATTTTCCTCAAAAGTGTAATAAATATTTATGTAATTGATGTAACTCTCTACGCTTGATGTAACCTACGATTACTCGTAGGTTACATCAATAACTAAAAATAAATGTTCAATGAAATAAAAAATTCAATTAAATTATGTAAGTTTCGTATTATTACTGTAGCCTAGCTTACCGTGGGCTTTAGTTTGTTAATATTTTTCTTTTTAAACGTCCGGCAAAGTAAACCAAATTTATGATACAATTATTTTTAAATACGAACCCTTATAATTTCGTTACACATGCCACAACTTTATCATTTCCTAATCTTCAAGCTGATGTTTTAGAGAAATCGAAAGTCAGTGTAAAGAGGAATTACGTGTTATTACGTACAAACTTTGTCACGGTTAAGTTCCGTTTGGTAGTTTTGACAAAAAAATTTTTAAAAATTTTTTTTTGGGTCAATGGTAAGACGCGATCCTTATAGTAATTACCTTACGAAAACTTGTATTAATTAGTCATTGTCGTGCCATGTGGGTACGATTCAACATATGGGATCCTTAAATAATGCGTATCTTATATAATAATAATATTCAGTTATTTGTGGATAGAAAATACAACAGGTAAAATAATAGGTATATGCAGACATTTTCTTAGAACCGTGATGGTTCACCGACACGGCTTGTTATATATATATATATATATATATACAGTAGATAATAATGTTAATAATTATTTTCCAATACAGGTATTGTATAAAGGCATGTAACTATATACACCTTAATACCTAAGGAGGAGACAAAGCACAAGGAAAGGAAGTAAAAAAATTCAAAAGGCAAGAGAAAAAGAAGAAAGAAATATTAAATAAAATTTAAACCATTTGGTTTTTATATTAATTCGTCAAACGTTAATGGGAGTAAAAAAATCCCTAAAGACCCTATTTCTCCCAAAAGACCCTAAAAAACAAAATAGTGATATTCGTGCACAATATAAAAACTTTGGTTTTTTAATTTTTTTTTAAATTTCATTTAGTTCAATTATACAAAAAGACGACGAAATATACAATATATGGAACTAGTCTAAAATATCTGTTAAAAGTGTGAAATGCCATTAAATATTGCATCAATGCTTTGCTTCTTAATTATTATGTTATAATCCATTAGTTGGATTAATTAATATTTACTTTAAATAAACTAGCAATGAAATGAATTTATCTGCCGCCTATAAATTGCATTCTAGGTGTCTAGATTTTCAACAGAACGGGAAATAACATCACGTGATCACTTCCATTGTCTCAGCGCTGGCAGGTAGATAAATCATAAATAATTGTTGTGATTTAGTATTGTTGTTACGTAGTTGGAGATTCGAATTCAAAACATATTTCATTTGACTAATAGCATGCTGGTTTAAATACTAATTTACGGATAAGTATTTAGTAGTGCGTTGAATAACCAGATGGTTAGTTTCAGATGTCTATCTATTTGACATCATAAATATATGTATATTTATATATATATATATATATATATATATATATATATATATATATATATATATATATGTATATATATATATATATATATATATGTAATGTCAATGTCAAATTGATAGATTTAATAATATTTATAGTTTTAGTAATAATGACTTACCTTAAGTGCCCGTATATGTAAGACATAATATGAGGAATTATTGTAATAATTAGAAAAGTAAGGTAAGGAACTTTAATTATTAATGAAAACATAAAATAATCTCCACGAACAATGGAGATAGGAGAATTTGAGACTTACGACCTTATAACATGTTTAAAACACTTAGAAAGAAAAATGCCAATAAATTTTACTGCTGAAAATTCATACGTGTTTAGCTATCTTTGTAAAATTATTAAAACGATCAAAACAAGAATACGCAAAATATCCCATTATTCGGTGAATGACTCGAAATATTTCCTCTGAAATAACGAAGAAAATTAAAGTTACACAAGATTCCGGTAAGAAATGTTTAATTGAATAAAATTCAGTATGAGAGGTGGTTTTTCATGTCAAACCCTTTAAAATTGAAAACTGACATTCTTTTTTCTAACGTTACAATATCATTGTTAATATATAAATTTAATATTTTAATTTATTTCTTAAAAAAATTTTACATGTATGCATGTGAATGCCAAGCGCAATCCTTTGCGAATTCTCACGCATGTGTATGTGTATAATATATTAGTTCTAATAAATATATCAGTTTTTCCAGTGAATCCTTTGCTTCGGCAAGTAAATAAGTAAAAAAAACTATGAAAATTTCCGGAAGAAAACTTAGAGTGTCCTGCTTCTAGAATTCCTTTTAGGGTAAAAATCAACCCGAGCAAGAGGTGAAGATGTGCTCAACTATAATTATATATAGATATCCAAACATAAGTTGTAAAACCAGACTATTTAATTAGTAAAAATTAGGTTATCCCACAGCTCTAACACTATAAAAGAAAACCATCATACCCATATGTATATGTAATATGTAATTATTTATCTCTCACATAAATTAATTTTTCTAGTATTAAGTATTACAAAAGAAATTTTCCAGATAAAATATATAAACGAAATTTTTTATAAATTCTGAGCGTGTGAAGACTATAAAACAGTTAATTTTTCAAAAATATTCCTATTTTTTACAGTTTGAGATTCTTTAGGTTTTATTTCAACTCAAAATTATTATATTGATAACCCAGTATATAATATATTTAGTAAAAACGTAAAGCCGACCAGGAAAAAAATATAAAACCGCTACGCCAGCCATCGCCAATCTTTTCTCAAATAGAAAGATCAATTATGCAACAAAAACATTTCGCGGTACAAATTGTGTTATATTTGTTGGCATAACAATCGTGAAATTGTGGAAATGCAAATTTTGCACCCTACACCTTATTACTTAGCTACATGAAATCTGGAAACTTTAAAATAAATTGATAGATAATATTGTTGGTAAGAAAATGAAATTATCAATCAGTGGTTAAAGTGAAAAAGTGGTCTTTACCAACATTAGATAAAGAATGTTGGTAAATACCACTTTTTTATTGGGAGAAAAATTTAACAATCAAAATTAAAATATGACTTCCAATGTTTCGCAAATAAATACTTTTATTATTAAATTATCAATGCTTAATTATTCCTCCAATCGTAAAACTTTGGGAGTTTCCCCAAAAATTGTCAACACCAACCCGACAAAATAGCGTATTGCTTGCTTATTTAAACCAGCTGGTAAAATATAATCCAATGGAAGTTATGGATAACTTATAATATAATTATAATTTATTGAAATACGCTGCAGGAAAATTCAAAAATATATTTTTAGGTCCACATATTGAAAAAATTTTTTTAATCCCAGAGACTCAATTTATATAATCATTGACTATATACTCGTTAAGTAAACATTCTAACATTAATATCCATTCATCGTCAATTTGAAATCATACATTTCTTTATTTATGAACAGATGACGAAATATTATTTACATAATCTTCAATACTTGTACTTCTTTCTAATGTGGTGCTTAGCGTAATGCGTCACTGACCTGAACGTGATGGCTTAGTCTCCTTCACTTCTGAGAAAAAGTACGCAGGTGTCTTTAAAGAAGTTTTCACTTTAAAAAAAATCAGTTTATATCTATTTTCACTTACCTCGCTTCTCACACATGTTTTTAGCTCATAAACGTGGAAAATAAATACAAAACGTTATCTTTTATTAACGAAAAACAACACAGCTTAAGTGATTAAGGATTTAGCAGAAGAGTAACTATATTTGCATCATCTTTAAAATTATAGTTCACCTCTTGCAACTGACTTTAACAGTTGTTTTGTCCTTGGGCTTGTCTTAACACTTATTATTCCACGGAAGTAATCACATCGTGTTACTGTTTTTGAAGGGGCTTTTATTCTACAAAAATAATGAAACCATACCCTATTATGAATGTAAGTTTCTAATTATGCTGGAAATATTAATGTCAAGTAAATTTTTATTATATATTTAAGTGATGCGTTACATTTTCTCGTGACGATGGTCTAAAAATATGATAATATCACCATATCCCTAACTTTTTAGTAACATGTTTTATGTAGCTCTTTGCCGTTTAAATTCGATATATATATGTTTATACTGTTTTGAACCAATATGTTTGATACACTCAATTTTTTGATTTGGGTATTTATATCTGGCGGTTCATTAATTTTATATAATACAGTAGTCGATTTCAGATTTACGCGATTTTCAAGTAATACTAATACAAACAAATTAAGGAAACGAAAACAAAAAGAATTGTATATTGTTCTAAGAACCTGAGGAAGAAACACAAAAATCAGGTTTGTATTCAGTTTTTAGTTCACAATTAAATAAAACTACGTGATATAGTATTATTTCTACTTTCTTTAAGTTCTTTACTACGACCTAGGTTTCATTGTATTACAACATCTTCAGGTGGGCAATTAGCAAAGATTAACCTGAAGATGTTGTAATACAACGAAACCTAGGTCGTGGTAAAGAACTTAAAGAAAGTAAAAATAATACTACGTCACGTAGCTTCATTTAATTGTGAATAATGAATTTCTATATAATTAATTCCAAATCTATTCAACATTTTTCAGTTTTTATCGGATGTGAATATTCAGTTTCATTCGGGTGTGATATTTCAAAACATTGGTCCAAAACTACACAATATTTGCAATGTAGACCAATAAATTGATAAGATATTCCAGAAATGGTATATTCCGTAGCTGTATATAGGTTATATGTGAAAATAATAAATTTAGGTAATCTTTTTCCACATGCTTTTATTAGGTTCAATGTATGAATATATGTGCGTATGAATTTACAGAATTTTTCAATAAAATTTTCATCTATTTTCAGAGATCAGAATTTAGCACACGTATCAATGAAAAACGTACAAATTTTCAAAAACATACAAATTTTCACATATTAAAAACTTGTGTTAATACAAGTATCAGAAAAAAAAATCACATTTAATAAAACTAAATAAAACTTTTCTTCAGTCTTGAAAAAAACATTTGTATGGTATTAAAAACTTAAAAACAGATATTTTTAGTAAGATTTACTAAACATCTTTAATTAATGAGATTTTGGTCAAGAGCGAAACTATATGTCACAACTCGGTACAACTTAATTTTTGAATAAGCTTAAAATAAGAATAACGAGATTGACATAAAAATTAACTTTTATGTAAAAGAAGCGTGGGGTACTTGATATAAGTTGTCATGATGTTTTGTGATCCCAGTCTATTTGTAAAAGAATAAGACTCTGTCATTATGAAAATGTATGTCGGAAGCACCCCACGTTTTTTGACGCATGATTTTTTCAACTAAAATATTAAACATATTTTTTTAAATAAAATGATATTGGTAAAAATAAAATGATTGACAAAGCGTGGCGCACTATTCGTAAGGGTAGAGTCAATATGAAAATTTCAGTCGAGAGCACCCAACGTTTCTTGATCCACGCATTTTTTCAACTGAAAAATTAAATATAACTTTTGAATACAAAGATTTTAATTAGAATAAATGACTGACGAAATGGGGCGTACTATTTGTAAAGGTAGAGTCAATATTAAAGTGAAGGTCGTGACAACCCCACGTTTTTGACTCACACTTTTCTTCAACTAAATAATTAAATATAATCTTTAAATATAAAGAGTTTGACAAGAATAAAGTGATTGACCAAGCGTGGCGTACTATTTATAGAGGTAGAGTCAATAGGAAAATATAAGTCGAGAGTACCCCTCGTTTTTTTCACTTACGTATCTGTTTATCTGTTCAGTTTTTAGAAACCTACGCAATGTCTATAGAAAATAACGATATTCCGAAACTTTATAATGTTTTAACGTGTACTATATTTTTAAACCTATGAAAGATGTAGTAGGCAATAAAGTTAATATACGAAAATAAATATTTATATATAGTTTAATGGAAATATTACATACCCTTAAATGTTTATAAATGCCTAAATATCCAAGCCCTATAATATAAATTGTATTAGTACTTGACAGATTTTCTATAAAGATTTCTATAAAATTCCTCTTGACTAAGCATTTGATTAATTTAATAAAGAGGGTATTTTAAATCAAGTCGACCAACAAGTGTCCCTAATTAGTCCAGCAACAATGCAGTGCTACGTATCTCCACGTGGAAAATACAACTCATTTAAATATTATTGTGCGTATGCTTGGAATTTTTTTACGCCTGTAATTTTGTTTGTTTGAAATTCTCACTCGTACAACGTAAGTGTATATAGAACAATACTCGCGAAGAGAAATTGAGAATAAATTCCTTTTGGAGTCGAACATATTTTTATGACGAAAACACAATTTATGTGAAAGGAAAAATCAGTCTATTTTTGATATGGTTTTTTTATCTCACCGTATTTTGGCGGAGAAATAATTTTCCTGTTCGAATCGACTTAAAAAAGGAGGCGGTTCTAAAATCAACTGTAATTTTTATTCGTGTATGTCACCTTATATCTCCGGCATTTATTCACCAAATGGGATGATTTTTTTTATATACTCTCAGTGTAGGTCCCACGAAAAAATTGGTTATAATCTGATAATGACAATTGAACAAACACCATAGAATTGCACAATACTGAACAGTATGTGTATACATACCGAACAGTATGGGTAATCAAGTTTGATTGATAAAGGTATTATGATAATCTAAAAGACACCACTAAGGGTGACATAAAATTGCCCTCTAGCAAAATTTAGATTCAGTAATGTTGTCAGTCACTCAGTGCGTTTTAATTATTTTGATTTGTCTTTACGTAAGCAAAAAAGTAACAAAGCAAATAGGTAGAAAATATATAGGGACAATGAGTTTTTAAAACGATTTTATTCAGCTTCACGTTCCATACGTCGTTCTTGATAATATTGTTATGCTATCGATTATTTTTACTTAACTGATTATTGTGAACTTTTCACGCGTATTCAGTCTCCAGTAAAATAATAAAAATTATAATAGTTTCAAGCCTAAAATCATAAAAGTGCACCTGCACTGCCTGCCTAAATTATGAGACCAAAAAATATGTCGTTTTTAAATCAGTATTATGGGTCAAACAGAGACTCTTACTAAACTTTAGGTTCCAACTACTCAGTCCTTATTTTGCGGAGTTACTGCCTACGTAAACCTTTAGACTTTAAGATCAATTCTTTGAAATTAGTATTGTGGGTCTAAAACATTAAATTTCTGGATACAAATCCTTAATCCTGATAGTGCAGGGGTACTGCCTACCAAATTCATGAGACTTGACAAAATGTTGTTTTAAATTATTGTTTTGAGGATTCAAGTAGATGCTCTGTCGTTGAAGTCTACGTTCTTTTTTCTCAGTCTTGACTCTGTTTTGATACTCATTGCTCAAGCAGAGATTCTTTGCATAAATTCTAGATTTCTTGCTTTTAAGTCTGGTAAAGCAGGGGTACTCTCTGGTAAAATAATGGGATTTGAGTATCTGACTATCTTTTTTAAATTAGTATTGTAGGTCTCAAACCGATGCTTTGACATTGATCTACGTATTCTAATTCCTCAGCCAGATTTTGCAGTGATACGGCTACCTAAATCACGATACATGACAAACTTCTGGCTTAAGATTGGTAAAGAGGGCCATGATAAATTATCCAGATAGACAAACGAAATGATAAAATTTAGCTGCAAATGAAGACAAAAAACCTCTTCACATTAAACAATTTTATAATGGGGTCGACTATGTATTAAATGCTCAAAAGTAATTGTGGGTCACTAATCTAGAACTTTATAGAATTTCTTCACACGACTAAGAAGCCAGATACGATTTTCAAGTTCGAACAAAAAAAAAAGTTACGTAGTAAATGTGTCTGAAGATTTAATTTTACTGTAATCAAAGCCTCAGATTGCTGCCCCAAAATTATTAAGAACTTTTAATGAATCATCGCTTATACAATAAAGTCATTTATTTAAATAAAAGTTTTTTATCTATATTTTTTGTATGTTAACTCATATTTCCGGAATTAATAAACCAATTTGGATAATTCTTCCTTCTTTCGAACTGTATAAGTGAAGTATCATTAAATTTTTTTGGTATTTGACAACGGAAATTGAAGAGACATCAGAGAATTCCCTAATAATAAATAACAAAGGTATACTGATCTAATTTCAATGACATAGGTCTAACAATAATTTTAGCATGTTAAAGGTACTAGAAAAGAAACTAAAAAAATTATGTTTTGGTAAGTAAAAATTTAATTAACCATTATCACAATTTTTTTTCGTGTAGTCACCGCAGAAAAGTTTGACACATTTTTAGCACTTAACAGTCGTTTCATTAATAATAAGTCACTGCTAGATGTTGAAAGACCTAGAACTTCACGGTTCGATAAACGCTTTTTCAAAGTACTAGGCTGAGGCTAAATTATATACTTTTACCAAGTCTATTGACAAATTTAGCAAAATTATTCTGCTTTTTATAGTTGCATTATGGCAGACAAATTAAATAAATGAAAATTAAAACTATAACCCATCTTTTTGTCTAGTGAGCCATATCATGTATTGAGTACAACTTGTCATTAGTGCCTGCGCCACTCTTTGTTTTATTATAAAATAATATCATCTCCGGCTTCTTCTTTTGTCCCTCTCCATTCGTGTCATCGTGATGCACAGAAGATAATACTACAATAGTTTTAATTTTTTGAGACATAGGAATACATAGTCAGTTCTTCGTGAAAACCAAATATCGTTGAGTGTAATTCATAATATCTGTTAGGCAAAAATATTTGTGATAATTTTAAATTTTTTTCCATATCACGCATTATTTTTAGATTGTCTTTTGTAATTTTTTTGGCTAAATCAACAATTGTGAAATATTTGTCCATAGTTACATTACATCCTATATATTTGATTGGCTCAGTCAATCGCTTGACCAAATTTTGGTGTCGTTAGGGGTATTGTATGAACCATCTGGCTGTTTGCCTACCTAAACTTTAAAGTTCTGGAGGTAGGCAGTCTTAGCATCGAGCTTGCATAATGTTTTGTGTTTGTTGCAGAGATTGCATAATGTTTTATGTCACATTTGTTAGACTTGCTTGGCACATATACCAAACCTGAAAATCTTTCTTTAAACCCTGGCAACTGAATCGGAGTCAGTTTGTCTTCAGCTAGTCTAGACTATCGAAACGTAGCATCATGAGGATGAACAAAAAACGTTTTGCTGACAAAGAGTCCGAAAAAAATACTATTCCAGTTTTATCATTTGCCCAGAGATCGACAAAAAATCAAATGTGATGATCGTAAAACTCCAAATATTGTCAGTAAAAAGCCAACATTTAATCATAAGTTAATTCTTTAGTATCACGTTCCTTTTGAAATTTGTCACGAATACGAAATATATACACATTTGTATGGTTCATTATCAATTTTATAATACTTTTATCAAAAAATAACATAAGATAATCAGTTTTACTTTTAGCACTTCTTGTCGGTTTCCTTGTGCCTGGCAAATAAGTAACCATATTATGAGATCTTTGTCTTGCTCTTAGGTAGGTGGACATTGGTCATTGGACGTTTGTTGGGGGTTCGTAGATGTTCTTGATTCTTCAAAGACACTTAATTTTGAGCTTGAATAATTATCTGGCTCCGTAAATACAGCAGTTTTTTTAACATAATTCTTCATTAGACTCGTCGAAAGTCAAAAACTCAAAAAGTTCAAGTTCAAGTCAAAAACTCCACCTATTTTAAGCCATGATGAGGTATTTCTGCAAAAGATAAATATCCCTAATAAGACAAATGTCACAGCAGAATACATTTCAATAAAATAAAATAATAAATATATAGCTTATAAATATAAAAAAACAACAGAATATAATTGCATCAGCTCACTATATCAAAACATGAAATTAAGTCTATATTTATTATTTTAGAAATATATACCTGTTCAAACTTGGTAAACAATTATGTTCTTTTGAAGTCAACAAAATAAAACAAAAAAGAAAAACATTTCGAATATATGCTTACCTAAATTTGAACTACACTATTAGTCGCGATGACCCAAGGCACTATTCTACAATATGTCTAACTACTTCCGCTGCGCGAGTGACACTGAGGCGCGTGGGACTAACGTGTTAGAAAGCTAGTAGAAAGTTCGGCGTGCTAGCGCAAGTAACTAAAAATATAACTCCAATTAAAAATCAACTGGCATCGCGGAGACCCCGTGCGCCTAATTTTAGAGTAATATGATCTAAAATAGAGGTGAAACATTCAACATCTATATCATTCAATTGATGAAATCTTGCGGAAAATTGTATAAAAGAAGAAAGACTTTCATTAGGACTTATGCAATAGAATAACTTCGAAACTCATTTATGCTGATGATATTAATTTTCTTAGATGCCCCTTCCTTCACGTGACGGCGAAGCTTGAAAAAATATAAACTGAGTGACAAAAAGCAGAAATGAAAAAGAATTCCAACAAAACCAAGGATGTGTTTCTACCTTTAAACGAGCTAAAAATTTTCAACTCTGAATATTCGACGCTAAATGTGCAGCAAGTTTACGGGGTTAAATAATTCTTCGATATGTGCTTATGGTCATTTATTATTAGATGACCGGCGGTCACCACCAACGATAAGCTGTGATCTAATTCCAAAAGAAAGATTTAATTAGTGAGCTAATCACGCAAATGAATTTTTTTGAGTATACATCAAGAAAAAAGACATCATGCTATATAGAATGTGCACAAGAGTGGAATCCTCAGGGTTGGTGAAATTAAAATTGATTACGAGAAACTTAAAAGAAGTTAGTTGTTAGGGAGGCTGAGATTATGTGCAAGACATACGGACAGCTTCAAAATGAGGTCAAAAACCGTGGCAAAAGCTTTTGTTTCCGTGGCAGATATAAGTTAAAAGAAAAGTGAGAAAAGATATAGGTAAAAAAGTTAAGTTGCGGTTTAATAAAGGTATAACTATTTTTAATTAACGAAGAACTAGCATTTCGCCTCAGTTTGGGATGACAGTTTAAGATTGCTCATATAGTTTGTTTCTCAATCATGTACAAAATTGTTCACTTCTACATAATATTTGTATAATATATCTGCATCACATAAATTTAATAAAAATATAACATTAACATTATATACTTTTATTTGCCTACCATCAAACAATTATAGATATTGAAGCAGGACAAAAAATATATTTTAGTCTTGTCACAAATAACCGTGGACAACCTAGTCATTCCTTTTATCTCGGTCTGCGAAAGTAGCTTCATAACTGGTCAGATTGTTTTGTAAAGAATTTGTGCAATGCGGCTAGGTATTATTAGTATATATTGATTTTTATGTTGCTTACCTTTATCTCACATTATTATTCTTTTTTCACTTGTTATTTTACTCATCTATACGGTTAATAAAAGTGTGACAAAGAGAATTCTGTGCATGGAAAATAATACAAAAAGAGTGATTGATTTAGATTAAATAGTGATAATAGAAATCAGAAAATAAATTTTTAGAATTGTTGTCTGTTTCTCTGTACTTCAATTTATTCGTTAATCACGTTAAATCTGCTAAACGGATTTTAATAAAATTTTATATGGTAATAGTATATATATATATATATATATATATATATATATATATATATATATATATATATATATATATATACATATAAATATGTTATTTTTCCTTTTAAACAAAAAGTGAAATGTGAACCAAACAAATTGATCAAGTTCTTTTGATTGATACTTTCTGAGTACTAAATGTAATTTAGATTACTATTTATTGATAAACTTCTAATTATTCTGAATAAATTAATTCTTCTCTTAAACTTTTTTAAAGGGGCAGTTTTTGTTAAACGAATAAACATATAATATATAAACATCCAAAGAAAACAAGAATATGTTATGTAAAACTCAACGTCCTACCACTGATACTGTTTTACCACAGAGCTTTGAAGCTACCACTTACTTCAATAGCATTATTAGTAACTTTACTGATCAATAAAGCACTGAAGAAAAATGTCGAATTGGGGCTGATTCACAAAAGTGAATTACATAATCCCCCCTGAAATATTTTGTCATTCGTCGCCGCTCTATTACAAACTGGGATCGTCAACTATGCGACAGCACTACTCCATCACCTGTCTTGTTTATAATTTATCCATCTGCTGTGTTGGAAAACTGGAAATTATTATTCTACACGCAAGGCGATGCTTTGTAGGAAGACCGAAAAGGAAGTAATGGTTTAAATTATTTTGCTATTTGACGTTTCCCGTCATCCTTTGTTTCATAACTCATAAAACAAGAATAGGCATAAAATAAACTTCGCTTTACCTTAGGGTATAAATATTAGGGTATGGTATAAATATTAATTCTCATATGAACTAATATTCACCAACAAAAAAAAATTAAAAAGAGGCAAGAAATTACAAAATATTCCAGAACAAATTCTCTGGTATTTCTTAATGATCAATAGTGTAAAAAATACGATTATTCAGACAATAAAATGGTACTACTTTTTCACCAATTACTTCCTTTTATCAGTAGTGTCTATCGTTTTTGATCGTACAGTTAAATATTTAAATCATAGTGATCAATGCACCATCAATACAAAACACTTTTTTTCGAAATGTTTCAGTGATGTTATATTTAATTAGGCGTATTTAAAAATATGTAGGGTTTTAAGTAATGACCGCATATTAGAATTGAGGAAATAGAATTAAACATACATGCATTCATTATTTACATTCATTATTTATTGTAATATACGTGTAATTAGAAAAGTTATCATGTGTTCTTTTAATGAATACACTTGCTAGAATAACAATTATTGTTTTTCAGTTAAAGCACTTAGTGTTAATTGATAGTACTGCTCTTAATTAAATGCATGTAAGAAAAATAGAACCAACGAATTAATCCGAAAATAGGATAAAGAAAAAAGATAAGTACTAGAACGTAATAAGTTCATATTTTTAAGCTCCCTCTTGAGGAAAGCGTATAAGCAAAGACAATCACAACGAGCGATGATAGATAAACCATATATTGAATTTTAATACCTAAATATAAAATAATAGATATGATATATAATTTGCTCTTATTACGATTCAATGTGTTTGTAAGTGTATGCCTAAAATATAATCAACAATATTCTGTCCAATCAATAAAGTAATTACGTTTACTTGAGTACTTGGATTATTGAATTTAAGTTGAACTATTTTTGAATCAAAAATAATGTAAATGGTTACTCTACAAAAGCTCTAGACCAAAGCAAAAGTTTAAAGAGAGAAGTACACAATTAAATGAAACTACGTGATGTAGTATAATTTCTACTTTCTTTAAGTTCTTTACCACGACCTAGGTTTCGTTGTATAACATCTTCAGGTGTGCTGTTAGCAAAAATCTTTGCACGTGGTTAATAACTTAAAGAAAGTAGAATTTATACTACATCACGTAGTTTCATTTAAGTGTGAATAGTGAACTTCTACATAATTAACGTCAAATATATTCAATAGGTAAGAATTTAACTAATATTTAAAATTATTATATGGAAGTAATATTTTCAGTAATTTTTTTTCAAATATGGTTCACGTTTTGTAACTTCCAAAGTTGTTGAGTATGAACTCAACAAATACGTAATAACAGAACTCAATAATTTCGTATGTTCCAAAGTTGTTGAGTTCTGCCGATAAGCAACAAATTACTATCAGTGCTACATGTGACTTGGGCAATAAGTCACATGTAGTATAAGTCACTAAGTTTGCGTCAGCCTCGTACGTTATTACAAATTTTTAATTACAGCTCGTTTTGCGATACCTAACAAACATATAATTTAATGCCTCTAAAACTATTCATAAATAGCACAAATGTATTGAACCACTCTTCTTAGACTCAAGTATAAGAAAATTAGTACTACTCGTTTGTAATATACATATTCACTTAAGCTTAAACTAGGCAAACATCACACATATAGACGTCATGTACCTGCAAAATATGCACAAAATTTTAATAAACAACGCTCGACTCGAAGTGGCGACGTCATTCCGCTTTACTGCATGTCAAGTAAATTACGAGCAATTACTGCGACAGTCGGCAAGCGGGTCGATCCCGTTCACACCGCTACATGTTGTCTCAAAGTATTGGTACGGATAAGCTAGGTAGACATGAGAAATGGGGATACAGAGCGAATAAGTTTTTTTTGCAGCAAGAATGCTTTTCATTAACATTTTTAGAACCCATTACGCGTGAAGATAAGCTTTTGATACTTTTGGAAATCTACATTTATAACGCTAAATAATGATAAAGAATTCCATTTTTTTTGATAATAAATAGGTATTTGCCAAATAAATCAGACTATTTGGTAAATGATTCAGTTCAGAATGCTTTTTAGGTTTAATTTTTACTTCTTGCATTTTGGAATAGTATAAAGTCATGTTTTATTTAAAATTATTTTAAGTTCCTTTGCCGCCACTGTAATTTTGTATTCATAATAAAAAAGCTTAGGGCTTTTGATAATGCAGTGCACGATGGAGACCTGTGTACGGCTGCTTAACGAGTAGAGCTAGAACGGTGTTTATAATCACTAGAGACCGGATTATATGCAACATAAAAAGCTTGAAATATGCATGAAAAATGCTTGAAATATGTTCGAAAACTGACATAATATGCAACATTAAATGACTAATTTTTTTGTTTGTTTTGTAAATATTATTCCTTTAGATTTAAGTTTATTGTTAGTAAATACTTGTTTTAAGTTTTACTTTATTAAGTATTTATCTTTAAAATTTATTTTTTTTTAATAAAATAAAAAACAATTAAGTTTTAGATTTTGTATTATTACAAAATCAGCATACATTTAGTAAACTATCAATTGATAGACGATAATCGATACAGTAACATGTAACATTATTTAATATTTTGTAAACGTTAACAATCAAGTATTATTCTAAATGTTCAGTGGTAAGATTATGTATTCGATCATTCAAAATATGTTTATAGCTCGAAAATGATCGCTCCACATCTACTGAGGTAACTGGGCAGAATTTGAACTTGGGTGCTATGTTAGCGCTTAAATTTTTTGGCAAAACTTCCGCCGGCCCATTAATAAAGCTATCAATTTGACAAAGATGTTCAAAGCCTGGATTATTGTTCAAAATGTCTTCAAACTTTTCTTTAAGTTTATGCGGCAACGTACTTGGCAACGTGGAGTTAATTTGGCGGATTTTATTCATTGTTTGGATGGATTCACTCAATGCTAAACAGTGAGTTTCAAGCTTTTTAATATTTTCAGGTATGTGAGAAAAATTGGTGCAAATTACAGCTATGTTTTTTTTATGGTAGAATCGTTAAATGCTGTCTTTGACTCACAAATTGCTCTTGACTCGGCACTGTCAAAGTCATTTACTACACCTTTGATGGCCTCAAAATGTTCATTGTAAACCAGTACAGCTTCTATTCATGTCCCCCATCGGGTTACAACTGGTTCGGGATGGAGAGGAACAGTTGTTATTTTTTCTTTGTACGCTTTATTACGAGCAGGTGCCTTAAGAAACACTTTTTTTGATGTACTCCATGTGCAAAGCACGTCACCTGAATCAAAATTGGGATAAAATACTTGAAGGGCCTTGGCTGCTTTGATCATATAGGGAGCAGCATCTGAAAGAAATATAAATACTCTTTCTTCTGCAGATGATTCAGGAAATATTTTTTTAATACCCTCATTCACAAATCTAGCGATCGTAGAATGATTAGTTTTTTCTAATTTTTTGCAGGCCACGAAATAGGAAGGAGAAGGTTCTAATTTCAATGTACAGACAATTAACTTCGCTATATGACGACCACAACTGTCGGTAGTTTCGTTAGCTGAAATCCAAATAAGGTTCTCCTTGAGTTCATTACGTATTTCTTCCATAACATTTTTATAAATTGTTGGTATACAATTTTCACGCAATGTTGATTCGTCTGGTATATTTTGATTTAAGTAATATTTTTGCAGAAACTGTTTGAGAGTAGGATTTTTTAGTTTATGGAGAGGAATATTACTTGCAAGCAATGCTTCACATAAATCCATGCTAAACTGGTTGTTTTTTTTACATTTAGAGCTAGAGGTAGACGCGGTTATAAGTTGTTGTCGTGGACCTTTTTTCTGCAATCCTGCGACGTAAACACTTGTCTTGACATGTTGGTTTATTTGAAACTTTTTAGTGCAAGAAATATTTTTCTCGCAAACTCGACAATATAAAACATTTCCGTCGTAAGTAAATGTTCCAGGGAAGTCACTTATCCACGAAGACACACTTTTTATTTCGGGAGGCATTGTACAATTTCACACAAAAAATTTTAACTGCAAGCAATAACATGCGTAATAGGTGGGAGGAAGGAGTAGTGCGGGAGGTGAGCGCGACGATCATTTGTCTCTTTCATTTTATTATCGTACCAAAACAAAAGACGCGCGGCTGCTGAGTGCGCTGTGCTCGAAAAATACTGTAAAAATACTGAAAAATACTAAATTATAGCGATAATATGCATCATCACTAGATCTTAGGAAAAATATGCTATTAGCGCTGAAAATGGCTTAAATATGCAAATGCATATGCAAATATGCAAATGCATATAATCCGGTCTCTAATAATCACGTAACTAAATATAGCAAATTATTGATGACCAGCAGTATTTCTGGTGCGCGAAACTACGCATTACGATATTTAACTCGTTTACTCAGCGTGGTAATTATGGGCATTAATTTCAAGGATACCCGCTTTAGACAGACCTATTTCCAGAGATCTGGGACAAACTGTTAATGATGTTAAATGATGAATCTTATGTTCTTTGATATTAGTTTCGTTTCAATATAAGAGGACCACATTTACAAAACACTTTTAATTATTTGACCAATAAATATTAAAAACTCCCTTTTTTCAACGTTTGCTACATTTACACATAATTATGAAAGTTCAATTTTGTTCAATAAAACTTGATAAAATCTTAAACAGTTTTAGAAACCATCGAACACAAATTATAATTAACCATCACAAGGGCCGCTAGAGCGAATAGCTCCGCGACAGCAGTATGAAAGGCTTCTACAAACGACGGCGTGTCGCACGGAACACGACAAACCACAACGATCCCTCTGCCCGTTAAGTGGTTTACGTTTGTCTACGTGTATCGCCATACTTGATTCTACGTATAAGTTCTATGGTGCACACTCGCTACGGCGGGCTCTACGAATGAGCTCCTATGCCGCTACGGCGCTGTAGCTACGTCGTTACACACCGTGTGTATATTATGTATGAACGGTAAATGAAGGCTTTTACGCCGGGTGTGTAATAGGTTGTTCAAGTCATATTATATCTTACCTAAAATGTCAACTTCGATTATAAATATTAAATTAGATGTTGGTTTGAATGGTTACATTCGATATAATAATTGAATTAGCTATATGCTAGTTCCTTAAAAAATTAAGATGAAACTGATACTCCCATCACTAAGGAATTGTTACATATTAAGGCACTTCAAAATATTTAAGTGCTTTTACTATTTTTATTAGTATTTATAAATATTAATTTTTCCAAACGTGAATAATTTTCTACAGCGTAAATATCTTTCACACGTGGAAAAATATAGTTTCGGAATATGGTTTGGAAAAATAAAATTTCGAAATAAATATTTTTTCAGTCTTAGTTATTAAGATATGTGCGGCTTAATATATTTTATTAACAACTTATTATAGAAACTTGAATGAATTAAATTTTAAGTTTCTGTATCAAGTGATTTCTGAAAAAAAACTTCGGTGAAAAGCAAATAGAGGCGTGAGTACTCTGTTATGCCGTTCCGTTTTTCCTTTCGAGGTACGGATCCTAAAAATTTAAAATTTTATAAAACTAATTTTATTCAATCAATTAACTACTTCCTTGATGGTAATAAAAACCCCATGCGGCCTTACGAAAAATACCATCTATGACTAAAATTATTTCTGAATGCTTTTTGTAATTTGATAATTTATTTATTCGTAACGTATCGATTTAGTTATGAACGATATTTTTGGCAATTAAATGATTTATTCTATGCTTTGCTTCAGTATATAACTGTATAATCTTATTTCATAACATAAAATGTTTTATGATAAACAATTTTTAATATATTCTTACGTGTTCTTACGTAACTCCGATTTTTTTTGTATTTTTGGAATCTTTAGAAATACAATTTTAATATCATATAAAGTTTGAATACAATATTTTATATGTAGACTCCTTTACTTAAATCGCGTATGTTATTATTCCTTATTACCCATGAACGTAAAAACATTTATATACGTTATATCTTTCATGATACTATTAACAAACACTATAGAAATATTTTATATTATTCGAATAACAAAACAAAACAAAATTGTCTTCTCTATAGTAAAATATACTAAGAAAGTATAATATTGAAACACGTAGCCCACACTAAATGCATACATTTTCTCTTTTGTATCTCTATAGGAAAATCGGCTGCTCTTAAATTGGTAATTTTGTAAATTTCATGAAAAAATATATTATTTAAAAATAAATAAAGAAAGAACTGATTAGCAAATAAGAGTTATGAACCAATTATCAGCTTCTAAACTAAACGGTAAGGATATCTCTGTCTCATCCACTCTCACAGAATGCGAAAGTTATTGTCAAAAATGTCGCCACAATTCTTTATTGCGGCCTTTGTTTAAACGTAGAGTTTAAAACTTTATAAATAAATGTATTTTTAATAATTTTCAACCCTTTTTCCCTTTTTGTCCGATTATGAGTTATGAAGTAAAAAAAGTGTCATATATCCTATTGTTCGTTTCAATCACGTATCCAGATTATACGTAATATCACTATTGCATTTATAAATAACTATATTATATATAAATATTGTAAACGTTGATTTAAATTCATTAAACCTTTAGCTTGCATATTGCAAACTGTAAATTAAAAAGTGGCAGCAAAACTTTTGACATGCTGATTGCTATAAAAGTGGAGTAGAAAATTGTGGTCGAAATACTTCAATTACGGCTATTTCGAATTTGGATACACTTTTCGCAAGTGCTGACCTATTTTTTAATTCAACTCGAATCTAAATAGTTTATGTGCAGAAATACTATTGCAAAGTAACACTACTTTCGCTATAGATTTTCTTTAATTCTTCTTTTTTATATAATTACTTCATTTGTGTCGTGTTGTTTGTATGATTTGTTTCTCTGGATACATAATTCTTTTTAAAAATTTCAGTTAACTTACTGTATATTAAATTTATTGATCAGTATTCCTAAATAGCTTAAAAGTTTTTGAAAATAAATACTGCATTAAAAGTATCTTTAAAGTAATTGTGGTCGTTTGAAATAGGTACTCGGATACGATTATGAAAAAATATTATTAGAAAAATATATTTGTGGTTGTAAAAAAGAGAAATATTATTAAAATATTTTTAAGTGTAATGTAACAGTCAACGATATATTCAAACTCATATTAAAATAAAAATTATTTAAGCGATAATGTAGTCTATAATATAAAATTTGAAATGAAAATTAGCGAAATAAGAAGTCTAAAGGTTTCGAAACAGCAATGATTTTTACTTATTCGATATTTTTTAAAATAAGAAAACTTATCGTTAATTTTTCCTTATTTCAAAATGAAATAATTGTTTAAATAAAGTAACAACCCAAATTACTCGGGCAATGAATATTTACACACACACAGACACACACACAGACACACACACACGTACACTCACACACACCCACACACACACACACGCATGCACGCACGCATGCACACACACACATATATATATACACGTGTGCGTTACATTATAAAGCTGTGAAAAATCCGACGACCTCGAATGCCAAGTCGGATGCCAGATACCCCTGAAATTTCATTTTAATTTTTTTTACTGGGAAAATAAGTCATTGTTAAAGTAAGAATCAAAATAAGGCAAGTTTTTTCCATGCCTTTGATCTCTTTGGAAGGAAAAATATTGGATACCCAACAAACTGTAAGTACCGCTTTTTGCGATTTTATCATATTTCGTTCTTCACGATTCTATGCTGTTGACGTTAAGAAGGTGGCAAAACTCTGTCGATAGTTTAGAGCCATAATTTAATTTATTGTATTAGTTCTTTCTTGTGATATATTATACGCGCGGTTTCAGGTAAGATTAATTAGTTTAAACTTGTCGCTAAAAACGATATCGCGTTTTCATCATTAGTTTACCATGAAAACATTTATGAAATCATACAAAAATATACCATTCAAC
Organism: Druceiella hillmani; assembly: GCA_039881145.1. NCBI lineage: Eukaryota > Metazoa > Arthropoda > Insecta > Lepidoptera > Hepialidae > Druceiella > Druceiella hillmani. The sequence goes on from JAYKKI010000082.1 coordinate 8,961,470, forward strand.
CTGCCACTTATGCTTTTTCAATACGTCCCTGTAATCAAAACGAGATACCCAAACCCATTTAAACTTTTCCCAAAACTTAATACTTCAAAGGGGCTAGGACGGAAAAAAGGAAATAAGGATTGTTGATAACGATACACAATCAGGACATCCGCTCACATTCGTCTTTGCCTTTGCCGAGTGGAAATATTTCCTTACAAGTAATTCAATGTTGGCCCAAACAGACATTTACTTTTTTTATCTTAAAATCTGGCAAACATAAATAACAGGGCCCCGCCCGCCCTAGACGGAACCAGGTTTCAGCATCGGCGTATATCTAACGAGATCTTTGCTGAGCGCTTCCTACCATGCCTTTTGTAGCAGCCGTTTAAGCTGTCCCTTTATTTTGCTTTGATTTTTTCTTCTGATATGAAAGCTAATTAGTAGTTTTATGTAAATTAATATGTGTCGTGTTTTGTATATATTTATGGCATTTATTTATGAGTTAAATATAGTTGTTGTTTTCGGTTAACTGAACTTTTGAAGCGAAGATTTGTCTACTGATATTACCTACATCAAACAAAATGGTATGTCTTTATTTTTAGGTTTATCGGACAACAGGTCATCTTCCATTAAATAGTTCATCATGTGGCAATAATTTACTTACTTCTCTCGTACATTGGTCTTTATTAGTTTGTTGATTATTAATCCTAGGTAATGGCCTTATTATTTTTTGCGTTTATTTTAAATCTCTCCTACTAAACTTCTACTTTTGTCATCTAATCGTATTGTTTGAATCGATACTTTACACTAATATGTAATATGGTATACATTTAGTTTTTTATTGAACTTTTTTCATTTCATATATTTATCATTAATAAGTACTTACGCATTTAATAGAACGCTGATGAATTTTTCGTTTTACAAATTCCTGGTTGGAAAAAAAAATCGCAATATAATAAAATTGTATCAACCATAGGATATCTTAATAAATAATTTCAATGTAGCTGTTCTGACAGGTGGTCATGGGTTTTTATGCTTCGGAAAAAGCTGGTTATATAATTTGATGCATGGTCGATGCATCACTCAAAATCAATACACACACACACACATATATTATATATATATATATATATATATATATATATATATATATATATATATATATATGTAAATTTATTCTCTTGAATTCTTGTTTAAAAAATATTGTTTTGATGCAGGACCTTGACTATCTCTACGTCGAAGATACCGTGAAAACATCACGTAGTCTCTCATTAGATAGCGTGAATGACAATAATGAATCGTCAAATTCCCCTAATTATTTTTCTCTTTTACTTTTTAGTGTCCCTTACTACAAAAGGAAAAACAGAACCTTTATAACATTAATAAAGTATCCGCCTTTATTTTTGTGATGTCTTAAAAGTACAAATACATAGGCCAGACTTGTTTCGGAAGCAAACACTTCTAGTCAACCTAAGAAGCAAATAATAAAATATGTTGAATATATTTGGCGTTAATTTTGTAGAAATTCATTATTCACAATTAAATGAAACTACGTGATGTAGTATTATTTCTACTTTGTATAATTTCTTTAACCACGACCTAGGTTTCGTTGTATTACAACATCTTCAGGTGGGATATTAGCAAAGATTCTAACTAATATCCCACCTGAAGATGTTGTAATACAACGAAACCTAGGTGGTGGTTAAATAAATTAAAGAAAGTAGAAATAATACTACATCACGTAGTTTCATTTAATTTCGAATAAAATATGTGTTGATGAAGACTGCAAGACATAGTAAATGCCGTCCCGAAATAAGAAAGGATAGTTAAGATGATAACACTTTCTCCTATATGTGAACAAGAATAAAGCAGAGACAGAATTTAAAACGAAATGTTGCGAATTCTAATTAAAATGTTTTGGCCTTGTTTACATGAGTTGACTCGTCTAAGTTATTCAATGTTGTAGAATGTATAAAGTAAAACGTTTCATACCAAGCTTAGTAAACTAAAATCCTTCTTGTCACTTTTTCTCCTATATCTAAGGGTATTATAATTACCCACGTTTAGTATGTTGTCACGACGCTAACTTCTATACCCAAAGCGAATTATTAATCGCACCATTATGAACTCACACTTTTACTACCAGAATTATACAAGTAATTATTGGCGTTATTTATCAAGTTACTATGGACCTAAGCGAAATAATTGGACAGGTTTACAGTTGTAATCGTTTTGTCATATTTTCTTTTTTTAGATGGTACTGTAGTCTTTCATGTTCAATCTTTTTACGCGATACCAACTTTTATGCAACAAAATGTTAAGTGCAATGAAAATTTGAGTTGAGAAACTCAAATTTTTTTACCAAATAATACGTTGGCGTTATTAATGAAATTATATGGAAAATGTGGAAGAATCTGAAACAATTGAAAATGAAACTGATAAATACATCATAAACCATCCATACAATAGTGTTAAAGCAGAATAACTTGAAGAGTAATTGACCAATTTAGGAAAAAATTAGAATATCTAATTGTGTTTTTTGGTTCATACACTAACAGATTGGTTACATTTGGTACTGTTACATGTGTATGTGTGTGTTAGTTTGTGTATATGTATACATGTTTACACATACATTATTTAATATGCGAGTTGAACTCGGCTTCACCGCTTTTCCCCTATTTTTAGAATACAGCCTAACACACCTTCTCTATAAAATATATGTTCGTAGACATAATATTAGATTCTGTTATTTTAGCACTATTTCATTCTGGATTACCTTTAGGTGAAAGAATACATTTTTTAAAGGCTAAAATACGTTCATATAAAAATATCTTTCTACTTTCCTCTTATGGATCTTATAACTATTTTAGGTTCAAATTTATCTTCTTTTACTTTATGACGATACCTCAGAGAGCACTTACGTGAAATATTAAATAATTTGACAGGCTTCTCCTTAGGAAATATGCCTACTAAGTAAATGTTAAACGGAATATTTCCTATACGTTTTTGGGAAAGTTATTTTTCATTTTTCCTTTTCACTTACGTACATGCCTCCACACATATCACGTGACCCGCACTGTCAAACGTAACTCATTGAAAATTCTGCGCACATCCAAATAGGGGTTTTGATTTATACCATTGCATGGTCCGTTTGTAAATATTGGAACAGATAAAATTATCTGACCGCAAATAGGAAAGTTTCTCGTTGTGAAAGATGTATGGGATTTGTTTAGCGCCTATCGAATGTTCTGAGCAGATCTTATTATCTTTTTCTGCTATATTATATTGCAATGTGGATCGTTTATATATTACTGAGTTACAGTTGAAATCTAAATCTAGATATGATTTTTGCAAAATATTTACAAATCATCATATTTATTTCTTACTTAAATGCTTGTAAATTTTTTTCTTCGTATTCTCACCACATCATAGTAACACGAGCCGTATCGAACTATTCTTGACGTTACTCTAACTCGATACCTATTTGTTACTCCAGGTTAAAAGTTCACACACGCAAGGAGGATAAACGTCACAATGCCTATTGTTTTTGGAACATGATTTTCGTGATTATACTGCGACATGATACTTGCCGAGTTCAAATATGTCATGTTAAATACTTTATAAACAATTAATGTGTGCATTAATGTTATAATATATGTCAGGTTAAATACCTAATGAAAAATTGATGTGCACATCAATATTGAATTTAAGATTTATTCTAATTCCCTAGAAAGAAACTACTTGGAAATTAATGTTTATTTTGATTTAAATCTTTTTTTCAGCTAAGGCTAATCTAGAAGAGAACTTGTTCCATTCATCAAATTTATTTTTGGAGAGAATAAATTTCCTACAACGAAATATAACTAAAGCACAAATTTAGTATCGTAATGCGTGCTATTTTAAAATTTTGTAATAATTTTTTTTCTACAGTAATTATTTGCAAAAATTTATTAACAAAATTAATAAATATCTCTAGAAAATTTTAATAATTTGTATACATGTTAATGTTTAATTTTAAAAATATTGAACTATTCCAGTTCATAAGAATATGTCGTTTAAAAGTAAGTAAGAGAAATCATACAACATTTTGAATAATTTTGAAAGCACTAAGATACATTACTAAACATTTTTTGTTTGTTGCATATATACCTTTATGTATACACACACACGCACACGCATGTGCACGCACATACACACACGCACACGCATATACACACACGCACACCCATGCACACATACGCGCACACCCACACGCGCACACCCACACGCGCGCACACGCTCACGCGCACACACGCTCTCGTACACACGCGTTCACGCGCAAACGCGCATACGCGCACACGCGCACACGCGCACACGCTCGTACTGTCGCATGCACGCACATACACATACGCATATATATACACATTCACACACACACACACAATCTCATACTCTCTGTCACATCAATAGAAAAACTAAGTTTGACATAAAATTCCATAAATATATTTACAAACGTAATATGAGTTTGCGTCAAATAGAAATATCGTAATTTAATGTTTGAGAAATGAATTTTCTCAGATTGAAAACAATTTGATTAGAAAAAATAATAAATATCTCCAGAAAATTTGTAAAAAAATCTCGTTTAGTAAATTTCTAAAATTGGTTTTCGTGAAAACAGAAAGCAGAAGAAATACATGAAAATTTAAAAAAAATATTTCCTACGTTTATATGTTTTAGATTAGTTTCACTCGCATTTATGTACGCGTATGAACATAACGAAATATTTCAATTAAATTTTCACCCACTTCCAGAAATTCCTAGTTAATTGAAATTCGACAGACATATCAAGAACCGATAGTGATACAGTAATTTCATAACTAAAAATTATAAATTATATGATCACAATTTGAAAAAACTAAATAGAAACACGCCTTGTATTTTTTTTAGCACATTTTATTAATTTATGCTAAAAAATAAAAAAATAAGCTTCAAATGTATTGGGTATACATTAATTTTTTTAACGTACTTAAAATAAGAATAAGTTATTGACAAAAATAACTTTAATATATAAATACCGTGGGGAGCTTGTTGTCCCCTTTTTTAAAATTAATTTTAAAGTTATTTTCTAAATGAAAGCTATCATTCTTGTTATAAATTTAGTAAAAAAAAATTTACTTATGCAAAGTGTTGAAACATCAGTTCAGTGTTAACAAAAATCTCTATATTGAAAGATTATTATTTTAATTTTGTAGTTCATGTTGCTACAAAACCGTGTTTAATAAGTTTCTTTAACCAATAATTTTATAAACATGTAATTTAGCTAGATGAATATCAGAATGAACTATGAGGGTAAACATATTCAATAAATACGTAGATTTAAATTATATTGCAGACGTTGTGACAACTGAAAAACTGTCAAACCCGAGCAAAACTTACATTACCAGGTACCATAAACATTTAGACGATCATAAACATTTAAGGGTATATATAACATAGTACTTCAAAAATGTTTTAAAAATATTAATTTGTATAAAGCAAATATTTTAATTTTCAATAGGATAACCGTTATAGTTTTTGTATAATTTTCTAGTCCGGTTTTACTGTGTTTTTTCCACGATTATTGGGTCAATCGTTTCGGAAATCAGAGGAGAGAGAAATCAATAAAATTTTTAGTACATCTTTTTAGATATGCAATTTAAATTTATGAATATTTATATAGCCTTCGAAATAAGACTTTTATAAGACATACAAATTATATAAACCTGAATATGACATGGAAAATTATTTTTAATACTTCTATTTACCTTCTTTTTAATTCTTACCTGGTTATTTGGAAAAGTTAGCTAGCGGAAAATAAGTAGGTAACGCGCCAATTTTGAAGTTTCTGAATCACATTATTTTGAAAAAAATCTTCGAGGAATAAAGATAAACGTTATTATATTATCCACTATATTTACTGAAAAAAAAATTATTTCAAAACTATATCTTTACCAATGACAGTACCGTTGACGTGTATATTTAAACACAAAGTCAATTATTCTATTAACATTTTCTTATAGTCTACATCGTCTAGCTATATTTCTCTTTTTTCTAAATTATTCATCGCCAACTTAAGCACATTAACTACGAAGATTCTTTTGACAAAAATATAAGAAAAACATAAACATTCGCCCAGCACGGGCGAACGCAATTTTCTCGGGCCACATCGTACTGTACTTGATATATCCGACGACATTATTCAAAAAGTTTATTGAGGCAAGGCCCTTATAAATAAGGTCATTACAGTAATTCTTATTTCTTGGCCGGTATTTGTTACGTTTCGTTAACGTAAAGGAACGTTAATGTAAACTCACATAGCGGTGTTATACTTAATGTTTGGCGATATTTAAGAAAGGCAAGGGGCGTTTCACGCTAATGAATCCTATGAAAAAGTATGTTCTTTAATGTTTATCTTTTTTACAAAAGCACCTCGGGTTTTGTTTGATGTTAAAAGGTTTAAAGTTACTCGAACTTCAGAAGTGGTTTAAGAGAGTTTTGGAATTACAAAGTGTTTAATTAACGAGTCGTTAAGTACTACCATGTATCTTGATTATTTTCATAAATGTATGTGTTGTGAGTATATTATTTCACACTATCGGATCTCTTTCTTTACTTTTTTTGAAAAGGAATATTTTGATATTTGACTGTGGTTTAATAAATACTCTTTACAGCAAGCATGTGAATATTACTTAGTGTTTAATGGTAAGCAATAAAATTAGTGACTAAATTAACAGATAAAGAAGAACGAGTAGAAAATATTTTTGTTTTATAACATGGTACATAGCCTAAACATTATCAATTGTTAAAATTACATAATATAACAAAATAACTCATTATTAGGATTTTTCTTAATATGAAAATATTGTATTCAGCCTAAAAGCGAACAATTCAGAAATCTATTTAATCTGTTTAAAAAACTCATATCGATTTCCTATTTCTTCTATAAATCTTAACCTATTCCTGTTGGCTTTTTGACTCACTTTCCTCATATTCGACAACGATTAACTTTTGAATTCATTATTAGCTGCAAGAAACTCCTACGTAATTTCTATGTGTATGTATTGCTTTTAATTTATAATAAGTTAGCATTTGCAAGTTATGACACCTGATGATAAAATGTCGTATATTTAAACAAAATAGGTAACAAAAAAATCAAATAAACTACTGTAAGCGATTTTTATGGGAATTTATTCGAGGCATCGTTCGTCACGTAAACCCTCGAATCTATTTCAAGTCTTATCCATGTTTCCATATTCGACAGTGATTAACTTTAAGAAATCATTGGTACTGCGAGAAACCACCACGCAATTTCCGTTCATCTGAACTGCTGTTATAATATCTTGACATTTAAAATTTTTGACGTACAATGATAAAGTTTTCAGTTATTACAAAGTTACAACAAAGATAACAGAGATTATCTTAAAGTAAAATGTTGAAAATATGTAATTAATAAACCTAACTATAAAAAAAATCAAACATGTTAACGTAAATTATATTTACAGAACGTAAAATTTTCTGTTGTTATTAGTTACAAAAATTAAAAGCTCCTGCCATATTGTATTTTAATAATTATTATATCTTACCTTTTCACATTTTCTTGAACAAGACCATTGAGTAAATTCTAAAATGCGTAATAAGGAAATAATGAGTTACATTAATGTTACGGCTTTGATTTTTAGAGTATTTTCGTAAAAAATCCTTCGTACATTGACACGTAAAAAGACGTAATAACCACCCCTCTCTTTGATATACATACGTACGGAATATATTTTGATTTCAATTTTGCTTTTTATACTTTTTTTGTCATATTTTTAATTATATTTTGTAGTTACATTTCTTCTAAATCTTCTATCAATTGGTCAATTATTTAGTGTTTGTTATATACATTATCAATTTACTGGCGTAGGTCGTAGAATACATCGTTAACTTACTAGCGTAGGTCGTAGAGAACATCGTCAATTTACTGGCGTAGGTCGTAGAATACATCGTCAATTTACTGGCGTAGGTCGTAGAATACATCAGAAATTTACTGGCGTAGGTCGTAGAATACATCGTAAATTTACTGGCGTAGGTCCTAGAATACATTGTCAATTTACTGGCGTAGGTCGTAGAATGCATCGTCAATTTACTGGCGTAGGTCATAGAATACATCATCAATTTACTGGCGTAGGTCGTAAAATACATCGTCAATTTACTGGCGTACGCGTACCTTCCACAGCCTCAATTAGACGAACAAATTGCTTCAAAGCTGTGTCAATGTAACTTTAATATCACTCCTGTGAATATGACTAATAGTTTCCAGACCGCGAATATTACAATTTCTTTTAATATAATTTAATTTTCATGCGTAATAAATGTTAATTAACTGCAATACGTAAAGTAATAAACGCCTTCATCTTCTAAACCACAGAAAACCTTGTTTCGGATGTAAACAACAAATAAACATACGGAATTATTTTATTATAAATAATTAAATTTATCTTTTATATAAAGAGCCACACGAGTGTCTGTAATTTAATCATCATAACCGTTTATCGCCACCTACAAACGTATTTTGCGAATTATGTGACCACCTTTCGAAGTCATTGAAAAATTAGAAAAAAATTTGTCTAAAAGAGTATGTGTATGTACAGCCTTTTCTGAGAGACAGACTCACATTTATTTGGCTATTTTTTAGGAAGACACTAAGAAAACTAAGAATAATATTAAGCAGAATTAAATTGTTTTAAAAGAAAATCGTTAACAATGCGTTTTCAAGGTTAAATTTTTTGACAATTTCTTCAAACAGTAAAGGCCATAAGCGAAGTATACATTTGCTTTAATTATATACATCTAGTTTGTTATTTATCTAATTCAGAAACAGAGTCAAATATAACTTGAAAAAATAAAAAAAAGAAATGTAATTCGTTCCAAAATTTTGTATAAAACAGGTATAAAAGTTATAAATTTAAAGAATAGAAATTAATAACTACAATTTTTGTACGGATTTGCTAAATAATATCACATGGAGAGTTTTGCATTGAAAAATGTTACGAACTTGGCATCGATTTATATTTCATTTTTATAATCTTATAACTTAAATACGATACCCATAATAAAAATTGCCTCATATATGTGGGAATCAATCACGATATTTATTCCAATTTTCTTTGACTTTTGTTCATTTTTATTAGCAGTAACGTCCTTCATATCAGATATTAGGTCAATAACAGTTATATTAACAAAATATTCACCAGTGATGAATTATATAATAAGGAAAATAACATTTTATATTTACTGTCTATAAATAAATATGTGTTCAGTCATTAATAAAAAATAAAAAAATTAGAACTAATATCCCTTCCAGATTAAATGCCTAAGAAGCATGAAAAAAATGTTCACCACAAAGGTTACCCAGATACTCAGAGGTTTATCTACATAACCAAATTTAGGTAATTTTATATAATTATTTAAAACTTTTAATTTTTCGCAAAGTAAAAATTTAAAACATTTAATTTTTCACGGGAATAAAAGCGTGATTTAAATTTCAAAAATTAAAAGATCTAGGATATTAACTATAGTTTTTTTTATTACTTTTGCGTAGGATTTTGAAAACCCTATTGTTTTTATGAATACAGCTTGAGTTTTAGAAATAAGAGGAGTGGGTACATATTCTTTTATGATGTTTTTCAAAATATTTCTGAATATGTTTTTCGAAACAATTCTGCAAAATTTAAAAAATTTCTGAATATTTTAATTAGTAAAAAAATAATTTTGGAGCTTTTATCATTACCCCTCTGAAAGATATTTTACAATACTACCACACGTATGAACGGTATCCCACACATATGTAATTAAGAAAAAAAATTCGTAAGTTTAATTTGCTTCTATACCATTACCAAAGGCTGAAACAAGAAAATTTCAAGAAAAAGCATTATAGAGGTACATAAAAAATTTGTTAGATATGGGTGCAAAATATTTTTTTCAGAACAACGAAAATGTTTGGTAATTACTGTCCTCTTACAAAAAAAAGAATATTATGCATCGCACACTAGTAATGAAAATTATACTCATTCTAAACAAATCTATGCGAGTATGGAGAAAAAACATATTATATAAATATATAAATATTGCATATTTATAATATTAAGGAAACAATACAAAAATATTCGTAATAGATACTTAGAACCATATCATTGTAAAAAGTCACTATTATCAATTACGACATTTTTAATTATTTTATACAAAACTTGATAATATTATTCCAGACGAATAAAAAATCAATAATAAATACCATTAGTTTTATACAGAGATTTAAAAATCAACCTTTTTAAGCTAGAATAAAGTTTTGTCTGTGAAATAAGATTTTATCTACGAGCAGTGTAAAATTTTTATTTTCATTTGTTATAACTGTGGCGACTAAAACAAGCTGTTGCCACCCATTTTGTAGTTTCGCATTATGTTAATTTTTAGTACTAAAAATGAAATGTTGCCAAAGTCTTATTACTCCACTTTCATTTAAATAGATGTAATGGCATTAGCTTAACCCTAACGTTGCAGACTTTTACCCTTATATCGAGTTCAATGAACGCATTCCGGAAGCTAACTTTTTATATCATGTCTAAACGAACGAAAAAAATTAGTTTCTTTAGACCTTAGACAAAATTTTAGACCGCGAATAAAGCAAGCTGCTGCCGCCCATTTTGTAATTTTACATTATGTTAATTGTTAGTACTAAAACTGAAATGTTGCCAAAGTAATTTTACTCCACTTTAATTTAAATAGATATAATGGCATAAGCTAAACCCTAACGCTGCAGACCTTTGCCCTTATATTGCGTTCAATGAACGCATTTCAGAACCTTGTTTTTATCATTTCATGATTAAACCCAAGGAAAAAATTAATTTCTTTAGAACGTAGACAATTTTTTGAAAACACACATATATACCATAGACGTATACAAACACATTTTCACCTGCATTTTCCCCTGAATATGTATGTGCGTGAATACCTAATCACACGCCAATGCATGTATGCAAGAATGTATATTTGCATTAGCCCACGCATACCCATACATGTGTGCGCTAACAAATATGTATCCCTGCACCATGCATCACACGCATACACGCACCGCGCACCTTCGGTAAACACTTACACTACTTGTACATGTACAAGGATGGACGGATGAATGCGCACATTCATGCACACACGGATACGTTCATGTACGCACGGACACGTTCATACACGCATATTCACATAGTCAAAGGAAAGTGTGCACATACACACAGCTATATACACACATGTTCCTGCACAAACACACACACACATATAAAGGTAGGTATCACGCACACACATAGGTATCACACAAACACTCACACCCGCAATCACGCTTGAACGCTCTCATGCATGTAAGCGTGTTAGCAAGCACGCGAGTAAGAAAGCACGCACACACACAAGCATGTAAGTACACATGCTCGCACGCACCGACAAATGTACTCGTATGCTCACGTACGGTCCCAAACATACACGTACACGCCTACACAAGCCTGCACGCATGCACTCACACAGATACATATACACGGAATCGTATTCTCTTGTACTTATGTATGCTCGAACGCGCGTGAGCATTGTTGTTACACATGTGTAAAGAAATTAAGGAATACATGTGAACACTGCACTGCATGCAAATGAAGAAAAGTTTTTAAAATATTTTTATTTTACCTTGTTCTCTAGTTGCATAAAAATACAATTGTCTTTTCGTCATATCACATTATCATTTTTCGAAAATCGCATGTTCAGTTTACATTAGAACATGAAACAGATTTTTTACTGGAATTATTATTTATTAATATGATATTTATGATCTATGTAAATACATTTTATACATACTATTTAAAAAAAAATATTCCCTGTGTTTACACCCTTCAGATTAGTTTCACTTGCATTTATATACGCGTATGTACATAACGGAATATTTGAATTAAATTTTCACCCACTTCCAGAAATTCCTAGTTAGTAGAAATTCAACACACATATCAAAAACCGATGATAATACGATCATTTTATAACTAAAAATTTAGAAAATATTATTATAATTTGAAAAAACTAAATAGAAATATGCCTTGTAGTAATATGGGCATACCTTAATTTTTTAACGTACCTGAAATAAGAATAGAATTACTGACAAAAATAACTTTAATAAATATACTTTAATATATAAATAACGTGTTTTTTAAAATTACTTTTAAAGTAATTTTCTAAATGAAAGAAATCTTTTCATTCTTATTATAAATTTAGTAAAAAAATTTACTTATACAGAATGTTGAGACATCAGTTCATTTTTAACAAAAATCTCTATATTTAAAGAATACTTTTTAATTTTTTAGTTCATGTTGCTACAAAACCGTGTTTAATTAGTTTCTTTGACCTATAATTTTATATACATGTAATTTAGCTAGGTGAATATTAGAATGAGCTATGAGGGTAAACAAATTCTAAATATAAGTAGATTTAAATTTTATGGTAGACGCTGTGACCACTGAAAAACTGTCAAACCCGAGCAAAATTGACATTACCAGGTACCATACATATTTAGACGGTCATAAACAGTTAAGGGTACATAGTACTTCAAAAATGTTTTAAAAATATTAATTTGTATAATGCAGATATTTCAATTTATAAGACCTAGGATAACCGCTATAATTTTCGTATAATTTTCTAGTCCGGTTTTACCAACTGTGTTTTTTCCACGATTTTTGGTTTAGTCGTTTTGGAAATCAGGGGAGAGAGGGGATCAATAAAATTGATGGTACATCTTTTTAGATATGCAATTTAAATTTATGAATATTTATATAGTCTTCGAAATAAGAATTTTATAAGACATACAAATTATATAAACCTGGACATGAGATAGAAATTCATTTTTTTAAATACTTCTCTTTACCTTCTTTTTAATTCTTACAAGGTTATTTGGAAAAGTTATTTAGCGAAAAATAAGTAAGTAACGTGCCAATTTTGAAGTCTCTGAATACCATTATTTTGAAAAAAATCTTCGAGGAATAAAGATAAACATAATTACATTATCCACTATATCTTCTGAAAAAAAAATTATTTCAATATAATATCTTTATCAATTTCAGTACCGTTGACGTGCATATTTAAACAAAAAGTCAATTATTCCATTAACATTTACAACTGGATTACTCTATTTTTCTTTTCCTAAATTATTCATCGCCAACTTAAGCACATTAACTACGAAGATTGTTTTGACAAAAATATAAGAAAAACATAAACATTCACCCGGCACGGGCGAACGCAATTTTCTCGGGCCATATCGTACTTGATATATTTGACGACATTATTCAAAAAGTTTATTGAGGCAAGGCCCTTATAAATAAGGTCATTACAGTAATTCTTATTTCTTGGCCCGTATTTGTTACGTTGCGTAAACGTAGAGGAACGTTAATGTAAACTCACATAGCGGTGTTTTACTTAATGTTTGGCGATATTTAAGAAAGGCAAGGGGCGTTCCACATTAATGAATCCTATGAAAAAGTACGTTCTTTAATGTTTATCTTTTTTACAGTAGCACCTCTGGTGTTATTTGGTGTTAAAAGGTTTAAAGTAACGCGAACTTTAGAAGTAGTTTTAGAGAGTTTTAGAAGTATAAAGTGTTTAATTAATGAGTCGTTAAGTATTGCGATGTCTCTTGATTATGTTCTTAAAGGTATGTGTTCGAGATAATTATTTCAAACTATCGGATCTTTCTCTTTTCCTTTTTTGAAAAGGAATATTTACATGTTTAACCGTGATTTAATAAATACTCCTTACATCAAGCATGTAGATATAACTTAATTTTTTACGATAAGCTATAAAATTCTAAGGTATAAATCAACAGATGAAGAAGAACCAGTAGAAAGAACCTTTGTTTTATTATATGGTACGTGTCGTTTTATTACTGTTAAAATCACATAATATAACAAATGTACCCATTATTGTGATATTCACAATATATAAATATTATATTCGGCGTAAAACTAATAATTCAGAAATCAATATAATCTGATTAAAAAACTCACCCCGATTGTTACATAAACCTTAACTTATTTCAGTTGGCGTTTTGACTCATGTTCCTCATATTGAAGAGTGATTAACTTTTTGAATTCATTAGTAGCAGCAAGAAACCCCTTTTTTGCAAAATTATTATATATTAAAAGCGATACAGAAATGTTTATCTGTCTGTATTGCTTTTAATATATAATAATTTGGCATTTGCAAGTTATGACATCTGATGATTAAGTTTCGTATATTTAAAAAAACAGGTACCAAAAAAATCAAATACATTACCATAAGCTATATTTACGGGGATTTATTCGAGACGTCATTTGTCATGTAAACCTTAAAATCTATTTCAAGTTTTATCATGCATTCGACAAAGATTAACTTTAAGAAATCGTCGGTAATGCGAGAAAGCACTACGCAATTTCCTTGTATCTGAACTGATGTCACCTGAACTGCTGTTAATTTTTGACGTGTGGTGATAAATTTTGAGTACATAATTAACATTTATGACGATAACAGAGACAGTCTTAAGGTAGAAAGTCAAAGATATATATTTAAAATAATATTATTATTAGTCACAAAAATTAAAAGTTCCTGCCATATTGTATTTTAATAAATATTATATCTTACGTTTTCACATTTTTTTGAACAAGGCCATTGAGTAAATTCTAAAATGCGTAATAAGGAAAAAAAAGAGTTACATTAGAGTTAGGGCTTTGAACTTTAGAGATTTTTAGAGTATACCTTCGTCTACATTAACACGTAAAAAGACGTAATAACAATCCCTCACTTCGATATACATACGTACGTAATGTATTTTTACTTAAATTTTGCTCTTTACATTTTTACTCATACTTTTAGTTATATTTTGTAGTTATATTTTTTATGCATCTTCTAGTAATTTGTCAATTATTTAGAGTTTGTTAGGATGCAGATATTATATACTTGTAGCATTTTGATTCTATGGTTTTACTACACTGTATTATATGCGGTTATCTAGTTACACAAGTTTGTATATATATATATATATATATATATATATATACATATATATAATCTTAGCCTGTTCCTGTTGTAATAACAATTATAGACACACACAAAAAACATATATTACATAAAAAAAATCGCTGTTTTCACAACTGTTTTTTTATCAAAAATTGTCTTAATGGTTTTCCTTTTATAATGGGTTATTCAGAGATTAAAGTCTGTTACACTTATAGAGATAATTTTCAACATGATAATTCTTGTCTCTCGCAAAAAAACAATGCCAGTTAAAAATATTATTATAATTTAATTACAATTCTTAACTCTAAAACAATCGATAGATATTGGTACCTGCTGCTAAACAAATATATTTATATACAATTACTTATTTATAACATCTTCTATTGTAGAGTTCAGCATATTGATATAGCTAGGTAGCGTAAATAGGTCGTGGCACTCGCTTATGTGTAGAAATTTGCGTCTATTTTACGAATACATCGTCAATTTACTAGCGTAGGCGTACGTAGGTCCACAGCCAAATTGCTTCAAAGCTGTGTTAACGTAACTTTAATATCACTCCTGTGAATATGACTAATAGTTTCCTGAGCGTGAATATTACGATTTCTTTGAATGTAATTTACTTTTCGTGCGTAATAAATGTTAATTAACTGCAATACATAAAGTAATAAACACCATCATCTTCTAAACCACAGAAGACCTTGTTTCGGATGCAAGCATCAAATAAACTTACGGAATTATTTTATTATAAATAATTAAATTTATCTATTATATAAAGAGCCACACGAGTGTATGTAATTTAATCATCATTACCGTTTATCGCCACCAACAAAAGTCTTTAGCGAATTATGTTACCATCTTTCGAAGTCGTTAAAAAATTAGAAAAATATTTGTCAAAAAGGGTGTGTGTACGTACTGCCTTTTCTGAGAGACAGACTCACATTTATTGGGCTATTTTTTTAGAAAGATTCTTAGAAAACTGAGAACAATACTAAGCAGAAACAATTGTTTACCAATGCGTTTTCAACGTTAATTTTTTTAACAATTTCTTCAAAAAGTAAAGGCCATAAGCGAAGTATACATTTGCCTTGATTAGGTACATCTAGTTTGGTATCTAATTCAGAAACAGAGTCAAATATAACTTGAAAAAATAAAAAAAACAAATGTAATTCGTTTCAAAATTTTGTAAAAAACGGTATAAAAAGTTGTAAATTTAAACTCCAGAAATTTAATAACTACAATTTTTGTACGGATTTGCTAAGTAATATCACATAGAAAGTTTTGCATTGAAAAATGTTTCGAACTTGGCATCGATTTATATTTCATTTTTATAATTTTATAACTTAAATATGATACCCATAATAAAAATTGCTTCATGTATGTGGGAATCAATCACGATATTTATTCCAATTTTCCTTGTTTTTGTTAATTTTTTTATGCAGTAACTTCCTTCGTATCAGATATTAGGTCAATAACAATAATTTCAACAAAATAATCACCAGCGATTAATTACTTAATAAGGAAAATAACAGTTTATTTATACTGATATCAACAAAATATCTACAAATAGATATGTATTCAATCATTATTCAAAAAGAAAAAATTTGGAACTAATATCCCTGTCAAATTAAATAACTTCTTAATCATGAATGAAATTTCCACCACAAGGGTTATCCATATACTAAGAGGTTTATTTAGATAACCAAATTTAGGTAATTATATATAAATGTACGTAGTACGTATAATAAATTATTTAAAAATATTCATGTTCCGCAGTGTAAAAATATTGAATATTTCATCTTTCACAGGCATAAAAGCGTGATTTATATTTAAAAAATTAAATGATTTAGGATAGTTACTATGGTTTTTTTTACTATTTTACATTGGCTTTTGCAAACCCAATTGTTTTCATAATGTCAGCTTTAGTTTTGGAAATAAGAGATGTTAATCATATTCTTTTGACATGTTTTTCAAAATATTTCTGAATATGTTTTTCAAAATATTTCTCAATATTTAAATTAGTATATTAATATATTTGAAGCTCTTATCATTACCCCTTTGAAAGATATCTCACACTACATCCCACGCATATAAACGATATCCCACATATATGTAATAAGAAAAAAATTCGAAACTTTGATTTTCTCCTATAACATTACCTAAGGCTGAGATAAGAAAACTTCAAGAAAAATGCGTTATAGAGGTACGTAAAAAAAGTTGTAAGATATGGGTGCAAAATAATTTTTTCAAATCAATAAGAATGTTTGGTAATTACTGTCCCCTTACTGTTACCGTAATGATAATTTACCCATTCTAATTCTATTCTAAAAACATGTTACATAAATATAAAAATATTTTATATTTATAATATTAAGGAAATCAATATAAAAAGGATTCGTAATAGATACTTAGAACCATATCATTGTAATAAGTCACTATTAGCAACTAGGACATATTTAATTATTTTATACAAAACTTAATAATATTATTCCAGCCGAATAAAAAATCTATAATAAATGCCATTAGTTTTATACAGAGATTTAAAAACCAACCTTTGGCGACTAAAGCAAGCTGTTGCCACCCATTTTGTAGTTTCGCATTATGTTAATTTTTTGTACTAAAAACGAAATGTTGCTAAAGTCTTATTACTCCACTTTAATTTAAATAGATGTAATGGCATTAGCTTAACCCTAACGCTGCAGACTTTTACCCTTATATCGAGTTCAATGAACCCATTCCAGAACCTAACTTTTTATATCATGTCTGAACCAACGGAAAAAATTAGTTTCTTAACGTGGGGTGCTTGTTGTCCCCTTTTTTAAAATTAATTTTAAAGTAATTTTCTAAATGAACGAAATCTCTTCATTCTTATTATAAATTTAGAAAAAAAAATTTACTTATACAGAGTGTTGAGACATCAGTTCATTTTGAACAAAAATCTCTACATTTAAAGAATTTTTTTTATTTTATAGTTCGTGTTGTTACAAAACCGTGTTTAATTATTTTCTTTGACCTATATTTCATATACATCTAATTTAGCTAGGTGAATATTAAAATGAACTATGAGTGTAAACATATTCAATAAATACGTAGATTTAAATTTTATCGCAGACGTTGTGACAAATGAAAAAACTATCAAACCCGAGCAGAACTTAACTGACCAGGTACCGTCCACATTTAGACGATCAAAAACATTTGAGAGTACATAGTACTTTAAAAATGTCTTAAAAATATTAATTTGTGTAACGCAATTATTTGTATAACGCATAATATAACCGCTATAGTTTTCATATAATTTTCTAGTCCGGTTTTACTAACTGTGTTTTTTCCACGATATTTGGTTCAGTCGTTTTGGAAATCAGAGGAGAGAGATCAATATAATTTTTGTTACATCTTTTTCGATATGCAATTTAAATTGATGAATATTTATATATTCTTCAAAATAAGACTTTTATATGAAATAAAAATTATATAAACCTGAACATGTAATATATATATATTTATATACCTTCTTTTCAATTCTTAGATGGTTATTTGAAAAAGTTAGCTAGCGAAAAATAAATAAGTAACGTGCCAATTTTGAAGTTTCTGAAGACAGTTATTTTGAAAAAAATCTTCGAGGAATATAGATAAACATAATTACATTATCCACTATATTTACTGAAAATACAATTATCTCAAAACCATATCTTTATCAATGTCAGTACCATTGATGTGTATATTTAAACCAAAAGTCAAATATTCTGTTAATATTTTCTTTTAGTCCACATCGTCTAACTATGTTACTCTATTTTCTTTTTCGAAATTATTCATTTCCAAGTTAAGCACATTGAATACGAAGATTATTTTTGTGACAAAAATATAAGAAAAACATAAACATTCACCCGGCACGGGCGAACGCAATTTTCCCGGGCCACATCGTACTGTACTTGATATATTCGACGACATTATTCAAAAAGTTTATTGAGGCAAGGCCCTTATAAACAAGGTCATTACGGTAATTCTTATTTCTTGGCCCGTATTTGTTACGTTTCGTAAACGTAAAGGAACGTTAATGTAAACTCACATAGCGGTGTTATACTTAATGTTTGGCGATATTTAAGAAAGGCAAAGGGCGTTTCACGCTAATGAATCCTATGAAAAAGTACGTTCTTTAATGTTTATCTTTTTACAAAAGCACCTCGGGTTTTGTTTGATGTTAAAAAGTTTAAAGTTACTCGAACATCAGAAGTGGTTTAAGAGAGTTTTGGAATTACAAAGTGTTTAATTAACGAGTCGTTAAGTACTGCAGTGTATCTTGATGATTTTCTTAAATGTATGTGTTGTGAGTATATTATTTCACACTATCGTATCTCTTTCTCTACTTTTTTTGAAAACAAATGTTTTTATATTTGACTGTGGTTTAATAAATACTCTTTACAGCAAGCAAATAAATATTGCTTAGTGTTTAATGGTAAGCCATAAAATTAGTGACTAAATCAACAGATAAAGAAGACTGAGTAGAAAATATTTTTGTTTTATAATATGGTACATAGCCTAAACATTATCAATTGTTAAAATTACATAATATAACAAAAGAACTCATTGTTATGATTTTCCTTAATATGAAAATATTGTATTCAGCCTAAAAGCGAACAATTCAGAAATCTATTTATTCTGTCTTAAAAACTTAAATCGATTTCCTATTTCTTATATAAATCTTAATCTATTTCTCTTGGCTTTTTGACTCACTTTCCTCTTATTCGACAACGATTACCTTTTGAATTCATTAGTAGCTGCAAGAGACCCCTAAGTAATTTCTATGTGTCTGTATTGCTTTTAATAAATAATAAGTGGGCATTTGCGAGTTATGACATCTGATGAAAAAGTTTCGTATATGTAAACAAAACAGGTAACAAAAAAACCAAATAAATTACCGTAAGCGATTTTTACGGGCATTTATTTTTCGTTCGTCACGTAAACCCTCGAATCTATTTCAAGTTTTATCCATGTTTCCATATTCGACAGTGATTAACTTTAAGAAATCATTGGTACTGCGAGAAACCACCACGCAATTTCCATTCATCTGAACTGCTGTTATAATATCTTGACATTTAACATTTTTGACATGCAATGATAAAGTTTTCAGCTATTACAAAGTTACAACAAAGATAACAGAGATTGTCTTAAAGTAAAATGTCAAAAATATGTATTTAATAAACATAAGTATAAAAAAATCAAACTTGTTAACGTAAATGATATTTACAGAACATAAAATTTTCTGTTATTATTAGTTACAAAAATTAAAAGTTTCTGCCATATTGTATTTTAATATTTATTATATCTGACCTTTTCACATTTTCTTGAACAAGACCATTGAGTAAATTCTAAAATGCGTAATAAGAAAATAATGAGTTACATTAGTGTTAGGGCTTTCATTTTTAGAGTATTTTCGTAAAAAATCCTTCGTCTACATTGCTGGCGTAGGTCGTAGAATACATCGTCAATTTACTGGCGTAGGTCGTAGAATACATTGTCAATATACTGGCGTAGGTCGTAGAATACATCGTCAATTTACTGGCGTAGGTCGTAGAGTACATAGTCAATTTACTGGCGTAGGTCGTAGAATTCATCGTCAATTTACTGGCAGAGGTCGTAGAATACATAATCAATTTACTGGCGTAGGTCGTAGAATACATCGTCAATTTACTGGCGTAGGTCGTAGAATACATTGTCACTTTACTGGCGTAGGTCGTAGAAAACATCGTCCATTTCCTGGCGTAGGTCGTAAAATACATCGTCAATTTACTGGCGTACGCGTACCTGCCACAGCCTCAATTAGACGAACAAATTGCTTCAAAGCTGTGTTAATGTAACTTTAATATCACTCCTGTGAATATGAATAATAGTTTCCAGACCGCGAATATTACAATTTCTTTTAATATAATTTAATTTTCATGCGTAATAAATGTTAAATAACTGCAATACGTAAAGTAATAAACGCCTTCATCTTCTAAACCGCAGAAAACCTTGTTTCGGATGTAAACAACAAATAAACTTACGGAATTATTTTATTATAAATAATTAAATTTATCTTTTATATAAAGAGCCACACGAGTGTCTGTAATTTAATCATCATAACCGTTTATCGCCACCTGCAAACATATTTTGCGAATTATTTGACCACCTTTTGAAGTCGTTAAAAAATTAGAAAAAATTTGTCTAAAAGAGTATGTGTACGTACTGCCTTTTCTGAGAAACAGACTCACATTTATTTGGCTATTTTTTAGAAAGACACTAAGAAAACTAAGAATAATATTAAGCAGAAGCAAATTGTTGTAAAAAAAATCGTTACCAATGCGTTTTCAACGTTAAATTTTTTAACAATTTCTTCAAAAAATAAAGGGCATAAGCGAAGTATACATTTGGATTATGTACATCTAGTTTGTTAGGTATCTAATTCAGAAACAGAGTGAAATATAACTTGAAAAAATAAAAAAAAGAAATGTAATTCGTTCGAAAATTTTGTAAAAAGCCGGTATAAAAGTTGTAAATTTAAAGCCTAGAAATTTAATAACTGCAATTTTTGTACGGTTTTGCTAAATAATATCCCATGGAGAGTTTTGCATTGAAAAATGTTTCGAACTTGGCATAGATTTATATTTCATTTTTATAGTCTTATAACTTAAATATGACACCCATAATAAAAATTGCCTCATATATGTGGGAATAAATCACGATATTTATTCCAATTTTCCTTGACTTTTGTTCATTTTTATTAGCAGTAACTTCCTTCATATCAGATATTAGGTCAATAACAGTTATATTAACAAAATATTCACCAGTGATGAATTATATAATAAGGAAAATAACATTTTGTGTTTACTGATAGCCTCAAAATGTCTACAAATAAATATGTGTTCAATCATTAATAAAAATAAAAAAATTTAGAACTAATATCCCTTCCAAATTAAATGCTTAAGAAGCATGAAAAAAATGTTCACAACAAAGGTTACCCAGATACTCAGAGGTTTATCTAGATAACCAAATTTAGGTAATTTTATATAAGTGTACGTAGTATGTATATTAAATTATTTAAAAATATTGATTTTTCGCAAAGTAAAAATTTAAAACATTTCATTTTTCACGGGCATAAAAGCGTAATTCAAATTTCAAAAATTAAAAGATCTAGGATGTTAACTATAGTTTTGATTATTACTTTTGCGTAGGATTATGAAAACCCTATTGTTTTTATAAATACAGCTTGAGTTTTAGAAATAAGAGGAGTGGGTACATTTTCTTTTACGATGTTTTTCAAAATGTTTCTGAATATGTTTTTCGAAATAATTCTGACTATGTTTTTCAAAAAATTTTAAAAATTTCTGAATATTTTAATTAGTAAAAAAATAATTTTGAGGCTTTTATCATTACCCCTCTGAAAGATATTTCACAATACACCCCACACGTATAAACGGTATCCCACACATATGTAATTAAGAAAAAAAATTCGGAAGTTTAATTTGCTTCTATACCATTACCAAAGGCTGAAACAAGAAAATTTCAAGAAAAAGTATTACAGAGGTACATAAAAAAGTTGTTAGATGTGGGTGCAAAATAATTATTTCAGAACAATAAAAATGTTACATTACCAAACTCTTACAAAAAAAAGAATATAATGCATGGCACACTAGTAATGATAATTATACTCATTCTAAACAAATCTATGCGAGTATGAAGAAAAAACATATTACATAAATATATAAATATTTTATATTTATAATATTAAGGAAAGCAATACAAAAATATTCGTAATAAATACTTAGAACCATATCATTGTAAAAAGTCACTATTATCAATTAATTGAATAAAAAATCAATAATAAATACCATTAGTTTTATATAAAGATTTAAAAACCAAACTTTTTAACCTAGAATAAAGTTTTGTCTGTGTAATAAGATTTTATCTACGAGCAGTGCCAAATTTTTATTTTCATTTGTTTTAACTGTGGCGACTAAAGCAAGATGTTGCCACCCATTTTGTAGTTTCACATTATGTTAATTTTTAGTACTGAAAGTGAAATTTTGCCAAAGTCTACTCCACTTTCATTTAAATAGATGTAATGGCATTAGCTTAACCCTAACGCTGCAGACTTTTACCCTTATATCGAGTTCAATGAACGCATTCCGGAAATTAACTTTTTATATCATGTCTAAACGAACGGAAAAAAGTAGTTTCTTTAGACCTTAGACAAAATTTTAGACCGCAAAAAAGCAAGCTGCGCCGCCCATTTTGTAGTTTTGCATTATGTTAATTGTTAGTACTAAAACTGAAATGTTGCTAAAGTATTTTTACTCCACTTTCATTTAAATAGATATAATGGCATAAGCTAAACCCTAACGCTGCAGATTTTTCCCCTTATATTGCGTTCAATGAACACATTTCAGAACCTTGTTTTTTTCATTTCATGACTAAACCTAAGGAAAAAATTAATTTCTTTAGAACGTAGTAATTTTTTGAAAACACACACATATACCATAGACAAACAAATTTTCACTTGCATTTTCCGATGAATAAGTATGTGCGTGAATACGTATTCACACGCCAATGCATGTATACAAGAATGTATATTTGCATTAGCCCACGCATACCCGTACATGTGTGCGCTAACAAATATGTATCCCTGCACCATGCATCACACGCATACACGCACCGCGCACCTTCGATAACCCTTACACTACTCGTACATGTACAAGGATGGACGGATGAATGCGCACATTCATGCACACACGGATACGTTCATGTACGCACGGACACGTTCATACACGCATATTCACATAGTCAAAGGAAAATGTACACATACACATAGGTATATACACACATGCACCTGCACAAACACACACACACACATATATAGGTAGGTATCACGCACACACATAGGTATCACAAAAACACTCACACCCGCAACCACGCTTGAACGCTCCCATGCATGTAAGCGTGTTAGCAAGCACGCAAGTAAGAAAGCACGCACACACCCAAGCATGCAAGTACACATGCTCGTAAGCACCGACAAATGTACTCGTATGCTCACGTACGGTCACAAACATACACGTTCAGGCCTACACAAGCCTGCACGCATGCACTCACACACACACACATACATATAAACGGAATCGTATTCTCTTGTACTTATGTATGCTCGAACGCGCGTGAGTATTGTTGTTACACATGTGTAAACAAATTAAGGTATACATGTGAACACTGCATGCAAGTGAAGAAAAGTTTTTAAAAGATTTTTATTTTACCTTGTTCTCTAGTTGCATAAAAATACCATTGTCTTTTCGTCCCATCACTATATCATTTTTAGGAAATCGCATGTTCAGTTTACATTAGAACATAAAACAGATTTATTACTGGAATGATTATTTATTTATATAATATTTATGCTCTATTTAAATACATTTCATATAGACTATCCAAAAAACAAAAAAAAATATTCCCTATGTTTACACCCTTCAGATTAATTTCACTCGCATTTATGTATGCGTATGTACATAACGGAATATTTCAAATAAATTTTCACCTACCTCCAGAAATTCATAGGTAGTTGAAATTGGACACACATATCAAAAATCGATGATAATACAATCATTTCATGACTAAAAATTTTGAAAATACGATTTTAATTTGAAAAAACTAAATAGAAACATGCCTTGTAGTAACATGTGCTAAAAATAAGCTTTAAATATACTGGGCATACCTTAATTTTTTTAACGTCCCTGAAATAAGAATAAAGTTATTGACAAAAATAACTTTAATTAATAAACTTTAAAATGTAAATAACGTAGCGCGCTTGTTGTCCCCTTTTTTAAAATTAATTTTACAGTAATTTTCTAAATGAAAGAAATCTCTTCATTCTTATTACAAATTTAGTAGAAAAAAATTTACTTATACAGACTGTTGAGACATCAGTTAATTTTGAACAAAAATCTCTATATTTAAAGATAATTTTTTTATTTTTTAATTCATTTTGCTACAAAACCGTGTTTAATTAGTTTCTTTGACCTATAATATTTTATACATGTAATTTAATTAGGTGAATATTAAAATGAACTATGAGGGTAAACATATTCAATAAATACGTAGATTTAAATTTTATCGCAGACGTTGTGACAACTGAAAAACTATCAAACCCGAGCAGAACTTAACTGACCAGGTACCGTACACATTTAGACAATCATAAAGATTTGATGGTACATAGTACTTCAAAAATATTTTAAAAATATTAATTTGTATAACGCAAATATTTGTATAATACATAATATAACCGCTATAGTTTTCGTATAATTTTCTAGTCCGGTTTTACTGTGTTTTTTCCACGATATTTGGTTCAGTCGTTTTGGATATCAGAGGAGAGAGATCAATATAATTTTTGTTACATCTTTTTAGATATGCAATTTAAATTTATGAATATTTATATTGCCTTCAAAATAAGACTTTTATATAATATAAAAATTATATAAACCTGAACATGACGTAGAAAATTATTTTTTTTAATATTTTTATATACCTTCTTTTCAATTCTTACATGGTTATTTGGAAAAGTTAGCTAGCGAAAAATAAATAAGTAACGTGCCAATTTTGAAGTCCCTGAATACAGTTATTTTGAAAATTACGTTAATTACATTATCCACTATATTTACTGAAAAAAAATTATTTCAAAACCATATCTTTATCACTGTCAGTACCATTGACGTGCATATTTAAACCAAAAGTCAATTATTCTATTAATATTTTCTTTTACTCCACATCGTCTAACTATATTACTCTATTTTCTTTTTCGAAATTATTAATCGCCAACTTAAGCACATTAACTACGAAGATTGTTTTGACAAAAATAGAAGAAAAACATAAACATTCACCCGGCACGGGCGAGCGCAATTTTCCCGGGCCACATCGTACTGTACTTGATATATTCGACGACATTATTCAAAAAGTTTATTGAGGCAAGGCCCTTTTAAATAAGGTCATTACAGTAATTCTTATTTCTTGGCCCGTATTTGTTACGTTTCATAAACGTAAAGGAACGTTAATTTAAACTCACATAGCGGTGTTATACTTAATGTTTGGCGATATTTAAGAAAGGCAAGGGGCGTTTCACTCTAATGAATCCTATGAAAAAGTACGTTATTTAATGTTTATCTTTTTCACAAAAGCACCTCCGGTTTTGTTTGATGTTAAAAGGTTTAAAGTTACTCGAACTTCAGAAGTGGTTTAAGAGAGTTTTGGAATTACAAAGTGTTTAATTAACGAGTCGTTAAGTACTGCAATGTATCTTGATTATTTTCATAAATGTATGTGTTGTGAGTATATTATTTCACACTATCGGATCTCTTTCTTTACTTTTTTTGAAAACAAATATTTTGATATTTGACTGTGGTTTAATAAATACTCTTTACAGCAAGCATGTAAATATTACTTAGTGTTTAATGGTAAGCCATAAAATTAGTGACTAAATTAACAAATAAAGAAGAACGAGTAGAAAATATTTTTGTTTTATAATATGGTACATAGTTTAAACATTATCAATTGTTAAAATTACATAATATAACAAAAGAACTCATTATTATGATTTTTCTTAACATGAAAATATTGCATTCAGCCTAAAAGCGAACAATTCAGAAATCTATTTAATCTGTTTAAAAAACTCATATCGATTTCCTATTTCTTATATAAATCTTAACCTATTCCTGTTGGCTTTTTGACTCACTTTCCTCGTATTCGACAACGATTAAGTTTTGAATTCATTAGTAGCTGCAAGAAACCACTAAGTAATTTCAATATATCTGTATTGCTTTTAATAAATAATAAGTTGGCATTTGCAATTTATGACATCTGATGATAAAGTTTCGTATAAGTAAACAAAACAGGTAACAAAAAAATGAAATAAATTACCGTAAGCGATTTTTATGGGAATTTATTCGAGGCATCGTTCGTCACGTAAACCCTCGAATCTATTTCAAGTTTTATCCATGTTTCCATATTCGACAGTGATTAACTTTAAGAAATCATTGGTACTGCGAGAAACCACCACGCAATTTCCATTCATCTGAATTGCTGTTATAATATCTTGACATTTAAAATTTTTGACGTACAATGATAAAGTTTTCAGTTATTACAAAATTACAACAAAGATAACAGAGATTGTCTTAAAGTAATATGTCAAAAATATGTATATAATAAACCTAACTATAAAAAAATCAGACATGTTAACGTAAATGATATTTACAGAACGTAAAATTTTCTGTTATTATTAGTTACAAAAATTAAAAGTTCCTGCCATATTGTATTTTAATAATTATTATATCTAACCTTTTCACATTTTCTTGAACAAGACCCTTGAGTAAATTCTAAAATGCGTAATAAGGAAATAAGAAGTTACATTAGTGTTAGGGCTTTGATTTTTAGAGTATTTTCGTAAAAAATCCTTCGTCTACATTGACACGTAAAAAGACGTAATAACCACCCCTCTCTTTGATATACATATGTACGTAATATATTTTTATTTCAATTTTGCTGTTTATATTTTTTTAGTCATATTTTTAGTTATATTTTGTAGTTACATTTCTTATACATCTTCTATTAATTGGTCAATAATTTAGTGTTTGTTATGATGCTGAATACATTGTCAAATTACTGGCGTAGGTGGTAGAGTACATCGTTAATTTACTGGCATAGGTCGTAGAGTACATCGTCAATTTACTGGCGTAGGTCGTAGAGTACATCGTCAATTTACTGGCGTATTTCGTAGAATTCATCGTCAATTTACTGGCGTAGTTCGTAGAATACATCGTCAATTTACTGGCGTAGGTCGTAGAATACATCGTCAATTTACTGGTGTAGGTCGTAGAATACATTGTCAATTTACTGGCGTAGGTCGTAGAATACATCGTCAATTTACTGGCGTACGTCGTAGAATACATCGTCAATTTACTGGCGTAGGTCAAAGAATACATTGTCACTTTACTGGCGTAGGTCGTAGAATACATCGTCAATTTACTGGCGTACGCGTACCTTCCACAGCCTCAATTAGACGAACAAATTGCTTCAAAGCTGTGTTAACGTAACTTTAATATCACTCCTGTGAATATGACTAATAGTTTCCAGAGCGCTAATATTACAATTTCTTTTAATATAATTTACTTTTCGTGCGTAATAAATGTTAATTACCTGCAACACGTAAAGTAATAAACGCCTTCATCTTCTAAACCGCAGAAGACCTTGTTTCGTATGCAAACAACAAATAAACTTACGGAATTATTTTATTATAAATAATTAAATTTATCTTTTATATAAAGAGCCACACTAATTTAATCATCATAACCGTTTATCGCCACCTACAAACGTATTTTGCGAATTATGTGACCACCTTTCGAAGTCGTTAAAAAATTAGAAAAAATTTGCCTAAAAGAGTATGTGTACGTACTGCCTTTTCTGAGAGACAGACTCACATTTATTTGGCTATTTTTTAGAAAGATACTAAGAAAACTAAGAATAATACTAAGCAGAAGCAAATTGTAAAAAAATCGTTACCAATGCGTTTTCAACGTTAAATTTTCTGACAATTTCTTCAAAAAATAAGGTCTATAAGCGAAGTTTTCATTTGCATTGATTATATAGTTTGGTATCTAATTTATAAACAAAGTCAAATACAACTTGAAAAAATAAAAAAATGAAACGTATTTCGTTCCAAAATTATGTAAAAAATTGGTATAAAAAGTTGTTAATTTAAAGCCTAAAAATTTAATACCCTTTCATTTCTTTTACGGATTTACTAAATAATATCACATGGAGAGTTTCATATTGAAAAATGTTTGGAATTTGGCATCGATTTATATTTCATCTTTATAATTTAATGATATCCAAAATGAAAATTGCCTCACGGTATTTATGCCAATTTTCATTGACTTTTGTTAATTTTTTATGCAGTAACTTCCTTCATATCAAATATTATGTCAATACCAATTATTTTAACAAAATAATCACCAGTGAATAATTACATAATGAGGAAAATAACATTTTATTTATACTGATAGCCTCAAAATATTTACAAATAAATATGTATTCAACCAATAATCAAAAAGAAAAAATTTGGAACTAATATCCTTGCCAAATTAAATAACTTCTTAATCATGAATAAATTTTCACAACAAGGGTTACCCAGATACTAAGAGGTTTATCTAGATAACCAAATTTAGGTAATTATATAAAAGTGTACATAGTATGCATATTAAACTATTTAAAAATATTGATTTTTCTCAATGTAAAAATTTCAAACATTTCATTTTTCATGGGCATAAAAACGTGATTTATATTTCAAAAATTAAAAGGTCTAGGATATTCACTATAGTTTTTTTTATTACTTTTGCGTAGGATTCTGAAAACCTTATTGTTTTTATAATTACAGCTTGAGTTTTAGAAATGAGAGAAGTGGGTCTAAAATTCTTTTGGCATGTTTTTATAAATATTTCTGAATATGTTTTTCACAATATTTCTAATATTTCTGAATATTGAAATTAGTAAAAAAATATCTTCGAGGCTCTTATCATTTCCCCTTTTAACGATATACCATACATGTGTAATTAAGAAAAACAATTCGAAAATTTAATTTGCTCCTATACCATTACCAAAGGAAAAAAGGAAAATTTAAAGAAAAATGCATGCTGAGAAAGGAAAATTTCAAGAAAAATGCATTATAGAGGTATATAAAAAAGTTGTTTAATATGGGTGCAAAATAATTTTTTCGTAAGAATAAAAATGTTTGGTAATTACTGTCCGCTTACAAAACAAAGAATGTTATGCATCGCACACTAGTAATGATAATTATACTCATTCTAAACAAATCTGTGCGAGTATGAAGAAAAAACTTATTACATAAATATATAAATATTTTATTTATAATATTAAGGAAAGCAATACAAAAATATTCGTAATAGATACTTAGAACCATATCATTGTAAAAGGTCACTATTATCGACTACGAAATTTTTAATTATTTTATACAAACTTAATAATATTATTCCAGCCGAATAAAAAATTAATAATAAACACTATTCGCTTTACGCAGAGATTTTAATACACACCTTTTTAAGCTAGAATAAGGTTTTGTCTGTGTAATAAAATTTTATCTACGAGCATTGTACAATTCTTATTTTCATTTGTTATAACTGTGGCGACTAAAGCAAGCTGTTGCCACCCATTTTGTAGTTTCACATTATGTTAATTTTTAGTACTAAAAGTGAAATGTTGCCAAAGTCTTATTACCCCACTTTCATTTAAATAGATGTAATGATATTAGCTTAACCCTAACGCTGCAGACTTTTACCCTTATATCGAGTTCAGTGAACGCTTTCCACAACCTAAATTTTATATCATGTTTGAACCAACGGAAAAAATTAGATTCTTTAGACCTTAGACAACACCTTAGACCGCAAGTAAAGCAAGCTGCTGCCGCCCATTTTGTAGTTTTACATTATGTTCATTATCAGTACCAAAACTGAAATTTTGCCAAAGTCTTTTTACTCCACTTTCATTTAAATAGATATAATGGCATAAGCTTAACCCTAACGCTGCAGACTTTTACCCTTATATTGCGTTCAATGAACGCATTTGAGAACCTTGTTTTTTTCATTTCATGATTAAACCTAAGGAAAAATTAATTTCTTTAGAACTAAGACAATTTTTTAAAAACACACATATACATAGGCGTGTACAAACACACTTTCACCTGCATTTTAAGATGAATATATATGTGCGTGAACACGTATGCACACGCCAATGCATGCATGCACGAATATATATTAGCCCACGCATACCCGTACATGTGTGCGCTAACAAATATGTATCATTGCACCATGCATCATACGCATACACGCACCGCGCAACTTTGGTAACCACTTGCACTACTAGTTCATGTACAAGGATGGCCGGATGAATGCGCACATTCATGCACACACGGATACTTTCATGTACGCACGGACACGTTCCTACACCCATATTCACATAGTCAAAGAAAAATGTGCACATACACACAGCTATATACACACATGTACCTGCATAAACCCACACACATATACAGGTAGATATCACGCAAACACATATGTATCACACAAACCCGCAACCACGCTTGAACGCTCCCATGCTTGTAAGCGTGTTAGCAAGCACGCAAGTAGGAAAGCACGCACACACACAAGCATGTAAGTACACATGCTCGCACGCACCGGCAAATGTACTCGTATACTCACGTACGGTCACAAACATAAACGCACACCTACACAAGATTGCACGCATGCACTCACACACACACATACATATACACGGAATCGTATTCTCTTGTACTTATGCATGCTCGAACGTGCGTGAGCATTGTTGTTACACATGTGTAAAGAAATTTAGGAATACATGGGAACACTGCATACAGATGAAGAAAAGTTTTTAAAAGATTTTTATTTGACCTTGTTCTCTAGTTGCATAAATATACCATTGCCTTTTCGTCCCATAACTTCATCATTTTTAGGAAATCGCATGTTCAGTTTACATTGGAACATAAAACAGATTTATTATTTATTAATATAATATTTATGCTCTATTTAAATACATTTTATTAATGCTATTTAAAAAAAAACAAAAAAAAAGTATTTCCTATGTTTCAGATTAGTTTCACTCGCATTTATGTACGCGTATGTACACAACGGAATATTTCAATTAAATTTTCACCCACCTCCAGAAATTCCTAGTTAGTTGAAATTCGACACACATATTAAGAACCGATGATAATACGATCATTTCATAACTAAAAATTTAGAAAATATGATTATAATTTGAAAAAAACTAAATAGAAACATGCCTTGTGGTAATATGTGCTAAAAAATAAGCTTTAAATATACTGGCCATATCTTAATTTTTTTAAAGTAACTGAAATAAGAAAAAAGTTATTGACAAAAATAACTTTAATAAATAAACTTTAATATATAAATAACGTGGGGCGCTTGTTGTCCCCTTTTTTAAAATTAATTTTAAAGTAATTTTCTAAATGAAAGCAATCTCTTCATTCTTATTACAAATTTACCAAAAAAAAATTTGCTTATACAGACTGTTGAGACATCAGTTCATTTCGAACAAAAATCTATATATTTGAAGGTAATTTTTTAATTCATGTTGCTACAAAACTGTGTTTAATTAGTTTCTTTGACCTATAATATATTATACATGTAATTTAGCTAGGTAAATACTAAAATGAACTATGAGTGTAGACATATTCAATAAATACGTAGATTTAAATTTTATCGCAGACGTTGTGACAACAACCACCGTACACATTTAGATGATCATAAACATTTAAGGGTACATAGTACTACAAAAATATTTTAAAAATATTAATTTGTATAACGCAAATATTTTAATTTTCAATAGGATAACCGCTATAGTTTTCGTATAATTTTCTAGTCCGGTTTTACCAACTGTGTTTTTTCACGATTTTTGGTTCAGTCGTTTTGGAAATCAGAGGAGAGAGGGGATCAATAAAATTTTTGGTACATCTTTTTAGATATGCAATTTAAATTTATGAATATTTATTTAGTCTTCGCAATAAGACTTTTATGAGATATACAAATTATTTAAACCTGAACATGACATAGAAAATTATTTTTTTTAATACTTTTATTTAACTTCTTTTTAATTCTTACCTGGTTATTTGGAAAAGTCATCTAGCGAAAAATAAGTAGGTAAAGCGCCAATTTTGAAGTTTCTGAATCACATTATTTTGAAAAAAATCTTCGAGGAATAAAGATAAACGTAATTATATTATCCACTATATTTACTGAAAAAAAAAATTATTTCAAAACAATATCTTTACCAATGACAGTACCGTTGACGTGTATATTTAAACACAAAGTCAATTATTCTATT
The DNA here is from genome assembly GCA_039881145.1 of Druceiella hillmani. NCBI lineage: Eukaryota > Metazoa > Arthropoda > Insecta > Lepidoptera > Hepialidae > Druceiella > Druceiella hillmani. The sequence continues at coordinate 8,994,452 of JAYKKI010000082.1, forward strand.
AACATTTTCTTTTACTCTACATCGTCTAGCTATATTTCTCTTTTTTCTAAATTATTCATCGCCAACTTAAGCACATTAACTACGAAGATTCTTTTGACAAAAATATAAGAAAAACATAAACATTCACCCGGCACGGGCGAACGCAATTTTCCCGGGCCACATCATACTGTACTTGATATATTCGACGACATTATTCAAAAAGTTTATTGAGGCTAAGGGCCTTGCCTCATTATAATTCTTAAATAAGATCATTACAGTAATTCTTATTTCTTGGCCCGTATTTGTTACGTTTCGTTAACGTAAAGGAACGTTAATGTAAACTCACATAGCGGTGTTATACTTAATGTTTGGCGATATTTAAGAAAGGCAAGGGGCGTTTCACGCTAATGAATCCTGTGAAAAAGTACGTTCTTTAATGTTTATCTTTTTTACAAAAGCACCTCGGGTTTTGTTTGACGTTAAAAGGTTTAAATTTACTCGAACTTCAGAAGTGGTTTAAGAGTGTTTTGGAATTACAAAGTGTTTAATTAACGAGTCGTTAAATACTGCAATATATCTTGATTATTTTCTTAAATGTATGTCTTGTGGGTATATTATTTCACACTATCGGATCTCTTTCTTTACTTTTTTTTAAAACAAATGTTTTGATATTTAACTGTGGATTAATAAATACTCTTTACAGCAAGCATGTAAATATTACTTAGTGTTTAATGGTAAGCCATAAAATTAGTGACTAAATCAACAGATAAAGAAGAATGAGTTGAAAATATTTTTGTTTTATAACATGGTACATAACCTAAACATTATCAATTGTTAAAATTACATAATATAACAAAAGAACTCATTATTGTGATTTTCTTTAATATGAAAATATTGTATTCAGCCTAAAAGCGAATAATTCAGAAATCTATTTAATCTGTTGAAAAAACTCATATCGATTTCCTATTTCTAATATAAATCTTAACCTATTTATGTTGGCTTTTTGACTCACTTTCCTCATATTCGACAACGATTAACTTTTGAATTCATTAGTAGCTACAAGAAACCCCTAAGTAATTTCTATGTGTCCGTATTGCTTTTAATAAATAATAAGTTGGCATTTGCAAGTCATAACTTGTGACAACAATCTGATGATAAAGTTTCGTATAGGTAAACAAAACAGGTAACAAAAAAACCAAATAAATTACCGTAAGCGATTTTTACGGGAATTTATTCTAGGCATCATTCGTCACGTAAACCCTCAAATCTATTTCAAGTTTTATCCATGTTTCCATATTCGACAGTGATTAACTTTAAGAAATCATTGGTACTGCAAGAAACCACCACGCAATTTCCATTCATCTGAACTGCTGTTATAATATCTTGACATTTAAAATTTTTGACGTACAATGATAATGGTTTCAGCTATTACAAAGTTACAATAAAGATAACAGAGTTTGTCTTAAAGTAAAATGTCAAAAATATGTATTTAATAAACATAACTATAAAAAAATCAAACATGTTAACGTTAATTATATTTACAGAACGTAAAATTTTCTGTTATTATTAGTTACAAAAATTAAAAGTTCCTGCCATATTGTATTTTATTAATTATTATACCTAACTTTTCACATTTTCTTGAACAAGACCATCGAGTAAATTCTAAAATGCGTAATAAGGAAATAATGAGTTACATTAGTGTTAGGGCTTTGATTTTTAGAGTATTTTCGTAAAAAATCCTTCGTCTACATTGACACGTAAAAAGACGTAATAACCACCCCTCTCTTTGATATACATACGTAATATATTTTGATTTCAATTTTGCTGTTTACATTTTTTTTGTCATATTTTTAGTTATATTTTGTAGTTACATTTCTTCTAAATCTTCTATTAATTGGTCAATAATTTAGTGTTTGTTATGATTCAGAATACATTGGCAATTTACTGGCGTAGGTCGTAGAATACATCGTCAATTTACTGGCGTAGGTCATAGAATAGATCGTCAATTGACTGGCGTAGGTGGTACAATACATCGTCAATTTACTGGCGTACGCGTATCTTCCACAGCTTCAATTAGACGAACAAATTGCTTCAAAGCTGTGTTAATGTAACTTTAATATCACTCCTGTGAAAATGACTAATAGTTTCCAGAGCGCGAATATTACAATTTCTTTTAATATAATTTAATTTTCGTGCGTAAAAAATGTTAATTAAATGCAATGCGTAAAGTAATAAATGCCTTCATCTTCTAAACCGCAGAAGACCTTGTTTCGAATGCAAACAACAAATAAACTTACGGAATTATTTTATTATAAATAACTAAATTTATTTATTATATAAAGAACCACACGAGTGTATGTAATTTAATCATCATAACCGTTTATCGCCGCTGACAAACGTCTTTAGCGAATTATGTGACCACCTTTCGAAGTCGTTAAAAAATTAGAAAAAAATTTGTCTAAAAGAGTGTGTGTACGTACTGCCTTTTCTGAGAGACAGACTCACATTTATTTGGCTTAAATTTTATAACCTTCCATTTGTTTTACGGATTTACTAAATAATATCACATGGAGAGTTTTATATTGAAAAATGTTTGGAATTTGGCATCGATTTATATTTCATCTTTATAATTTAATGATACTCAAAATAAAAATTGCCACACGGTATTTATTTCAATTTTCCTTGAATTTTGGTAATTTTTTTATGCAGTAACTTTTTCATATCAGATATTAGGTCAATAAAAATTATTTTAACAAAATATTCACCAGTGATGAATTACATAATAAGGAAAATACCATTTTATTTATACTGATAGCCTCTAAATATCTACAAATAAATATGTATTCAATCATTAATAAAAAATAAAATATTTAGAAATAATATCCCTGCGAAATTAAATAACTTCTTAAGCATGAATAAAATGTTCACCACAAAGATTACCCAGATACTCAGAGGTTTATCTAGATAACTAAATTTAGGTAATTATACATAAGTGTACGTAGTATGTATATTAAATTATTTAAAAATATTGATTTTTCGCAAAGTAAAAATTTAAAACATTTCATTTTTTACGGGCATAAAAGCGTGATTTATATTTCAAAAATTAAAAGATCTAGGATAGTTACCATAGTTTTTTTTATTCTTTTTGCGTAGAATTTTGAAAACCCTATTGTTTTTATAATTTAAGCTTGAGTTTTTGAATAAAGAGGAGTGGGTAAATATTCTTTTGACAGGTTTTTAAAAATATTTCTGAATATGTTTTCCAAAATATTTCTAATCATTCTGAATATTTAAATTTTATAAAAAAATATCTTTGAGGCTCTTATCATTACCCCTTTAAACGATATACCACACATATGAACGATATCCCACACTTATGTAATTAAGAAAAACAATTCGAAAATTTAATTTGCTCCTATACCATTACTAAAAGCTGAGAAAGGAAAATTTCAAGAAAAATGCATTATAGAGGTACGTGAAAAAGGTGTAAGATATAGTTACATATTAAATTTTTAAAAACAGTAAACATTTTCGATAATTACTGTCCTCTTACAAAAAAAGAATATTATGCATCGCACACTAGTAATGATAATTACCTCATTCTAAATAAATATGTGCCAATATATAGAAAAAACATATTACTAAATATAAAAATATTTTATATTTATAATATTAGGGAAAGCAATACAAAAAGTATTGGTTATAGATACTTAGAACCATATCATTTTAAAAAATCACTATTATCAACTACGACATTTTTAATTATTTTATACCAAACTTGATAATATTATTCCAGACGAATAAAAAATCAATAATAAATACCATTCGTTTTATACAGCTTTTTAAATACCAACCTTTTTAAGCTAGAATAAAGTTGTGTCTGTGTAATAATATTTTATCTATAAGCAGTTTAAAATTCTTATTTTCATTTGTTATAACTGTGGCGACTAAAGCAAGCTGTTGCCACCCATTTTGTAGTTTCACATTATGTTAATTTTTAGTAGTAAAAGTGAAATGTTGCCAAAGTCTTATTACTCCACTTTCATTTAAATAGATGTAATGGCACTAGCTTAACCCTAACGCTGCAGACTTTTACACTTATATCGAGTTCAATGAACGCATTCCAAAACTTAACTTTTTAAATGATGTCTAAACGAACGGAAAACATTAGTTTCTTTAGACCTTAGACAACATTTTAGACCGCAACTAAAGCAAGCTGCTGCCGCCCATTTTGTAGTTTTACATTATCTTATTATTAGTACCAAAATTGAAATGTTGCCAACGTCTTTTTTTCATTTAAATAGATGTAATGGCATAAGCTTAACCCTAACGCTGTAGACTTTTACCCTTATTTTGTGCTCAATGAACGCATTCCTGATCGTTGTCCAATTTATGACTAAAACTACGGAAAAAATGAATTTCTTTAGACCTCAGACAATTTTAGAAAACACACGTATATACATAGGCGTACACAAGCACACTTTCACCCACATTTTCCCATGAATATGTATATGCGTGAACACGTATACATACGCCATTGCATGCAAGCACGAATGTATATTTGCATTAGCCCACGCATACTCGTACGTGTGTGTGCTTACAAATATGTATTCCTGCACCATGCACCACACGCATACACGCACCGCACATCTTCGGTAACTACTTGCACTAATCGTACATGTACAAGGATGGACGGACGAATGCGCATATGATGTACGCACGGACACATTCATACACGTATATTCACATAGTCAGAGGAAAATGTGCACATACACATAGCTATATACACATATGTACCTGCACAAACACACATACATATACAGGTAGGCATCACGCACACACATAGGTATCACACAAACACTAACACCCGCAACCACACTTGAACGCTCCCATGCATGTAAGCGTGTTAGCATGCACGCAAGTAGGAAAGCACGCACACACACAAGCATGCAAGTACACATGCTCGCACGCACCGACGAATATACTCGTATACTCACGTACGGTCACAAACATACACGCACACGCCTACACAAGCCTGCAGGCATTCACTCACACACACACATACATATAGACGGAATCGTATTCTCTTGTACTTATGCATGCTGGAACGCGCGTGAGCATTGTTGTTACACATGTGTAAAGAACTTAAGGAATACATGTGAACACTCCATGCAAATGAAGAAAAGTTTTAAAAAGATTTTTATTTTACCTTGTTCTCTAGTTGCATAAATATACCATTGTCTTTTCGTCCCATACCTTTATGATTTTTAGGAAATCGCATGTTCAGTTTACATTAGAACATAAAACAGATTTATTATTTATTAATATAAAATGTATGCTCTATTTAAATACATTTTATATTTACTATTAAAAAAAAAACAAAAAAAAATATTCCCTATGTTTAATAAATATACCCTTCAGATTAGTTTCACTTGCATTTATATACGCGTATGTACATAACGGAATATTTCAATTAAATTTTCACCCACCTGCAGAAATTCCTAGTTAGTTGAAATTCGACACACGTATCAAGAACCAAGAACCAATGATAATACAAACATTTAATAACTAAACATTTAGAAAACATGATTATAATTTGAATAAAACTAAATAGAAATATGCCTTGTAGTAATATGTGCTAAAAAATAAGCTTTAAATATACTGGGCATACCTTAATTTTTTTAACGTACCTGAAATAAGAATAAAGTTATTGACAAAAATAACTTTAATATTTAAATAACGTAATGCGCTTGTTGTCCCCTTTTTTAAAGTAAATTTTACAGTAATTTTCTAAATGAAAGAAATCTCTTCATTCTTATTACAAATTTAGTAGAAAAAAATTTACTTGTACAGACTGTTGAGACATCAGTTCATTTTGAACAAAAATCTCTATATTTAAAGATAATTTTTTTATTTTTTAATTCATTTTGCTACAAAACCGTGTTTAATAGTGTCTTTGACCTATAATATTTTATACATATAATTTAGTTAGGTGAATATTAAAATGAACTATGAGGGTAAACATATTCTATAAATATGAAGATTTAAATTTTATCGCAGACGTTGTGACAACTGAAAAACTATCAAACCCGAGCAGAACTTAACTGACCAGGTACCGTATACATTTAGATGATCATAACGATTACATAGCACTACAAAAATGTTTTAAAAATATTAATTTGTATAACGCAAATATTTCAATTTATAAGACCTAGGATAACCGCTATAGTTTTCGTATAATTTTCTAGTCCGGTTTTACTATCTGTGTTTTTTCCACGATTTTTGGTTCAGTCGTTTCGGAAATCAGAGGAGAGAGATCAATAAAATTTTTGGTACATCTTTTTAGATATGCAATTTAAATTTATGAATATTTATATAGTCTTCAAAATAAGATTTTTATATCATATAAAAATTATATAAACCTGAATATGACATAGAAAATTATTTTTTTTAATATTTTTATATTTTAATTCTTACAAGGTTATTTGGAAAAGTTATTTAGCGAAAAATAAGTAAGTAACGTGCCAATTTTGAAGTATCTGAATACAATTATTTTGAAAAAAATCTTCGAGGAATAAAGACAAAAATTATTACATTATCCACTATATTTACTGAAAAAAAAATTATTTCAAAACCATATCTTGATCAATGTCAGTACCGTTGACGTGCATATTTAAACCAAAAGTCAATTTTATTCTATTAACATTTTCTTTTACTCCACATCGTCTAACTATATTACTCTATCTTCTTTTTCTAAATTATTCATTGCCAACTTAAGCACATTAACTACGAAGATTGTTTTGACAAAAATATAAGAAAAACATAAACATTCACCCGGCACGGGCGAATGCAATTTGCCCGGGCCACATCGTACTGTACTTGATATATTCGACGACATTATTCAAAAAGTTTAAGGCAAGGCCCTTATAAATAAGGTCATTACAGTAATTCTTATTTCTTGGCCCGTATTTGTTACGTTTCGTTAACGTAAAGGAACGTTACTGTAAACTCACATAACGGTGTTATACTTAATGTTTGGCGATATTTAAGAAAGGCAAGGGGCGTTCCACGTTAATGAATATTATGAAAAAGTAGGTTCTTTAATGTTTGTCTTTTTTACAAAACCACCTCGGGTTTTGTTTGATGTTAAAAGGTTTAAAGTTACTCGAAATTTAGAAGTGGCTTTAGAGAGTTTTGGAAGTATAAAGTGTTTAATTAACGAGTCGTTAAATACTACAATGTATCTTGATTATTTTCCTAAATGTATGTGTTTTGAGATTATTATTTCAAACTATCGGATCTGTCTCTTTACTTTGTTTGAAAATAAATATTTTGATATTTAACTGTGATTTAATAAATAATCTTTACAGTAAGCATAAAAATATTGTTAGTGTTTTATGGTAAACCATAAAATTAAGGACTAAATTTTTGTTTCATTATATGGTTAATATTAAATATTATTAATTGTTAAAATTACATAATATAACAAAAGAACCTTTATTATGATTTTCTTAATATAAAAATATTGTATTTAACCTGAAAGCGAACAATTCAGAAATCTATTTAATCTGTTTAAAAAACTCATACCAAATTCCTATTTGTTACATAAATCTTAACCTATTCATGTCGGCCTTTTAACTTACGTGCCTCATATTCGACAGTGATTAAGGTTTTGAAATTATTAGTAGCTGCGAGAAACCCCTAAGTAATTTCTATTTCTCTGTATTGCTTTTAATATATAATAAGTTGGCATTTGCAAGTTATCACATCTAATGATAAAGTTTCGTATTAATAAACAAAACAGGTAACAAAAAAAATTAAATACATTACCGTGTGCTATATTTACGGGGATTTATTCGAGACGTCATTTGTCGTCTAAATTTTAGAATATATTTCAAGTTTTATCCATATTCCTTTATTCGACAGTGAAACTCTAAAGAATTTATTAGCAAATGTCTTTGCTAGTATCCCACCTGAAGATGTTGTAATGCAACGAAACCTAGATCGTGATAAAGAACTTAAAGAAAGTAGGATAATACTACATCATGTAGTTTCATTTAATTGTGAATAATGAATTTCTACAAATTTCTACAATATCCCACCTGAAGATGTTGTAATACAACGAAACCTAGGTCGTGGTAAAGAAATTAAAGATAGTAGAAATAATACTACATCACGTAGTTTCATTTCATTGTGTACAATTCTTAACTCTAAAACAATCGATAAATATTAGTACCTGCTGCTAAACAAATATATTTATATACAATTACTTTTTAATAACATCTTCTTTTGTAGAGATCAGTATATTAATATAGCTAGGTAGCGTAAATTTAATAGGTCGTGGCACTCGCCTATTTGTCGACATTTGCGTCTGTTTTACGAATACATCGTCAATTTACTGGCGTAGGCGTACGTAGGTCCACAGCCTCCATTAGACGAACAAATTGCTTCAAAGCTGTGTTAACGTAACTTTAATATCACTTCTGTGAATATGACTAATAGTTTCCTGAGCGTGAATATTACGATTTCTTTGAATGTAATTTACTTTTCGTGCGTAATAAATGTTAATTAACTGCAATACATAAAGTAATAAACGCCTTCATCTTCTAAACCGCAGAAGACGTGGTTTCGGATGCAGACAAGAAATAAGATTACGGAATTATTTTATTATAAATAATTAAATTTATCTTTTATATGAAGAGCCACACGAGTGTATGTAGTTTAATCATCATTGCAATTCATCGCCACATACAAACGTAATTAGCGAATTATGTAACCATCTTTCGAAGTCGTTAAAAAATTAGAAAACAATTGGCAAAAAGATTTTCTAGCCTTTTCTGAGAGCCAATCTCACATTTATTTGGCTATTTTTTAGAAATATTCTTAGAAAACTTAGAACAATACTAAGCAGAAACAAATTGTTTTAAAAGAAATTCGTTACTAATGTGTTTTGAATGTTAATTTTTTTTAACAAATTCTTCAATAAATAAAGGCAATAGGCGAAGTATACATTTGGATTGATTATATACCTCCAGATTGGTATCTAATTCATAAACAGAGTCAAATATAACTCGAAAAATAAAAAATGAAATGTAATTCATTCCAAAATTTTGTAAAAAACCGGTATAAAAAGTTGTAAATTTAAAGCCTAAAAATTTAATACCTTTACCATTTTTTTAGGGATTTACTAAATAATATCACATATCGAGCTTTGTATTGCAAAAATGATTCGAACTTGGCACCAATTTATATTTTATCTTTATAAATTAATGATACTTCCAAAATTAAAATTACCTCACGGAATTTATTTCAATTTTCATTGACTTTCGTAAATTATTTTATGCAGTAACTTCCTTCATGTCAAATATTATGTCCATAACAATTATTTTAACAAAATAATCACCAATGATGAATTACATAATAAGAAAAATAACATTTTATTTATATTGATAGCCTCAAAATATGTACAAATAAATATGTATTCAACTAATAATCAAAAAGAAAAAATTTGGAGCTAATATCCTTGCCAAATTAAATAACCTCTTAAGCATGAATAAAATTTCCACCACAAGGGTTACCCAGATGCTCAGAAGTTTATCTAGATAAGAAAATTTAAGTAATTATATATAAGTGTACGTAGTATTCATATTAAACTATTTAAAAAAATTGATTTTTGCAATGTAAAAATTTTTCACAGGCATAAAAGCGTGATTTATATTTAAAAATTAAATGATCTAGGATAGTTACTATGGTTTTTTTTACTATTTTACGTTGGCTTTTAAAAACCCAATTGTTTTCATAATGTCAGCTTTAGTTTTGGGAATAGGAGAGGTGGATACATATTCATTTGGCATATTTTTCAAAATATTCAGAATATTTAAATTAGTAAAATATTATATTTGAAGCTCTTATCATTACCCCTTTGAACGATATCTCACACTATATCCCACACATATGAACGATATCCCATCCATATGTAATTAAGAAAAAAAAACAAAATTTAATTTGCTTCTATACCATTACCAAAGGCTGAGACAAGAAAATTTCAAGGAAAATGTATTACAGAGGTATATATAAAACTTGTTAGATATAGGTGGAAAATCATTTTTTTAAAACAATAAGAAAGTTCAGTTATTACTGTCCTCTTACAAAAAAAGTATATCATGCACCATGCACTAGTAATGATAATTATACTCATTCTAAACAAATCTGTGCGAGTATGAAGAAAAAAACATATCATATAAATATAAAAATATTTCTTATTTATAAAATTAAGGAAAGCAAAACAAAAAGTATTCGTAATAGATACTTAGAACCATATCATTGTAAAAAGTCACTATTATCAACAACGACATATTTAATTATTTTATACAAAACTTAATATTATTATTTAAATAAATTATAACAGACGAATAAAAAATCAATAATAAATACCATTCGTTTTATACAGATATTTAAATACCAACCTTTTTAAGCTAGAATAAAGTTTTGTCTGTGTAATAAGATTTTATCTACGAGCAGTGTAAAATTTTTATTTTCAGTTGTTATAACTGTGGCGACTAAAGCAAGCTGTTGCCACCCATTTTGTAGTTTCACATTATGTTAATTTTTAGTACTAAAAGTGAAATGTTGCCAAAGTCTTATTACTCCACTTTCATTTAAATAGATGTAATGGCATTAGCTTAACCCTAACGTTGCAGACTTTTACCCTTATATCGAGTTTAATGAACGCATTTAAGGACCTAACTTTTTATATCATTTCTGAACCAACGGAAAAAATTAGTTTCTTTAGACTTTTGACAAAATTTTAGACTGCAACTAAAGCAAGCTGCTGCCGCACATTTTGTAGTTTCACATTATGTTATTATCAGTACCAAAATTGAAATGTTGCCAACGTCTTTTTTCTTTTAAATAGATATAATGGCATAAGCTGAACCCTAACGCTGTAGACTTTTACCCTTATTTTGTGCTCAATGAACGCATTCCTGATCGTTGTCCAATTTATGACTAAAACTACGGAAAAAATGAATTTCTTTAGACCTCAGACAATTTTAGAAAACACACGTATATACATAGGCGTATACAAGCACACTTTCACCCACATTTTCCCATGAACATGTATATGCGTGAACACGTATACATACGCCATTGCATGCAAGCATGAATGTATATTTGCATTAGCCCAAGCATACTCGTACGTGTGTGTGCTTACAAATATGTATTCCTGCACCATGCACCACACGCATACACACACCGCACATCTTCGGTAACTACTTGCACTAATCGTACATGTACAAGGATGGACGGACGAATGCGCACATGATGTACGCACGGACACGTTCATACATGCATATTCACATAGTCAAAGGAAAATGCGCACATACACACAGCTATATACACACATGTACCTGCACAAATACACACACACACACATACAGGTAGGTATCACGCGGACACGTAGGTATCATACAAACACTCACACCCGAAACCACGCTCGACACTCCCATGCACGTAAGCGCGTTAGCACGTACGCAAGTAGGAACGCACGCACACACACAAGCGCAAGTACACGTGTCGCACGCACCAACAAATGTAGTCGTATATTCACGTACGGCAGCAAACATACACGCGCACGCACACATATACACGGAATCGTATTCTCTTGTACTTTTGTACGCTGGAATGCGTGTGAGCATTGTTTTTACACATGTGTAAACAAATTAAGGTATACATGTGAACACTGCATACAAATGAAGAAAAGTTTTTATAAGATTCTTGTTCTCTAGTTGCTTAAACATACCATTTTCTTTTCGTCCCACCACTTTATCTTTTTAGGAAATCGCATATTCGGTTTACAGTTGAACATAAAACAGTTTTATTACTGGATTTATTATTTATTATTATAATATTTATACTTTATTCAAATACATTTTATATCTTCTATTCATCCTAAGTCACGTAATTAAAATCAATACATGTTTGTCCTAGAATATCGTTCATTTCATTTAATCAGCCTCTGAATTGATGATGAAGTAAAATTAACGATTCAATTGGAAATGAATTGATAACGAAATGAAATGAACTAATAATAAAATCCATAGATCTATGTTCAATGTTCTCGTATTGAATTTAAAATACCTTAATGTAAAGCTCCTCTACTTAATATATATTTGCTTTTCCCAAACATATTTCGTTTTAATTCGTGTACGTGTCTTTTCATCCTCTTTCTTTTTACGTGTGTTCTTTTATGTGATTCGCTCTAACTGAGGTATAATATATCTTTCAATTTTTTAAAATTATCCCAACATTTTTAAAACATTTCAAATTCTCAAACTTTACATTCATCTTTACTTCTACATATTTTAATCAGAGTACCATAAATTAGGATACTAATTGAGAATTCTAGCAATGTAAGTGACATTCGTAATGATTCCACTTAACTTCTATACATATTTTAATTTATCCAAAACGTACTTTTATATACCATTGCACACATAGAAAATGAAGTCGCTATTATGTTTGGAAATGTTAACTGTTTGTTGGTTTATAATTTTACCTCCTGCTGATTTTGTTTTTGCTTAAGAGTACAGGTAACGGTCCCAAACAGACATTAAATATATTTTTCAAATAAACTAGTTCCATTAAATTTATTTACCCCTCAGAATTCTTCTTAAAATTGCAGATCTATACGAAGCTTGATGTTTATATAATAATATAAACAGGACCGTGTAATACGTAATGTACTTGAAATGTATCAACATTTTCATGTATAACTCAATTCGACTCATTCACGTCACATCACAGAATATTATCGAAATACAAACATCTTACATTATCAACACAGAAAACAGATCGTAACGAACGCCTCACGCATCTCGACAACTAAGGGATGATGGCAAAATTGTCATTATAATCCGGTAAGACGGTAATTAAACGTCAATCACTCTTCATTTCGCCACAGCAAGCCGCAGCTCTATCTGCCGCGACCCATTTTCAAAGGGAAAATTGTCGCGAGATGTCTGGAATTTTAATATCCGCTAGCTCCGCCGCAACAGACGATTCTTGACCGGCGAGCAGGACGGGTGCTGCGGAAGGCTATTGCTGTTTCGCTTTATAGGTACGGTCACACCAGATAAGTTATTCACTTTAATTTTGTATAATTTTTAAACATTTTTTATTTATAATTTAATAATATAATTTGTTATAATTTACAATGAAATTTGTTCCCCTTTTTCTTGAAATCATAAGAGAAGTTCTATGTTCATACTAATTATCGCCTGTATAACTTTTAATTTTTAAAAGGAAAATAAAAACATTACTTTTTCAATACAAAGCCGTAAGAATAATAGTACTATTAAAAGTTTTAATGGGATGTAAGGCGATGTGATGAGTGTGTATGAGACATAAAGTTCATCGGCTATGGAGAAAGGAACCTTTCACGAAACTTAACAAAGTATTACCTTTTATTATTAAGTATATTTTAAAAATTTGGACTTCTTTTCAGTAAAAATTACATGCTATTGCATATAGAAGAGCAAAACAATTCACTTTATTCCTCCAGTATAATAATTTCTTTACAAGAAAAATAAAAAAAAAGATTGAATATTGATTGACTAATTGTTAAAGTAAATGTTTTTATAGCAAACAAACCAAAAAAGCGCGCTTTTTAATTTCTAAAGGTTATGAGTCTCCTTATATATGATGTATAGAAAGTTTTTCAAAAATCTTTTTCTCTAGTCACTAAAACTGTATTGCTCAAACTACACAAAAATAAATTATGAATATGTGATGTTCAAAAGTTTATTTTTAAGAATTTAGGTTTGTTTAGTTAATTAACAATGTAATTATTTATTTTATTTGTATATTTACTAATACATATAAGGACAATTTTATTGCATAAATCTATTTTTCAAAAAAATCATGCAAACTTTCCAAAATATTGAAATAAATATTTATATATTTATGTACTTTATTGTATATAATTGATACATATGGCGGATGTATTGCTATAAGAGCAATCTCTTACAGCCATTCAGAACACCAGTCCAGTCTTGCTCGACGAGTGGCCGGGAATCGAATCTGGGTCCATGCGGTACACCTCGAAGTCAGAGGCCGCATGCCTTGCAATCAACCCGACACATCATGGTGACGACACATCAGTTGTTACTTAATGTCAGAAACATATTTTTGAAATATTTAGGCAAGTGTCCTTTGATTTCTTTTAAACTCACGCTTCTGTACTTTTAACCAGAAAATAAATCAAAACCGAATTTAATTTTTCTTTTACATTTTCTATGATTTAAATTTTGAAATATACCACTATGTCGATCATAAGTTTCATTAATTTTTTTAAATTTTTTACATATTAATTTTTGGTTCTTTCACAAAACTTATCTGGAAAGATAGAATTAAATTTTCACCTATGACGGAACGGAGGAGGGCGTTTAGGCTGAAAGGTTGTTTGTTTATTTGTGTGTGCAATCCAACGTTCCCATTTATCGCCAAAACGGTCTAACCAATTTAGTTACGGTTTTCTGTAAAATATTTGCGAACCACTGGCAATGGCTCTTAGATACTTTTACGAGGATTACTCACTAGGGGGCGCCGTAATAAAAATTTTGTTGCAATTGAATGTTCGCATTTATCTCCAAAATGATTTGATTCATATAGATATGATTTTCTGTAAAATTTTTGAGACTAATCGGCGATTGTTCTCAAGCAGGTGTTATAATATTAGCTCACTAGGGGGCGGTGATACATTTTGTCGCAAATGATGTTCCCATTTATCTCCAAAGTGGTTTGATCGATATAGATACGGTTTTCTGCAAAATATTTAGGATTAATCGGCGATTGTTCTTAGATAGCTGTTACGGTGTCAGCTCGCCAGGGAACATTGCAACATTTTGTTGCAAACGAATGCTGCAAAACTCTCTGATCGATTTAGATACAGTTTTCGATAAAAAAAGTTTGTGATTTCAAGACGAAGGTTATTAGTCAGGTGTCAGGTGTTATGTTATCACGGGGCGCTGCAATAAACATTTTTTGTTGATATAGATTAGCTACATTGTGGCCTTTCTTCGACTTCGTCTACTCTACTAAGACCCACATAAGCTTGCCCTTTGGCGAATGTTTTTTTAGAAGCTTAGTGATTAATAAAAAGCAAAATTAAAATCGCCATGACCGATGTAGTTGTTATAATTGAAAAACGTTTAAATATTTTTTTTTTTAAATCTCCCATATAAAAGGAAGTAGGAACCTAATAATATAATTACAAACACAAGAAAATCCGGCGTATGCTAAAATTTTGCAATTTTATCAGCTCGTGACTAATTGAAATTCTCTTAGGTGCGCAAATAGCTTTTATATGCTGCTACAATGTAATTGATATTGGGAACGGAAATGGCAATGGCAACGCCAACGGATTTTCTTGGGTTTGTAATTGCGTTAATAGGTTCTTACTTTCTTTTAGTCGGGGGTTTTCAAAAAAGTTATTTAACCCTTTTATTTTTAATTACGACCACTGTATCCGTCATAGGTTGTTTCAACACTTTTAATTTTGCTTTTTATCTTTAAAAATATTGAAAAAATTATGCTAATTTATAAATCATAGATAGCCAGGAAGTAACTGTAAACCATGTATAATATAAAAGGGTCAAGATTTTCTATTCAGTATAACAAGATAAAACTACAATAATAAACACAGTTTTTAAAAAAAATATCGAAATATTCCAGAACAATTCCAATAACATTTATGTTTATTATTAATATAAAATAAGACAACAACTTAACAAATTCAGAAAAGTATTTTTGCATATTAGATTATGCAAAAATATTTTTTACGTATTTATTACATCGATTATTTTATTTTAGAACTTAGTTGACTCTTCAAGTTCTTGCAGGCGACGACTCATTTGTTTTCTTTGAGGTTATTCACTCCAAATTTTTGAAAAAATCTTTCAATCAAATATTTCTCAGACATATTTTTAATATATAATAATGTCTTTAACTAAAAAAGGTTTGATATGTTTAATAACTTCCGTCTGACTTTCAGACCAAAGTCTCGCAAATACAATAAATATTAAATACACTACACGCAGTCGTATTATCTTTACTCCACAGTCATGCCGATATGACTAATAGTGAGATGGTTCATTATTTAAAAGGTGCAAAAGCTGAGTACGTATCAAAAATCATTTTACAAATATTTTACCTATTTCAATTTCGTCAGTGCGTGAGACCAACTTGCGGGTTAAGGATTATTTTCTTCCAGTCATAGTATAAGCCTTCTGTATCTTTTCAGGTCTTCGACGTTTCTTTTCCCGCTTCTTTTTTTTAATCTAACCCTCCATAATAACTGTTTCATCATTAATAATTTCAGCCCCAAGTAAATATGACTTCACTTAATTTTTATTCAGAACTAAGCACTACAAATTGCCCACCTGAAGATGTTGTCATACAATGAAACCTAGTTCATGCTTAAGAATTGAAACAAATTAGAAATAATACATCACGTAGTTTCATTTAGTTGTGAATAAATATTAAGTGATATTGAATTTCGACAGAATTAACGACAAATACATTCAATAATGACGATTTCTTTCAAATTTCCAAATAGGCCGGTCTATACGTTACCCACATTTTGTTATCTCGCTTCGTCTGCAGACACTGTCGAGTCTTAGGTCGCCTGCATGATGTATGTTTGAAATTATTGTGTTTCGCAGCCGCTTGACGACGACGCCCTTTATTCTTGCGGATCCTGTATTATGTTTAATGTAATTAAATTATACTTAGGTGAGGAACAGGAAAATGACACATACAATTATGGCACACAAGGACACAAAATTTAACTTTCACAAGAAGTGACTTATGAAACAAATTTTGATACCTGCGTTTAATGCTGGCTATTTTTGTACGAATTTACGAGAGGTAATGGTTAACTTAAATTTTGCAATATTTGTACCAAAATCTTTTCGTTCTTTTTTTTCTTACAGCTGTTTAACTTAGTGATCTGATATATTACCCATATCGTGTAACTAGATTTCAGTGGAAGATGAATATTTTAGTACGATTAGAACAATAAATAAGGTTAGATCGTTTATTTTGTATAGCGTAATAAAATAGACGAGATAATTCTATGCAAAATCAATCAATGTATTATTCCATAAATTATAAAACAAATGGTTATTGCTAAATAGCTTTTAGTTTAGAATCTAAAATAGTTTTTAAATACGGCAAAGATTTAAATTTAGACTTCATTATCACTAAAATAAAATAATTTACTCAGAAATTACTTATTGTTTCCTATGTAATGATAATACATAGGTGAAATAAAAATCTATCTTTATTACCAGAATTTTGGTCGGATTGATAACGATTTAAAAAAGAAATTGTTTACCAAAATAAATAAATAAATAGACATAACTGTGTTTATAGCTGTTTGTTTATTTATTCAGTTCCATTTTCTTTTTTTAGATTTTCCATTAGAAATTAAAAAAAAAACAAAGAGGTAGAGCCTATCTTTTCGTATTGATTATTATTTTTGGGCAATTGACTAAAATGTAAGCAATGTTATACTTGGTTTGGTTACTTGGTTTGGCCTCTAATTTAATTTCTTATAAAATGTTTATTATCTGTGTGTTTGTTTTGTGAGTGTGGGTATGAGTGCGTGCGTCTGTGCGTATGTGCGGGCGTGCGTGCGTATGTGCGGGCGTGCGTGCATATTTGCGTGCGTTCTTGCATACATGTGTACGTACGTGCAGGCTTGCTAACGTGTGTGCGTGCATGCGTGCGTGCGTTCGTGCGTGCGTGCATGCGTTCATGTAGGTGTCCGTAGGTGCGAGCGTGCGTGCGTGTATGCAGGCATGCATATGTATAATGGGAAAAATTGTGATGGGCGAGCTCAAATGGATGTTTCAAAGTTTTATTTAAATAGGAAATCATATGTGCTTTATTCTCAAAACTTAATTGTCGGCATTGTCACTACGCACTTGGTTTCATGCTATACGTGCAAATAAAAGTTAAATAATATTGAGAAATGAAACAATAACTTTAAACATAAGCAGATAACAAAAAAGTTACATAAGAGTCTCAAAAAGGTGATCACATTTGGTGTTGAGATTTATAAAATTTGATTAAATATTCATTTCATATTTCGAATTAATTAAACTATCTTAAACATTCGTACCTAAAAATTTATTATACGAGTAATACGTGCTGTACTAAAATTACATTCCACGTGGCCAAATTTAATATCACAGCTGAATTCAATCGAAAATATTTCCCAACATAAAAATATTACACGACACGAAACACAAAATGGCACACAATAAACATGACGCCTGACAAAGCGTCGGGCAGATTCCTTCAACAAATGTAATTCAAGGAAGGGCCGACGGAATACAAAAGCATAACATTTGTGAGTAACAATAAACGATAAAAGGGCTCTGATCCACAGGAATGTGCTATTGTTCGATGACGTTAGAATCTTTCGTATTTTTTAATATGTACACGATACGTTCTAACGAAAATTTGTTCAATCAACATTTCAGTTTGAATCATGTTTTATAACATGATGTCCATGTCGTTTTGTGTGCTTAGAGATATTTTTTTCTGTTCTGACTTTAATGCAGTCAATTAACATATCCTTGCTAAATGGAAGTTGAATTAACATATCTTTGGAAAATGCAATAAAACTCTACGTTTGATAGATTCGGAGTCATTAATGAGATGTAATAAAAAATATTTATTCCTCGCAACGTTGTAATCAACAGCGAAAAATGTCCAGCATAAGTTTATATAACTTTATCATCGAAAACTCCGTTATTCTTTTCTTTTGCGCAGCCATTTTTTAACTTGTTTTGTATCTCACTAAATTCTATTATCTGTGAGACTTTTTCTCAAAAGAATGCATTTGCATCTTATGAAACTGTCCTCAAAAGATATAAATGCGTCACTTTATAACACTCCACCACGATAATTAATTATTTCCCAGTATGAAAGAAATTTCCGTGTGTGTTTGCTGTACCTTTTTTAAAGTTTCTCTAATTGATTAGTTTTTTTATATTTTCAGGACAAGTTTTACTTATACCTTTATTAAAAATTCATTAAAATTATACTTCTTTTGGCGCGTTATGAAAAAATTATGTGAGTAAAATTTTAAAAATACAAGATGAAGTTAGCACAATACAGTAAAATATCGACGCCGCGAAGCTGCTCACTGAACATATATTTAGATAGTTTATTTGGCATGTAAGTAGTCCACCATTTTAAATTATATATTATTACATATTTATAATTAATCAATCAAAATAAATTTTTCAACTCTATTTATAAACAACAGGGAATTACTTCCACAGCAATCATTTATTGACCGTCGTATTATTACTTTGCTATCTGTACTTAAATTTTTTATATATTTAATAATTATTCTTAATAAGTGGAATGTAATAAATTTATCAGCTAATAGTTGTATTTCAGAATATAATGGGCACGTTTGTCTCAATTGCATGTTATCCCTTGTTGTGATTTATTTAATTTATTTAAAACTGAACTGGCTTTACAATTAAATGAAACTACGTGATGTAGTATTATTTCTACTTTCTTTAAGATCTTTACCACGACCTAGGTTTCGTTGTATTACAACATCTTCAGGTGGGTTATTAGTAATAAACATAACGCCTGACAAAGCGTTGGGCCGATTCCTTCAAAGATTCTTTGCTGAAAACTTTTTGCTAATACTACTACCTGAAGATGTAATACAACAAGGTCGTGGTAAAGAACTTAAAGAAAGTAGAAATAATACTACATCACATAGTTTAATTTAATTGTGAATAATGAATTTCTACAAAATTAACGCCAAATATATTCAATATTTGGACTGTCTTTACTCAAATTCAAACATACTATATTCTTTTCAATAAATCCTGGTAATTATAGAAATAAAACATGAACGATCAAAATTCTAGAAAATTTGGATATGAATTATGGTAATAATAAAATAGGTTTACACTTCTCTGTAACTTTCTTTATTATTCTGCACGTCTTGAAATATCCTCATGCAAGCAACTTAATTTTACAGCACTAAAAAAGGAAAAGAGTAATGAAAATATTGCAGCGGATTAGAGAAAATTGTTTACTATTACGAAGGAGTGGTAAGTTTGTAATTCATGCAAGGGACTTAGGAATATGGTGCAACGTTCACTATTACATTATCCGTTATTACTGAAGGGGTTGTTTCCGATTTCATTTTTGCTGTTATAAAATGAAGCAACGTATGTCGATGTATATACAGAGTGGACAGTCAGAAACTGTGTATATTGAGTGCAAATAAGGGAAATGAAAATTAAAATAATTTTAACCATTTCTCATTCGAAAACAATATTTGTTTTTCATGCTGGCGCAAAACAAATTATTTTTCTCTCGAGTTTATTATTAACAACTGGAATGATGATTAAGAATACTTTGTAAATTAATATATTACATTTGAAACTTTGGAGTTTTTATTTAATATTGATGATAGGTTTAGAAAATATTGCGAGAAAAAAATTCATGGAAATATATTTAAACCGGTATTTAATAACAACATTTTTGTATTATAATTAAAAATATCTCTTTCTCATTTTGCTTGCACGCATTTTTTATTATAGGAAATCAATTTAATCTTTATGGTACGTCATCTATCGACATGTTATAATACACTATTATAGACTTACTAAATTAAATTTTAAGTAAACACATCGATTTTAATATTACGCTATTCATTTCTTATATCCTATATGTTAATATAGATGGTAGACTGTTTCTATACCAAGTGTCACGAACAGTTGACTGGACCTGGCATTCAAACACTCTTTTCCTAGTAATAATATAATTCCACGAAAGTGAGGAAGTTCGTAGCAGCTTATGTCATTCAGTCATATGGATTATATACGTACAAATTTATAAGAAATTTGTCCTTTAGTTCGGTTTTAAAGTAAAAAAAATACCTTCACCTCTGTAACATTTTTCATAATTATTAATAACTATGTGAAAATGCACATTTATTTTTAGGCTTGAAATCTAAAATCGAGTAGCCTAACTTTGTACCATATGGATCGTAAATTTATATAATCTTTGTTATTTACGTAAATCTAACTTGGTATAATGAATATCCATACTGAAATAAGTACTTTGTTACGAATATACAATAATGTTAAATAAGTCAAAAATTAAAAGGACTTTCCCACTGTTCGACTAATAGTAGCCAGAGAGGAATGCAACTTGTTAATAGGTATCCGAATGTTAAACCTCTGCCACATAAAGTTTGGATTTAGGATATCCGCATTAAATTTTGTTTTATCCTGACACAAAAGGGCGAATTAAGAAAAATTATAACGTTTTTTTTGTAATTGCGTAATTTGTCTTTTTAGTGTAACTAGTATGTTTAAATTTTCAAAACATACAAAATATTACTTTTCATCTGTGCCAAATTATAAATCTTTTCTCATTTTGTGACGATGATTAGACATGAAATAACTCATATTTACTTTACGAGAGAACTTACCTTAATACATTATTATCATCCCATTCATATACAGGCATGTACGTTAAACACTTTATATAGCATATAAATAACAATATGCTAGTTTTCTTAAGTTAGATCCTATGTGTTGGGCAATCATTTAAATTCCACTATGTTTCAGTAAAAGATCTGTCTAGAAAATAAGCCGAAAGTTGATTCGTTCACTGTACATTTTCCATTCCACGAACATTGCATGGCTCCACACGTCCACACTACACGACCGACCCACCAATGAACTTACCGATGTATAAAACAACACTTAGAACAAATTATGCGTAGCGTGCTTACATCAAATAGAAACATTTCCTTAAAATAAATTACGAATGCAATCTCCTTCTTATTATCGACGTTTTTCTCAAAAGAAATGTTGTTTTGTGGGTGCGACTTCATTGGCACATTCGTTGGCTTTATATTATGGTATTAGCATATTAATGGAAAAAAGAAAATGTTTTAAGTTTAGGTCACACTGTAGGTTGGAAATTTGAATAATGTTATGTTCATTCTTTCTGAATATTGCGGGTACTCAGTATGTATGGATGGCGCAGTTAGTCGTCGAATTTTTCACTTTTGTTTATACGCCCACGGCACTTGGCTTTGTTTAGAAAGTGGTTTACATTGTTATAAAATGACTCAGTATTTCTTTGAAAGAAATACGAGATACTGCTTTTAACACAATTTAGTGAAATGTACTCCAGTGAATATAACCTCATATATTTCGTTTATTGAAACCGTTGTGAAAAATTTGAACGTTGAACTTGAAAAGTTGAACTTTTTTATAGCCAATTAATAAATTTAAATGAAACATGCGTCGATTTCTGAATATATTTATACCTTTTACTTTTTGGAGTATCAAAGCCGGAGTCAATGTTATCAAAATAGGTCATGGGATGAATAAATTTTTATTCTTATTATTTTTATTGTTATATTTACTACACGATTATAATTTTTATCTGATTACTACAATTTTTGTAATAATACTAGAAGTAATACTAGAATAAATAATACTAGAAGTATTACGACAAAGTGCCTACATATTTAACCTGAACATAAGTCGTGCAATTGTACAACATACATGCTGGAATAATTTCTTACTTGCTTCAAATTTATAATTAATTAAACTTATAAAAGTTGATAATATTTTATATTTCATGAAAATTATTTACAGAAATTATAAATATTTCAGTTTTTAAGTAAAAAAATAGTCAAGTACTTAGTGAAACACTCAGAATAGAGTTACGCGATTATCTAATTTTGAAATTGTTACAGCAAGTTAACTGGAATAATTTTAAGTGAAAACTGTAACTTTAATACTAATAACTAGATTTTCCTCTCATTATTTTAAAGTACACTTGAAAATAAATTGGGAAACAAAGGTAAAAGCATGGCACATCGTTTTGGAATTTAATATTTTGTAAAGGTTTTAAATAAACCTAAATTTCACTTTAAAAGTTTCCTTTAACGATGTGCCAATAAATGAGGTGCTCAATAATGATAATGTATCACGAAATGGCGTGTATAAAAACTCTCGTTCATTTTGGGATATATGATGAGAAAAATAATTTTCTTTTAAATTATTGCTTTATATTAACTAACAATTTCATCTGAATCATCTATATGCGTAATTTTATGCACATGTATTAATATAAAATTGTAAAAATTTTGATAGATGGGGGACAAGCAAAACAATGGACATGACGAAGTGTTCCTGATTTACTGCGGAAACCTACGGGAGCAATATAAATATAATAAAAATAAATAAAATTTTGTAAGAAAAATATTTAACCAACTGCATGAAATATTCATAATTGAAGTCTTGTAGTCCAATAAAGTACGCTAAGGAAAATTCTATAAGTTAGACGTAAAAAGTAGAAATAGAAAATATTGCAGTGAGACGGGCTACTTGTTTAGAAAAAGCGGTTGTGATAACTGTCAAGATTTAGGGAGGAATTTATAAGGAACAACTAAGTCCAGAAAGCTCAGAGCTCCGAAAAACATAATGGTTGAGATAAAAATACAAGGAGAGAAAAGGATCCGATAAGAATAAAAGGTATAGCATAAATTTGGCAGAATATAGGCCTTTATTATGGTCCATACTTCCTAAGGGATTAATGTATGAAGAACGAGAAACTGGGCATCGAAAAATTTATTTCGAATGTAATTCTCAGAGGAAACACCCCGGTCTATAATAGCGGCTATACATTTATAAAATTTAATCGCTTCTATACCGTTTTATTATGCGCATGATATTTTGTAATAATTTTTTAATGATTATCTAACCATGTTACATCATACATATAACTTGATTAGAATAAACCCGTGCTCAGTTAATTTAAAAGTTATATTAAATCGCATCGTTTTTCAAAACTTTCTAGTAAAAAATCTTCGTATTCTCATTCCTTCCTAACTTTTGTCAGTTTCCTAATTCTAACAGACCAAACATCCCACTCTCATTTTTTTAGCTTGTTGAAATAGAATGTCTCTGATACAATATCTGAGTTTGTAATTAGGTGTATAAATATTTTTAATAAATGCCTTTCTTGTATAAGCCAATAATGTACCAAAGCTTTATTATGGTGGGTCTAAGGGATTACTCTCACAACGACAAGTTATAAATTGTGTTTCAGAAATATTAAGTTTTCTACAACATACTGTAACATATATTTATAACTATTCACCGACCATAAGTAACGTATAATAACTTCTTTCACAGTATTTGCTATCCGATTTCTTTTATTATAATTAAGTTAGCAGAAAGAATTAAACATTAAGTTAAAAAATCATCTACCATAATCAATATATTTAAAATACACGTTGAATAATTTAAAATTACTATTCATTATCTGGTAAATTTATTGATACCAAAGTCCTGATAAAGAGCAAAGATAAGACAGACCATCATTTGGATTTTTAAAACAAAATAATATCGAAGGTTTGTCTTCCATCTCCAATAAATAAATGGTTTGACAGAAACTTTATTTCCAGAATTATAAATCGATTTCCATTAAATTTTTTCCCAAAAGAAGCAAAAACTATGTAATTTTTAAATGTTCTAAATAGACCGTGTTTAATTTTCTCGCATAAACGTGGATTCTCAACACACGCACTCGACGTAAGCACGTAAAATAATGTTACAGGTAGTCATAGTGTGAATCAGGTTTTACAGAGCAAGCAGGGCGTGGGGTCACAATATTGAATCGTTATGGGCTTTGTGGCCACAAATTTATGTTCCGTAGAGTGGTCAGGCATGGAATTAATTAGGTTTAAACCTGCGTGTGTAATAACATACGAATATTACGCCGGTGTAACGGGACATTTCATTACTTACATTTATTTCTGGCATAAAATTGTACATTTTTATGTAACAATTCGCTTTGGCGTTGATATCTTTCGGGTATATCGGAGGGCTGCGTTGTAGGTTTTCGTTTTTGTTTCGTTAATTATAGACGCTTTGAAAAGGTTTTCATTGATTGTTTTACTGTTTCCGTGTTTTTCTCTTCTTAACGTATTATTATGATAAGTTAAAAATTATTTGTTATTTATTGATTTTATGGCAAATAATTAATTAAAAATTAGTATTTAAAAGTTAAACTTAAATAAATGGTGTTAAAGTTTATGTTCTCAATTACAGTGTAAATAAAAATAAATTATTATCACTTTTAATAGAGTATATTTTAAATATTTACAACCCTAAAATTTTGGACATAATTAAAAATTTATTACCATTTACGTATTTTAAATTTCATTAAAAAGAGGAAATTTAAAATTAAACTTTTGTAATTAAATTGTAAACATTGCGTCGCATGAAATAAAAACATATTTATGAACATCGTATAATTTTGGTTACTGAAATAAATTTTATTTTGAGTACATTACTTGATTTTTTCACTTTGTTATGCAATGGAAAAAGTATTTACAAAAATATGTACATTACAAAAAATACACAATGTAGAAAATTTAACTAAATTTATAATAAAGACGCAATAACTAGTATTTATTGCGTCTTTATTATATTAAAATTAATTAAATGATTTTCGGTTAAACTTATTTTTTCTTAGAACAGCGCTGTCTCTTGAAACTAGACATAACAATACGATAGTAAAATTTAATCAAATAGAATCTATAGATAGAAGTTTGGAGGTGAAGTAAATGTGTCTGTTTTACTAAAAAAGTTAAAAACAATTAAAAAAGATTAATTAAAAAATAACATTTCAAACTGCGTTAGAAGTTATGCCTATAGTAAACAAACTAATTTGCAAATTTTTTTCATATACCTTTTAGCAAATGTGTACTAGACCTTAATTTTATGGTTATTACCCATCTAAACTGGGTAAACTAAATGACGTTTATCTGCCATAGTTTATTAGTATAGAGTTTAAATATATATTATACATATCTTAATTGGATTATTAAATAAACTTGCTCAAAAAAATAAGTTTACTTCTAAATAATAGTTATAATGTAAAATAAAGGCATGATAGAGCAGTTAAGTTTTCTTTATAAATTTAATGTTTGATTGTGCTTTTTGTCTTATTTTCGTAATATCATTTACGCATCGAAACTGAAATCATTTACTTTTCGGTATCGTTATGTGATAATACCAATTAAATTATCTTTCATGGCATTTCGAAAATATTTAAATTTTAATCAACACGTTGCGATGCTTGAGAAAGAATATATAAAAGCATTATGTATAATATCAACGTGTTCTCCCTTTGGGATCAAGACTTCAGACTATCAGAAGATAGTGGTTTGAATTTTCTTTGAAATATGTTACCCTAGAGATATTAAGTTTATATTAAGGAACACGTTAATATTATATATGAATGATGCATATGTGAATTGAAAAACAAATATTGGCTTGAAAGTTATACTGGTATTTTGGTGAAAATTTGCTTTTCGCTAGTCGATTTTATTCTTCGAAAAAATTACTTCTAAATGATATTAGCGCTTTGCTGAACTAACTATTTCAATGTTTTTATTGATTTTATTCTTAGTTATGTTATCGAAAATAACTTCTAAAAGATATTAGCACTTTGCTATTATACTTACTATTTCAAAGTCAATATTTATATATTGGTATTGGATGGTTAATAACTTCCATATTTAAATGACTAGTCGTTTCGTCGAAATTTTTATTTAAAACGGTTAACAATATAACTTAATAAATAAATTTGTATTTTATTAAAATGTTAGAGAAGTTATTTGATTTTAAAATTAACAGCGTTTTAAATACTCATATTTAATTTGCTTAAACTACCCGGATTGCTTAAAACCTTATAATAGCTGTAAAATAATATGAATCCATCAAAAAACGTGTAACTTGTATCTGTTGAACGCAATTTATCAAAACACTTTTTTCCAATTCCTTGCTCTTTTTTTTAATTTATGACATAGATATCATGAAATCTTGTACTTTTTATATATGCAAATATAATATCGCTAGTATGAATTTAAACATATTTAGACGTAGAAAATATATAAAGTTTTGTTTACTGCTTACGAGATAAGTATGTTAACATATTAATATAATTTCACTCAAAAATGTTTAGTTCAAATTTACAATACTCCAAGAAACAATCATAAAATCGATATACATAGAACTAAATAATAACTTGTTTAAATAGGATTTAAATTTCAAACAATTTTAAGATAAATATGTTTTAGTAACCAAACCTTGTATTCGAAAGTAAAATAAAAATGCAAAATTTGTTTAAAGGCATTTGAATATCTTTCAGTGAACATTGATAGATCATATATTTGCAGATTTTAAGTTCCATAGCAAAACAAAAAAGTGATTACACCATCAAAGTACAGATTAGATCTATCTATCTAGTCGTCTATCACAACCTAATATTTTATTTACTTGTACATTAAATTATGCAAGTAGTCACTTGATAGGGATATTTTAATTCGTACGGTACAAAATCGTAATAATTTACTTGCCTTTTAAGTTTATTTTGCGAAATAATTCAAAATTACATACTATTTAGGCTCTTCCTCTGCCCCCTTTTTTATTTATCCATGTATTTAAATAAACCTGTTAAACACGAGCAGAAGTCGCATTACGAGATATACATGCAAGTGTATTTACGTGCAAACTTTTGAGAATACAAAGTATTTCTACTAAACTAAAAACCAATACTAATATTAATTTTCACGATGTAAAATATACTTTAATTTTTCAGGTTGTAAATTAAACACTTAATGTTTACATGGTGTTAAATATTTACATGCCACATGATAAATGGTGTTTCTAATTAAACTATTTAAAAACTGATATTGAATATATTTGGGGTTAATTTTCTAAAAAATCATTATTACTTAATTTGTATTCACAATTAAATGAAACTACGTGATGCAGTATCAGATGTACTTTTTTAAATTAAATACCACAACCTAGGTTTCGCTGCATGACAACATCTTCAAGTGGGCAATTTGAAGAGATATAACATAGGTTTGATATGGAAACTTGCAACGAGGATTTATAATGTAGCACGTTGATGCAAATATATTCCTAACTTTAATATTAAAAAGTAATATTCACACAGGAATGTTACGGAGAGAAATGAAATACTCACAATTTCTCATTTTTTTATTGAAAAAGGATAAAATACCTAGTTTTGTTTCCTAAAAATATATCTACATTGGTAAAAGAAAAAATTATGAAAAACTGCATTATTGGAAGTTTATCTAAAGTTTATATTTAAGATATTTTAAAGCCGAAGATATAAACATATATATATATATATATATATATATATATATACACAATTAGTTATATAACCTTATTCAAACCATTAGATGCTCGTGCCATTGAATAAATATATTGAAAAGAACAACATCCATTTAATTTATTACAAACACCAGAATACTTTAATTCATAGAATAACATCAATTTAGGTTATTACCCACAATAACGTACTTATTCATTATATAACTTACAAGAATGTAATAAAAACTATAAACGTAAAAATTGGGAAAATCCATTCAAACCCAACTTCCACTATTGTTATGTGTAATATTTAAATATTGTAGGAAGTTTCTAGGAGTTAATCTCTTCGAATTGCCCATCTGAAAAAGCTGTCCTGCAGCGAAACCTAGCTCGTGTTAATTAATTGAAATAAAATATATATAATATCACATAGTTTCATTTAATTGTGAACAAATATTTAATGATGATGAATCTCTACAAAATTAACGCCAAATATATTAAATATCAGTTTTTAAATAGTTTAATCAGAAACATCATGTACCTTTAAATGTTTATACGTGCCTAAATATGTACAAAGTCTTTGTTATGAAAGTTCTACTCGTACTTGACAAGTATGAGTAGAAGTATGAGTAGTAGTAGAGTTTGTTTTCTGTCACCAAACATGCAAATCTAGGGTACCTGTAATTATTATCATAACATTTTACGTATTTCATCATATTGTATAATTGTTTCTTACTATGTAACAATATTCTAAAATCTTATATAATTAATATCAGTATATATATTGATATCATTTATATAACGTAAGTGATATCATTTATATTTCGTATTAAGTAATAAAAATATATACATTTAAAAAACAATCAAATAACACATGTACATTACGTGGATGTTTTATTAATCGGAGGCTCCATTTTTAGTAGTGCTCCATCTTTAATTTACGTATCTTTCTTTCATACCATCTCCTTAAGCAGCCGAAGTCGTAAGATTTTAGAATGTTGTTACATAGTCAGTAAAATATTAAAATAAAAAATATATATATTTAAAAAACAATCAAATGACACATGTATAATACGTAGATGTTTTATTTATCGTAGGCTCCATTTTTAGTAGTGCTCCATCTTTAATTTACGTATCTTTCCTTCATACCATCTCCTCAAGCAGCTGAAGTTGTGAGATTTTAGAATGTTGTTACATAGCCAAGAAAATATTAAAATTAAAAAAATATATATTTAAAAAACAATCAAACAACACATATACATTACGTAGATGTTTTATTTATCGTAGGCTCCATTTTTAGTAGTGCTCCATCTTTAATTTAGGTATCTTTACTTCATATTATCTCCTCAAGCAGCTGAAGTCGTGAGATTTTAGAATATTGTTACATAGTTAGGAAAATGTTAAAATAAAAATATATATTTAAAAAACAATCAAATAACACATATACATTACGTAGATATTTTACTTATCGTAGGCTCCATTTTTAATAGTGCTCCATCTTTAATTTACATATCTTTCTTTCATACCATCTCCTTAAGCAGCTGAAGTCGTAAGATTTTAGAATATTGTTACATAGTTAAGAAAATATTAAAATGAAAAATACATATATATTACAAAACCATCAAATAACACATATACATTATGTAGATGTGTTATTTATCGTAGGCTCCATTTTTAGTAGTGCTCCATCTTTAATTTACGTACCTTTCCTTCATACCATCTCCTCAAGCAGCTGACGTCGTCAGCTAGTTATCTCAGTGTACTAGATAACACGTCAAGTTAGACATTAAATTAACAATAGCCGACATTACACCGGAGCGGAATGGCCGTTATCAGGCGCGACAAAAAAATGCCGCCAGAGAGTTCAAAGGCAGCGCTCTCTTTATGCTGCGCGATGCTAAAAACAGCAAACCGTCACGCTACTGGAATATGCGTTTTCCTATCTCAATATTTTATATTGTGACCCGTGAATAAAAATGTCGTTTTGACATAATATGGGGACGCGAGCGAGCAATGTGCCAGTATTATAAACGACGAAACATTTCAGGGGGTATAAATAGAAACCTGTAGTTTTGTTACGTAAGGACGGTGATGAAAAAGGTGTTGTTACTAACTCGATATTTTCCAATGTTTGTACTTGTTATATGAATATAATATCAATGTTAATAAAACTAAGTAATTAAATATCTTGCAAATATATTGTAAGAATATTTCGATGCTTGTAATGTTTTTTTCTGTGATCGAAATCGGTGAACAATATATTGAAAATAAATATAGCTTACCGTTAAATATTTTCTTCTTAATAAAAATTAGCTGTATGTTTATTCAGTCATATTTTAATTTGAAACTTGTTAATGTGAATGCCATTTATAGCATTATGAGAATTCCATCATGGCTACAATAAAACTTTGGTGGAAATTGAAACATTTAAAAATTATCCATGGCTGATTTCATTTAAACTTTTAATTAAAATTAACAAGTTACGCATCATATATTTCAATATAATCAAATTGATATTTCTAATTGGAATCAAATGGGAACCTATCGTTATTTCTTAAACTAAAATAATAGAAAAATCCAATTTAAGAATTCTATAAGGATCACAAAAATAAAATATTCGTAAAAGGGATGATAAAGGCTTATAAAAATATAGAATTCCCAAAAAAATTTTTTTATTGCATAGCAACCTAACTTCATATTTCCCAAGTTATCCTATAATGTAAGTCTTTAAGTTTGAGCTTAAATTATTACATGAAAAACCCAATGAATCAAAAATTTTGCTACCAAGTTTTATTTACATTTCTTGTACATACGATTACAATTTAATGTCGTTACAACTTTGTTAGTGTCTAGATTTTGATGCTGAATGCAGAAAGTTTGCGCCAGAATTCTCTTGAGTACGTGTTTTTTAACAAGTCTTGTCACTAGACGTGGATAAAGAATGATTAGAACTCTTATAGCAGTGTACTTCTAGTCAGTTCATCACAAATAAGAAAAGTTATCAATTCAGTACACTGCTGTACTAATTCAAGAAGAGTAACCACAAACATAAGTTTGTTCTTAAATTCCAGGTCTTCAGATATTTAGCTTAACCATTTTCTTAGTTTTAATTTTAGTTACATACATAACACCATCAATGTTCCCCATTTTAAGATTTTATGCATATTGGAATAAAGTCAGTGTATGCCAAAATCAACCATTTTTCGTGGTCCATATATGGAAATCAGAAATATTAGCTGATATTTTCTTTATTATTATTAAGATGTGATATTTTCTTTATTATTATTAAGATTATACAGAATAATCACATGAAAGTGGCTCAAACAAATTAAGATGTGATATTTTCTTTATTATTATTAAGATTATACAGAATGATCACATGAAAGTGGCTCAAACAAATTAAGATGTGATATTTTCTTTATTATTATTAAGATGTACACAGAGTGATCACATGAAAGTGGCTCAAACAAATTATTTCTTTAAATAATATTCGGCGTACGCCGCCAGTTTTGTGAAAATTTTTGGAAGCACTGCAGTGCGCTTAGATAAATTTTGAAACGAATTAATAAATTTGACTCTCAAAGAAATTCTTTTATTTTAAAATGCACGAAAAGTAATTATTAATTTCTATCACGAGGATAAGGAAAACATAAAATAATTGTTTAATTCGTATTATTTTTATACACAAAAGTATTAAGAAATAAAATGACTTCTTGAATTTTAATTTTCAATAAAGATAGGCGAGATGGATAAAAAACGAGATAATAATATTTATTCATTATTCTCTCGTTTTTGATACACCACCCGTGGATTTAAAAAAATGGTCAGAGTAGCATAAAAAGAATGTGCTTTTCACGTCAAACACTTGGCTTAAAACTATTGTAATTTCTGTATAATATTAAAACTCAAATAAACTTTTGTCATTCGCTCTGTTCGAATTCAACTGCACTAAACAGCCGAAAATATACAATAGAAATGATCGGTAAAAAATAAAGTATTATCTTTTTAAAGAAAACTCTGACATTATTACTGTATATCCTTAATAACCTCGTAATTAAGTAGTGAATATTCCGTAATATAAATTAATTTATGATGCATTATATGGCAAGACAAAATTAAATTTTTATGACTCGTGAAGTAAATTTTGAATTTAAATATTTACAGAAAATTATTTTGTTAAACGGTAATTTTCCTGTACTCATAAAATAATAATTTAAAGCATATTTTACTACAGCATATTTTTTTATATTTTATTTCTTGTAAACACTAGCAACCTAATTTTATCCAAAACGCTTTCCTTGTACCAGAAATAAAAAAATAACGAAAATAAACAGAAATAATGAAGACAAACACCTTGTCCAATAATGATCATTATTGTTTCTTCCGGTATTCTACTTATATCTGTAATTTTCTATCTTTAAATTTTTCTTTCATTTTCAAGGGTTCGAATTTATGGGATTTTTAATCAATAATGAATATTTCTTTGTTTTTAATAATGAGTAAGCAATAAATTGATTTTTTTTGGTTTTGTTACCTGGAAATGAAGAAACAAAAATAATTTGCAAACGTATATTTCATCATCAGCATCCTTAGTTCTTTTCTTTTTATAATTTGAAAAAGTAAGTTACTTTGCTTCTAATATCGTCTATTTATAATAATGGTTTCATTTAATTATTAAGTTTATTTAGAATCATGAGAAAGAAATAAAATATTTTTGAAATTTGGAAAAATTCTTCTTTTAGAATTCCTTTTGATGTGTGACGACATTAAAATATAATTTTGTAACCAGTTTAATATCGCGCATCGGGGTGCATTTGTTTTTAAAGATATTGACAAGGCCTGATACCTGAAATACTATCAAAATCTTTGTGCATATCCTAAGATAAACTTTGGATATATAGCGTTAATGTTACTTCGAATCACAACTTTCGCATGCGAAATAAGTTACAGAAAAAGGTGAGCCCATTTCGGCCTTCATTACAAGCGGCGTATCCAATCTTAGTGAGATGAATTGACCAAAACATTCACATTGGTGGAATTCATAAAACAAAAGCATTCCATATTTTATTCAGATTTTTTTATCCTGCTCGTTCTTTACTCGCTGAAAGTCATTTGTTGCCTGAAAAGAAGCTAAAACATTGCGTTCTTTATATACCTTATCAGTTATGTTCAAGAAGTTTTATTGAAATCATCGGATTAAATCAGGAAAACGTGGCGCGTTTATTAGTTTTAAATCTAAAAAAATCATTTCATCTTTCTCAGTTCACTTTTAGACATAGACCTTGAACACACTCGTATGTCAACTTATGTTCGCGAAGTGTCAATAACATTTCAGAAATCGCTGGAAAAAGTGGCGGATTTATTAGTTGCCAATTTTATGAACGTATGTGCGTGTTTGTGTGCATGTGCGAGTGCGTGTGCGAGCCCGTGTGTGGGGGCATATGTGCGTGCGCGCGCGTGAGCGTGTGAGATTATGTGCATGTTTGCTTGCGTGTGTGCGTACGTGCGTGCGCGTGTGCATGCATGCGTGCTTACGTGCATGCGTGCGTACTTATGTTTTTTGTATCTGTAGCGAATTATTTGCCATAGCTTCATACCATCAAAATTCATACGGTTTGAATATTTGATGGTATAAGCACACAAACCAACTTCGAAAGCAGAGAAGAAATTATTTGATAATATGTTCTACTCCTCCTCTTTTATCTAAAAATATCTTAGTAACTCGTTTCTATTGTTTCATAGTAGCTTAGATATTTTGAAGAATAGCGCTTGAGAATGTAGTCTCTAAAATTCCAAATAAAATTCACACATGGAAATATGAAAATATATATCAGTGGGGAAAAAGAAGGAAGTACGAAAGCAGTATAATATATAAGATGAAATAGTTTCATATAATATCTAAGACATATAATATATATACATATATTACATATACAGTATAATATATATACATATATTACATATATTACAGTATAATATATAAGATGAAATAGTTTCATTACATATATTACTTACTATTCGATTCTTAGTGAAGGAAGTAGTGTATTACAAATATTAGCCTTGACACTCAAAATAGATAAAAAGACTATTTTACTTTTTACGATGTTATTATATTTATTACTACGTGATGAGGAAACGTAAAAATACATTTCTCTCTTACTTATAAAGGTCATAAATATATTTGTCCCTCTTATTTTGAGGTATTATAAATTAGATTTGCATTCCATAAAATATACTTTTCACGCAGATTTCATAAAACTTAACAGTTGAAAGGTAGAAAAGCAGATTTCTATTGAAATATTGACCGTAATATGAAAATTTTATCGTAGTACCTATTTTCTTTAGAAAAGCGTAAAAATTAACAAAATACATTATTTATTAGCCTCAATACGTACAGCGGCGTAAAGGTTGATACCCAAATACGTTTCGCACTTTGTTTAACATTCAAGGAAATCTTTTATTTACCTTTATCGGAAATCCTAATGCGTGTAACGTATTTTCCTTTCATTGTGTCTCTAGAGAGATTTAATATAAGATTGGTAAAAGAACAAGGTCTATAGAGATGTGTCGCTACTATTTCAACGTTCATTTGCGTGATATATTTTGCTATGAAAATGAATATAAATTTTATACGTAAGTTTAGTTTTACGAAATAACTTAAATTTTCTTTTTCGAACTTATAATTGTGATGTCTTTTTTACAAAATGACGTAAATATGAAGTACAAATTTTCAGTAATTTATTTATAAAAATTTCGTCTCCTTGTTTAATCTATGGCGTTTTTCGGGAATCAGACTAATTTCTGTAGGTTGCAAATTATCATAGGTTGGAAATTTTACATCAAATCATCCACTTTGTAACTGAAATTTTTTTTTTTTTTATTAATGCCAAATTAGGCAAATTTTTGGAGTATAATATAGCTTTTCTCTAATGATGTCTTTGCAGATGAAACAATTTTTTTTCTCTAGGACCAGCGATTCGATGTACACCCGCTCGAGTTGGATTCCGTCTAGGTGAATAATGACTAGTGATTCATTTGTTATCAGCAATTAAGTCTTCTCTGTGTTGATTTTCAGAATACATTGATGTCGAATACATTCGGGCTGTATCATGGAGAATATCACTGTTTTCTGTATCACCTGTGCTATTAGGTCACTACGTTAGAGAATATGAGGTTTAGTATGTGATAGTTTTTATTAACAACACTTCGCTTTGATCCTGGAAGACCTTCTATATTTTAGTGATACATATAAATAAAGTAGTATGATGAAAAAAATTCTGCTTTACGGACAGACGAAGTTTTCGAAGTTTATAAAATCCTTCGCTGTACTTCTTATACCCCTGTATATATTTTAGCAACAATTCAATTATTATAATTGCCTGAATTTAAGTTATGTTACCAAGATTTTACATAAACTGTGGTATGTAGTTAATCTTTGTGGTTGAGTTATTATTCAACAGGATTATTAATTTTCATCCATTTTATTTTTATAAACAAAAAATATTATTTCATATTAAAATTCTCAATTTGTACATGAAATAATATTTTTTGAATTTTACGTTATAATATTTTTTGAATTTTACGTTAATATACTACAAATTTATTATACTACTATGGATATGTATACGGTGATAAATTCATAGGCTGTAACGATGATTAAATTGGAATATTTAAAGTTTACGGATAATAATATTGAAATATTTTGCATTTAAATTTATCTCTGCTTTTTTCAACTAAAGTCAAAAACAATAGCCCAAATTAATATTGTCTATATCTGCAAAGTTTAGGACGTAGATTTATTTTTAAAATTATTACATGTTACAAATTTCCCCATGATATATAATATAAATATAAGTTTCAGAGGTAAAATTATTATTTAAATTTGAAAAGAGAATATCTTTACAGAAGCCATATGAAACTAAAAAATGTATTTGGAACACCGATTGGAATTTAATGAACAGGACCAGCAATATTTTGAAATACATGACTACCTAAAATTGTATTAAATTAAAATGAAATTAAGCGTATTTAATATTGCATTCAAAATAATTTACGTAAAGCCATAGCCACCAAGACAGAAGTTTTTAAACACTCACCTGAACAGGTCAAGTATTGAGCGGTGTTACTTTGCACGCTTGCTAAGTTTGGCTTCTACAAAGTTCGTACCCTCTACGAATCTACGGCGCCTAGCAATCCCGTTGCGTTCATTTATCTTAATTGTGACGTTATATGTTGCATTGTTAAGACTTTGTAGCGACCACTCAAGTGACGTACGTGTGGGAGCTAAATAAATTAAGGGTATATAATTAACATGTGTGTATATATATTAACTCTGAATTACGATTATAATTTAATTATATAGAGTGGTCAAACGAAAGTGGGTCAAAATTGCATAAATAATACACGGCGTACGCCGTTAGTTTTATTTCAGAATTTACCAGATGCACTGCAGTGCGCTTAAATAAGTTTTTAAAAGGTTTTTTCAAAGACATTAACGGGCACTGACAGAATAAATTTAATAAACTCGATAATTATGAAAAGATAATATCAAAGATATTTTACAGCATATTATTGAAATTGAAAAAAAATTATAAAAAATTAAATTGAAAAAATCAATATTTATCTGTGGCTTTTAGTAGAGTATGGTCGTTAAATAAAACCTATCTAAGAGCTATCGCCGATTAGTCCCAAATATTTTGCAGAAAACGATTTTTAATCGGTCAAACCATTTTGGAGATAAATGGGAACATTCATTTGGAACACAATATATATTACCTCGCCTCCTAGTGGGTAATCACAATAACACTTATTAAAGAATCATTGTCCATGAATGAAAAATATTATACATAAAATCGTATCCAAATCAGTCAAACTACTTTGGAGATAAATGGGAACATTGGATTGCATACAACAAGTAAACATACAAACAAACAAACAAGCTATCACCCTAAACGCATATTCCTCCTCCGTTCCGTGGTCCGTAACAAAACTACAGAACAATAAATACTTGTCAAACACGAGTTGTGTAGAACTTGCAGTCGAGAGTTTCGTACACATTTAGGTATTTATAAACATTTAATGGTAAAACATATTCGTATTTACAAATTTTGAAATTTTAGCACGAACATATATTGCCTACTAATAGCTTTCACTTTTAAAATAGATTTTCTTAATTTTTTCTGTACTTGTGCTGTGAGACCTTGATTTAGAACCTTGATTTTTTACAGCTCCGAAGGACTGTAAATTTAAGCATTTGATATTCATTTCAACTTGATACCTACACGTGTTCTTGAGAGAAAGTATCTTGACACACCAACGGAAAACGAAGTGATCCTATAAGGTTCTTTTATTTTAAAATATGAAACCCTAAAAAAGTGCTCAGAGCTGCATACGAAGAAATGTAACTTTTATACTGACCCCTTGATATAAAACCTTTGTAATTTCTGTAAAATATTAAAACTCATATGAACTTTTGCCATTCGCTTAGTTCGAAATGAAATGAGCGGCAGAAAATGTGCAGTGAGTGGCAGAAAATGTTAGTAGATATGTTATTTAATTTTTTCTTTACCTATGATATGAAAGGTAAAGAATAAATTGGTTATCCCTATATAGGAAACTTTGATATTTTTAGGTTACATACCTAATAAACTCGTAATTAAGTAGTTTGTTTCCCCACTGAATAAAGTCGATTAAAGATGTTAGATAGAATAAAAAAAATTAATATTTAAGTTTTTTTAATTGAAGTAAATTTTGAACTTGACCGTATGCAGAAAATGATTTTCTTAAACGGTAATTCTCCCATACTTACAAAATAAAAATGTATACATATTTAGCCAGAGTACGCATGATTGATATTAAATTGTCATAGAGTCTTCAATCATTTTATTTAAAACCACTTAAACGTAACTATAACGCTATGATTCTTTTTTTCTGAAAGAAAGAAATAACGAAAATAGAGTTAATGAAAATATTCATAGTGCCCAGAATGAAGACAATTGTCTTTATTTTCGTTTCTGCAATTTTTTTCCTGAAAAAGTTATTAATGTTTCTTCCGGTATTTTGCTTATATCCGAAAAACAATTATTTTTTCCATGTTTTTCTTTAAATTTCAACGATATTTATTCGAATTTATGACATATTTGGAAGAAAGAATAAAGTAGATTTTCTTCTTATTATTAATATATCAGTAATAAATGGATATTTGGTATTATTTTCCGGAAATGAAAAGTAAAATTAAATTGAAAAAATATATATCGCAATCACTGTCGTTGGGGCCTTTTCATTTCATAATTTTAAAATGTTATTTCGATTTAAATATTTATTTATAAAAATTCACGTATTACTAAAAATTCCTTTAATCGTTTAATTTCAGACGCACAAAAGAACTATCAGCAGAAATGAAATTGAATATCGATATTTTTAACAATTTCTGAAAACTTGTTTTTTACATTTAGTTATAGTGTGACAATACGGAAAAATAAATTGATAACTAATTTTCCTGAAGTTCTGCCATAGTCTTCAAAGCATATCCTAAGTTAAAGTTTGCATGTAAAGCCTTAACGTTGCTTTTAATTACTACTATCGTTAATTTAGTTATATAATAATTTAATTATATATAGTAGTATTAATCACCACTACAAGCGGGGCATCTAATATTAGTGTTAAATTAACTAAAATATTCGTTTTGATATTCCTTCATAGTTATTACGACTATCGTGAGGAGTTAAATTTATTTCGATTTCAATCTCTAAATATTCTTCCGTTACAGTTAGTTATATACATTTAATTCATCGTCTTTTCCGGATACTGAAAATATTTTTTAAAGTAATAGTTGGAGTTGCAGAAAAACTACAAGCATGTTCGTTTATATATATATATATATATATATATATATATATATATATATATATATATATATATGTATACACGAACATATATATACATACATGTATTTGTGTGTGTGTATATGTGGGTGTAAAATTAAATATAGGGCTCTTTTTATACCTCATCAAAGATATTCGAGAAGCTTTCCGGAAATCTTGAAAAAGTCGGTAAAATTCATCATCTTTCCCAGTCCACTTCTCAACAAAGGCCTTTATTGCATTCGTTCGTTGTTCGTCCGCTAAAGTTGTTTGCGAAAAGTTTATGTATTCCAGAAATCGCTAGAAAATGTTGCAGATTTATTAGTTGCCAATTTTATAAACGTATGTACGTGTGTGTGAGCTTGTGTAACTTTGTGTGTGTATGCAAGTGTGTGTGCGTATATGTGTGTGAGAAACCAAAAAAAAATACCACACTGTATAAGATATATATATATTGCAATATTGTACTACAGATCTTAGCTCTGACATTCAAAATGGTTAATAAGACGATTTATGATCTAAAAATTTATGGTTAATTGAATACGCAGTACTATTTTACGCACAATGTATATGATTCCCATACAAAGTGATTTAAAAATTAGTTTCTTTTTGTTACAGGTTAAATATTTTAAAATTTTTGTTATTTTTCAAATATTCTTGTAATTATTTATCCTTGTAAGAACGGTTGCCTTTGTTTATATTAATTAATAAAACAATGTTTTACTTTTTGTTCTTCACTTTTTAAAATCTTGTTTCTGTTATTATAACGTGACGAGAAAATAAAATAAAAAGATACAATTAAATTTTTTGAAAAAACCCTCGACGGGTGTGGTCGTTGTAATTGAAAAAACGATTAAATATTGTTTTTTGAAAACCCCCTCGGCTAAAAGAAGGTAAGAACTTCCTCACACTCATAACCTAGATCAACCAAAAATGTTTATTGCAGCGCCCCCTGACGAGTTAACAACCTAAGACTTGACTGATAACCTTCGCCGTTAAATCAGAAACTTTTACGGAAAACCGTATCTAAATCGGTCAAAGGGTTTTATAGAAAAATGGGAACTTTCGTTTGCAACAAAATGTTACAGCGCCCCTTGGCAAACTTACATCTTAATACCTATTTAAAAACCATCACTGATTATTCCCAAACGTTTTGCAGAAAACCGTGTCTAAATCGATCAAACCATTTTGGAGATAAATGGGGTAATACATTAATTTGCAACAAAATGTTTATTGCGGCGCCTCCTAGTGAGTAATTACCTTAACGTCTATCTAAAAAATATGACCGATTAGTCCCAAATATGTTGGAGAAAACCATATCTAAATCGGTCGAACCGTTTGGGAGATATATGGGAATATTCGTTTGCAACAAAATGTTTATTGCGGCGTCCCCCTGGTAAGTAATCACCGTAAAAACTATCTAAAAACTAATGCCCATGAATCACAAACATTTTACAGAAAACCGTATCTAAATCGGTCAAACCGTTTTGGAGATAAATGGGAATATTGGATTACACATACAAACAAACAACCTCTCACCCTAAACGCATATACCTCCTCCGTTCCGTCGTGAGTAAAAAAATACATGTTTTTTTATTTATAAATTCAATTTCAATTATTTTTCTATTTATTCTGAGCTAATAACAATTAAATTAGGATTCCGTAAAATTTACTTTCCACGTAGGTTTTATAAAATTTAACAGTTCAAAAAATAAACAAACGGATTTTTGTTGAAATATTGAGCGTAAAATTAAAATTGTATCGTATTAGTAACTTTCGTTAGAAAAGGATACGAATTTATAAAATATATTATTTATTAACCTCTATACGTACAGCGATATAATTCTCGATAACTAAATACGTTTTGTACTTTGTTTACCATTTACCATTTTTCATGGAAATCTTTTATTATTTTTAACGTATTTTCCTTGTAATTTGTCTCTAGAGAGATTCATTATGAGATTTATTAAAAAACTAGATCCATAGAGACCGTTTCAACATTCGTTTTTATACATATTGATGTAAAAATGAAGTTAAATTGTGTATATAAGCAAAATTACTCAATAACTTATAATTTTCTAAATTATGAAATTAAATAAAATTTAAGTTAACATTTTTAGCAATTTATTTTGCACAAATATGTTTTCTGTTGCTTAATTATGGCGCGTTTCCGGAATTAAACTAATTGTAGATTGCAAATTACCATAGGATGTTTGTTTTTTTATCATGTGATCTACTGTGTAATAAAAGTTTTACTTTATTTGTTTGGTATATATATATATATATATATATATATATATATATATATATATATATATATATATATATATATATATATATATATATATATATATATATATATATATAAGTTCAAGTTCTCACAATTATATCTTTCACGAAATGCTTACTTTGCAAAAAAAAAATTTTCTTTCTGTTTTTTTAATTTTTCTTTAAAAATCTAAAGTTTTTTTATATTCAAACTCGCAATAAATTTACACTTTTGTCGTTATATAGATTTTAACAGTATCCGTAAAAATATAAAAACAAATATATTTTATTTATATACTTTAATTTTTCACTGCGGTGGAATAAATAATCATAATGATAATACGCTCCTCAGTAAAGGCTTGTTTCATTTTAAAACAAATGCAATTTAAATACATTCTTCCATCTGCCGCTTATTTTATATTTAAACTTTCAATAATTTTTTTCATGTCCATGAATATATCTTTATACTTATTATATATAAGTCTTTTCTTAATATTCTACCCTTTAAAAATAAATAGGTAGAGTTGAACCTTTGTCTGTTTTCTTGTGTTTGGATTAATGGGAAATAAGTACAAATATTTTACTAATAGTCAAATATTATATAAAATACTAAAAATCTTATATTCAATAATAACAATTTAACATAAGCGTTTTACGTTCATAAAATGTTATGTAGGTTTTTCGAATTTTATAAAAAATAATTATAATTTTAAACAGAAATATAATTTTATTTAATTCCAATGAGATAAAATACTAAAATGATATCTTTAAAAATTGAAATGTTTTCGAGAGTTGTAGAGGGATGGATTTTTTTAGGTGAAAGATTTTTTTAACGTATTTTCACGATTTATTTTCATTATTTGCAACAATAAATTATAAACATGTCGATAAGAACATAAACTGCCTTGTACAAGTCTGCTTTTTGTCAGACAATTTATTTTTATTATAAAGTCTAATTTATAAAAATAAAATGGCTAATTTTTAAATGCAAAAGCTATTCTTTTACTTAATGATTTTACTTCTTCACATTGCTTCATAAAATAAAAACACCAAGTTACCAATAATACGTAATTTTTTTTAATAGATATTTCTAATCCAAAAAATATTAAATTATTGAAAATATTAAATAAGTCTCCTTATAGAAAAAAAAACGTTCAAGTGCAATCCGACGCACGCATAGAGTAGATAGTGTAATTAATAAAGTAATACATTTATTTTTTGAAGACTCCAAGCCCGACGTACAGACTCACGCACAGCGTAGGACATGTGGAAGTATAATAAGAACATTTTGCTATGAAATGTAATACAAACAATAGCGAAAAAGACAGAAACGTAGAACAATTCAAACAAACATCACTCTAACTAGTGATTAGTCGGGAAGCATCAAGAAACTCGATAAAAATAATTTAATTGTAAGCCTCTAAAAATAATTTCATTGTAAACCTCTAATTAAGTCACAATTTTATCTAGGCAAATTTTTTTCGATTGGTTAACCTTGACTTTAAATATTAAATAAGTGGTTGTAGGCAATATTTCACTTCCATTTGAACCTTAGTATTTTGCAAAAAACTTAAAATAAAAAAAATTATAAAGAAAATCCCATGTTTATTATAGAAGGCTTATCTAATTATGTTATGCACATAAATAAATTTCTTTTACTCTGCTTCCATTAACTAAAATATCCATATATAGAATGGAATCTCCATACATAGTGTAAAACTTCAGTTGCATAGCTCTATAAATGTAAACAATACAAAGGTGTGGCAGACAAGGATGCACAGACAGACGAATGGATATAAGCACATTATAATGGTTGTGTCTTTGATATTTGACTGCAGAACCTTGAAAAATATATAAAATTTTCATATAGTTAAAAAATAATTTAAAAATTAACAATTAATCGGTGCCAAAATAAGTGCTAGCAGATCACATCTATAGTAGATATGTGATCCACCGTAATAAGAGCATTATTTCTTGGATGTGTTTGTGGGATAAAAGTACATAGCAATTTTAAGAAAATTTTTCATACAAAACTTTTTGTATTTACTAAATATTATTTAGTCACTTCCCCAATTATCAGTTATTTTGTCAACTCTTCATATTAAAAAAACAGATGAATCTGTATACGAATACAGATAAAATATTAAATAACAACTCGATACTCGATAATTATCGGAGGTCTCGAATCGATACCTCCAAGAATTATCGTAGCCGTCTTGTTTGGAATGCTTTAAACTTGCTGAGATTAAGGAAATTCAAGGTTGCGCATCCGTAAAGTAGTACTGATGGTTGTTAATGAGCGAGAGAGGTGAATATTCGCAGTGTAATGTAGTTTTTCTTCCACAGTTATTAAATGATATCGTAATCGTTGCCTG
Source organism: Druceiella hillmani (assembly GCA_039881145.1). Lineage (NCBI taxonomy): Eukaryota > Metazoa > Arthropoda > Insecta > Lepidoptera > Hepialidae > Druceiella > Druceiella hillmani. The sequence continues at coordinate 9,038,207 of JAYKKI010000082.1, forward strand.
ACCAATTTTAGGATTTGTGTTGGTAGATGATACAATTTTCATCTCTTCGATCAGCGACCCGAGGTACAAAGTGCCCACATTCGCTTGAGTTGGATAAAGACTCGTGATCAAGGTGGATAATGACTCGTGATCCATTTGTTATGAATTTTAGTCTTCTCTGTGCTGATTTTCAGACTGAATGCGAAATTAGTTCGAGCGATACCATGAATAATATCATCGGCCTCCGTATCATCCTCTACTATTATGGTACTACGTTAGCAAACATGGGGTATGATAGGTGTTAATTTATTGTTTATATTTACATTTAAAATAATTTGCATTATGAAGTCAGCATTATATGTTACGGTATATTCCACTGCAATTTAAAGTCAACAAAACACATTTTTTTATACATCAATCTATGCAGGTCAAATATTGAGTGGCGTCGCCTTGTACGCTTGTTACGTTTGATTTCTACGAGGTTCGTGCTCTCTGCTGCATCCAAAAATCCTGGTGCGTTAATTTATCTTAATTTTGTCGGAATATGTTACATTGTTAAGACGTATATATTTTTTCTTATTTCCATATTGGAGATATAAACAAAAAAAAAACATTAAAAATACTAAATCTGAATTCATTACAGTAAGAGTTTTGTTAGGGAGCATACGTCTGAATAATATTAGTGACGCAAAAATCACGTGGAAACTTAGAACGTGGTATCTTTAGTCACCGAGACCTGGTTGAGAATGGACTGATCTTTGAGTCATTTAGAGCGTTCACTAAACGCGTCCTTGACAAGATGGAGATCCTAAATGATACATTGACTAGGGGCAGACTTTATCCATGTTGAGTGGAAGCGCAGAGACTGTAGATACGGTACACTATTAGGGGACTTTCGAAGGTCTCCTCTTTTGTATGAGATGGGTCGTTACGGGTCCCATGAGGGGCCCTGAGACTACTCGGGTGGACGGATTGAAAATAGTATTAAAAGCTATAACTTCTCCAAATTTGACATAAATTTATAAAATTGTACAATAAATACCTACTTATTTATAGAAACTATAAAACTATATAACTATTGTAAATTCCTTGCCTGTTTATTTAAAAAAAATTGTGTTTACAAAAAGTTTAAGAAAGTTAGAAATTGTTTACTGTTCCGTGCTAAGTCTACGTTTTTGCGAATCGTTTTATTTTCAAAAACTAAAACATTCTCTCTTTGTTTCCTTTTTTATTGTAAATTAGTTGATGTAAAATAATTAGACCACACCAAGATATTTGATAAAGATAACCTTTATTAAGTTGTTGTTGGCCATTGCACGTATTACGGCCGACCCTTGCCCTTCATAGGTTTACATGATGACACCATAAGAAAATATATACGAGAGTTTCTCCGAACATCAGAAAAGTGCTGTGAAATATAGTATAATTTACTTCACGAGACACTTCACTTTCGAAAAGTCTAGCTTTTATTATAAAGAATTATAAAGTCCTATGATATATTATGTCATAATATAACTTGTAATATATATAAACCTTTACTGATTTATTCACGTTTTAATTCATGTAACGTAAATGGGCATGATATGCAAAATAATCTATTACGTAATACTATAGGGGAGTTATTCATAGCTAACTCTGTAAAAGTTCTAAGGGACTAAACTTTAATTAATTCAAATTCGAAATATTACATGAAGTAAATTTGTTGAACTAAATAACCCCATCTCTCTTAATATTATACTAATAATTTTATTATGTTTTAATTTGAGAATTTGATTTAAAAGTTCGCGTTCAACGTATAAATTTTCAGGCATGTTGGTATATTATCAGAGCCCTTAATGTTACTACCTTAGTAAAGGGCTATTTATAGATTTTTTCACTTTATTCAATAGAGGTTGTTAAGAACATCAAGATATTTGAAGTTCTGTATAATGAAAAAAAAAACTGGAAGCTTGTGAGTTCATTCACATGTCTGCCTGATCAACCAGCACTCTTAGCCGTTTTTCTTAAAAATAGATTGATGGATTAGTTTTAAAATTGGTACTAAGGTAATGTATAATAATTGACAAATATTTCAACAGCAACACTGAAAAATGTTTACACGAAAATTTTTAGAGGGAATAAAGTAAGTATACCTATTTTTTTTTAATTTCACGTATCATGTAGGATATTATATAAAAAAGCTGGTTATAGTGATTTTAAAATATTTTTTCATAATTTAAAATAATTCATCCAAGATATACGTTGAAAAACTTATAAAAAATAAATTCCCCTATTGACGAGACTAGTAAGCATGAAATTGCTAAAATCACAGAATTTCTAAAAATTTACTCAGAGGTCCTAAAAAAATTGTAGTTTTTATCCACAGTTACATAGTCTCAAAGAAAGTTCCAATGACCTGATCTTTGTAAAGAATTTTAAGGCAGTTTTTTATGCAGTAAGCAATATCTATATTAATATTATAAAGGGAGAGTGATAGTTGACTTCGTTGGTCATAATAACCACAGAACCGATTCTAAAAATTCTTTCTCTATAAAATAGTTACATTATGTAAGATGTATTTTATTCTCAGGAGTTTATATTTTTAAACTAGAAAAAACAGCCCCATTTAATGTTTCCTTGACTTACACTAGGTACAGCAGGGAAAGCACTTACAGATATTATAAAATAATGTATTTCAAGTTTAATAAAATACCATGTCATATAAATTCCGTGGGAACAAGATTGCGAGGAAGTTCTGCTAGTTAATATTTTAAAATTATTTACAAGGAATACTATATACCTTTAACATATTACGGATAGATGACACAGCATTTAAAATTTTATATGGTGCAGTCAGGAGCCGTTCACTTGTTATCTCCCATTTTCTCAATTATTAGTGAAAAGTGCTCATAATGTAGTGACAAGTTATAAAACTTAACATTTATATGTTAATATATCGCAAGTACTTTAAAAATATATGCCCAATGAGTATGGTTAGCAATTAAAGGTCTGATCCGCAATGCGTTAACAGTTCACAATTTAATAAATAGTATATTAAGTTTTGAGTACTTTTCTCTTAAACTGATATTTGTTAATACCTAATATTTATTTTATATGACTAGATATTTCCTATGTTAAAATATATTTAAATACCAAAAGTATTATCTTAACATTCAAATGCCATCTTGACCAAGTTCATATGATACGATACGTATTGTGAAGGTCTTATGCGAGCAACTGATAGGTGAATACCCATATTCAAATTGAATATGTATTCTATATGTGCAATTTACATCATATTCATGTCTAAATTAAACCGTCGTGTTTTATAATTTACGACAACTAATTTCATAAAACTTCAAAATCTTTATTTGAATTTATACAAATACTCACCTAGGAATATGTACGAAATATATGATAAAAAGTGAAAAAATGTTATCACATGGCAATAATCTATAACCATTAGCATAAACGACACGTAAATAAATATTAGGTTTTATACATTTTTTTAACCTTTTTAAAATAATTTAATATTTTCATTTTCATTTAAGTAATAGATAACGACATGCCACTCAAATTAATTCGTCAGAAGCTAATATAAATTGAAATTAAATGAACCCATGTATTCAAGTAGAAGTAAAATTCAATATTTTCTTAAGCCCTGTATAAACGATCATATTCTATATTGGTTTGACAAGATGCCAAAAGCTTTTAAAAAATAAATCTCAGAAAAATTTTCAAGATAAACCGTTCCTGGTTTGGCATTTGCCCGTTATTTACTAATCGATTAACTAGTGAAAAACTTGTCGTTCTTTCTTAATAGAATTAATGGAATCGGCAAAATTATAGAATAGATCATTTCGAAACATTAAGTAAGTCTGACTACTCGATCCAACGTTATATGCTTTCTATTAGAGTAACTTATATTCTTATAGCATACTCTTTATATAATTTAGCTATAAATATCAATATATATCGAATTCATGGCGCAAGTAAAATTATACAAATGTATTAGCAACATTAGATGCCTCCAAAAGAGTGTGACCTCAGTTGGCGTTTTTAGTGCACCACTTATAAATCAATATAAATCTACTCCATTATGAAACGATTCTGCTTAAAAAAAAAAAAGAATTAAAAACTAAAGGTATATTTTCAGAGTTTACACTTATGATTCTGAACATTGAATACAATTATAAATGTTTGAGAAATATATTGCATAAAACGTAAATTAGATATGTTTTTAACGCATATATAGATTACGTTCCAATATTTGGCACTTTTAGATTTACTAAATTTATAAACTGTACAATTTATAAGCATTTGAAGAAATTTTGAAAAGTTAAAATTTATTATTATTTCAGTTATGAACTATTGCATTATATTATTTGCTTCAGATACGGACTTTCAAAAATTGATATTAATAGCATAGATTAGTAAGCAATTGAAAAACCCAAATAAATATCTAACAACTAACAAAAACGTCTGGACGAAATTGGAGAAAGTAAGTATTTAGAATATTTATTTACAGTTTAATTAAAAGATGATGAATTTACACTATTGAAGAGCATTTATGAAGACAGTGTCGATTAGGAATTTGCATCTAGTCGAATCGTATCTGGTGTCGTGAAAATATGACTGCATTTCTTGAAAAAAATGTGTATTAGATGCATAAATTTTGAATATCTTTATACCGAAATAAGCATTGAGCTATCCTAAAAATAAAAGGTAGAATCTTAATTTAAGTTACGTAACTAAAGGGCCAAAGTTCGTTATACTAATACGCTACTGGAGTGAGAGAACAGAAAATCATCTTTGTAGATGTACAGCATATTATTTACAAAAATCTAAAATAACTTTAAAACGACATTTATTTAATAAAAATATAAATATAGGAATGGCTGTCATATATATATATATATATATATATATATATATATATATATATATATATATATATATATATATATACATATATATATATATATATATATATATAATATATACATATATACATATATTGTTTTTATGTTATTACTTTATGGATATACTAATTTCTAAATATCCTTCGTTTAATTCACAATTGACTTGAGCTAAGTTGAGTGTTGAATTTCAAAATCAACTTTACAGGCAGTATTTGGCGGAATTACATTTGCATAATTCTATCTGTGCATTTTCTGCGTAAACCTGTACGAATTCAAAGCTTTTATGGTACCTCGCTCGTCTTCGTGTTGTTGCAGTCCGTTCAAATTACATAGGCCAAATCTCTGTTCAATACAAGAAATATCAGAATTTCTCTATTTTCGGTCTCTCATGAACCTACACAAACGCATTTATCGTTTCGCACACGAGCTGATACATAGAAAATGGTAATATGAAATAAAATATTAAATTTGAATTATAAAAATCAAACAAGTGTGTCGTTGGAATAAACCTAAAATAGGGTTTCGTAATTGTACATATCTTTTGAATTTATTTATGCCAGTTACCCAAAATAATTTTAATTCATGTTTTTTAATTAAATATTTTATGCGAATCGGAAAAATGGAAAAAAATTCTATATACGAAATACAGAATTTATATAATTTTCCAATTTTTTCCCGAAACCGTTAATTGGAGTATAGAATAAAGGAATAATGACTTTCGATAAGAGACAAAATTATAAGTGTTTCTAGTTTCAAAAAAACCTAAAGAAAGTTAAAACTAAATAATGTGTAAAAAGAGATTTAAGCTTATGTTTTTCTATTGAAGAAAATGTAGAACAAATGGTAAATGGAAATAGATATTGTATATCGTGGAAAATTGTTTCACATGAGTATACGCGATTGAAGAGAGTTGTGTAAAATGTATACGAAATCAGTCGATACAAAAAAAATAAATAAACCGAACGCCTTTTTTATTTTACAATAAAAATTGTCATCGACAGGTTTTCCTGAATCTGTTTATTATACCAATTTATGTAAAGATATTGGGAATCATTTATAACATTATATGTATTCTAAATATAAAATACTGTTACATATTGAGAAGGGATGATGTTTTTTAGAAATACATTTAATTTTTCATTTATTAAAAATTTCACCCACAGCTCTTCGATCTACTTATTAATATTTTATGCATGTTAATCGTAAACTTTTTAAGATTTTTTACATAAGAAATAAATTTTTGCGAAATTTTAGTATTTTTATATTACCGTCTATCAATTTTCTCAATAAATTAGCATCTGTAATTCATATGAAGCTTCTACAAGTTCCTAGAGACAAAATTGGTAGGGCGATCAGAAATTAAAGTCATGTAAGTGGTCATACCTTTTAGGCCTTTAGGGCGGGCGGCGTGTCCAAAATTAATAAGGCAAATTGGTTAAACTACACACTTTGATGTTCGTCCGGATTTGCTGCGGCTTGTTTGTAAAGAGAAAAAGTTAATTCGATTGTTTGCTTTGAATACTTGTTTTATAGGTCAGCGGTTTTGCTTTGTTTCATGTTTACATTTATTTGCAGACCTAAATGTAATCAATGTGTGTAGATGGCGATTAACGTATTGATTTCCGCAAGTAATAACACATATAATTTTATTTGTACATTTCATTAAAAGCTACAATGATATTATGTTGTTGAAAAATGCACACGATATTATAACAATTTAACATCTGAAATATCATGTTACACATGTTTTTAAAAAGCGTAAGTTTATACGTATGATCCTTCTGGAGACAATGGAATATACTGAATAATTCTAATTGCAATATAAATTTAAATATTTATATTTTCTAGGGTTTTTCACTTTAATATATTATGAGTGATATAAACAAGTTTGTCTGTGAGCGTATATCATTGCCAATTATTTCAATAACATCGAATAAAATCAATATTATCGCATAAACATCTTGTGAAAAAAATTTACAATGTATGGTAAAACTATATAATTCAGATACAACAAAAAATATGCTAAGGAAAATAAAAATTAAAAGTTCAATATATTATTGAATTTTGTTTCCGAATTTTACATTGATGGTTGATACTTGTGATATAAATAATTTAATAAAAGAGTTACTTATATCCCGATATATAAAATATTCCTATAAAAAAAAATTATGACGTAAGATAATGTCAATTATTAACTTGAAATGAAATAAAATATTTAATCGTTCAAATGTCTGTAATAATTTCTGGCATTAACACATTAAAATACGTGCATAAATATTTAATTGAAAATATTCTATAAAAATAGAATAAGAAAAAATACTAATTTCAACACTCCATATTAATAAAATTAATGGTCGTAAGACAATATGCTACGGAAAATATTTACATGAATAGATATAATTATTTACGTAAAAATATGTTTTAAAATATTGAATGGTACATATCAGGCAATAACTTGAAAAATGTTGTGCAAATGTAATATAATTCCTATTGAACTCTAAAATTAATCATTAAGTTATTACAATTTTAAATATGTAAACAAAACTTGACCAACAAAATTCTTCATTTTCGTTATTCCGAAGTTAAAGATGTCTGTTACTAAGTCCCAGTTGCTGCAGATTTAGACCTATACATATAATATTTTGCAAAGATATAATTTATATATATATTAATTAACAAGAAGCAAAACATTGAAAAAGATGTGGACAACTTTCTTATACATGAAATGTGAGGATGAAAATAATATTCCCTATCTCGCTGAATAGAATACTGTCAGATAAATCGTTTAAAGTTAATTTCAAGTTTTGTTCACCACTTTCCGCTTTTAAGTCTCACTTGCTAAATATATTTTGAAAAAGATTGGCATTTAATTAAAACTTTATTTCGGTTAACTTGATATTAAAAGTTGTCAAAACAGTACGTAGTCTAAAAGGATTTGACAAGATTTTAGCTTTTAAAATAAAATAAACATTAAACAATTTTAATATGTGAAAAATTTTCATACGTAACTTAATAGAGCGCCAAAATGGAAAACTTATGCAGGATTTAATTTCCTTGATCAGCAAGTTGACCTATAGGGACAAATATTTAAAAAAGATAAGTCATAATGTTTGATGGTCATATTTTCATACTAAATATTAGCCTCTATTGTTTTATAAAACCAATTAGTTTCGTAAGAGAGTGGGTACATATTAAAATGATAAATTTAATGCGATATAACGTTACTCAAACTGATCTTTGCTTTAGAATATTATACAATATTTATATTAAAACCCTATTTAATAATATAAGAAACAAAAGGTTGAAAAAATAAAAAATATGTTACTTTTTCCGTATTTTAGACTGCTCAACCACGACGATGACATCTTTCATTAAAAGCCAAGCGTTGATGTGTGATCCATTTACTAGATCACTGAAATAAAATTAAATGTTTATACTTTACCATTATGCTGAGAGAAATTGTAAATAACATTATCAATAAAAGCCGCATACTTTGCACGAATATCCATCAAATTATGTAATGAGGTTGGTAATTTATCCGAAAATTATTAGTAGAATTGCTAAAACTATTCACTTCGAAGTTGGTTAATTATTAGTGATAGATACATAGCGTTTGAGAAAGAACTGTTGGTTCAGATATAGGCTTTGATAGTTTTGTTTGTGGAATCAGACGTGTCGATTCGCATCAAGCGAGTATTATCTATGATTAGTTTGTTATTATTCTTAAAAAAATTCTCATTAATTATATTGATTTCCTATGCAATTTTTTTACGTAACTTTGTACAAATTTGAAGGGAGCGCAAAATTAGTTATTTTTTATTTAAGCAATTATTTTTATTTAAAAATTAGTTGAAATGCAGTTTCTAATAAAGTTACACAAGCAAATCCATACACGGACACACACTAGCACGCACGTACGCACAATCGCACGCCCTTTTAGACGCATGCACAAACGTGTCTAGTTGTAAAAAAATATTTTTTTAAAAACGAACATATTTCAAATGATACATTTTTTAAATTATATACCATAACCAATCATTTCTAATTGGATGCAACTTTCTTATTCTTTTACGTGAAATTTTCGTGATATTTTTTGACAGTTTGAAAGGAAGGTAATGTGTATATATATATACATATATATATATATATATATATATATATATATATATATATATATATATATGTATATATATATATTCAGTGGAAGGATAATTTAAACACATGAACAAAAATTAAGATATTGAATATATTTGGCGTTAATTTTGTAGAAATTCATTATTGACAATTAAATGAAACTACGTGATGTAGTATTATTTCTACTTTCTTTAAGTTCTTTACCACGACCTAGGTTTTAATTGTGAAAAATTAAGATGATATATTCGTCAAATGCGTTTATCAAATAAAAGCACTACGTATCAAAGATAAGTTTTCAATTCACTAATTTTGAAAAATTCCCCAAATAAATTTTCTACAACAATCCGGCAAGCACTTAGCATGCCAAATTTCATAAGATACACGAATAAAATAAGGTAACCTAGCTATCTTAGAATGGTTGTATTATTTTTAATTAAAAATTCTAATTAAATATCACTGTTTAGAATGCTCTTTAATAAACCGAAATAAAATTAATTGAAAGTTCTAATGAACGTTCTGAAACGAAAATTCTATATCCAAATATGGAATTTTTACAATTTTTTAATTACAAAAGAAAACATAGAGTGGAAGGCACATTCATGCACGTCATTTTGATGCTGAATATTTCACAAAAGGGGTTTAAAATATAAAAAAATTATGAACAGTATCTTAATCCCATTTTAATTTATTATTATATTCGTAAACCCAATATTACTATTTTACCATTTTCAGCTATAAATAACAGACCTCCACTATCTATTAAACCCTATGTTTATTTACTAAAGCTTTAACCTGTAACTCTCACGCAGTAGTTTATAACAACAAAGCGTTATCAGTGTTTACTCATGTTAGGTGTACGAAGTGCTAAGCCAGAATTATTACGCGTGCGATTGTGTCAGTTGAATAAATGAGTTTTGACAATGGTCATAATGAATTATAATTTAAGTAAAGGTAAGTCCATATATGAACGTGCGAATATGATATAACCTATTTTCCTTGGCAAATTGGTACATTTCCAATTGTAATTTCCTAACGTGCATCTATCACAAAAAACTATTACCCAGTACTTTTAAAAGCATTATATCGTCTCGTGATTGCTCTAGTTGGAGGTAAATAAAAATACGTACTTTTTAAATTCTAATATATCCCTTCGTTCGAGTTATTACACATTTCTGGTTATGCATTATGCTATTTAATACAGAATACTGAAAATTTTCCCTGCAAATGCTGGTAATACCTGGGTTATACTAAAGGCTATGAGCATCGATAAGTGAACAAAAAATTGCAGCATCATTCTTAAATTTGTAACAAGATATAAATATCCTCAATTGGCCACAATTAAATGAAACTAGGTGATGTAGTATTATTTCTACTTCCTTTAAGTTCTTTACCACGTCCTAGCTTTCGTTGTATTACAATATCTTCAGGTGGACTATTAGCAAAGATCGTGGTAAAGAACTTAAACTAAGTAGAAATAATACTACATCACTTAGTTCCATTTAATTGTGAATAATGAGTTTCTACAAAATTAAAGACAAATATATTCAATATCCTCAATTGGGTTATTTTCGTATCCAAGGAAATCTATTTAACCACAAGCGCTAATTAATATAGTTAGGTATAGGTTAAACCAAATGATTCTAAAAGTGATTTCAAATATTTCTTTGAAAAAATATTTTTTCTATGTGTCTGTTTATGTAGCATTTTATTAAAATGTACTCAGTTATTTAGGTGTAATTGAGTAACACAAAACAAAACATTGTTATAGTGTTATTAGTATTCCATGCGAGTAATACATTCGTTAGCCTGTACGTGAATTATATGTATGCCAAGTATAGTAACGACTAGTTTCTTAGTTGCAACAAGCCGTTACCATATTACCAATTAAGCAATAAGTAATAGTAAGGATAAATACAGATTTATTCATTTAGGTTTTCTCTCTTAAAAAAAAAGAAGTGGGAACCTTATTCTCTAAATATAAATTAATTACGATTGACTCAATATAACTCTATTTGTTGTCAGCAAATAACGATTTTGTTTAGAAAAAATCAATTCTCAGTCGCATTAAATGAATAACTATATTAAATAGACTTATGTTTCGTAACAGAAGTAAAATAGAAATGTCTATACACAAACAAGTGATACCTCCCGAACAAAACTTTGCTAACAGCGATTGAACAACTTTAAGCTTTTGACAAATTCACAATAAACGCATTTATTTTAACTAAATCATATTTATTAAGAAACTAATATATAAAATATATTCCATCGTAATAACTCTCACCGCCGCCACTGTTAAATTTAAATATTAATGTGAACTAGCAATGTCGTGCTTTGGATCTTGCAAGCACGCTCGCTACGTTCGGCGACTAGGGATCTAGCGAGATATACTTGTACGATGCCTAGTAACCACTGTGCACGTCCTGCCCTAGTATAATGTGCTATAGCGTTAGGTGACGTATGTAGATTTATTTGATTAATATCTTTTGTTTCTTTATGTATTTTAAAAGAAAAAGAACGTGGTATTTCTGTAAGCAGGAAAAAGTGACTTTTCTCACTTATTTTGTTTTACAGAGGGTAAAATATATTCGGTATTGTATTCAAGTTAGGCTTAAATGTAGGCGTAAGACATAATAAATATGCAGTTTATATTGAGTTTACTCTGTTGTTGATTGAGGTTAACTTAAATAACATGAGATGTAATACAAAATTAAATGTCACAACATAAGTACCAATAATTATTTTGTAGTAAATTATATATTGTATACAGTTTATCGAATTTATGTATAATTAAATAATTTGGGTATCACTATTTCAGTGAAACCATATTAGATGTAGAATATTTACATTCTTTATTTAAAAGGTCAAACTTTACGGGGAGCGTCGTTTTGGTTGTAATTAACCTCCTTATAAAAAATTAAATAAATTACTTGGCATCTGCAAAAAATAATCGTTAAAAAAATATTTAATATACTTAATTATTATTTAATTTTTTCCCAGATAAATTTGTTACAGAAAATTGTTTCACATTATCTACAAAGATTGCTATCAAAGTCTGTTCTACCTAACTAATTATGAGTATGTTCCTTTATTAATGATTGCCCTTATATTTCATGCTATTTTGCATTTAGTTTATTTTCCCTTTAATAGATTCAATAGATTTATTTTTCTATTTAATACAATTTTGCTGTCTCTTAATTATACATCCACTCACTATAATAAAAATAGAATCTGTTTTTACTTAAAGTTAAAAACAGATTCTGTTTTTATTATAACCAAAACGTTTTAAGTCTTAAAAATTCGTTGTTATGTTCTACTTTACATTCTTAAGGAGAAAATGAAAATAAGATAGTACAATAGGCAAATATTTTGCTTTAATTTATACAAAGATCGGACTTTGAATTGATACTTTGAAGAGCGAAGTTTATTACTTTGAAAAAATGGCAGAAATTAATACAAACACAGCAATCGTATATCAAAAAGTTTATAAAGTTTTCTTATACGACACCTTTTCTTGTACGTTATTATATATTACGTGATCCGCGTAATATATATCATCCATATACATCATCTACATATATATCATAATATATATCATCCACATATATATCATCCACGTAATATATATCGTACCATACATATATATCATCTAGTTTCGATAACCTACAAAATATTATTAATGAGAACTCTGAAACTTAGATAAAACATAGTATTCCTGAAATAATTTTTTATCAAAATAACATGACTTTGTGCGAAGATAAATAAACATCATGGAGCTTAAGTTCTAATAAAATTTCGGCTGTTTGCTTCGTTCCAATAAGTGACAAAAAAACGTTGAAACAATAATCATCATATTTTCAAAGTTTTTACAACAATTTTGTTTACGAGATGAATTCTTAGCATTTTTCAAAATGAAATGTCGCCAATTTGAAACGTTTCATTAATTTTATCCATATGTTTATATAGGCTAAATCTCGCTATATATATATATATATATATATATATATATATATATATATATATATATATATATATATATATATATATATATATATATATATATATACTTATATATATGCACACATGTATAAAAATTTCCAAGGCGACCTTGAAATTATATAGTGAATTTAAAAGTTGGTAAACCGCACTATAATAACGTACCTAGTTAAAGTGAGATAATATTAAATATGTGTCAAAGAAACTACCAAGAATAAAATAAATGGAGAACCATTTATTTCAGAGGGATAAACTTTTGAAAATGTTTGAATAATTTCTAATAAAGATCAAATAAATAATAGCACTGGAACACTAAAAAGTTCTGCGGAATATTATGTTCCAAGACCTTAAAGCTAGCTAAAATTAAAACGCTTTAAGTCATGATTTTTGTGAGTATTTCATAATTATCGATGGAAATATCAAGCGTTTAGTGTTATTACATAAACTGCCTGCATATTATAGTAAATAAGTGAATTTATTTTTACAATAAATATTTTAATAAATGGTATAAAATATTGTAATTTTAGATTCAACTTACGTTAACGAAAAGCTCTGATGCGGAAAAGTTTTTATCGCGATGGAGATAACATTCAAAATATAAGAATGTAATTAAAAATATATTCTCTGAGCTCAGTTAATTTATTAAGCAAATTCAATTATAATTTGATTTTCATAAATTTAATTCTGCTAACATAGCTGTATTTAACTTTTGGTTGGATACGAAATTGTATATATTAAAGACAATTTGTGAAAGTCATCTGGAATTGATTAAGAATTAAGAAAATATCACATATACAATACATTGAAATTATCTCAAGGTTAGTTGAAATTTTTTTTCAACTGAAATATAATCATTGAATAATACTTCATTAGATGAAATGTATAAATATAAGAGTAAAAATATTGTATAAGTTTACTTTGTACACAATTTTTCACACAAAATCTGCCTACATTTTCACAAATATTACGTGAAAGGACATCGCAAGGAATATTATTCATACAGTATTTAAAACAATTCAATATATGAGTATTAAAAGAAAATTAAAAATAAAAATATATTTAAACTTTTGCGCCAAATAAATTTATTCACATAAGTAATTTATTTACGACCGTGTGCGTATAAAGAAAGAAAGTTCTTATCGTTGATTATTGATTTCGATTATCCAATGGAAATTTTATGAAAATAGGAAATACAGGGAATAATTTTTTGATACTTTAAGAATTTACTCGAATTATTTAAAACTTTTTTTCCAATAGAATGCATTGCTTTATTTATTATGGTAGGTGAAAACTTTAAATTTATGTCTTTTCCAGGGCAAATAACGTTATTAGTCAAAATATGAAATTTTGACTATTATATTTTGTATTTCTTTTACCATTTAGTATAGTATCACACATTTAATTATCGTAGAAAAACCTTTGTTTGTTATTTTTAAATAACACTACTCTCTAATAAATATCAAGTCATATTTTACTTATTACGACTTATTGCATGTTATATAGATTTAATTCTACGGACGAATTTAATGGCCAAATGAATAAAGCAGCTTTAGTAAAACAGTAGCGCATCAAAAGATGGTTTAAGTGTTGGTTTTGTTTCTGTGGAGGTACACGTTTTAATAGTTCTTACGATAATTTGGTTGCTTTAATATTGTGTTTTCATTCGACTCAATAGATTACATTTAAAATTAGTAGAAAAAAGTGAGGGAGCTTTTATATATATTCCACCATATGAACAGTATAGTCCAAAATATAGACACTTTCAAGGTTGTCAAAAAAATAAATTATATAAATGTTGAGTGTAGCATATTTAAAAATATGTATTATGGTTTTTATCTAATAAATAAAATATGATTTTGGTACGTATTCTTGTCATTGGTGTAAACTTTTCATATAAATACTTCGTACACCAATTGAAAAAAATTTAAAATTTGCTTTTTCCAAATTGAATAAATGGACCAGAGTATGATCATTTGTTTGATATTTTGAAAGCATTATCTTGGTGTATTCTATAACATTTCATCGGTAATTCAATAAATATATATATATAAATATATATATATATATATATATATATATATATATATATATATATATATATATATATATATAACAGAAATTAAAAATAATGATTATACGTCTATCGATTTATTCAAATTCAAGGGCCCATATTTCATATGTAATATTTACACGGGAATCGTTTCTTTACTTCGACAAATTTACTGAATGTTACAAAATAAAGACAGTTTCTTTTTTGTATAATAAGGTCTGCCAAAATTTCTGTATATTCATGTGAATGTAAAACGTTTGGAAATATAATTGGGTGTTTATACATTGCGTTATTTTGGAACTTGAAGTGTGTGCGAAATTAATATAACAAACAAACAAGTTCAATATTTGTCCACATTTATTAGAACTTATTTGTAGAATAATCAAGTAACATATACATGAAATTTATAATAAATATAGGGATACGTACAGTATTGCAGTTTATACAATCCAATAGGCCAGCTACAAGATCTGAATGAGTACAGTGTGTTAAAGGCAAATAGATAACTTACCATAATAATCTTTAAAATAAATGGTCTATTAACAGATTATATCAGCATGTTTTATCTCTGCGATGCTAAACTTTAAATGGATTATAGCGGATTGAAACATACACTATTTGGTGGAATTAGTGTAAACCTCTGTTCTTATCAATATTCTTAATTATCTACAAATAAATTCTATTGGTCCAGCAGAATCGAAGTGAGTTAAACAACTTTAAGTCGATTCAATATTTATTAATTATATATATATATTTTTATTAATTAAAAAAAAAATATTTGTGTGGTTCTCAGTTGCAACGAATCGATCAATCGAATTAACGAAAAATAAACAAAGATTTAATGAAAAAATTAGCAGTAAGTTAAAAAGGAGATCAGTGAAATAAGTGTACTGTGAACCAGCCATAAAATATTCAAATACTTTAAGGTCGTAATTCTAAGGTACTTTGTTTATACATTTCATCAAATAGTGAATTATTTCAATAGTATATAAAAGTTCAAAACAAAAAATATTCAAGAAAGTTCATGGCGATAGATTATGAAAATACCTAAATATTATATTTTTAAATGAATTTCTATGATGACATTTTTTGACAGTTTCAAAGGTAGATAATGTATATGTATATATGTATATATATATATATATATATATATATATATATATATATATATATGTATATATATATATATATATATGTACATATATATATATATATATATATATATATATATTCAGTGGAAGGATAATTTAAACACATGAACGAAAATTAAGGTATTGAATATATTTGGCGTTAATTTTGTAAAAATTCATTATTCACAATTAAATGAAACTAAGTGATGTAGAATTATTTCTACTTTCTTTAAGTTCTTTACCACGACCTAGGTTTTAATTGTGAACAATTAAGATGATATATTCGTCAAATGCCTTTATCAAATAAAAGCACTACGTATCAAATATCCAAAGTTTTCAGTTCACTAATTTTGAAAAATTCCCCAAATAAATTTTCTACAACAATCATTTGACAATCATTCAACAATCATATTTCATAAGATACACGAATAAAATAAGGTAATCTAATTGTCTTAGAATGGTTGTATTATTTTTAATTAAAAATTCTAATTAAATATCAATGTTTAGAATGCTCTTTAATAAACCGAAATAAAATTAATTGAAAGTTCTAATGAACGTTCTGAAATGAAAATTCTATATCCAAATATGGAATTTTTACAATTTTTTAAATACATGACAGAAAACATCGAGTGGAAGGCACATTCATACAAACGTCATTTTGATGCTGAATATTTCACAAAAGGGGTTTAAAATATAAAAAAATTATGAACAGAATCTTAATTCCATTTTAATTTATTATTATATTCGTAAACCCAATATTGTTATTTTACCATTTTAAGCTATAAATAACATACCTCCACTATCTATTAAACCCTATGTTTATTTACTAAAGCTTTAACCTGTAACTATCACGCAGTAGTTTATAACAACATAGAGTTATCAGTGTTTACTCATGTTAGGTGTACGAAGTGCTAAGCCAGAATTATTACGCGTGCGATTGTGTCAGTTGAATAAATGAGTTTTGACAATGGCCGTAATGAATTATAATTTAAGTAAAGGTAAGTCCATATTTGAACGTGCGAATATGATATAACCTATTTGCCTTGGCAAATTGGTACATTTCCAATTGTAATTTCCTAACGTGCATCTATCACAAAAAACTATTACCCAGTACTTTTAAAAGCATTATAACGTCTCGTGATTGCTCTAGTTGCAAGTAAATAAAAATGTGTACTTTTTAAATTCTAATATAACCCTTCGTTCAAGTTATTATACATTTCTGGTTATGCATTATGCTATTTGATACAGAATACTGAAAATTTTCCCTGCTAATGCCGGTAATGCCTGAGTTATACTAAAAGCTATGAGCATCGATAAGTGAACAAAAAATTGCAGCATCATTCTTAAATTTGTAACAAGATATAAATATCCTCAATTGGCCACAATTAAATAAAACTACGTGATGTAGAATTATTTCTACTTTTTTTAAGTTCTTTACCACGATCTAGATTTCGTTGTATTACAATATCTTCAGGTGGACTATTAGCAATGATCATGGTAAACAACTTAAAGGAAGTAGAAATAATACTACATTACGTAGTTTCATTTAATTGTGAATAATGAGTTTCTATAAAATTAAAGACAAATATATTCAATATCCTCAATTGGGTTATCTTCGTAAACAAGGAAATCTATTTAACCACAAGCGCTTATTAACTATAGGTTAAACCAAATGATTCTAAAAGTGATTTCAAATATTTCTTTGAAAAAATATTTTTTCTATGTGTCTGTTTATGTAACATTTTATTAAAATGTACTCAGTTATTTAGGTGTAATTGAGTAACACAAAACAAAACATTGTTATAGTATTATTAGTATTTCATGCGAGTAATACATTCGTTAGCCTGTACGTGAATTGTATGTATGCCAAGTATAGTAACGACTCATTTATTAGTTGCAACAAGCCCTTACCATATTACCAATTAAGCAATAAGTAATAGTAAGGATAAATACAGATTTCTTCATTTAGGTTTTTTCTCTTAAAAAAAAGAAGTGGCAACCTTATTCTCTAAATATAAATTAATTACGATTGACTCAATATAACTCTATTTGTTGTCAGCAAATAACGATTTTGTTTAGAAAAAATCAATTCTCAGTCGCATTAAATGAATAACTATATTAAATAGACTTATGTTTCGTAACAGAAGTAAAATAGAAATGTCTATACACAAACAAGTTATATCTCCCGAACAAAACATTGCTAATAGCGATTTAACAACTTTAAGCTTTTGACAAATTCACAATAAACGCATTAATTTTAACTAAGTCATATTTCTTAAGAAACTAATATATAAAATACATTCCATTCATAATAACTATCACCGCCGCCACTGTTAAATTTAAATATTAATGTGAACTAGCAATGTCGTGCTTTGCATCTTGCAAGCACGCTCGCTACGTTCGGCGACTAGGGATCTAGCGAGATATACTCGTAAGATGCCTAGTAACCCCTGTGTACGTCCTGCCCTCGTATAATGTGCTATAGCGTTAGGTGACGTATGTAGATTTATTTGATTAATATCTTTTGTTTCTTTATGTATTTTAAAAGAAAGAAAATGTGGAATTTTTGTATGCAGGAAAAAGTGGCTTTTCTCACTTATTTTGTTTTACAGAGGGAAAAATATATTCGGTATTGTATTCAAGTTAGGCTTAAATGTAGGCGTAAGTCATAATAAATACGCAGGTGATATTGAGTTTACTCTGTTGTTGATTGAGGTTAACTTAAATAACATGAGATGTAATACAAAATTAAATGTCGCAACATAAGTACCAATAATTATTTTGTATTAAATTATATATTGTATACAGTTTATCGAATTTATGTATAATTAAATAATTTGGGTATCACTATGTCAGTGAAATCATGTTAGATGTAGAATATTTAAATTCTTTATTTAAAAGGTCAAACTTTACGGGGAGAGTCGTTTTGGTTGTAATTAACCTCCTTATAAAAAATTAAATAAATTACTTGACATCTGCAAAAAATAATCGTCAAAAAAATATTTAATAGGCTTAATTATTATTTAATTTTTTCCCAGATAAATTTGTTACAGAAAATTGTTTCACATTATCTACAAAGATTGCTATCAAAGTCTGTTCTACCTAACTCTAATTATGAGTACGTTCCTTTATTAATTATTGCCTTTAAATTTCATGCTATTTTCCATTTAGTTTATTTTCCCTAGAATCTATTTTTTTTTCCTTTTTAATACAATTTTGCTGTCTCTTAATTCTACACCCACCCAGAGAGTGTATTATATACACTCTCTGGGTGGGTGTATAATTAAGAATTTTAATAAATATAAAGAGGTAGTAAATAAAATATTTTGTACTCGCATGTACATTAGCGTAGAAACTATTACGCAGATAATGGGTTTACTCAATCCCAGTAATAACGAAAATGTTCTTTAAAGTGTTGTGTAAGATACGTAAAGTTAAAAGCAGATTCTGTTTTTATTATGACCAAAAGGTTTTAAATCTTAAAAAAATTGTTGATGTATTTTGTTTTAATTTATCCAAAGACCTGCCTTTAAATTGATACTTTGAAGAGATTTGATTAACTTCCAGTATAAATTGAAATATATGTGTATATATATATATATATATATGTACATTTTTTTTTAATTTAAACATTATTATATTATACAAATTAAACACAGTAATCTTCTATAAAAGTTTTCTTGCACGATGCCTTTTCTTGTATGATAATATATATTATGTGGATAACGATCCACGTAATATTTATCATCTAGTTTCGATGACCAAACATTATTAATGAGACCAATAAATGTAGATGAAATATAAAATTCCTGAAATAATTTTTTCATTAAAATAACATGACTTTCTGCGAAGATAAATAAATATCATGGAGCTTAAGTTCAAATAAAATTGGTACTATTTGCTTCTTTCTAATAAGTGACAAAAAATATTGAAACAATAATTGTCATATTTTTAAAGTTTTTATAACCATTTTGGTTACGAGATGAATTCTTGAGTTAAATGAATTTATTGAGCAAATCCAATTATAAAAAATATATTCTTTGAGCTCAGCGAATTTATTAAACAAATCCAATTATAGTTTTACTTTCATAAATTTAATTCTGCCAACATAGCTATATATAACTTTTGAGTGGATACGAAATTGTAAATATTTGAGACAATTTGTGAAACTCTTTCATT
The DNA here is from genome assembly GCA_039881145.1 of Druceiella hillmani. NCBI lineage: Eukaryota > Metazoa > Arthropoda > Insecta > Lepidoptera > Hepialidae > Druceiella > Druceiella hillmani. The sequence continues at coordinate 9,058,576 of JAYKKI010000082.1, forward strand.
GAAGGAGAATTTAGAAAATATCTTCATTTGGATGTCAAATAAATACCTGTTTATTTGAAATCTAATAAAGTGAAATTAACTCAAGGTTAGATGAATATTTTGTAACTGAAAGATAATCATTCATTAATACGTTATTAGGTGAAGTGTATAATTATAAGAGTACAATATTGTATTAGTTAATTTTGTATAAAATGTTTTACAAAAAATCTGCCCACATTTTCACAAATGAGGGCAGATTTTTTGACAGCATTTAAAGCAATTCACTCCCTGAGTACTAAAAAAAAACAAAATGAAAATATACTGCGCCTAAATATACTTGCGCCAAATAAAATTTGTTTTCAAAAGGAATTTATTTCCGACCGCGTGTGTATCGAGAACGAAATTTCTTATCGTTGATGTTTGATTTCGTTTATCTAATGAAAGTTTTAAGAAAATAGAAAATTCTTGTAAGAATTTTTTGATATTTTAAAAATTTACTCGAATAATTAAAACTGTTTTCAAATAGAATACATCGCTTTATTTATTAGCGTAGCTGAGAACAGTAAATTCACATCTTTTCAAAAAAAAATTACGTAGTAGTCTAAATATTCAATTGTGACTGAAATATTTGGTATTTGTCTTACTAATTGCATATCACAAATTTAATTACCATATAGAAACCGTTGTTATCCAAAGATTGTATGAAATAACGTTGGTGCAATTATATTAGTGGTCACGCTTACTTTTAAATAATACCACTTTCTAATGAATATCAAAAGCCATATATTTACATATTATAACTTGTCCCATGTTATATGGATTAAGTTCGTGGATGCTTTTAATGACTTAAGAAATCGCCAAATGAATAAAGTAGTGTTGGTAAAAGAGTCGCGTAGCAAAATATAGTTAAAGTGTCGTTTTTGTTTCAGTGGAGTTACACGTTTCGATAGTTCTTCTAATAATTTGGTTGCTTTAGTATTGTGTTTTCGTTTGATTGATGTAGTAAAAAGTGTAGTCGCTTTTGTGTAAATTCCACACATATGTATAGTCTAAAGTACGGATACTTTCAAGGTTATAAAAAAAACCATGATATGAGATAAGTAATGAATGTAGCATATTTAAAAATATATCATATGGTTTTTTAATTTCTGAATAAAATATAGTTATTATACATATTATTGGTATTGGTATAAATTTCTCAGGTATATATTCCTTACATTAATTACAATAAATTTAAATTTTGTTTTTTCCCAATTGGATAAACGGTCCAGAGTTTAATGATTTGTTTGATATTTTGAAAGTATTATCCTGGTGTATTCTATAAAATACCGTTGATAGTTAAATATATATCAAACAGTAATTAAAAAATAGTATCATATATCTATAAAATTATTGAAATTCAAGGGTCCATATTTCGTTTTTGAAAATACTTATACGACAATTCTTTCTTTACTTCGACAAATTGACTGAATGTGACAAAAAAAAGACATTTTCTTTATTGTATAATAACGTCTGGCAACATTTCTGTTTATTCAAATGAATATAAAATGTTTGGAAATATAATTTAGGTTTATGTGGTAGTGTGTGTGAAATTAATAGAACAATTTCCAAAACAAACAAGTTCAATATTTGTCCACATTTGCTACAGCTTATTTGTAAGGTAATCAAGTAACATATATGTGAAATATATAACAAACATAGGATATTGCAGTTTATACAATCCAATAGGTCAGATACAAGAGCTGAATGAGTACAGTGCGCTAAAGCTCAATTGAAACCTTACCGTAATAATCTTCGAAATAAATGAGCTATTACTAGATTATATCCGCGTGTTTCATTTTTGTGACGCTACACTTTAAGTAGATTGCAGGGAATAGAAACGTCCACCATTAGCCGGAATTGGTGCAAAATTCTCCGTTCTGATCAATGTTCTTTGCGATTTACAAATAAATTCTATTGCTTCAGCAGAAACGAAGAGAGTTAAACAATTTTAAGTTGATTCAATATTTATTTGCATATTTTCATTAATTTTTAAATAAAATATTTGTGTGGTTCTCATTTGCAATGAATCAATCGATCGAATTATTGGAAAATAAATAAAGATTTAATGCAAAAGCTATAGTAAATTAAAACGAAGAACAGTGAAACAAGTGTATTGTGACTCCATAAAATATTCAAGTACTTTAAAGTCGTAATTCTAAGGTAAATTGTTTATACATTTCATGGAATAGTAAAAAATTTTAATAGTATTTAAATATTCAGAAAAAAAAATATGCAATAAACTTCAAAAAATACGCAAAAAAATGTTATCAAAATACCGAAATGATACTTTTTTCATATGAACGTCTTTGATTCATAAACCGAGAGTTATGGTTAATCACATCTTTGAGTAATATCAAATTCTATTTTAAATAAAGTACATAACACACTTTTAAGATCTTTTCTAATGGAGATTTTTCAGTTTCTTATTTTAAAAAATGTGATAGCAGTTACTTTGTCACACCAACGACTGGTTGATTAACCAAGCACTCTCTTTCCTTCCATATTGTCCAATACAATTAACTTGTCGAGGTAAACTAATAGCCAGCGGGTAATGTAACGAGAGAAATGGAGAATACTTAGATAATCGATTGCCCAAATCTACTTTTGAAGTTTAGCTGCTCGAGATTAGACTTGTTTGTTCTTTTGGAATTTCATAGTATTATAAGCATATTTTTTCATTGCTAAGACTATATTAATAATCAGAAATATCATTATGATATGGGAGACAGTTTTTCATAATCAAACCAGGGTCCTGTGTACGGTTCATCACATAAGTACGGTACGGATTATCACATTCAGTAAAAACTATGTTAGCAAATAGCGATTTGGGTCCAAATGTGCATGTAAATACATTTTCGCAATACAATGTCAGATATGTTGGTACATGTGGATAATACTACCAGTTGCTTTTTTGTATCTGGTCTGCTTTAATATTTACTAAGCGATTGGATCATGAATCACGATCCAGGGAACTACCATTTTACATACGATTATAACACCCTTGAAAATTTTGTGAGATGGATTTAAAGCTGAAAATGGGCTTATTTTACAAAATATTATACAGTTGCAGTTACGATTTCGTTTCAAAAGTGATTTTGTTTTAAAAAACTTTGATAAAGTAATTACCCAACGGTTACACCAAGTCAGATATTTATGCCGATAGTTTGAACTTTTCCGTTAATAATTTAAGGGTGATTATAATTAAAATCATAAAATGAAAAATAAGCAAATATCTAAATTTAATTTGCTTCAATTCGTCCCACCTCTTTAAATTTTATAATACATACGTGAAAATGTCCCAAAAATAGTATTCAGTACTGGAAGCAAACGTCACTGCTTTAACTGACTGTACAACCAACAAGTCTGGTATAAATCTACGCTTACGACTTTCTCCATATCAGATAAATTCCCTTTTTTAATACGATCGAAGAGTGCATATGTATTTACATACACACACACACACACACATATATATATATATACATATATATATATATGTATATATATATATATATATGTATATATATATATATATATATTTATATATATATATATATATATATACACACATACGGAGTTTATATAGTTCGATTACAGTAATACATGTAACATATTCGAAAGAATTCCCAACCGAAATACATTATATACATATAGTGAAGTTAATGATGGTGATGACATTTAAAAGTAACTAATATTTTTCTGTATCGTCTAAAAATGATGGATCACGAGAAAAAGGCGGGAAAAACAAAAATTAGATTATAAATTGACATTAGCCAAATCACACGTTACCACTGCTCTATTACCTGTGAACTCGCCAAGATTATTATGCAGCTATCTTTCTGCATATTCAAGAATACGTTAAGTTTTCTAACTATTAGTTAGCTTACTTGGCAAATTTTAGCACAAAATTTCCACTATTAAATTGATGTCTCTGGAGTAAACCATTTTAGTCATAAATTTTCTTGAAAATATATTTAGATGGTAGGATTGAATCAAAGTTTTTTTTTTCTATGCTTAGATTTTCTATGCGACGTATGCTCTAATGTGAATTATGCTACCTATATTCTAATGTGATAATAAATAGCATCGGAGTAAAATGGCTAACGATCTTTTCCATTTCAAATCAGTAAGATAGCAAAATTGTTGCGACATGTTGTCTATTATATCGGTGAAATCATAAAGAGTCCAGTGTGGTCGTGAGGTCATACTGTACGACATTACTTAAAATGAACGCGTGGTTGAAGATTGCATGGGTGACTAATTCTTATCAAAGGATGCGGTAGCATGCGGCGGAACATCTCAGTTCCATTCTCTCATTCGTGCTATTCGACATATTCCATGACGGAATAGATCGAATAACACGAGTGAGAGAATATAACTGAGATGTTCCTAAGGTGTAACTGAAGTGTTTGTTGTGTATAAGCAGACTGGTTGCGTCATAACGAATGCAACCACTTTATGCAACCAAAAGTAGAATCTGTTGCATTTTTATACAACGTATTCCGAATGTTGCCAACTTTGCTGTAAGATAGGTTTACTTATAATAAAATTAAAATAGTAACACAAGTAATTATTCGTGTTTGTTTTAACGCTGACATTTCAAGGTTTGATGATACTTTGCTAAGAACACTTTGATCTCTCTATTTTGTTTACCTTAGTATTAATATATAATAAGTTTAGTTTTGAAACTAAAAATAACTTACTAATGTATTTGAACACTAATTTTATTTAAAACAATAGAAGTAATTTTAAACATATAATATCAAAATACAATTATCCAAAGAGACAAATTTATTTATCTTTGAAAAATAAACAATATAACAAGTGTAACACGGATTACGATAAGAAGTGAAAATCTAGCTAAATTTATAATGTTACTGAGTTACTATTATAATGTTACTATTAATTCCTCTAAAAATACTTTGAAGTAATGTCATAGATTCAAAGACTGATAAATAATTAGCGAATTATATAATTGGGAAATATTTTCAAGTGGATAAGTATTCAGTTCATCACTAAAGTATTTACTGAAATGTAAAACAAAACCCTTTAATTGCAATTGCCCTTTTCAGTTTAAGATTTTAGCGATCTTCATGTGTGCACGTTTTAGTATTTTGATTTACGAAGTAAATACTTTTAAAATTAATTGTATTTAATATTGTAAAAGCAAGTAGTAAAAGTAAGTAATTTAAATCCCAAGCAAACCGACTTATGCTCCCTTCCCATTTTCATATGCCCACTGATTCTGGTTCTTATAGCCCACTGCTGTACGCCTTTCACATGGCGGAGATTTCGTTGAATTTGCTACGTAAATTTTCATCATCATAAATTCGAAACCGTTTGCGATATTAATATGAAATAAAACTGAATTGGACTCAGGATTAATATCCATTTTTTTTGCAAAATTCACGTCAATAGTTTCTGCCGTCTTTGAATTAAATCCATTCGTGCAGAAAAATCGAGGGATATACAGGTAAAATATCAAAATTATCCGAAAGTGGCTAATTCGAAAACCGCAGACGGAAATTTGAATTCAATTTATCTTTGTGGTTTTCTATATTTTAAAAATCAGTAAAAATAAAACAATCTTGAAGTAATTTTTTAAACTGATAAAAACAAAATTCACCACGATTCGCAGTTGGCATTATATTACAGATTTCCTAAATAAATATTTATGTGAAAGTTTTAAAAAAACTTACATCCAGCTTCCATCAATGTCAATCAAATTTGTCAGCCGTCAATAAAAATTTAATTAAATTATTTGTGTGAACTAATGGCCGTTTTTACATAGGACAGCAACACTATGGTACTGGCAAGATACGAGGAATGCCAAAGCGCCAGTACAAGCTTTACACATATAATGAAGAAGGCAAAGGTAAAAATTCAGTTTATAGATATAATAATTTTTAACAGGCACCAATTGGATTAAAACGTGCAACTACACGGTAAACAAACTCAATTCTGATAAATATGTTTAATTTCATCTAAGTATTCATTACTTTAACCAAAATTATATATAGATATATAATAAATTTAGTTCATTAACAAAATAGGATAAAAAGATAAGTCAAGCACTTGCAACAGGGTAAACAAATTAAATTCTGAAAAATATTTTTAATTTGAACTAAATATTTATCACTTTTACCAAAATTTCATAAATTATGTGCGGATATATAAAATATTTGTCCATTAACAAAATGAAATAAACATCACATACCATTCAAAGTACGTAATTAAAATTATGGATAATGAGTCTGAAATCCGAAAAGTAACACTCATTTTGTCTAAATTTGTCCCTTTTCATTACTCTCCATCATGATCAAAATTGTTACTAACAAAATACAGGCGAATAGAACTTAGCCACCAAGCCATCCGGTTTAAATTCATAACACATATTCAAAGCTACATACATATAAATTTATACAGTAAATATAATTTTTTGGTATCCTATTCTACAAATTAGCATTACAGATATACACTTCAGACTTTAGATGAAGTTGTTTATACTTCCGTCCTTGTCAGTAAAGTTCATTAATTTTATCGCATGTTATTTCTCACACTTCTATTTGATATTTTAATGAATGGTTATGAATGGGAATTAATGTAAATTCATAACACATACTCAAAGTTACATACATATAAATTTATACAGTAAATACAATTTTTTGGTATCCTATCCTACAAATTAGCATTACAGATATACACTTACAGACTTTAGATGAAGTTGTTTATACTTCCGTCCTTGTCAGTAAAGTTCATTAATTTTATCGCATGTTATTTCTCACACTTCTATTCAATATTTTAATGTATATCTGTAATGCTAATTTATAATTTGAATATGTGTTATGAAATTACAATATTAGATAAATTCGGCCTCGCTCTAAAATATTCCCAGAATACAATCCTCAGCGAACTAAGAAATATTAAGAAACATTGTTTCGAATTGCTTGTATTCTTATTTTGTTTTTCTCTTTTCCGAAGACATCTTTTTTATTTTCTTGTTCCAAATATAATGGATTTTTCTATATCCATCTTTCGGAGAAAATCTATCACGTCTAACAAGTTTGTTTTTGTTTCAGAATTTAAAAATAAATTCAAAATAACAAAATTAAATGAGTTTGCTTTTGTTTCAGAATAAAAAAAAAAATTAAATAATCTAGTTCAGAATAAAATATTTAAGAATAAAAAACAATAAAAAAATAACGGATTTCATGGAGTAGTTGTGGAACCACATTTGGATAACTTATATTCTGCCATTATAAGAATAGATAAAACATATCGATAAGATCGTCTTCGTTATATGACTGACAAAGAAGTCTGTTTTTTGAGACATTTTAAATTAAAGTTTTATAAAATTTCCGTTTGGGATATCATATTGCTGATGAACGTTGAATTTATCTAATTCGCTATTAAAACCGATTTCATATATCTTTCAACGAAAATTAGAATTGACACGTAAATCTTTATTACAAATTTTTATGAGTATATAGTTCGTAAACTGTAAAATTTGCCCATTAAGTTGTTCAATTGCCCAAAATTATGATTATATAAATAATACTATCTTGTCAATTTTCGAACAGGTAGCGCTTTCAAGATCAATTAGGCTAATCGCCTAAGCTATTCACTATGATGGTAGCTTGTATTTTCAGCAGCCCGGCTTATAAAAAAAACCTCACTCAATATTAATACCTATTTTATTATTTGCGATTTATTTTCCTTTATAATAATTTTCCGTTACCAACATGGTATTTAGAGACTTACAAGCTGAATAAAGTGAACAGAAGTATAATTTTATCCAATTTAAATTATGAAGCATTGAATAATTTGCGCTGGAAATGATATTAGTATTATAAAACTTCAGATTATTTTCCAATGATAAGTTACAGCTATTACTATCCAGGTACAGTAGCTATTACCAATAGATTAAAACTGCTACATCATAAATATATCTACCTAATTACTTGTTATATAAAATTTTAAACTAAGAAAACTTGCTTTGGTTGTCCACACAACAGAAGTGAAAATTTGGCAACCAAGACAATAATGCAAGTTAATAGTGTATGTAAGATTTATGATGAAAAGTTTTATAATTGCTTAAAGAATAAACTACACAATAAATAAAAAACATTTGCCAAAATATAAAATATATTTAATTATAAACATGGACTTAATATACTGAGTACGATGAGTACCCGGAGAAGTTTTTATTTAAATTCTAATAATAAATGTAAATCGCAAATAATTTATTTCGCAATAAATCAGATTAATATTTGTTTGAGTAGCTATGATTCATTTACACAAATTTGTGGTGAAGTTTGAGGGTGACATAATTTTTTTGCTTACCAGTAGTTTTAAACCGTTTTAATTTTTTAATTTAATTGGCAAAATAAAAAGCATTTGACAGAGATGAAACCTTTTCAGATTTTATTTAATAGAGCATTTTGATCACTTCCCGAAGTATAATTTATTGTAAAATATGGTGACTAATAGTATGTACTAGAAGTTGCCACTTAAGATTTTCATCGACTTAAAAACACAAAAGAATTGATATTTAAATATTTGAAAGCGTTGTGTATTAGATCAACTTTGTATAAAGGGCTTTATAAATGCAATCGGGAATTAATGGTTTTATACATAAGCAACTATCGACAATCATAAATTTTGTGTTAATTCTAAACGAGTTGTATTTAATTATCGGATCCACAGATTGTATAAATGCTTAATGCCATACGACTCCATATTTGTATTAGTTATAATGGTGTTCAAAATTTCCAATTTTAATTATTCTAAAAAATGGTTAGACTACTAAATTTCTAAATTCTTACTTTATGCTTGTTGAAATTCAAAATCGACAGAAAATTTATTTAATAACGAAGGTAAGTGTAAGGATGAATATTATCAAAATCATTTGACATTCTATTTTATGTATAATTATACAACTTAGAATATATGATTTATATTATTATATAATAGTTATTATATAATAGTTATTTACAAAATTGTAATATTCTTGTTTTAATCTACTTCGATGTAAATTTACGAATATCCTTCGCTAAATGCACAATTAGCTTAAGCTGAATATCAAATTTAAATATTAAAGTGTAATTGGAGGAGTTACGTTTGTCTTCCTAAGTAATTTTTGCCCCGTTGTTACCTACGGATTTAAGGGTTTACCTCGTTTCTATACGTAGGGTTGCTGTTTCATACAATCTGGTACATCATTTCGCGGTTTGTACCTGTTTGTTCTAATTATGTGAGCCGAAGACCACTTCTAAATAATAACAACCTGCCAACTACCCGCAGGGATACGCTTAAACAATGTATCCTGTAACTGTTAACGTCAGTTAATATAAATAACTTTCACTTAAATTTCTATTCAAACACTAGTACTTCGAATTTTTTTTGATCTAAGGTTAATTAATTAAAACCTATATTGCACACCATTTCGAAATTTAAAGTTTCGTAAATTGTGCGGAAAGATTAATAACGTCAAAACAAATTGAATCAAACTTCTAAAGACTCACTTAACATAATATAGACATATTTATCTAGACTACCTAATCAAATAATCATAAAGAATATGGGTCTGCAATTTATACATATGTACTTATGTATAATGGAGACTTACTCGCATTTCGTTAAGTGGTGTACCGAATGAAAGTAAAATTTGGGAGGTAAACAAAAATGATTATTTTACTATATATTAATTAAACATTTCTGCTGTCACCACGGAACTTTAAAGAATGTTATAAAAACATAGTTTGAAAAAGAGATTTAGGATAATATTCCTGTTTTATCACACATTTATTATATATTCCATAGTCTTTCTATTCACTAAAATAAGTCACTAAATGGAATAGTTTAACATAAATATGGAACATGTAATATCTAGTAATGAACGTTTTACTTTAAGGAAATTAAATTTACATCGATATACAAAACGAAATTAATGAAAAGCGCTTAAAATTTTACAATCGAACGACTTTTCTTGAATCTATCTAATATGCCAAAAGATATTGACTATATTTCATAACATTATACTAATTGCAAATAAAAAAATTCAGAAATTTCAAATAACAGCCAGATCCTCAAATTATGATTAGAGTTTAAGCCAATCAATTGCTTATTGAAATTTAGTGCAAACTTGGATGTACAGAGTTGAATAATTTAAAGCTTAAATATGATCAACACAGATAAATAAAGATATTAAAAATGAAACATATTCAATGGTATATAATACTATTGCTAAGTAGATTCTGTAAAAGAAATTAGGGCATGCAGAATTCGACCAAGTTTCATTTAGTTATGAAAAATTAAACTGAAATGAATTTTTACAAAATTAACCCCAAATATGTCCTATATTAATTAATACCTTTTTAAAATATTGTCATTAATAATATAATTTTTGAGTTTTATTTAATTGTATTCAAATCCTCCACATTGGCACCGTGCTTAGAGTTTATGATGTTCGATTGTCTATAGTTGAACGTCGCATGCTTAAAGATTTGATATACTTACTATTGTTGTATATATATTTGTCTGTATATATATATATATATATATATATATATATATATACATATATGTACACATTTATATATATATATATATATATATATATATATATATATATATATATGTATATTTAATGTACGTTTGTGTGTATATCCTTTATTTTTGGAAGCAATTGTTTAATTTTTCTAATCTTTAATTACACTTATTATTTTGATTATTTAATGGAATGCAAACAATTTATTGAAAAAGGAGCTAGTTCTGATCAGTACATTTTTTATAGTACATACAGTAAAAATTGAGTGACAAAAACTATAATACGAAATCACAAAAAGTGCATTTTAATGTGCGTAGAAAGAATTGCAATAGTTGTCGTAAAATAATTAAATGAACACTATTTTCACATTACTGACCTTTATTTAGAAATCATAAATTAAAAATCAGTCTTTATTTGGGGACGTGGCACTATAAATATCACCACAGATTAGTGATATTCTCTTATTTTGCTCGGTTAGGCAATATCTCAAAAAACAAGAGATAAGACACTCTCTATACAAGTAAATTTTGAAATGTGAATTATTTAAATTAACAATCAAAACAATCAAAGTAGTACATAAGGAATACCATTTCTGCTATTGAAAAATGGCATTAATGAAAAAAGAGTTACAATTATTTTCAAGACTTTCTCGCACGTTTCATATCTTTTTGAAAAGTTTTTGTTGTCACCTTTTTGTTACTGTATCTGCATTTTTAGTTTCACTAGTAATGATAAATTGTTCTCCAAAGAATTTGGGCTTCTAGTCTCTCTTCTCCAGTTGCCATACACATTCCTCCAGTTGCCATATAATCATGAAAAACGACATTATTATCTTTGGTATCGTTAAAAATAATAATGTCTAATATTTTTTTTATTTCTTTTGTACAACATATTCTTTGTCAGCATAGGAAATGTAGGATCCGCTACTTTAAAACGTTGGTCTTATTTTCTCGATAAGTAAAATAGTAATCCAATTATTTCAGTTGTTGTCAATTTTTTTACTGTACACGAATTTCCTCTGATAATTCAGAGCTTATGACTGTCTTGGTCGTCCCACTTTTCTAGGATTAATTTAAAAATCGTACCAGCAGTTATGTCTCTACCAGCAGTTATGACTGTTTTCTTCATAATTTTTCGACATTCAGTTTAAATGGGGGCAAACTGAAGATTAAATCATTACATACACATCAATTTTACATCGTTTGCGAAGCACAATTATTGACACAAATTTCCTAACTTTTATCATGACGTTTGCATCATTATTTGTTATGTCTATGATATCGGTAAAAAGATAAAACCAAACTTCCTCAGATATTCTTTGACCAAACTGACAGTGTGCATGTTCTTTGTGGTCACGCGATTGCATTGTATATTTACGTTCAAACATCGGTATTTTTACGTTCAAACATTTTGATCTGTGATTTCAGGTTTCCATTCATAGAAACTTAGGGAATATTTTTGTTCTTCTTTCTTGAAATAATCAAACCACTGGTCATGCTAGGTCTTACGGAAATTGAAAAAATTTAACCATAGGTCTTATGGTCATAGGTATATATATATATATATATATATACATATATATATATATATATATATATATATATATATATATATATATATATATATATATATATATATGTAAACACACACACAAATACGTGCGAGAAAAAGTCTTGAAAATAATTGTAACTCTTTGTTCATTAATGCCATTTTTCAAAAGCTGAAATGGTATTCCTTATATACTACTTTGATTGTTTTGATTGTTAATTTAAATAATTTACATTTAAAAATTTACTTGCATAGAGAGTGTCTAATCTCTTGTTTTTTGAGATGTTGCATAACCGAGCAAAATAAGAGAATATCACTAATCTGTGGTGATATTTATAGTGCCACGTCCCCAAATAAAGACTGATTTTTAATTTATCATTGCTAAATAAAGCTCAGTAATGTGAAATTAATTTAATTGTTTTAGGACAACTATTGCAATTCTTTCTAGGAACATTAAAATGCACTTTTTGTGATTTCGTATTATAATTTTTGTCACTCAATTTTGACAGTATGTACTATGAAAAATGTACTGATCAGAACTAGCTCCTTTTTCAATAAATTGTTCCCATTCCATTAAATAATCAAAATAATAAGTGTAATTAAGGATTAGAAAAATGAAACAATTGCCAATTATTTAAAAAAATTAAAACCGTTTAAATCTACTGGTAAGGAAATACACCAGTTCTATTCACGTTACGCGGTATATATATAAAACATATATATATATATATATATATATATATATATATATATATATATATATATATATACCGCGTAACGTGAATAGAACTGGTGTATTTCCTTTGCTATTTATGATACGAGACAAATAAATATACAACAATAGTAAGTATATCAAATCTTTAAGCATGCGACGTTCAACTATAGACAATCGAACATCATAAACTCTAAGCACGGTGCCAATGTGGTGCCCCACTTGAATACGACGATTAAATAAAACTCAAAAATTATATTATTAATGACATTATTTTAAAAATATCTTAATTAATATAGAACATATTTAGCGTTAAATTTGTAAAAATTCATTTCCGTTTAATTTTTCATAACTAAATGAAAGTTGGTCAAATTCTGCATGCCTTAATTTTTTTTACAGAATCTACTTATCAATACCATTATATACCATTGAATATGTTTAATTTTTAATATCTTTATTTATCTGTGTTAATCATATTTAAGCTTTAAATTATTCAACTCTGTACATCCAAGTCTGCATTAAATTTCAATAAATATATATATATATATATATATGTACACACACACACACACACACACACATATATATATATATATATATATATATATATGCATATATAAATTCTCTTTTTAATTTATCACTTGATATTGAATTGACTTTAAAGCAATCTCGATAAATTATTCCAAAAATCATCTTTTCCATCAAATTTTCCTTGATGTATAGCTACCGACACTTGTAACTTTCATTTGGATACATTCTACCTCATAAAAGTTAAACTGTCTTTTGATGTTGATGCCAAAACTAAAGCTTTGTTAAAATATCTTAACTGGTTGTTTCCAGAATTCGTCATTTCAATGCTTAATTTTTATAGCATTTTGAAGCTTTTGATAGAACATTAACCAATTTTTTACTAATTGGGAGACGACGACCATTACGTCTCGTCACTTTGAAGAATTTTCTGAAATTACATCTTAATTTAAATATATTTTCCCACGATTTATACATTTTCGTGATCATGATGTACTTATAAAAGAGACATATTTTACTTGTAATGTTTATCTTTTATGAATTTTTTTTTTTCGTATTGCAATGAATAATTATTTAAATTTTCTTGAATATAGTGTGCATAATATGAAAACAAATTGGAATTTTGTAACGAAATAAAAGTTAATTTATTTACTTACGGGACAAACCAAGGAGAGGAAGACGTACTTTTTGACGCAATTCAAAATGTGGGTAGAAAAAAGGAGCAGCTATATAACAGGAAGGTCGCGCGACGACGCGCTAATTCTTGCGCTAAAAGGTATTTTCGCAGTATTTTTACGAGTTTGTGAAGTCGTGTGGATCCCGCACAGTTGGGTGCAAGATAATGCAAGATGTCACTTTGTGGTATTGCGATAATGCTTACCGTGCAGTTTAATCTGAGTAACAGGAAGTCATCCAACATAGTATTGAATATGAGAGAATTTAATTATATTCTGTTACTCGAAAGTACTCTAAACACATTCCTTTCTTTATTTCTGATAAGTAAAATATTAACCATAAAGTAAAACTATATTCAGGTATTTTAAACAAAACTAGCTTATACATCAAAACGATGAAGTAATATTTAAAATTTTACGTATAATGGCGTCCAGCATATTTTGTAAGCTCAAAAACTTAAATAATACTCGAATGTTAACCCTCTAGTGTCCCTGTTATACACATGTGACGGCTACTTTGATGGCGACTAGTCCTATAAAAATATAAAAAAAATAAATGGTCAGGTTAAAATGAAATAAAAATGTAGACAGTTATAAGTGTATCGCAGGAACGAAAACGGAGTAATTAATAGAAAGATCATATAGTGGGTTCTAGTGTAAAATAGTTTTTGTCGCTGTGATATGGCGTAAATTCTTTTTTCCGATTTTTTAAAAATTGTGTTTGTTTTTATTTTGTGTTTGTGATTACGGAACGAAACGACGTATATATTCTGTTTTTTGATGTATATTAATTATTGCTTTAATATCTATTTTGCATTTATTTTTTTATTTTGGTGATAAATTTGATTTTATTTCTTGAATGGAGACAGTACATAACGAGAGGGCAAAAAGTCCCTTTTTAAAAAAATGTTAGTAATAGTATTGAATTGTGCATATTGGAATAACAAATTTTCGTCGTAAAGATAGGAAATTAATTTTTATAGTATCTGAGACGGTAATTCCATGCAATTTTAAATATTCATTTGCCGTCGCAATAAATATTCATTGCCAGCGGAATTATCCAAAATGGAATAATCCAAATTAGATTTGCCAGTTTGAGGTTGAATACTCTACAGAGAAAGGTATCTAAGATTTTTTTAAAATGATGTCCGAGACTAATTTTCTTTCGTGAATAAGCAAAATATCTGATTTCACAGCCTTAATTTTTTTAACTTTTTCATGAAACTTTTTAAATGTATTTAAAATGCATTCTGGCATTATTTTTAATCATTTCTAATGATATGAAGACACAGAAATGTTTGAAAATAATTTCACTCCTTTTAATAATATAATTGTTTAATATAGCCAATTTCCTTTGTTCTTTAAATTTTATATATTTTGCGGATAGAATTAAGATGCCTACCAAAAACTTGACGATTACATATTTTTTTATTAAAATAGGTGATTCTTATAACTGAATGACAACATGTAATTAGTTGGGACATTAATTCTTCTAACCAAAATAAAAGATAGTTATTTATTAGGACACGTTATTATTTTATGTAGTAGTGTTTGAATATTATTTATCCCTTTTTACATGAATGAAAAAAAAATACATTTTATAAATTATTTTCCTTCGTAAACTTTTCTGAAAGTAGTTTCGACAACTTCTAGCACACATAATTAAGTCTCCAATAAATATTCTATAATTATATTTTTCTCTTTACACGTAGAAAAGTCATTACAATATAATCAATACTTCCGGGTTACATATAATTTTACAAACATGGTGCGAGCATTGTTAAGTACACGATGTTACATATAAATAACAAGAACACTCGAGGGGTTAGAAAAAAAATCGACCATACAACATATTTTGACAAATATTCAATGTACAAACCTTGAATATAAATTCGGTTGATAAATATTGTCACATGTATAACAAATATTGACAACCAGAATTAAAACAAAAAACGAATTATAATTTGATTTCACTATTAAAGTGAACATTAAATAATGCCTTAAATCCAACTTATTTTTCAAAATAATTTGTTTAATATCTTAATAACTTTGTTGCACTTTTACTTTGTATTTGTATTACAAATAGAGTAATTTCTATATTGTATATAAAACAAGTAGTGAAAAGTTTTTCATAATATGTTGCTGTAAAAATTATATTTCTGAGAAATTATGATATTTCTACATTATAATCAGAATATTTAAATAAACAGGCCACTATTCTCCAACCAAAGTGTTTACGAGTTGATGCAGGATAAAAAGTGTTTAGAAATGAAAGTCGTGTATGCGGTTAAATGTAATCATGATACACGGCGGGCGGCATGATCGAAATTAATAAGACCAATTGATTAAACTACCCACTTTGATGTTCGTCCGGATTTGCTGTGGCTTGTCTGTGAAGATCGATTCGATTTTATTATCTTACATACTTGCATTTTATTAAAGATGAAAAAGACGTAAACAATGTGTGTAGATGGAGGTACGGCTGTGATGCTTTCAAATAATAATAATTATAGCCATCTCGCACATTTAATTAAAACTTACGATGATTGAAACTATGTTGAAAAATATACATGCTATTGAACCAACCTCCTTTTTCTTTTTCATTGAAATGTATGCAAAACTTATATGTATTTACTTTCATAAATTCGAATAAGTTAAATATTGGAGTTGAAACTACATAGATCCCATGCAATATCTGTTGGAAATCACAGTATAAATTTAAATATTTATATTTTTCATGGTTTAAGTCACAAATTTATTTCATCCCTTAAATAAATTTGTAACTTATATAATATTTTTGTTTATGAGCTTACTTATTGCCGATCGCACAAATCAATACTTGCATATTAAAATGAAGTGAAAAAAAAATTACTGCCCGTCATAAAAGTATTTAAAATATTATAAAAACAGGTACATAAACCGACTAAATATATTAATGTCTACATGATTTCCGAACGCTAAACTAATATTTAATATTTCGGATTTAAAACACCGTTTTTAGTAGATTAGGTTTTAATTTGAAATGTTACCAATAATATAACAATTAATTTTAATGGCCAAAATTTACTTTTATTTTTCCACATAACATTTTGAATTATCACTTTCAATATTTGAAAGGCAAAATATACTAAAAAAAACAGAATCCGAAAAACGTACCTTTTCAACTTAGTTATTTACGAAATAATAATAACGATATGTGTGTATGAATTTAAAATGCTATAACATTGATGAAGAACCAATCTATTTAAAAAATATATAAGTTTATTATTCATTTATTAACAAAACAAATTTAGACATAGGTAATAATGCCATAATTAAAAGCCGTTGTTTCATACTATTCTTATTTCTTTTAAAATTCAAAGCTAATTGTCAAGTGTCAATCAAACAATTTTACTTGTAAATATTTTGAAAAACTTTTTCACACATGACAAGCAAATTATTCATTTTTATGTCTCCTTAGTGAAACAAGGAGTCCTTATAATGTCATCATATCCATCCGATCCTAGAGTTTTTTTTCAGTTTTTTTCCACCGATGCCCATAACATTTTACAAGCCCATCCATTGTATGAATCTTGATAAACATTAAATAAAATATTAAAATTTGTTTGGAGAATCTCCCCACGCACGTAATTTGAGTGACGAAAAATGTCCTTTGCATGTCTCATCGAATAGAATAACATTTGATAAATTTTTATAATTATATTCTGTTAATTATATTTTATTTTTAGCCTCCTTAGCAGAATATTTGTGCGTGTGTGCTTCTATATAGGTATTTAGATGTCATATTAATAAAACTTCAGAAAAATGTGTCTCGATATCAATTAATACGGTGTGACATTCTAGCTTATTTGAATATTATGAGTACTAATTAAATATATTAATACGAAACATTAGTCATGACTATTCCGATATTTTCACGAATTGCGCCTTTCCGTGTTTTTTTTTATTTTTTTTTCGGAAATAGTAATATTTTCCATTAAAGACAATTATCTTTAATACTTTATTCATTGGGTGTATCCATTGGTTATTTTCAGTCGGTTAAATTTTTCTAAATAGCAGTTTCATTGACATCTTCGTAAACTCAGCTAAACATTGTCATCATACCGTTTTTAGTTATAAATAAGAAACCTTCATTATCTGTTAAACTCTATTTACTAAAGCCTTGACGCGTAACTCTCGCCCAATAGTTTATGATAACATAGGTCTATCAGTGTTTACTCATGTGATGTGAACGTGGTGCTAAGCGAAAATTATTACGCTCACAGTTGTCAGTTGAGTAAATGGGTTCTGACAACGAGTATAATTAATTGCAAATTAACATAAGGAAAGTAACCACCTATATTTGTACAAACATTTATGGTATCATCTATTTTCATTACGCAATAGACACTTTTCTAATTCAAATTCCCTAATGTACATCTAGCAAATAATATATTACCTGGGCTTTATAAAACAATATTATTTCTTGTACCTGTATATTATTTAAATTCCAAAATCCGTCTTCATATATACATTAACGATTACGTGTTTTGTTATGTGATGCAGAAAACCTTGTAATTAATCATACTGGTAATAAAATGTCCTGAGACATACTAAAGACTCTGGACATTGAAATGTAAGACGAAGTTTGCTACAATATCAATTATTCACTGCTCTTTCTATTAAGACAAAAAAGTATTTTATGAAATTAATCTATCTATATTCATAGCCCAAACCATTTTAACGTTAATGATTCTTAACTATAGGTATGTTAAAGTATGCAAAAATATTATGTTAATTAATTTCATGAAAAATATTTCGAAGCTTGAGTTATATTTGTACCAAACTTTATAAAAATTTCTCTAGCCATTTGAAAGTAACTAAAACATAAACCCAAAGACACTTTTCCTTTAGTATTACACGTGACAGAGTAACGTATATGTTACGCTTAGTTACATAAAGCCAATTGAAACATTTGCGTTTCTCTGTCAAGTGACTTATACAGTTGCTATATTTAGTTGGGATTTGTGACTTGGTTACAAAATTATTAAGTAGTAAACATTAATAGGCAAATAGAAATTTATAAGTTTATTCATTTAAGTTTACTCTCTGCAGAACT
The DNA here is from genome assembly GCA_039881145.1 of Druceiella hillmani. Classification (NCBI taxonomy): domain Eukaryota; kingdom Metazoa; phylum Arthropoda; class Insecta; order Lepidoptera; family Hepialidae; genus Druceiella; species Druceiella hillmani. The sequence goes on from JAYKKI010000082.1 coordinate 9,077,706, forward strand.
AATTAAAAGGAAACTTTACTCGGAAAATATAATTGATTTACTATTGACTCGGTGTAAGTCTATTTTTAGCGAGTAAAATTGATTTCATTTAACGTGACTTATTTTTGGAAATACTCAATATTTGATTGTATTTAATAGACTTAAGTTTCATAATAGCAGAAAAAGAGGAATGTTATATCCAAATAAATCTTGCCCCTATTATCTTTCAAACCAAACACTCTTAACTAAGATTAAGCAAATGGAAACTTTCAATGAGTTCACAATAAACACATTATCTGAGACTAAGTCATATTTATGTCAATAACGCAAGATATGAGTATTTCATTAATATTCGCTATCACACAAGAAATGTCTAAATTCAAATGTTAATGTCTACCAACTAAATACTGAACGGTTTCGCTTTGTGAGTCTTACATGTACGATTGCTACGTTCAGCGGTCACGGAGCTTGCAAGGTCTACAACGGATGTCTAAATTTAAACAGTTTTTAACATGTGAGCTTTTGTAGGGATTAATTAGGGAAACGAAATAAGCAAATGAAGTTGAATTAACATGCTAAATGAAGCGAGTTTCAAATTAGACTAAATTACTAAACGCTAACTGCCTCTATATAATGAGATATAAATAACTCAATTTGTAGAATAAATATTTTATTCTATGACAACAAAATACTGTAGCCTTAGTTTCAATTTACGTTAACCAAAACTCTGAGGCGGAAAAGTTTCTTGTCGGTATGGATATAACATTTACAATTGGTGAATGTAATTGAAAATATATTCTCTGAGCTCAGCAAATTTGTTATGCAAATCCAATCATATTTTGAATTTCATAAATTGTATTTTGCTATCACAATTGTCCTTAAATCTTGATTTAATACAAAGTTGTATATATTTAGGACAATTTAAGAAACTCGAATTCAATTGAAGGCTATTAAGAATAAGGAAAATATCTCTGTTCCGATTTAAAATCAATGAACAAAAGAGTGAAATTAACTCAAAGTTAGTTGAATATTTTCTCGCTAAAATGCAAATATCGATTAATATATTAGTGGATAATAGGTGTAAATATACGAGTTAAATTTTAACGAACAAACTTATTATTTTTGGGAGAAGAACTATTCTACATCAAGTATTCTTCCGTTTTCTCAGACATTACGTGATAAACGTTGTAGCGGAAATTAGAAGCATATCATTTAAAATATTCCCTCTCCGAATATTAAATAAATTTAAATTCCTACGCCCAATAAAGTTTATCGTCATAAATATCTTCTTATTGCTTTTGCGCGATTTGTTGTATCGAATGGATGCTTTTATAAATACAGATAATTCACTAAAAAGGAATACATTTTTTATATTCTAAAACTTTCTAACATTTAATATTTGTAATATTTAAAAAAAATTATTTCATTTAATTAAAACTGTTTTCTAAAAGACATGTGTCTTTTTGTTATCTTACGTGAGATTTAAATTCGTGCAATTTAAGAAGGAAATAACATTATAGTTAAAATATTTAGTTATGGCTACAATTTGAAGCTTCTGCTATTAGCTTACAAATTATACCTAATATATTTAATTATCGCAAACAGCAAATAGTTTGTTACCCAAAGGTCATATCTAATGATACTAAATCTTGATAAATATATCATATATCCTTATAGATAATGAGAAAATAATTGTAATACCCACCAGTCGTATCGACGATATTTAAATGAATTGATAAATATATAAATACATTTATTTCAATTGATAAATTTCAAAAATTCTCATTTTGTTTATTATAACTTACCTCAAATTATGTAATTGAACTTCTCTGTGCAAATTTGGTAATAAGAAAAAAGTATTTTGTACTGTTTTCTGTTTTAGAAAAATATATTTTATGACGATGACGTCTAATAATCTCAAATGTATTCTATCGAGAAATTATTACCTTATTAATTTATTTCCTACTATAATGTACATACATAAGGCGGACTTATTACTACGAGAACAATCTCTTACAGCGAACCACTACATCTCTTAACATACATCTCCTTCTAATAAACATCCAAAATCATGTTTCCGTCCATTAAATGTATCCCACATTATGTAAAATAAACTCCGTGAATGAAGTAAATGACAGAATAATTATTTATATAATTTTTTTTAATTTACCACATCTTTAAAATTGGCTAAAAATATGAAATACTTTCTCCTTACACCGTACAACTTTATAACCCGATACAAATATTTGACACCATACATATTGCGTTTCAAATTTTGATTGTGAATATTTAATATTTATGAAAATACTTGTGAGATTTACGACAAAATCATACAACAGGTCATATAATTTGTGTTGCATAAAATTGTTAGTGACATTAGGTGCACTTGCGCCCCACGTTTTTCGTCTCGGTTTATTGTTTTCGTTTCTATGGATATATAGGTATTTAAAGTTTACATTATGGATATTGTTTTTTTAATTGGCTTGTTACTTTAGAACAGTGTTTTAAATTTTTTTTACAATTATTTTTAATATCATTATTGAAAAGTGTAACTGATATTGTATCTACTATAGTGTCTAAAAAAACTCACAATCAACATTGAGAGATACCAATCAAATAGAAATTAAAGGCTTTTTGGCGCTGCTAATATACAGTGCTGTTTCAAATCAAATGGAGAAATTGTTCTTTTCCTATTAGTCACAGATGGTGTAGGAAAAGATATATTTCGAGCCTCAATGTCCGGAAATAGATTCATGGTTCTACTTCTGACTCTTCGTTTTGACGATTTTGCTGATCGAGAGATTCATAAAATGTCCGATCCTGCCTACCACATATCTTAAATTCTAGGTTTGTTTGTTCAAAACAGCCAAAATAATTACTTGATTACTGCTAATACAAAGGTAGATGAAACGTTTGTCGAAAATAAAGGGCCGTAAAACATAAAATGTTCATGCTTAGTAAATCAGAGACACATGGTGAAAAATTACAGTATATGGTGGATTCAAAAACCTATTATGTACTCAAATACCTGTGTAAATACTCTCAATAGGCTCTGAAAAAGACTCTGACGACTTTGGTCTCAGTGAAAAAGAAAAAAAAAAGTCCGTTCCAACTCAAGCTGCTTTATGCTTGACCGAACTAATTATCGACACCAATATAAATATAACCACAGACAATTGGTATTCATCTTTTGAACTGCTTGATGGGCTGAAGAAAAGAGGTCTGAATACTGTTGGCACTCTGAAGAAAAATAAGCGAGATATACCTAAAGTATTCCTTCTCAATAAAGATAGACCAACAGAGTCTTCAATATTTGGCTTCACCAAAGATGTCACTTGTCAGCTACGTACCAAAAATAAATAAAGCTGGTGTCTTGTATTCTTCGATGCATCACGATAACGAAGCAAATTCGACTAATAAACCTGAAACTATTGAGTACTCTAATGTCACAAAGGGTGGTGTAGATGTAAAGGACCTTCTGGTCCTGTCTTCTGGTGCTGTCTTCTCCTGCTTTCGCCTTACTTTTTCGTTGGCGATGTTTTTTAAGATTATAGATATGACTGCTAATAATGCACAGGTCATGTATAAAGATCAAAATGATGTACATAGGCTTCCAAGACTGAACTTTCTAAGAACACTCGCTGAAATGCTAAATGATGACAATTTGAGAATACGTCTGCACAACGGACTTTTACCAAAAGAGCTTCAGTCAACTCAGCTTTCAGTCAACTTAGCAAATGTCACAAAACTTGATATGCCTTAAGCTTCTTGTGAAAATGAGGGTAAGCTTCCTAAAAGTGAGAGAAAGAATTGCGATGCTTTTCCTTATAAAAAGAGATCAAAGACTGCGTACATAGATAGTAGTTGCATCATGCCGATATGTTTATTATGCCCAAGAAAGAATTGAAGCAGTGTTATGTAAATATGGCGTGATTAGAACTCTTGCACTTTTTTTATCTATTTAATATAGTATCAGGGTAATAGGATGTGGAATGACTCTTTAAAATTGTTGTTAGTATTATTTTATGTTGAATTATGGGATATTTGCGTAAGCAAAAATGGAGTAATTTGAACCACTGCACATTTTTATTATTTTATACAGAAGGATGTTATGTTTTATTAGTATAGAACATATGTTCGAAGTCGTTTCTAGGTATTCGTTTCTTGCTATATTATTTTTCGAAGGGACAGTGCCTAAGCAGGAGTTATGCAAAATTATGTAATTTGAACCACTGCACGTTTTTGTTTTTAAAGAAGACGAGTGTTATATTTTATTTGTTTTTTCATTTACGAATATTCGAGATAAAGAATATAACTTTGAAGTTTTTCCAGAGATTTACTTTTTTGTGTCATGTTTGTTCGTAGGGCATGGCTTAATAATTAGGATACATGATCGTTTCTGAAAATACATAGGTAGTATATTATTTGTGTTTATTACGTTCCAGACTACAAGATTAATAAAAAAATTCCTAGATAATATAGTGTTTCCTTTCAAAATTAACCAAAGAAATATGGGTCCATGGGACCCAGGTAATAATTTAAAATATGAGACCAAGGTAGTAATTTACGTTAATCTTTGTACCTAATAAATTAAGGGTTAAACATGGAAAACGATTAATTAACCATGTCAATACAGACGCTATTCATTCGGCTTTTAGTTATTAAACACGAAATTATGGACAATACATCAAATCAAATTGTAATACAACATTACTCTTCACTTAAGAAAAAGTAATATAACTTCGTAATGTCATTTATCACCCTCAACATTACTCGAGACGTTACCATATTTGTGTCACTTTATACGAAATATTGTTTGCAATAAATGTTATCCGAGATTGTTGATGAAATGCATTGCTTTTAACGGAATATTTGGCATACGATTGAAGGTATTTTATCGAGTAAAGTTTAGCGTAATGCTGTCGTAATGTATACCTCGTACGAGTTAAAAAATCTGACGTAATACTTTAATGTTCTTCAAACTTAATTCTTTAAACTTAGACCCTATTACGGATAGATAATAAATTTCAACAATTCAAATTTGTTTTTAATACAGTTCTTCAAAACACCTAATTTAAATTATTGAAAATATCTATGTACAATTGCCTATTTGTAATATATGGACATAACTAAATTAATGTAACTAAACAAAGATAGCATGCAATAATTTACTCAAACACTCGAGACGTGATACTTCATTGTGGGAACAAATCAAACTAATTTATATTTTTTTTCGCTTATTTAACTTTGTTTGCCCTATATACCATACACTATACACCATACTAGTGAGATGGGTAGAAAAAAAATGAACGTATGTTATCACCGAATAAGAACATATTTCGTGCATTTTTAATGTTCTAACTTCTTAATACTCTCGCTATAGTTTAATACACACGGCCGGCCAGCTCAATCGTACCGTATTACGTATCTAGCCGCGCATAACCTCATTGCCTGTAACAAAGCGATACTCGCCTAACTTTGCCAAATCAAAGTAATAGGTGATGTGTGATGGATGAAACCCTCGCGTAATGCGTAATGTTGCATCACCTCTACGAGTCACATTACCTTTGTAGTATATTACACACATCACATATCATGTCTATTCGCAAATTAAGAAGGCTGCCATGTATTATACTTCATGAATTAACGCCATGAATACACTTAAATTATCGGGGAGCTGAACGTTGGTATAAAAAACTAGCACACGACTTACTTGGAAATAAAATCGGGAGTATATTTTCTCAATGATAATTAATTAATTGTATATTAAGATTTTACCATATATATACAATAAAGATATTTAAAAAAAATGTTTGTCTACCTTATGAATGAAATAAGTTTATGGAATAAATTGTTTTTTAATTTTAGTATTACCCAAAACTTTCACAATCATTTTCGCGTTTATTAATCATGAAATGAGGAAACGAACCACAGTAGAGTATGAGTTTAGTTGTTCAATATTTTAAAAGCATTATTCAGGCATATTTTAGAATGTCGATAATTGAAAATAGTTGGAACCGTAAGGAAAAAATAGGGGTCGAGTGTAAATAACACTGACTAAAACTTAGTTATTCCTACTTCTACCACTACTCACCACCACCACTACTCAGATCTAAGACAGTGGCTCCTAAATAACTAGCCTAATTATCTCATGTCATAATTAGTAATAATAACTAAAACTTTCCTACTGAAAAAAATTGCTTTTTAGATGAAAAGTTTTTCGCACAAAGCTAAAGGGAATTTGAAGGACGTTCTATTCAATTTGATTAAACAAGAAATATAAAAAAATTCAAAATGTGTAAAATTTATTTTCAATTAGGTAGGACAGGTTTATCTGTTTTTCTTGGCCCATCTCAATATTTACATGATCTATAAATATTATAAAGATAAGAGCAGTGGCGGATGAGGAATAAAAAATTTGTTATCACCTTGCAGTTGAGTCTAAATTTGCATGAAAATACACCTGGATGTTACAATATCAGATACTTTAGTATTAGTTGAAGATACTACCAGTTGCTCAAATGTAAGACCGATTTTTTACGTAAAACATACATAAATTAAACTCTGTTTTGTGTAAGGAAAAGAAATATGTATACGTCTGTATTTGATTCAATGGAAATAGACCTGGATGAAAAACAAATTTTTGGTATATCTAAGTATAAACCCAATATCGAGCCCAATCAGGCACTTCTTATGCTAGCTGCTACCTTACCTATGTTACCACCATAATAATTTGTTAAAAACGCTAGTTTGAGATATTTTCACGCCAATCAACAGGGACTCAGTAAGTTTGTAAAGGAAGCTTTACGCGATTCTCAAAGACCTGTACTTAATAACGATACTATATAAGGATGTTGTGTGCATCCTAATTGCTTTGTTTTAAACCAAACCAAACATTATGCAATTGCTCGTTATAATACTTCGTTCTAAAAGAAACTTTAATGAAGACATTATCTGCCGGTTAAGCCAAGTCAAATATTTATACCAATAATCCCCACTTTTCATTTTACAGATCGAAAAGTAGTGAATTAAATTTTAAACATCAAAATTAAAAAAGTAATGAATAAATTTGTATATTTATTTCATGTACTATATTCCAAATTTTCATTTTAAATGGCACTAGATGAGTATAAAATATTCAAAAGTGATATTTAAATGGTACAACGAAGAGGGGAACGTAATATCATTATATAAATAGGCGAAGAAAAAATATTTAAGTACCATTTTCTTCTGTGTTTGTCAACCGATTTTTTTTTATTTCTTTTTGTTTGGTAGCTATTGACGAACTTTAGTGTTATCACAAAAGAGATTCCAGGAAGTTCATATATCTTTCCCTCAAATTTTCAATAATGACTTATATATGTACTTTTCTGTTCGTCAATCGATTTTCTTTTTTTGTTTGGTATTGACGAGCTTCAGTGTTGTCAGTAAAAAAATTGGAAAATTGATGTATTTTCTTTTAATTTTTAATAATATTTACGGTCAAATTTCGACCACTTGGCGAACACTAGTTTTTAAAAATAGTATGAATCTATCCTTAAAGCTTTCTGCATATTACGTACATATTCTAACTGACCGCAATTTAATAGTATATATGAGTGTGCGTATATATATATACATATGATATATATATATATATATATATATATATATATATATATATATATATAATATGTGTATGTGTAAATTAGTATACACACATACATTTGTACTATCCGAGTGCAGTAATTCACGTCAAATATTCAATTGAATTATAGAGCGAATAAGATGCAAAATACATACAAATGTCAAAGAACTGGTATTTCATATCAAACAAGTGTAGTCGGATAATAAGAAATAATTTTAATTACAAGCACAAAAAAGAAAAAATAAAGCATACATACAATTGTCATGAGAAATTTTTACAAACACACGTTTTGCGATTCTCTTAAAGTGTAATCATCTAGTCCTACTCTATCCCCTTACTAGAGATGGAATCGTGACTGGAGTTTGCAAGCTCGATCGGAAAATTGAAATAACAGAAACTAGCAAAGTGTGAGTAGAGCAAATAGCATTAGCATCAGTACATGAACAAATACAGCTGATGGTATTTCCTTATAGGATGAAGAATAAAGAAAAATATATGAAATCATGAGACTTATTTTTGGAAACAAAAGTCCAATCTACCTCACTTTTTATACAACTTAGCTGCAAATTTATACTAAATATTAATAACTTCACAAATACCACTTTAATATGTTAACAGATATGTTCAGGTCCACTACTTTTTAAGAAGGCAGATGCTCAGCTATGTTTATCTCGGTAGTAACGGGGCATATATAAAAATAGTTTGAGTTTTGTTTAAGAAATATAAACAACTTATAAACGTCATCTCACTACACAGTCAAAAGAAAAAAATATAAAATATTACAAATTATTAACCCATGTCCATTTCGTTGAGTGCATATGTGCATGCGTGCGTACGTGCGTGCATGTGAGCGTGTGGGCCTTTGCTTAGCCTTTGCTGTCTGTGTGTGTGTGTGTGTAAGAAACTAACTTCTTTTAAATTTAGAAAGAGTGCTTATTTTAATTTTTATTAAATATTAACAAACCTTATACGACAGTCGCGGTATTTAAGCAGAATATCGCTACATACAATGTCTCCTGCGCGCTTGCGCACGCACACTGAATCACCGACACACATCTAATTCTTGTATTCACATAATACATGTACACATTTGTCATGGCAATCCCACAGGCTGCTAGCACCATGCCACGCCCGCGGTGTCCAATGTAAAAACGATTTTATACATTTTCTTATATATTGTCCGAAGGCCATTACCGTCGAATACAAAAACGTCCAATGTCACAAAAATTTTGCTGCTCGCTGAACCTTAGTATATGTTATGTACGTAGGTAATTAAACATCAAAGTAATAATTAATTTTCATTTAAAGTCGGTGGAAATTGAACGGTGAGAGATATTGTAAGCATAGTCTGTCAAAACAAGTTTCCAAAACATTTAAAAAGAGAAACTATATTTTTTAATATATGTATAAGAATTATTAGATAGTAGTAGATTAGTGTGTGTGTTTGTCTGTGCCTCTGTGCGTGCGCGATCGCGTGTGCGAGCGCGTGCGCGTGCGCGATCTCGTGTGCGTGTGTGTGCGTGCTTGCTTGCGTGAGTGCATGCGTGGGTGCGTGCGGGCCTGCATGCGCGCGTGCGTGCAGGCGTGTGTATGTGCGTGCGTGGGGTTTATAAACAGTTATATTATTTGAATAATTTCCCTACGTATATATGATTTCCCTACATGTACGAGAAGCGCTTTTTTATTTATTAAATGTTTATAATTAGGGCTATTCACTATTGATATATTGTGCACTATTCCTCAGTCGGTAAATTTGTTTTATCCAAAATGTAGTATCCTTGAAGTTTAATTTTACATGACGGAACATGACGGGACAATTTAAAGCAGATTTATCTAAACAGATAGAATATTTCATAGAAAGTTTTTCAATAATAGTTACGAGAGAATTTTTCGTAGAAAAAATCACTTAATACATACATTTTGAATTCACACATTTTATTATTTCGATATCCAATGCAAGTACAGCCGCTAATGGTGGTCTGTTTATTATGCACTATACACGAAGTACATGGATAACATATGCTGCGGAATTATTAGCTAACAAAAATGGACAAACCATCAAACTTTTTCATTTGAAATATTACTAGCTCCGCCCTGCAATTTGAATTGCGCAGAATTACCTTATTTATCCTACTCCCGCTCTCTCTCCACCCCTTTGTCACTAAACGTCTCCATTTTGTTCGTCAAACGATGTCGGTTGTAAAGAAAGCTTTGGTAGTAATTGGCGAAATAAATATTAAATCATTAAGGCTAGACAAGGCAATCTTGTAGACTATAGTCGGAACACAAATGTAAAAATATTTTATAAAATTCATAAGGTATTTTTTCTCATGTAATTGCTAGCCAATTACAAATTTTGTACAATAAATGGGAAATAAATAAAGATTTACTAATTTAATACGTTTACGTATTAAATTAGTAAATCTTTTAATCAATTTGGTTAGAATTAATATTCTGACTTATTTAAGGGAAAAGTAAAAGAACGAAAATGAAACACTCTAATTAAAATTGAGGCCCGGGCCTCACGCAGATCAAATTTAAAATATCCTACATTATTAAATTTATACTGAACCGACAAACTCGGTTTATTCGTATTTTATCTTTAACTGTTCTGTGAATTAATTATATATCGCAAATTTAAATATCAAATTTGGTACGGATTTGTTTAGACGTATATATAATATAAATATATTTAAAGCACATGCAAGCTGAATTGAAGTATATGAACTCGGTTCCCATAGAGATCATCAAAAATTTTTCATCTTAAACAATTCTTCCACCTATTTCATACATAATAAATAACACTACGTATAACAAACGATTATGTACAAACTAAATTACAATTCAGAAAATTGGCGTTGGTGGCCATGAGTATATTAAAATTTCCGAAACGATAATGTTGGCTCTGTTACTGTAAAGAAGAATCAACGTGACATTGATAATAATAAAACTTCTTTATCTTCAGGTAATACCAGTCGTATGTTTTGTTTTTTTGCAAAAATATTAGAATCAATTTGAGACATGAACCATATTATTACACTGCAATAAATAACACAATAGATTGGACGACTTACGGGGACAACTGTTGCTACTCTTTCAATAGCTATAATGTAGTGATGTAATTTTTTCCTATTAATAGTACGTGCTAATTTATATATCTGTGAATAAGGTGTGTAAAAAAATATTATCTTTGGCTCAATATATACTAAGTATTGTCCAAGCAAAAATTGTGAACATATATGATGATTCAAGAATAGTATACACATGGTTACCATTCGGTTTGATAGAATTTTTTATAATAACACAAAATAAAGTAAATGGAAAAACTTTTTAGGCCTTGCGACTGAAAAAATAACACGATAACCATTTTTTAAATATTGGTCTCGTACGTACCAGAATTACACACCTGAAACATTAGACCGCACTGTAGAAGATATTCGAATTAAGCAACTAACGTTTCGTGTAGCATCCGAAAAGTATAACATACATCGTAACGCTCTGCTTAACAATTTCAAAGAGAAGAACCCACTTATTCTAGGACGTCAAATGGTTTTTTGTGAAGCCGAAGAGAATGTTTTGTCAGTCAGTTATGTCATTGCTGTGTCCAGTTATACTTTTTCAATTACTCCTCTACATTTTTGATGCTTTATACGCTCATACCTGAACAAGATGGGAAAACGATTTACGCAATTCAAAGATAAATTGTCCGGTCCTGATTGGGTACGAGGTTTTATTGACCAACACAAATCAGTTTTATCACACAGGTTTGCAAAAAATATAAAAAACGCTCGTGGTGCGAAAAACGGAGAGGTTATATATAATTTTTTTGACCATATGCAGAAAGAATTGAAAGTTGTACCTATAAAGAACATTTGGAATTATAACGGGATAATTCTTTTTGATGATCCCGAGTCAAAAAAGCATTATTTAAAAGGGGCACCAAATACCCAGAGATCATCAGAAATTCGACCAAGGCGTGTGTCTCTATCCTGATATTCTTGCAAAAGAATAAAACATACGATTGTCATGGAAGATCCTAAAGATGAGGCAATTCATCATCAATGTCAGAGATCCTGAAGATTAAGCAATTCAATTTAAATTTTCTGTATAGTAACAAAGCCAACATCATCCTTTCGAAAATTTTAATATACTCATGGCTTCCAAAGCCAATTGTCTGGATTGTTATTTAGTTAGTACATAATCGTTTGTTATTTTATATGTACGTAGTATTTTCTACATCTTATTCCGTGAAAAGGTTTGGGCAAATGGAAGCAAGTATTGATCAAATATTACAAATGAAGACTTGCTCAATTGTTTCAATTAAATTAGTCTATTTTTTTTTTGATAAATACCTATTCCTAAGAGAATAATATTGTAAATGATTTATTGAGATTTATGCTACATGAAAGTGGTTGATAATGTACCCCAAAATTGCTTCTCTTTTTTATAAATTAATGTGATGTGATATTTTAAAAAAAGTCAATGAATATTTGTTTTTCTGAAAAATAGGGGCCTCGAATATTTATATTAGATTAAAAAAATACCAGGCGCAATTTAATATGAGTATCACAAACCTTATATATATCCCAAAGTAATTTATAATTTCATGCAGAGAAGTATGATATCTCGGGACATGTTTATTATTTTTAATCGTTTATGTGTATTTATTTTTGAATAAATTTGAGTGTTGCCTTTTCGGAAATCATATATGAACTGAACTATGCCGCTTTTGGTTTCTCTCATAAACCCCTTTCACACCATATGAAGTATGAGATGTGAAGAATATATCAGTTAATTTATAAAGGTAGATCCAAAATACCTTTTAGATTTGCTCTGTGCTATGCACTTGTACACTGCTTTGATCGCCAATGTGAAAATTTTTACCTCAAATTAAATGCTTTTCTTTTTCGATTCTGTACTTTGAAGAAACTTTCAAAATAGATGTAATATACTCACTGCAACATCTATTGTCATGTTCTAGTAATAACTATTTATTAATATTATTACGGAGTATATTAAAATATGTCATAAGTTATGTTTCTGTCAATTTCGTAAAAATTTATAGTCATTCAAATGTAATTCAGTAACAAACATTCAAATACACCTTTTATTTTTTCGATATCTAATACGAGTGAAGCCACAAGTGTTGATATGTATGTTGTATACTTTGCCACACGAAGTATACACTTATTAATTAGTTAATTGATTGCGGAATTATTAATTAACTAATAAGCTGACGAACAATTTTACTTTTAGATTAATAATATCATTAGCTCGGCTCTACGGTTCCATCTGCAAAGAATTATTATAATTATGGTGCCTTCCGGTGAATCCGGGTGTATATTGGCTCGTATAATCTGGAAAATCAGTAAATAAATAAGCTGGATTTTCTCTAGTTTTCCGGTTTTTAATCAGTTTTCCCCAAATTGTCTATATTTTCTGTTTTAAGTAGTATTCCCCAAACTATTATTGATCTGAGTCTAGGAATTATTATATACATATTATCTTATTCATAGTACGGGCTTTGCAATACAAAAAATTTTTGAAATCGGTGATGAAGATTTTCTAATCGTTATCACAAAATATCTAATGTTTATCTTCTGCAAATAAGCAAATTTTTCTCCTTATATATTAATATAGATTATTAGGGGCGAAATAGTTTAAAGAATTTTTAAATCACGAAAAATCTTCAATGATCCCTAAGGGAACAAAATTCAAATACTCCCAATTAAGCTCGCACGTGCTGTAAATATATATATATATATTCATATATATATATATATATATATATATATTTTATACTTTAGAGCTTATTAGTTATATTCTGTATATACACGTAAAGAAATATACACCAAATATGTTATTTCAATTTGCAAAGAATAATTAATTCACAGAACAGCTAAGGTAAATTACAAATAAACCGAGTTTGTTAGTTCACATAAATTTAATAATGTAGGATATTTTGAACTTGATTTGTGTGAGCTCCGGGCCTCAATTTTAATTAAAGTATTTAATTTTCGTTCTATCACTTTTCCCTGATGTAAGTAAGAAAATTAATTTTAACTAAATTACATAAAAAAGTGCTTATTTTATACAGTTTGTGGATGTTATAACGATGCCTATTTATTGTACAAAGTTGGTAATTTATTACTAAATATATGAGAAAAAATATAAACTTATAAATTAAAATAATAAATAAAAAATATAAACTTAAAACTTATAAATTTTATAAGTTTTTTTACAAATTTTAGGTGTTAAACATTTTAGGGGTGTCGCAAGGAAACCAAAAGGGACATGGTTTTAGTCCGTTGTTTATTAAAGTTCAATCTCTGAGTGTAGACAGTATCATTCTTTACTGTATATAATTACTAACAAGTACTTAATGCAACGTCACTGTCGATGTTTGTTGAATTTAATATGTAAATTTTTTTTTGAAACGGTTTACTCAGTGTAAGGCAACCAAGTCACTAAATTTAGTCGTTTTGTTCCGGTTTGAGTTACATTTGGTGCTAGATTTTTCAAAAACCCCTACACCTTTGAAAATAAAACCAGGTATATATATATTTATATATATACATATATATATATATATATATATATATATATATATATATATATCTACAACAATTTAGCGTAGGATCAGTGAGGCCACACGCAAAAGACTTACGGAATTACCCAAGCGTTTTTGAGTTTACATCTTACAAATAAACAAAATAAAAGAAAATCTAGTTGTCTCTTCATTATATTAGCATAAATAAGCGTTGCACAGCAATGGTTCTATCTTGGAAAATTGACCTTTTAAACACAAGTGATAATGGGTCTGTTTTTTTAAATACGCAATCGTATCATCCACGAAGACCGTGATGATACGATTGGGGTGTGAGGAATTAAATAAAAACAGATTTGTCTAAATAGGGAGAATACTACATAAAAAGTTTTTCATTGACACATAATTAAAAGAAAATTTTTCATAAGAAAGAAGTCATCCCATAAATATTAGCAAACGGTCAAACAACAATAATTATCTTGTGAAACAACTACTGTTGTAGAACAACAACAGTAGATTGTAGTAATTTCACATAGCAGAGTATAATTTTGTTTACCCTCGATATTCAAAATATAATTATATATATTCCATAATGTCTGTTAAATTAATTGGAAATTATCTCAAAATAATTTTAGGAATGATTTTTAAAAAGGTAATATACAATTAATACATCTATTTTAATTGTCGAATACTATACAAAAGGACAAACTTTAAATTATGAGTTATTTTTAAATATTCTATATATTTTAATATATCTTCAAACACTTTGTCAACTTAATTCAAAAAATATTTCCAAACCATCCTCTTGAATACTTATATTGAATCAATAACCTACTATATAAGTTATACGCATAAGGAAATTTTATTGAGTAAAATGAGGGAATATTTTTTAATTTAATATGTAATTTTAAGCAAGATCTATTCCTACTTTTCTTAAAATCACTATAATTGTATCCTTTATCACAATGTTTATTTAAAAATCATAGACAAAAATGACTATTAAAAATACTAAGATTTAAGAAAATAATTGACCGTGTTATTTGAACGGAAAAAACTAAACATGACATAATTGTTATTATTGTTTTTAGTTTTGCGAAAGGAAAAACGGAACCTCTATCACAGTCGTTTTTCTGAGAAACCGCTTGACGTAGAAACTCGAAATTTGGTATAATAATAAATCCTGTGTATAATTGATACCCAAAAACAAAACAAATTTAGGGGTGCAAATTAGTTAATCAAATTTTATTTAATTCCATATACAGTGTAGGGTATTGTATGAAAGGGAAAACAATAAGGGCCTTAAAATTTTTTTTTCATAATTTTTGGAAGCACAAATGCGAAGATATTTTGAAAAATATGCAAAAGACTAAGTCTCTTCTCCCGCTTTTTTTCTGAAAGTGCTCAATCTTGAATTATAAAAAAATATATTTTTAGTAGTTTACGAATGGATTGTAGAAGAATTGCAGCGATTATCCTAGATTTTATATATTTTTTACGTCTGTGAAAAATTTTAAATCAAATATTAGCTTTGTGAAAAATTTATAATTACAAATGGCTTAATAGAAATACTATAGGCCCTTAAATATTTGTAGATGCCTAAATTTGTATGAATTGGAAAATTAATTTATACTTTGTGAAAAATTAATATTTACGAATAGTTCAATAGAAATACTCTGTAGAAATTTGTATGGAACCCTCGTGCATACTATTACTTGCTCCAATGCGTCTCTTTTCTTTCTTTAAAAATTTAATTCTATGGATAAATAGCCTTAATAGATATACTATGTACCCTCAAATATTTGTAGGTGCCTAAATGTGTATCGCACACTCATAATGAGAATTATACTCATGCTAGGTATTTTTAACAATTGATTCATATACTTGATTATTATTTCTTGTAATGCGTCTTTTTTCTTTCTTCAAAAATTTAAGTCTAAAGCAGCAGTTCGTATCCTTTGTACATACACTGTAAAATATTTCCTTTATACAGCTCCATTTTAAGTTAAAAAAAGATAAAGTGTGTGAAAATAACTTAATTAAATAGTTTTCGTCTCATTCACACATATTTAAATATAGTATCACACAATTCAATTTTCTTTTATTTGCATTAGATTCAAAACTGCATTTAGTAACATAAGTTAAGGGTGACATTCTCTTATATTTAATTTAATAAAAATGTAGCTTAATTTTCATTTGCGTATTTACAAAGACTTCTATTTATTAAGTATAAAGTATATTTTAAAATTCAACATATATGTAAAATAATACAAGCTAAATCAAATTCCTGTCACAATTCACGACATAGTCCTGCCGAAGACGTTGTCACCAATGCACGTGTTAAATTTAAATATTAACGTGAACGGGCTAAGTATCGAACGTAGTCACGTCCCTCGTTCTACGTGAACATTCACTACGCTTGACGTTTATGCGGTATGAGGTAGTATGCGGTATCTACGGCGCCTAACAATCCCAGGGCGTCCATTCGCCTCCCTCCTTCTTTGTTACAACATGCTACGTCTTTAGGCGGCTTGTATCGTCCCGTTCGAATTACCAAAGTAGTAGTATTGTTGGTGATGAGTGTTATCAATTTTCCGTATACGGTTAGAATGTATTTTGTATTTAGGGGTTTTATTAATTCAACATTAATTTTAAATTCATATATACGCTTATAGACAAGTATTTATTAATTTAAATATATATCTAATTTAAAAAAAAACTTACGGTTAGAAAAAAATGCGTAAAGAGTGAAAGTTTTTTGTAAAAGTTTCATTAATTGTTAATTTTGTTACAAATATATTTGCTGTAAGCTCTATATAAAATAATGAATATTAAAAATATGATACGATATAATTTTTACATAAAAATTATTGTTTTTAAAAACAAGTTTAAAAATTAGCTGTTCCTAACGTTAGTTTTAAAAATATTTTTGACTTTTAAAATTAACGAAGAGTGCCATTAATGCTGTGCAGCATATACGTCAACATAAACGTAATTAATATTGTTGGTAGTATTATAGAAACTTTCACGACTTGGCTGTTATATATCTTCAACATAAGACTTCTGTTCATCGTTACACTCTGGAATAGCACTTTAGTGTTTCATATAATAATACACAATCGAATCAACAAAAACGAGTGTGCTTTAGATTACACGACTGAAGTAAAACTTCAAATTCACAAAACATGAAATTTAAAATGAATTTACAATTTTATTCACTTTAAACGGAGAATATTTAATGTATTGAACAAAATAATAATTTACAAAATTGTTCAAGAACGAAATGAAATTACAAAATAATCAAAAAATCACCGTTTGCGTAACGCTAGCAAACTTGCATATATATATATATATATATATATATATATATATATATATATATTTACATATAACATCAAATAAAACTAGCGCAACTATCTTCGTATATTTTGCTTCAGTTCTCAAGGTAAGCGTGTCGTTCAGTACAATATCACATCTTATTTATTTCAGCCATATCATCCTTCGTGATTGCCCAAAATTTAATGGTGATGTGTGCCTATTATAGCTTTATTAATATTCTTTTAAAAATAATAAAAACAGATGAAAACGACGTTGATTGGAAGTACTATTATTTAGAAACAGTAACCAATATGGTAGAAAATAATTGTCAACATTTTTACAATTTGAACATACAATGCAAAACTTCATTCGGATATTGTCAATTATTTTTAAGTATTTATTAACCCGCCACTGGTGACGTCAATTTAACTTAAGTAACTAGTGACGCCGCTCCCACACACCGGGGCTTTTAAGCTGACAATTTTGCATTAATTAACTATACATGGTATTTTTTTACAAGTTTTTTGAAAAAAAAACATAAGGGTTTCATAAAATACAGATTGTTTATTAGAAATTACACAATTGTACATAAAGCGCTGAAGTTAACTTGGTTTTTAACAAACCTATATAAACATTTAAAAAAGTACAACGATCTTATAATTTTGTAATTAGATCAGCTTTTGCCAGTTTTATGATATTAAGAACTCTTAGGAAATAAACAAAAATAATTATCCTTCTAACAAAAAAAACAAATAATATTCCTCTAAAATCACTCTTCTACAAGAACCAAACAGTTTGCACAATAAGCCACTACATGCTCAAGACAAAAATATTTCTTGCATTTATGGCACGTGTACTTGGTTCTTCTTTTTTCTTTAACCACACTCATAGCACAAAAAAAAAGCTCATCAGCATTCAGATGATAAGATTTTTTCCCTCCTGCTAATAGTATAAAATTCATCAACCAATGTATCTCGTTGAGGTTAGTTGGTCTCGCATACGTTTCTCTGCTAAAACTATTTTTGGCGGTGTTAATATATTGGTTGATATACTTGACGATAATATCAATTATAGAGGCATCCTCCAAATTCCAAGAGGTTCCCTTCCACCTGAAATAGCCCGTTTAGATCCTGGTAACTGAATTATAATATTGAAACTTCTAATACGAACAGATTGGCGACGGGGATCTTCACTCTATTTTGTAGATTTGTCCCTTCCCAAATAAAATGACGCTGTTGACTTTCATAAGATATTCTGAAACCAAATAAGTAGATAAATTAAAAACAAATATAAAT
This sequence comes from Druceiella hillmani, assembly GCA_039881145.1. Lineage (NCBI taxonomy): Eukaryota > Metazoa > Arthropoda > Insecta > Lepidoptera > Hepialidae > Druceiella > Druceiella hillmani. Next base: position 9,096,469 of record JAYKKI010000082.1, read on the forward strand.
ATTTTTAGTTAAATATCAATATACACATGTAAAACGCTAATACATCACAGTAATAAAATAACACAATAAAAATAATTTCTAAGTAATAATAAAAACTAACTAAGTCTTATTAAACAGTAAAACAAAAAAAAAAAAAAACCAACCATTTGACTTACGTAGTTTGTGACACGGGTCTCACGCACCGGGTTGACGCCACAACTCTGGAACGAGTACCCGGATCGCAAGAATTAACGGTGAGGGGCGCGCAATAACGCAGCTATTCTAAATCACAACATTAATCGATGCCAGATGAAAGCTTTATTCGACTTTATGGCTACCGCTACCGGATGCTAGATTTATGAAGTATATCTCAGTAAAAAATAAACTTTTTATCTCTCTGAATTTTAGCAAGCGGGGATCGCATCACATGCTTGCGATACACATTCTGAGTAACAAAGCAAGCGCTAAGTCTAATAACTCCACACTCCTCTCAAGATATTTTGGATAGAATAAAAGACTAAATGAATGTAAGATACGTTTTACATTTTTATTTCTAGGCTTAAAAAAGTAACTGTATCTAAAATACCTTTAAAATGAAAATTAATCAAATATTAAGTTTGAAAAAGTTTTCACAGCTTTTATTTTGCTATTGACAAAAGATAACAAATAGTAAATTGTAAGTAAGCATTCAAAGATTGCTAGATGTCTAGAACTCGCTACAGTCAGATTTGACCATGGACACTCAGGCGTTGGTGTATGACTGTATTATGATTGATAGAGTATCACTGTATGACTATAATCTGATTGATATTCTCTATTTCGTTCCTACTTTCCATTATCAGTGCACTATACATGTTATTAATTTGATTTTTCAAAGGTAAGGAGGGCTTTTTGCTTTTAAGTTTGAAATCTGTACGCTAAATAATTTCCGTAAATTTAATAATGGTCGGATGTGGCAGTTAAAGACCAAAAATTATAAGTGATGAGAGAATTTGTAGTCTTTGTTGACAACCTCATCAATTGCAAACCTTAATTCAAAATTGAATTAACACTAGATACAATAAATAATATTATTCGACGTGATTTTATAGCTGACAGTGCATTTCCTTTTACCGTGGATGTTTAAGGGAAAAACATCAAAAAACTTAGGCCAAGATGGCAAAGAATTGATGATAGGTACATTTAAATATAAGCTGTCAAGAGCTCGGTGGGCTGTCAAAAATACTTTTAGTATTCTGCCTCGTGTGTTAAGTATTTTAAGGAATTCGATGATTTTAGAACTCAAAAATCTCTAATTGATAATGATTATCGTATGTCATCTTTATTCTTGTCTACGGAAGAACCAAAATTCTGTAAGTAAATATACGCCAAGAGGTATATTTGCCTCGCCGACACGGGAGATATGAACAACAATACAACTATTTATTCATTCGGTTACAATATTACAGTACTAAAATAAATAATCTAGCTAGATCCTTAAAATAGCTAAACACGTATTGTGGCAAAACACTTGCTACTAATAAGGTTTTTCTACGTAAACCCGGTAAGTGCTTGCGATATTCTTATTCGAGACTTTTTTAAATTGCCTACCCTGACCTAAAATCCTGCGTACGCTATTTATTTTATTGACAAAAGCGGAAGCGGTACAAGTGAGTTAAAGCTTCAATCGTGTCAAAATTGCCCATTATTTACTTTATTTTGTGGTTGCACGGATCGGAGTAAGACTAGGAAAAAATATTAAATATTAAATATAATATATAATAATGAAATAACCAACCTTTACCAATATTTTTTATTTTAGCATCTCTTTTTTTCTCGCCAAAGGTCCGCAAGTAAACAATAATTTATTTTTGTGTAATTTTCCAAGGGATATAGGGGTTTCAATTTTTAATTCATCCTAGGAACTTTTTTAAATAATTTATTGTAGTAGTCCCGGTTACTGAGATTCCACAAAACTATCTGTTTTGTACGCATAAATTAGCTTTAAAACTCTTTCGTTATCCCAAATAATCGTTTACTCATAACAACCCCTGTTGTGTTTTGCTGGATGATAAATATATGACAGTAGGCGAAGCGTAGGTAATGATCACGTAATAAGTAAATTCACGTCCAAACTTATTAAGATCGTCTAGCATCCCCTTTGATGATCAAAGTAAAAGTGAATAGAGATGAGACGTGATATGTCAAGTATTACATTACAATCTCGTATCGTGATACGGTATCAAAATACATCCATCAGATATATTTATACAATCCGAGGCGTATCAGATATATGGTGTTTTGCAGTTGGAGACGTATCAGATATAGTACCACGTGATCGCGTATCATTTTGCGGGCAAACTAGCAATCGTGATACACGTTGGTGCTAACCGAGGGAGATACGATATATCAGTATTCTAAAAATATGGAACAGAACTTACAATATTACCAATAGTCATTTACTCTTGGAATTAGAAGAAAAGGTGAAGCCTATTTTATATTAATTACTTGCCTTTCGTTAGTCACAGAGAAAATTTTAAGACATTACAACTTAACCACTTACCTCAAGTATTCATTAATATGATATAATCAATGAAAACGTCTTTTCCAATTGAATGGGGAAATTGTATGTACCTAAATGTAAAGAGTTAAATGATGTCACCACGATAACGTAGTACATCAAATTTTATTAGTGAGACTTAAGGGCCCATTATGATTGTTAAGCGCCCTCGAAGTTTTTATGCATTATTAATTGAGACATCTGTTTGTTGAAATTGTGCATGAAAATAATATCTGACTTTTAAGTCTGTTACGTTCAGTCATTTGAATCTAGATAAAAAATTAATTCAGTTGAGTCGGTTTATATACGGGCAAATATTTTCCGTTGCACAATTGATTATTTAACTAATTTTATAAAAAATTGGAACTACTCAAGTCATATCGGTGGAAATATCAAGGGAGAAGCACAATATTTACACGCGCACGCACGCACCTTCGCATATACGCTCGCATGCACGCACGCACGCACATACGCACACGGGTACGTACTCGCGCACGCACCCACCCACGCGCGCACACACGTACTGATGATGAAGACGGGTCATAAAAATTTAGTTCTCAAAAGCGTTTTGTTAAAAGCATACTACAAATTTATAAGGTTTATATAATTACAGTATGTTGCGATAAACGGATGGGTAAACTTATGTAAGTACGAGCTGTGCCCCACGATTTCACTGGCGTGAAATTGGGAATAACAAATTTTTTTTTTCTCTCATAGTATGCTCTTGGTTATAAACTATCACTAAACCAAATTTTACCTAAATGCGTTTAGTAGACTTTACGCGATTGACGCATAAAATAACATACGGATAGAGAAAAAAAATTCTTAAAATAAAAGTTTTCAGACATTTGTTCTAACTCAATCATTGTTTTTAAAATATTTTCGATGTACAGAATTTACTCTGTTACGATTATTATACATAGAAGCATTTCGTTAGGACTTCGACATAGGAATATGTAAATTTTTAATTGGGGGAAATTAAATTTTTCATCAAATAACTTTTTTCCAGAATGTTCAGTTCATTAGAAAATTTTCAAATAAAATTTTTCAATTTTTTTATGTTAAGAAAAAAACTTTTACAAATAATGACGATTTGGTTCGAATTTTTGTCGACGTAAAAATAGTCTATAAATAAAACATATTTTTAATTTTTTCATAAATTTCAACACTTTTCCAAAATTCCACGGTGAAAACCTAGGCCCATTAACTGATTAATCCGTACTCAAGAGAATAATTTCAACGGCTTAAAATACAGCAAAATATTTTCTTTAAAATATCTTCAAATATGTATTTATTCCCATTAAAACTGCTTCCCAAAAAACTGAGACATATTTTTCTGGCTTCACTAAATATATATTAAATTAGAACGCCTCGCAGTCTATATCTTAATTTTATATTTCGCTCCAGAAAAATATAACTATATTTATGTATCTAGATCACGTCTCAGCTAGATGAAAATACGTGACGGCGAAATTTATGTATTATGTGCTGTCTCTTCAACATTTAATAATCCCAGCACTCTGTTTCAACATAATTCAAGATAAAACCTTGCGTGCTCGTTGCCTTGGGATATATTCTAAATTTTCTTGTTCTCCTCACTACTAGATGTAGTAATAATTTTATAAGTGCTTCTTCTTGGTACATACTGCCAAACTCTGGAACAACGTAATTGTGGCAATTGAAATCTACGGTCAATTTACGTTTTTAAAAGGGGTCGGAAAAAGTTCTTACTATCTTGATTTCCCATTACTATCCTCTCTCATCTTTTTATCTTGTTTTATCCTACGTCTGACTTTATTACCTATATGCGGTATAACGTTAGAACATAAAATATATCTGATGTTAATTCAGGAACTATCTACTAATTAACTCGGGAGATATGTACTGCACCGATTTTAATGAATAATATTTAAATGAATGAAAACGCTTTTAAACGTCATGTATTGTGTATACCTTCGGTTTTAATAAACATGATCATATTTCTGATCACAGATTGTGGATGATCTACGATGGATGCCAACTTCATACACTGAGGCTTCTCTATAACATATTACAAAATTTTCAAAGTATGAATTGCCTCGTTTGCAGGTTTAAAGACTTCTGCGTCCACAGATTTGAGTTAGGCTGTAAACACTTACGCAATCTATTTAATCCTGAATGTGATTCCACTTCTTACAAATTTTTCCTTTCCAAGGAGCAAAACTTTGAATCAACTCTATCCTGTGGCATCAGGAAAATATCTTCTGTAAACATTTTCAAAGATTTCCTAAGAATACCCTAAATCCCTTCAATCTCATTTCTTCCGCTTGATTATTCGTTCGTTCTCCTATTATAATTCATTTCAGTATTTGTATTCCCATTTTTACGTATACCATGTTTACATTGTTACTTCCATTACATCCTGCCAGAGAACCAATCTTTGAAAACTTTTTTTACGGTATCTGGAAGAGATAGCTCCTCTATCAATAAGTCCGTTATATGTACTTTACGATAAAGTTGCTGACTAAATAAATACATTTTGTTTCTAAATTGAACGTACTGGGATAATCCATTGACTTAAAATTTTCTTGGGCTAACTATTCCATTTCTCCACAATGCTTAATTATCCTCATGTGGCATTAAGTTCATTGCGTCTACTTATGTATATATATATATATATACATATATATATATATATATATATATATATACATATATATATATATATATATGTATACATATGTATGTATATATATATATACATATATGCTGAAGTTTACAATGAATAAAATACTTTTTACTGTTGAACAATTAAAAATTAAAATTTTTCTTATATATTTTTCTGAATTCTCCAAAAAATATCAGATTTTGTGTATTTTCCGTTTATCTCATTAATTTTCTTTCATTTACTGTAAAATTTTCTACATCAATATGAGTCTAGTTTTACCTCACAGTATATGAGTAAAATAAGAAATATATAAATTGTATTTTGCCGTTTTTCTTGCTAATTATTGCTTTTCTAAAATGAGTCCCTATTATAAAAATTTATTCATTAAAGTTTTGCCGACAAAGACAAATAATTTTATTAATAAAATTTTAAAACAGAATTCAAAATTTATAAAAGCTACAACGTAATTGAAACTTTACAAAACAAAATCCATTAAAATTATGAAAATATTCACTAACCGATATTTCAATAAACCTGAATAAATGTTAATAATTTTAAGATAATTTGTTCGAAATAAAAACTTCTGAGGGAAAAAGAAGGAGAGAGAGGGAAACAAACTGATTACACTACAGCCTTTGCGTTTTTACTATATAATTTAAGAATTAGTATATATACCTCTTTTGTTACAACAACAAAGCGTTGTGTTGGAAACGATTACGTATGGAAGTCAGTTTTTTATTGAATGTGGCAGAGACCCAGTGGAGAATTTATTAAAATTGAGAATAATTTCTTAATACGATTTGAACGTAATTTAAATAAGAAATATAAATATATTATAGGCAATTATATGAAAATTATAAAAAGGATATATAAATTTAAAATGAATATTAATATAATAAATTACAATAATAACATCGTAATGTTATTATTGTAATTTATTATATTAATATTATAATAACATCGTAATGTTATTATTGTAATTTATTATATTAATATTCATTTTAAATTTGTATATCCTTTTTATGTTCTAAGCCAAACGTGATTCGAAATAAATAAATTTACTCGAGTAACAAATATAGTTTTCCTCGACTGCAATGAAATTGCTTTAGATTCAATTTACGTCAATAAAGAGGTACCAAGCGAGAAACACATCTTTTTTGCAATGAAATTTCTTTAGATTCAATTTACGTCAATAAAGAGGTACCAAGCGAGAAACTCTTCTTTCGACAGAGGTAAAGATTATAGAAAAAATAAATCAATCTAAGGAGGATATTTTCAAGTCTCAATAAATTTCTAAGCAAAATCTAATTACAGTTTGAGTGCGGTGGAATTTGTTTTGGTTATCAGTTTATCATAATATGTACTGATGTTTACTGGATACCAAATAATTAATGTTTGAATTAGCTTGTAAATTTCGTATTCAATGGCGATAGACTAAAAAGTATATGTGACTTAAATAAACACTTCGCTATTTGATTTGGCTAATATTGTAACACATGTGGTAATTTAAAAGATAAAATTATCTTAAAGTGAACGGAAGATACTCCCCCTCTTTTTATTCCGGTCTCTATTATGAACGAAAGGAAATGTAACTTAACTCATATTTTATTAATTTTTGTCCACTTATCGGAGGTGATCTATTATTCTAATATTAATAATAAAAAGAGGAAAAGTTTATAACTTTGTATGTAGGAGGTATTCTCCAAAAGTACTTATACGATTTCAACAATTATCTCACGAATATTTAGAATGGGGTTTTTGTGTGGACCTAGTGTATATATTATCCAGTTCAAATACAACTAAGGTCGCAGTTTCTGATACAACTTAGAGCATTATTTTTCATCGAATAACTTAAAATTAGTAATCCACGCCGACCATACCCCACAACACCAATATAAATTAAGATACAATTGACTTACATTGAACGAAGTTGCAGTCGTATTAGTTAACGAAGAAAAAGTGATTCATTGTAACGATCGTCAGCTAAAAAAGTATCTGTATTACACCATGCTTACTGTGTAATTCAGATACCCTTATTTTTTTTGTTTAAATTTCTAAAAGACATTAAAAAAATGAGTTTTACAGTCTTATTAATTTGGAAAGGGAAATTACTCCACCGAATCGAATACTCAATATATACATTTAACTTTATTCACACCGTACATTTTTTTTCACTCCGTACTTGTAAAACACGTAACATTATTTTAAGTAAAATTCATTTTAAGTAATAAAAGAGTTTAGTTTAATTTAATGTTTTCCATAGCCACAACTTCCTTTAAAATATTAGATATAATTTTTAATATTGCGCGAGATTTTAGAAAGAAAAAAACGCAGCAATTTAACGCAGTAAGAAATTTTATATTTAACAATATCTTGAGGTCTCTAGGTTTAAGTGCATACTTAGGTTTATATAAACACGTAAATGGTATATTGGGTTCCCATTACATTGGTTTAAAATATTAATAATATTTTTGATAGCTTCTTCAATTGATACTGCACACGATACATAAAATCGAATACTTCGTTTGCCTCTCTAAAATTTCAATATGAATGTTTATGTGTGTCACCTTTTATATATATTCAGGCTAATAAAATTTATCATCAATTTCTACATCAAAGGGTCTTTGAAAAGGTGAGCTATGATAAAATCTAAAATTTACTTGAAATAATTGCCAAATAACTTGCGTGAATACATGCATGAAATTCGACATTATCGTCGGATCAAATGGCTTCATAGGTAAGTAAAAAGTTCTTTTATCTGAGATTGGCCATATTGAACATAAAATAGTGTTTATTAATTTTAATTCAAATATTTTTCGTGCAAAAACAGTACTTTTTAATTTAATCCGAATTAAGACAAAAGACGCCTTATAAAATTAAAACTGCTTTAAGCATTTTACCTTATTCAGTTAAAGAGAGTTACAATGGATATAGTATATACTACTAATAGAATGCACATATTTATTGGCAAGTTACGTGCAAGCAAATTAAGAGTAGAAGAAAAAATGGACATAAAGCAAAAATGCCTTTCAAAAATTATTATGCTTAAAATAACGTGCTTTTTCTTTCCCTTCTCCTTTCCTTTCCGCTCCCGCTCGCCCTATATTTTGCTGAAATTTGGTACATCAGCTTGCGGAGACGGGAACTATAAAAAATGTTCTGGTATGGAGGAAATATAAAACAGCAATCGTAGCTAGGGGAGCGAGAGAAATGATCTAGGGTGGAGTAGGACTACAGCAGCAGTTGCAGAGAGGGTGAAATAGGGCTAGAGTAATAGCCTGGGGTGCAGGAGGACTACGACTAAACTCTGGGAACGAACATTTTGGGCGTGAATATCCTTAAAAGCAAAGAATAAAACATAAAATTGTCGGTTTAAGGTAGATAGAGAGAGAGAGAGAGGGAGAAAGAGACGTTGTATGTCATAAAAGTATTTAATTTAAACGTGATATTATCAGATATAAATTTACTCATCACTAGAATGCAGTTTGTATTTCTGTTCATGGCCCTCAAAAAAACTATCGTCTTTTAAATTTGTCTTAAAAAATTAACAAACCTCTTGAAATATTATAATCATTTTAATTAATTTGGGACCAAAGAATAACTGTCAGCATGAGCGTACGGGAGTTACTAAATTTATAAACACGTGTTTTTTCGGAAACAAATTTTTGAAGCGGAGCTCCTTGATGAGCATTTACTATAGAATTTCACTAAGAAATAGTGAAACGTAACGAACGTGTCGACGAAATGCTGCTCATAGGTCGAACAACGTATACTGTCGCCCGTACGAGTAAGTGAGTTGGAGTAAAGGAAACAAAATGCAACAATTTCTCTCTTGAAATAGTCATCGATAGTCAATGCTCATTGGCAATCTGGATGGTTTTCTTCTGATTCAAAGGTGGAAACGACCAGGTTATTTTTATACTTCTCAGTTTTTAACGTGACTTGGTGCATTTTTTGTCAGCTTGTCAGTTTGTCAGCTTGGGCGAATCTATATTCGCCCTTGGACACAACCCGGCGTGTACCTGCGATTTCGAGACCCAGGACATGAATCACATTTTGTTCCATTGCAGTGATGATGTGCATAGGGTTTTTTTTAGAGAGCCTACGTCTTAACATTAAATCTGAATCACGCGGAGTTTAGAACGTGTTATATTCAGACCACGAGACTTGATCGAGGATGGACCCACCTTTGAGTCATTTACAGCATTCGCAAAGAGCGTTCTTGGAAAGATGGAAGTCCTGAATGATTCAATTAGAAGCTACAGTTTCTAACCCTGTTGGGTGGAAGCGCTGAGATTATAGATACCAGACACTATTAAGGCACCATCTAAGGTCTCCTGTTTTGTATGAGGTGAGTTTCAGGAGGGACCCTGAGGCAATCCGGGTGGAAAAATCGGGAATCGTTTCTGTCCCAACTCCGTTTTCTTTGAATCTAGACATAAGAGTATGTGTGCGTTTGTGTAGTGTGTATGCTTGAATGCATGTGTGTGTATGTATGTAGGTGTGTGTAGTGATTCCGATGAGAGAATGTACGTACTTTGGACTCTCGCATGAACTTTTATTTGGCATGCTAAACCGGTTTCTGTACCTTTATTTTTTGATAAATGTTCTTTGTTGTGTGATTGATAATTATTTGTAACAATATCGATATTCTATTACAAGTATTAATAATTATAAATTTAATTATGTGTGCAATGCGTAAGAAGCTTGGCTTCTCTTATGTGTTCCACGACCCCTCACGTCTCTTTTCTTTGTTTTTGGTAATATATCAAATTTAATATTTTATACTCTGATTTCACACTTTATTGGGATAGTTTGCGCTATGCATTGCAGCCTTGGAATTATTTACATGAAGGCGCAAAACATGTTCAATTTTTGTATAAGCGGTAAAATATTTAAATTTTTGTTAAAAGCTATAAATGTTATTAAGTTTATAAAATGCAGACAACACATAATTGATGAGTCTGTTCTTTTTAAGTAAATTCGACTTTTTAAATTATTTTCTATGTAAAGTATCCAACATTTTTAACTAGGAAAATTTATAAAATAAATTAGAAGAAATTTCCAAGTACGAAATTTCATTATGATCTGTCCAATTATTTAGATGCTAGACCGCTATGTCCACCACAGACCACCATTGATCAACTACTAGCTTGCTCCTATATGCAAGCTCATATGTGCGCACGTTTGCGCTTGCGCCAGCTTGCACGCGCATACGGTCTTATATCCCTATATTCGTTTTTAAAAGGCAAGCGCGTGCATTCGCCAGACGTGCGTACACATAAGCGCAGGCTCGCATACACAGTAATTAAAACAGTACATTTTGTCAATAAGATCATCATATTTTTTTAAATATCCTTCATACTTAGATTTATATTTTACCTAACATAAACACATATCACCTCCAATTCAACAGATAAAATATAAATAAGTCTCAATATAAAGTGTTACGAAATGAGGTTCCTTTACCAAAAGTCAAAGAGTGTGTCAAAAAAAGTGCAAAAATATAAACAAAAACCATTTTGAACAACCAACTAAATTAAGATTAATAATCCATTCTAATTTTTCCTAACCAATGTCTTCTATTTTTTAATAATAATATGTCTTTTTAATAATAATAATACATAATGTTTTCTAAAATAACTATTTTCTTTATATATACAAATATTGCAGTAAATTTTTTACTTGTTTTTTTTGTTAATAAGATTGTAAAATAAATTTTATAAATAAAATATGTCATTAATATCATAGATCAAAAAAATGTTATCGGAATTAATATAATTTGAACTAAAATAAAATTTAAAAAACACAACAAAAATCACATTTCCAATTTTAAAGAAAACTGCAAAATTACCTTATGAAAATGAGTATATTTCAAGTTTAATTATTAATTTGTTTTTGATATTGGAATGTTGATAAATAAGGGTGGAGCTATCAACTTAATAACATCATTTTGCCGAATATTCGTGGGCTAACGGCTTTCGTCACAAATACACGGCATGAGTTTAACACAAGCCGAATTGCTCAAGCGAGGAGACGGGCGTTCGAAGCAGCGGTTCTGGCTTGCTAGACCATATTCAAATGATAACCGATCAGCTGTACTGTTCACACCGTCCGCTTTGCTCACGTCATGTATCGTATTGTTCCACGTTTTCTCTTCTGATAATTACGCAGTTGCTAGAAATTTTGGTAAATGATTTTATGGTCGTTAATACTATTTAATGTAGTTCATATCTGAAATTGGAGGCCTGAGCAAATTTGGTTCTGATTCTTTTGGTAAAACGAATTTGGAAACTGTAACAAAATGCCCAATAATTTTTATTTTCGTGTCTGCTATACATATATATATATATATATATGTTTATATATATATATATATATATATATATATATATATGTATATTACATAAATACACATATATGTCACATATTGCATATATTAGAGATGCCTGTTTGAGGTCCTTTTGAGTTCTACCAATAATGTCAATATCATCCGCGTACGCAATATTTTGTAAATATTGAGGAAAAACGTGCCTCTTGTTCTGATTTTTGAATCTCTAATAATCTTCTTAAGTACAATGTTGAAAAGAATACACGCTAATGCCTCGCCCTGTCCAACACCGTTTGTTATTTCGACTGATTCAGAGAGGCTTTCTTGAATATTAACTCTAACGTTTGTGTCAGTTGGGGTGAGGGAAATCAACTTAATCAGTTTATCAAGAATGTAGAATTCATTCAGAGCCTCGATTAAGCGTTCTCTCTTGATACAGTCACAGACCGTTTTTAAATCGATAAAAAGGTGAAATGTATTAATTGGGAATGCCGAAAGTTATAAAAATTTACTCTGTTGTGGATCTATCTCTTCTGAATCCGCACTGATAATCCACCAATATTTTTTTCAGCATAAGAAGAAAGTTTATTGAAAAGTATGTTTGAAATTATTATATACGTGGTACACAGAAGATTGATTCTCTTCTCTCCTCCTTTTTTATATACAGGACAGACTACATTGAGCTTTCTATCTTGGGGAAGTATCTCGGAGATCTACACTGACAGAATTAAGTGGTGGATCACTTCCTTAACTATTATTCTATTCCTGAATATTTTATAAAATTCCAACGGAATTGTGTATGAGCCAGAGGCTTTGTGCTTTTTTCAATTTTGTAATTCCTTTTACAACCTCATCAAGCGATGGTGGTGCATTGAGGCAATATGATGGTGCAATAAGGAAAACAAATTTTGATGGTCAAAATTTTACTTTTTCTTTTCCATCTAACATTTTGAAATATCACTTTAAATATTTTAAAGACAAAGTATACTTAAAAACAAAATCAGAAAAACGTACCTTTTCACCGTAGTTTAAAAACGTACTTTTTCATGAATTTAAAATTACAGTATGGTTGGTGATGACACAATGTTTTTTCAAAAATATTTAATATAATTATTCAACATGAACAAAATAAGTTTAGACATAATGAGTATTAGACAGTGTTGCAACAATTAAAAACCGTTGTTTAATAGTGAATCCCAATTCAAAGCTAATTGTTAAGTGTACATAATAAGTTAGTTTTTACTTCTAAACAATTTGAAATACTTTTTACACATATGACAAGCAAATTATTCATTTTAGGTCTCCTTAGTGAAACGAGGAATCCTTATAATGTTGTCATGTTCATCCGATCACCTGCATGTCACAATCTTACAGTTTTCTTCACCTATGCCCACAACATTTTGCAAGCGTGTCATTTATGTAGATCTTGATTAACATAAAGTAGAATATAAAAATGTGTTCGGAGAATCTCCACACGCACGTATTTTGAGTGAAGAAAAATGTCGTTTCTATGTCTCGTAGAATAAAGTAACATTTCGTTAGCAGATTATTAAACTTCAAACTGATTTCAAATATTTTCCCACTCTTTCGATATTCTCCCACACTAATTTTTCGGTTCTGCTATAATAATTACTTTTGTTAATTTGAAAAAAAACCAGCGTTTGATTAAACCTTTATATCAATTAACTAGACGTTGTCAAGTAGTAACTTGATTATAAGTATGTGTTCTAAAAGGGCCTTGCTCCGCTATTAGTTTCTGAATTAAAAATCAACAGAAACAAATTGTGATATTGAAATGCTCTGGCGTATTCTGACATGTGCAACTAATTAAAAAATAATTGTAAAATATTAAAAAGTTACGCAGGATTTTCTTTCCCTTATAAGTCAGATGAAAATTAAAGACAGAAGTCAAAAGAGACGCTTAGAAAATCATGTTTGACGATTTTATTTTTAGACCAAATTTTTCTATTATTTTATATGCTCGACTTGTAATATAGAAATCTGGAGAAGAATGGAGGAAATATAGGTCATAAATTTAAAGCAATATAATAATACTCAAGGTGGACTTTTTTAGATTATCACAAAATATTAACATTTCAAATTTGATTGTAAATATAATTAAAGATGGAAATAATAGAAAATCTTTGACTTATTTTCTTTTTTATAGTATCCTACATGATCAAAATATCGTGGATTAAACTCCAAGTGTCGATGTACAATAAAACGTTTTAATTCTTCTACCGTTACGCAAAAAGAAATGGTTTATAATACTAATCACAAAGGTCACAATGGTTTCGCACGCAAAGCCGTCCCGTTCTGCATCATAGTCATTTACACACGGAACACACCAAATATTTTGAATCTTATGTTTCTATAATTCCTTTTCAAGAAATAAAAGAATTTTTAATAAATGGGTCTAGGAAACAATCAAACTAATTAACTTACGACAAATTAATACAGGTAATTTTGATCCCTAATTAACATGCTGAAAAATTTATTCATTCAACAGGAAGTCGTACGTACTCGCGTGCGTGAGTGCATGCATGCGTGTGCGTGCGCGTGCACGTGAAACGAAAATTGTTCAAGTCATTAAAAAATAACTAAAAAAAATTAAACCTTAAGATACTTTTCCTTCAGTATCATACGTGACAGAGTAATCCACTTGTTACACTTGGGTACATAAATCAAGTGAATTATACGGATGCTATATTTAGCATCAATTTGTGGCTTGTTTGCACAATTATTAGGTAACAAAAAAACAAGAATAGGTAAATATAAATATACGTTTATTCATCTAAGTTTACTCTTTATAAACCAAAGGAATGGAAACTTTACTCTGAAAATATAATTGATTTACAATTGATTCGATGTAAGTCTATTTTTAGCAACTTCATATCAATTTAATTATATACTATTAATTCTCAGGAACATTCAATATTTGATTATATTATGCAAACTTACATTTCATAATAGAAATGAATATTTTATATACAAATAAATCTTGCCCTCATTATCTTTCAAAACAAACACTGATAATTATGGTTAAGCAAAATGAAAATTTTAACTAATTAACGAGTTTAACTAAGACTAAGTCAAATGTATGTCAATAATAAAATATATCAGTATTTCCTCAATATTCGCTCTCACACAAGAACTTGGTAAATTTTCATTTTAATGTGAACCAATCAAGTATTGAACGGTGTCACATTATGCGTCTTACATGTACGCTTGTTATGGTCAACGGCTGCGGAGCTTGCAAAGTCTACAATGCCAAGAATTCCCTGTATCCGTCCTGCCTTATATACTGTGGGATATTGTTTGGTGATGTAGATCTAAATAATTAATATTATATTTTTTAAGGTATATTGTTAAAAAAGAGGGATATATCATTATAGTATTCGGAAAAACGTGGGTCGTATTTTCTTAAATATTCTACTGCATAATAAGTTAAAAATCGCTATTGGCCTATGTTCATATTTCTCCACCTTTAGATTTAAACTTACGTGTGAATCATAATAAACAAAGAGTAATTTCAAGTTTAACCTTTAATTCAATCGATCGTTGTTTCAATTTTTACGACATTTTGGTATGTCTTAAAATTATCAACAAAAATAATCATAAAAATTTAATTTGTCTGACATTATTTAGAACATGTTCTTTCCGTTTTCATTTACCGTTCCATTTTATTTTTTTTCTGTGCAATACATTTTTTATGTGATCAATCTTAGGACTTATATTGAAAAAAAAATCTTTTACTATTTTCATCTGTCAATAATGTTAATTTAGTTAAGTGAACTTTTTCCACCCGGCAATATATTTTAATCACAAAAACTTATATAGAATAGCTTATTTCAAAATTGGCAGTAAAATTTTAATTTTTAAAATTCGGTAGTGAAATAATGCATATCTTTTGAATTTTCCCAAACTTCGATACGTTTTCCACAGGCCTAACAGTTTTAAATATAAGACTTATACGCATGACATTTTGCGAGTAGATGCTTCAGATTCAATCAATATTCTCCCTAAATGTTATTGAATTATAATGTTAAGACCCATTTGTTAAAGTTTCAAGCTGGTGTGCAATATTGTAAACTCTCCTCTTTAACTTTTTAATCATAATAATTGTCGTCCTTTCCACTAAAGCTCCAATCTTTTTTAACTTTTGACATGGTGGTATAAAAAATTAAAAGTAAAAGCCTAACCAGGTTTACTAAAAACATGACTAAGGAGAATAACAAATAAATTATATAAATATGTTATTTTACACCTTGACTGGATGATCAAATACTATTTAAGATTTTTTATAAATATTATGACCCAATATGAAAAACTTTTCATTCTAAAACACACATGAACATATGGAACGTAATCTTCATAAGTTGCTCCGAAATATTCACCTAAGAAATAAATATTCTTTTTTAACAAGAGGTTAAAAAATATTTTGTCTCTGTTATGAAGAATGGATTGCGGATTCTAACAGCTTGTGTTTATTAGATATATAATAAGAGCAGATGGTAAATTCCGGTCAAAAGATTTTATGAAATTTCTGCTTATCAATATTGTTTACATAAATAACAATTTAAAAGAGAAATTGTCTTCAAAGTAGTTTCTTCCCAATTGTTACTTGTTTATTATGGTTTTCAGGAGATATATATATATATATATATATATATATATATATAATATATATATATATATATATATATGTATATATATACATTTATATACATACATACATATATATATATATATATATATATATATATAAATTTACATTGAAAAATTTTCATTCTTACCTTAAATTTTCTGTACTTCAAAGCCAAATAAAATAGTAAAAGAAACCTAGGAACAAATATCCAATTTTTTTTTCAGAATTCTTAAAAAATATTAACATAACTCAGTGAGTTAATTTTAAAATATATGTCTTCCGGAACTGCAGTAAAAGGGAAGCCTTTTGTTCCACTAGTAAAGAGAATGAAAATGTTTTTGATCGATTCTGATACGAATGAAATACATAATACTGCAAAAAAAAATGAATATATCTGCGGGATTTTTATGCCTAGATATTATTGATGTCTAAAATTTTAACTGTTTTTAACATGTGAGCTTTTACGCGGATTAATGAGGGAAACGAAATTAGCAAGCGAAGTAGAATTAAGATGCTAAACGAAGCGAGTTTCAAGTTAGGCTATATTAATTAATGCTAGCTGCCTTTGTAGAATGATATATAAATGACTCTATTTGTACAAGATACATTTTGTTCTATGGCAATAAAATACTGTAGCCTTAGTTTCAATCTACGTTAACCAAAACTGTGAGGCGGTAAATTTTCTTTTCGGTATGGATCTAACATTTACATAATTGGTGAATGTAATTGAAAATATATTCTCTGAGCTTAGTAAAGGTATTAAGCAAATCCAATCATATTTTCAATTTCATATATTGGATTTTGCTTAACAACTGTCATTAAATTTGGATTTAATTCCAAATTGTACATATTTAGAATAATTTTAGAAACTCGGAATCAATTGAAGGCCATTAAGAATAAAAAAAATATCTTTCTTGGATTTAAAATAAATACGGATTTAAAATTAATTAAAAGTTAGTTGAATATTTTCTTACTAAAACTCAAATATCGATTAATATATTAGTGGGTACTTGATATTAATATACAAGTGATTAGATATAACGTGAAAAATATCGTAGCGGAAATTACATGCATATCCTTTTAAATAATTAACTCAATGTGTATTAAACAAATTTAAATTTCTGCATCCGACAAGAATCATCATCATAAGTATATTTTTATTTGTTTTCTTCATTTCTCATATCAAATGGAAGATTTTATAAATAGAGATAATCCACAAATATTTTTTTAATACTTTAAAACTTTATGTCATTTAAATATGTTTGGTTTCTAAAACAAACTTGTATTTATTATTGCCGTACGTTAAATTTAATTTCATACAATTTAAGAAGAAAACAACATAATAATTAAAATATTTAGTTACGGCTACAATTTTAAGCTTCTCCCATTAGCTTACAAATTAATACATTAAAACAGTTCGTTGAGAATGATTTATTGAGATGTATGCCATATGAAAGTGGTTGTTTAAAAAAAACTATAATGACTAATTGGTGCCTTGTATTTGTATATTAGATTAAAAAAAACAGGCGCAATTTAATTTGAGTAGCACAAGCCTTATATATATAATCAGAGTAATTTATCATTTTGGTTTGAATACAACTTAGTTTGTATTTTGGGCCAAAGATAATAAACAGCTTGTACACAGATCTATCCATTAGCACTTATTAAAAATGTAAAAAAAATTATATTACTACATTAAAGCTATTGCAAAATTAGAAACAGTTATGCCCGTAAGTCGTCAAATCAATTGTATTATTTACCATAGTATAATAATGTGGTTCATGTCTCAAGTTGATCCTGACATTTTGGCAAAAGGACAAAACATACGACTTGCACGGAAGATCCTGAAGTTGAAGCAGTTTAGCAGTTACTAGATTTATTACAATCAATGCCACGTTGATACTTCTGTGCAGTAACAGAGCCAACAGCTTCGTTTCGGGAATTTTAATATACTCATGGCGTCCAACGCCAATTATCGGTTATTTATTTTGTTCACAATCGTTTGTTATACGTAGTATTTTCTAGATCTTATGCAATGAAAAGTTTTGGGCTAATGTACGTAAGTATTGATCGAACGTATTACAAATAAAGGCAATCCTCATTTGTTGTAAATTTAATTATTCCCTATTTCTTTATAATTTTTCTTTTGATAAATATATTTTCCTAATGAATAATATTATAAATAATTTATTGAGATGTATGCTATATGCAAGTGTTGTTTAACAAAACTATCATGAATAATTATTTTTCTCGATAATGGTGTCTTGCATTTTTATATTAGATTAAAAAAATAACAGGAGCAATTTAATTTGAGTAGCACCAGCCTCATACATATCCTAAATTAATTTATCATATCAATCATGCCGCCTTTGGTTTCCTTTATAAACGCCTTTCACCCCATATGATGTATGAGAAGTGAAGAATATATCAGTGAAATTTTAAGGGTAGATCCAATATACCTTTTAAATCTGCTCAACCCATGCACTTGTATACCGCTTTGATTGCCAATGTGAAAATTGTTGCCCCAAAAAAATGCATTTATATTTCGATTCTCTATTTTTGAGAGACATGCGTAATAAATGTAATAAATTCACTGCAACATCTATTGTCATGTTTTAGTAATAATTAATATTATTACTGAGTAAAAAATGGTGAGTTTTTTCCATATATTATAAAATATATTTTAAATTTAAAATGTTAACACGAATCATAAATTATTTTTCTGCCAATTTCGTAAAAATTTGTATAGCCATTGAGGTATAATTTAGAAACAAACATTCAAACACATCTTTCTTGTTTCGGCATTCCATGCGAGTGAAACCACAAGGGACGACCTGTCTTTTACATACTTTGTTATACAAAGTACACGTTTATGAATTAGTTGCTCTATTGTGGAGTTATCCGGTAAGTAAAAAACTGACGAATAATTTACCTTTTAATTAATGATATTACTAGCTCGACTCCACGGTTTTATCTGTACAGAATTATCTTAATTATACTGCGTCAGTCCTTCCCCCGCAACGCTTTCACTAAACGCCTCCACTCTTTTCGCCAAACGATATAAGCCATCGAATTCGGGTGTATATGGGTTCAAATACTCTGGAAGATCATTAAACGAATAAGATGTAATTTATCTACTTTTGTGGTTTTTAAGCACTGTTCCACGAATTCTCTACCTTTGCTCTCTTTAAACAGTATTCCCAGAACTTTCATTAATCTGTGCCTATGAATTGTAACATATTATCTTACTTATAGTACGGGCTTTTCAACGCAAACAATTTTTGAAATCGAATACTTGTAGATAAATATTCAAAGTAAATGAGCAAACGTTTCAGCTTTTATATTAATATATATTATAAGAAGCGAAATAAGTTGAAGATATTTTAAATGATGAAAACTCTTCGATTCGATTCTATAGAAACCAAATTCAGATACTCCCAATTAAGCTCGCACGTGCTTGAAATATATTTATATTATACCTTAGAGCTTATAAGTTATATTCTGTGTATACATGTAAAGAAATTCGTCATTTTAATTTGTGATGTATAATTAATTCACAGAACAGCTAAAGATTAAATACGAATAAACCGAGTTTGTCGGTTCAGCATAAATTTAATAATGTAGCAAATTTTAAATTTGATTTGCATGAGCCCCGGGCTTCAATTTTTATTAAATTATTGAGTATTCGTTCTATCACTTTTCCCTTATATAAGTCAGAATATTAATTCTAAATCAATTGTTTAACAAAATTGGCTTATTTTATAAACTTATTCCTAATAATTTTACAAATTTTGTAATTGACTAGGAAAAACACGAGAAAAAATACCTCATACCTTTAAAAAGCATTGTTACAGTTGTGTTCCGGGTATAGTCTAAAAGATTACCTTCTCTAACCTTAATGATTTAATATTTTGGTAGTAAGGGTGAAAAAACTTTGGTAGTAAGGGTTTACTACCAAAGTTTTTTCACGAGCGATGTCATTTGGCGAACGAAATGGAGTCCTTTTTTGCCAGCAGGGTGGAGGAAGAGAGGAAGCAGCATAACTAAAACAATTCTGTACAAATGGAGCCATGGTGCAGAGCTACTAATAATTTAAATCAAAAAGTATACTAATTTGTCAATTTTTTTTGGTACTTGATTATTCCGCAATCGATCAACTAATTTTATAAAAAATTTGTACTGTTTTTGTAATTTTGTACCATCATTCGCTTTACTCGTATTGGATACCGAAACAATAAAATATGTGCATTCAAAATGTTTGTCAATCATGTTTGAATGGATAGACAGATATTTATGAAATTTACATAAACATAACTTTGGATTCGTGTTAACATACATAATTATTTTAGTATAAAAACTGATAATATCTACAGAAAAACTTACGATTTTCACTCAAAATTAACATTCATTACAACAACATGACAATAGAAGTAGCAACATGTTTATTACATATATTACGCATGTATCTCAAGAGAACAAATTGAAATAAAACAGAAACATTGCCTTTTGAGACAATAATTTTGACATCTATAATCAATGCGATATACAAGGGCATGGGGTAGAGTAGATTTAAAAACTACGTTGGGTCTACCTTTAGAAATTCATTGAGATATTCTTCACTTTTCTCATATTATGTGGCATGTAAGATGTGTAGCAAGGAAACCAAAAGGGAAGTGATTATTGACTCTTTGTTTATTAAGTTCAATCTCAGAGTTTAGACAAAATTATTCTTTTTGTATATACAATTACTAACAAGTATTTAAGACAACTATACTACCGATATTTGGTTTCCTGCTGGTATGTATTAAGTAATTTTTCTAGGAAAAATTTTCTTGTAACTGTTATTGACAAACTTTTAGTGAAATATTTTCTGTTTAGATAATCTGCTTTAAATTGCTCCATCTTGTTATAAGTTATAATTTAAGCAATTATGTAAAATTAAACTTCAAGAAAAACTAAATTTTAAAGGAAAATGGGTACTTAATATTCAAAAGGTATTACAAATTCAGTAATATACTTGTTTACAAACTAAACAACTTTTTTGCTGCAAAAAAGTCCGTCCCAATGAAAAGTGCTTCCCAGCTTGATGAATAGCAACGGATATATTATTAGGAATTGAAAACTAAGAACAAGAATATGTCTAAATCTTTGTTTAAACTGACATAAACCTGCAGGGACAAAGAAAAGATAAGGTTAATATCCTGAATTTTGAATGTGACGGAAGAAGTGACAGAATGGATGAAGGTGAAACAAAGGCATATTTCAATCACTTAACATTCTCGTATAAAAGTCGCGGAGAAAATTTTTTTTCGAATATAGAAAACAATAAAAAGGAAAGACAAATGTTTTCCTCCTAATTTTTATTGTATAAAAGTTCTTTTTAATTGCACAAAAATGTCGCTCGTTCGTACTTAGTAATGTGTTTCGCTTACGATATATATACTATACTTATTTTTCCTAGTTTCCTGTTCGTTTGTCATTCTGCAATAAAACTTATTTATTTGTATCTCGAAGGTTATGTGATTACAAAGCTTCGTAGTCGACGATAATGGGGTGCTATTCTGGACCATTGAACTGGGTATAAGAAGGTAGTCAATATATGGTTTAAATTTTAATTATATTAACGCACTGGAATAAATAGAGATATTCAATATGACAGATTTATACGTGATTACATGTTTTATATACTAAACAAATTTAAACTCTAAAAAAGAGACTCTAAGATGTATCAGAGAAAAATACATTGTTTATTATCGTCACTATTTGTCTAAGGGGAAATATTATTTGGGAATTTAGTTAAATTGATTCAAACGGTATAAATTCCAAGTACACAACACCGCTAATTAATGACTGCTGCGGAATTTTCTTGTCGTTCACCTCATATGTAGCAATACTTAATTTTGCTTCGATAGACCTGTCCTATAACTTGCATTTTGCAAAATTTCTTTACGAGTACAATATATTTTTGTATTATATATATATATATATATATATATATATATATATATATATACACACACACACACACATATATATATATGTGTGTGTGTGTGTGTGTATTGAATGGTACGTAAATATCATTTTGCACAGCCTAAACATGTAATTGTAGATATTGATGACGAATTTTCTTTTAACTTGTTACTTTTATATTTACTATCTGTTGAAAAACAAAGATATAATCAAAATATAATTTAACTAAAATATTTATAGTGCCAGTTATTCTAGGGCACAAATGTAGCTTTAATTAGTACTTTGTTTGGGATCATATTTTCAAAAAATTACCAATTGTAATTGTTTTATAGCATGCTCTCAATGATCCTTTCTGTACCTATTACTATTAATATATGTACCTATTACTATTAATGCATATTAATCGTACTGGTATTTCCATATATATCATCTTACCTAAGAAATTAATAAAAGTGCCCATTTTACATGTAGATGATACCTAAATTCGGCTTAATCGCTAAAACAAACTAAAAATCACCATGAAAACTGACGAAAATTTTTCGGGTAGTTCATCTATTAAGAGCAAACCTAATCAAACAATGTTAATTTTTAATCTCATGTTATTTAATCTTTTACTGATTTCGACATACAAAATCACATACTAAAACATAATTTTAATGTTTATACGATGAATTGAAATACTGTTACGAAGCAGCTTGATTTTTTTTTAATAAGCGATGTCGTCCAACATTCATATTATTTTGTCCCAAATCCTTTATTTCTTGTTTTTGCTTTATTATGTGAATTTAATACTGGCTCAAAGGTAAACATTATCTTTGTTTTTGCCGTAGCATCATCTATTCTTCATTCATCAATCTTCATAATTCTATCGTTTTTAAGTTTTGGTATGCTAATTATATTTGACCTGGCCCACTTTTGCTTATGCGAATTATTTACAAATAAAAAAACCTGACAAGTACGAGTGGAATTTGCACTAAGAGGGACTCCCACTCCAATACATATTTAGGCATTTATAAACATTTAAAGATACATAATACTAAGCTCTCACCATTTTAATTTCTAGATCTAAAATATATTGCTGTTAAGTCTTTCACAGGCGCATTATTAAAAGAATATTTTTTTATCTGATAAAACTAGAAATTAACGATTTTTAGATTTTGTCTGTTACGTGTTACTTCAAAATTTTATGATTACAGCTCAAAGGAAAGTACGTTTTATTTATTCGCGAGTGTCAAAAAACGAAGCATATTTTTAAGGTTTATATTTATTGTGTTTACTTAAAAGCTGGATTTTTAAAGCTACAAGGGACTGTAGACTTATGTATTTGATCGACTTGATATCTCTACGCATTCCTGAGAAAAAGTGTCTTAACAGACAGACAGATAGAGAGACGGACAACAAAGTGTTGCTATAAGGGATACTTTTTTAAATGACATACAGTGCAAACAATTTTTATGTACACAAAATACTGCTGATGTGTGTTTAGCTTATTTTTGCAAAGATAAATTTTGTTATGACGAAATAGAACCGAGTTAGTTTCATTATTTTTTTATCGAAAGTACAAATATTATGCGATTTCCATTAAATATATACATATGATATTCCAATCTTTTGCACACCTGATTGAGATACAAAATTCGTCTTTAAATTTTTTTTTTAAAAGGTTCACTCAGAGTAAGCCAACAAGACACTAAACTTAGTCGTTTTGACTTTGAAAATATCTTTGATTATCTTTGAAAATAAAACCTACTATATATCTATCTACAACAATATAGCCTGCGATCAGTGACTCATTCATCATGAACTCATAAGGCTTATGGAGTAAGTACACACATAATAGATTTATGGAATAGGTGAAGCGTTTTCGAATTTACATCTTAAAAATAAACAAAATAAAAAAAAATCGAAGCCCTGCACGGACGGCTGCAGCGGCGGACAACGGCGGCGGGCGACGGTGGCGCGTGAATGACAGTAATATTTTTAATCGCTTCACAATTAAACCGCATTAGTACCTAAATTGCACTTATGCGAAACCAGGGCGGGTCGCTAGTATGAATATAAATAAACGTCGCGTGGCAATGGCTTTATATTAAAAAAATTACTCAAAAACACCAGAGGTTGGGTCAGTAGTATTTTTTTTGAAATACACCATCGAATCATTAACGTAGAGGTCACACTCCGTTCGACATCCAATAAATCGTTTGAGGTGAATCTTTCTCTATTCGAACGAGATAATAGAATGCATGTGGTTTACTGACAAACAAACATACTACATGCATCTCGTGTATCAGGTGATAGAGGCAGATTCAATCGCCGCTGCGCTAAATCAATTCACGTCCTCAGCTTTTCACTTCTCGATCAGTCTGCTACTCGATCCGTAGCAGTGGTATGTGTATGTCGCTGTTCGTATAAGCTCTTTCAGTTGCAAATTTCTTTCACAAAAAACATATGTATAATAATGTAATATTACATAAAATAGTAAGTTTCTTGTGTCTTTAGAATTTAGTTTTCCAAGATTTAAATAAATCAAATTGATTTTCTACATGCAGATATCCGTCTGTCTATCGTAAAGCTACATATTTACAATGAAAAAAATTATTAGAGCTTCAAAATTTTCCAGTCGGCAAAAATTTTTCCATACAAATTGTTTTCCTCGAAGTTTATTTTACGTTATTACTTAAATTATAACTTATAAAAAGATGGAGAAATTTAAAGCAGATTTATCTGAAAAGAGAGATTATTTCATGAAAAGTTTTTTAATGACACACAGTTACAAGAAAATTTTTCGTAATAAAAACAAATTAGCGGGGGATCAAACATCGATATTTACGTTGTTTTAAGTAGTTGATAGTAATTTTACATAGTAAAGAATGATTTTATTTACACTCGATATTGAAAATATGTATTTTTCATAATGAATCCGATAAATTAGTTTGAAATTACTTCAAAATAATTTTTCGGAGGATGGTTAAAAAGGTAATTTTTAATTATTTAACTCATTTTAAATATCGCATACTATATTAAAGGATAAACTTTAAATTATATTACTTCTAAATATTCTGTATATTTTAATAAATCTTCAACACTTTGTTAACTTAATTCAAAAATATTTCCAAACCATCCTTTTGAATACTTATATTGAATTAATGCCCTACAATATAAGTTATATGGAAAAGGAAAATTTACTAAGTAAGATAACAAAATTAATTTAATGTTTAATTTTAAGCAAGATCTTTTAACACGTTTCCTAAAATCTGCATAATCGTATGCTTTATCACAAATTTATTTGAAAATCATAGACATAAAATTCCTATTATAAGAATTAAGATATAAGAAAATAATTGACCATGTTATGTGAACGGAAAAAATACATCATATCATAATTTTTATTCTTGTTTTTAGTTTCATTGGGAAGAGAAAACAAAACCGTTACACGATGTCTTAGAACCCTGTTTGTCCATCTGTCACAGCTGTTTTTCTTCGAAACCGCTTGACGCATATGCTCGAAATTTGCCGTAATAATTATATATATTAACTTGCACATATTTGATACTCAAAAACATAAAAAAACTAAACTTAGTCGTTTTGACTTTGAAAATATCTTTGATTATCTTTGAAAATAAAACCTACTATATATCTATCTACAACAATATAGCCTGCGATCAGTGACTCATTCATCATGAACTCATAAGGCTTATGGAGTAAGTACACACATAATAGAAATTTGCCGTAATAATTATATATATTAACTTGCACATATTTGATACTCAAAAACATAAAAAAATTTAAGGAGCCACATTAATTAATCGAATTTTCTTTAATTCCATACACACTATGGGTTATTGTTTTAAAGAGTTAACAATAACGTTAACAAAATATTGAATATATTTTGCGTTAATTTTGTAGAAATTCATTATTCACAATTATATGAAACTAAGTGATGTAGTATTATTTCTACTTTCTTTAATTTCTTTACCATGACCTAGGTTTCGTTGTATTACAGCATCTTCAGGTGGGATATTAGCGAATCTTCGCTAATATCCCACCCGAAGATGTTGTAATACAACGAAACCTAGGTCGTGGTAAAGAAATTAAAGAAAGTAGAAATAATACTACATCACGTAGTTTTATTTAATTGTGGTTAACAAAATACTCAAAAATATTCTTTTATTAATTTTTTAAGTACAAATTCGGAGATATATTGAAAAATAAGCAAAGGACTATAGTCTCTCGCTTTTTTCTAAAAGTGCTCAATCTTAAATTATATAACAATTTTTTTTTCGAAGTCTAGGAATAAGTTGTAGAAGAACCATAGCGATTATGCTAGATTTTGTATTTTTTTAACACGCATCATCCATTTAAGCCTGTAAAAAATTTGGAACGCGAATTTGAGTTTTGTGAAAAATTAATATTTATAAATAGCTTAATAGAAATACTATTTAACCATAACTACTTGTAAGTGCCTAAATGTCTATGGAAACCTCGTAACGAAAATTATACTCATTCGAGCTAAGTCTTTTAGTAATATATTCATATGCTTAATTATTATTTCCAATAATGCGTTTTTTTTTCGTTTAAAATTTAATTCTAAGGTAGCAGTTCTTACATATCCCTTTGAACATATACTGTTCGTTATTTTCTATTTACAGTTCCGTTTTTTCTCATGCGCACATATTTAAATATACTAACACGCAATTAAATTTTGCTTTATTTGCATTACATTCAAAACTGCATTAAGTAATATAAGTTAAAGTGTGACATATATTTTATATCCCCTTTGCAATATTGATTAGTTTTAGGTTATGTATTTACAAAGATTACTATTTAATAAGAATAAAAAATATTTTAAAATTCAACATACACGTAAAATAATACGACCTAAATCAAATTCCTGTCACAATTCATTGCATAGCCTTGTCGAAGACGTTGTTACCAATGCACGTGTTAAATTTAAATATTAACGTCAACGGGCTAAGTATCGAACGTAGTCACGTAGCGCGTTCTACGTGAATTTTCGCTACGTTTGACGTTTACGTAGTATGCGGTATCTACGGCGTCTAACGATACCAGAGCGTCCATTCGCCTTACTCCTTCTTTGATACTATATGCTACTTCCTTAGGCGGCTTGTATCGTCCCGTTTGAATTACCAAAATAGTGGTATTGTTGATGACGATTGTTATCGATTTTCCGTATACGGTTAGAATCACCTTTGTATTTCGGGGTTTTATTAATTCGACATTCGTTTTAAATTTATCTATATGCTCATAATACCTATTTATTAATTTAAATACATATCTAACTTAAAAGAAAACTTACGGTTAGAAAAAATGAGTAAGGAGTGAAAGTGTTTTGTGAAGGTTTTATTAATAAATAATTTTATGACAAATATATTCCTGAAAGCTCTATGTAATATAATGAATATGACAAATATAACACGATATCACTTATACACGAAAATTAATGTACTTAAAAAGAAGTTGGAAAATTAGTAGCAATCCGAGACGTTAGGTTTAATAAATATTTTTGACTATTGAAAGCAATTAAGAGCCCCGTCACTGCTCTATAGCACAAATGTTGTAGGTAGTATTATAAAAACTTTCATGATTTGACTGCTAAATATCATCAATATTATGATTTAATTTATCGTTACCCTCTGGAGCAGCTCTTTAGAGTTTCACCTAATAATATACAATTAAATTAACAAAAATACCACTTATATTGCACGCCCCTATAAAAAAGCAAAACTATATTTGGACAAATAAAGCCAGATCCACATTTCTAGCATCTTGATATATCTTGGTTAGGCATATTGTATCGAGTATTTTATCCTAAGCATGGACGCCCATTGTTGGCCATGTCGTATAACTAACTGTATAGTGTCAAAAACATACTTAACCGATATCATGTCATATCAGCGTACCGGCACAAAGTTATTTAATGGGGAGACTACAAAATTTCCTCCAACCTTCGTATCTTTTACTTCAGTTCTCACGTTAAGCCTGTATTTCAGTACATTGTCACATCTCATTTGGTTCAGCTATGTCATACTATGTGATTGCTCAGAATTTAATGGTGAAATGTGCTTGTTTTATCTTGATTAGTATTCTTTTAAAAATAATAAAAACAGATATAAATTACATTGGTGGGAACTACAAACGTTTAGAAATTGTAACCAATATGGTGAAAAATAATTGCCGCGAGGTTTACAATTTGAACATACCAGAGGACACGCAAAACTTCATTTGCATGTCGCCAATTAATTTGGATTATTTATTAAAGGGGACTTGTCCAATGATTTGAAAGGCTGTTACTAGATTTAGAAAGGAAATCCCATTAAAAAATAAACTTTGAATCACTCTGAATTTTAGCAAACGGGGATTGCTTCACAAGTTTACAATACACATTCTAAGTGTCAAAGCAAGCAATAATTCAAATGGTTCCAGACTCTTTCAAGCTATTTTCGATGGATTAAAAGACAAGATGAATGTAAGATATGTTTTACATATTATTACAAGACTTAAAAACTGTCTTAACCTGAATAGTTCATAAATGTGAAAAAGTTAAACATTAAGTATGAAAAAGTTTCACAGCTTTTATGTTGCTCACAATATGTAACAAATAATTTGTTTGTTGTTTTGCATTCAAAAATTTCAACTGAAACCTTATTAATTCCATAAAATCATCAGTATACGTTGAGTTTGTGTCATAAACCACCGATAATGTTAGATGCATAGAATTCGCTACAAACTGATTTGACGATGGATACTCAGGCGTTGGCGTATGACTGTATTACGATTGAAAGAGCTCCGTTGATACCAGATGTTCAGAATTTCCAAAATTATGGATTGGCAGAGGAGTCTCAAGTGTTCACTTCTACTTTCCATTATCGGTACAATATACTTGTTATGAATTTGGTTTTTCAAAGGTAAGGAAGGCTCTTTCCTCGTAAGTTTTAAATTGGATACCAAATAATAGGCGTACATTTAATAATGCTTGGATGTGACGGTAGAAGACAAAAAAGTATAAATGGGGACATAAGTTATAGCCTTTGTTGACGACCTTATCAATTGCAAATCTTAACTCAAAATTGACTTAACACTATATGTAACAAATCATAGTATTCGACGTAATTTTATGGCTGATAGTGTATTTCCTTTCAACATGGTTGTTTAAAGGAAACACATCATAAAAATTAGGCCAACATGACACAGAATTGATAATAGGTACATTAAAATATTAGCTATCAAGTGCTCGGTGGGCTGTCAAAAATGTGTTTAGTAATTTGTCCGGTGTCTTTAGTATTTTAAGAAAACCGATGACCATACGCCATCTTCATAATTGATTATATGCCATCTTCATAATTGTCTACAGAAGAGCCCAAATTCTGTAAAAAAATACACGCCAAGAGGCATATTTGTCTCGCCGACACAGGAGATAAGGAAAACACTATCACTATTAATTCATTCGGTCACAATATTATAGCACTAAACTAAATAATCTAATTAGATACTTAAGGTGACTAAACTCACTTTACTTGAAACCAACCGCATCTGCAACAAAAAGCCCTTGTTAGTAATAAGTGCATTTTATACGAAAACGCGGCAAGTGCTTCCGCTATCCTTATTCGAAATTTTTAAATTGCCTATCCTGGCCTAAAATCCAGCGCACGTCAATGACTTTAGTGACAGATATAGAAGCCGCACAAGTGGGTTAAAGCTTTAATCGCGTCAAAATTTGGGAAATTTTGACATATTTACTTTACTTCATGGTTGCGCGGGTGAATGCATTTTGACATATTTACTTCCCTTCATGATTGCGCGGGTGAATGCAAAGACTATGAAAAAATATTAAATTAAATGAAATAACCAACTTTGACCCGTAGTTTTAATTTAACCTTCTCCTTTTCTTCTCACCAAAGGTTCGCAAATAAACAATTAATCTTTTTATTAAATCTTCCAAGGGATATAGGGGTTCATCCCAAGTATCTTTTTTTAATAATTTGTTGTAGTAGTCTCGGTTACGGGGGTTCCACAAAACTTTTTGTTTTGTACGCATAAATCAGTTTTAAAACCCTTTCGTTATCCCAACTCATAGTTCACTCATAACAAGCTCTGGTGTGTTTGGCTGGATGAAATATATATGACAGTGGGCGGAACGTAGGTAATTATAACGTATTAAACATATTCACATCCAAACCTACTAAGATAGTGTAGCATCACCTTTGATGATCAGAGTAAACGTGAATAGAGATGTGGTATATCAAGTATCACATTACAATCTCGTATCGTGATACAGTACCAAAATACATCCATACTATCCATCAGATACATTTATCCGACTGGTGGCGATATAAAGTGTAGTGCGGGTCGAGACGTATTAGAAACAGTATCACAAAGGCGTATCACATGATCGCGTATCATTTTGAGGTCAAACTAGCAATCGTGATAAATGTTGGTGCTACGTGCACGATACATCAAGTTGCTAAAAATATGGACTAGGGCTTACAAAATTACTAATAGTCATTCCAGAAAAATAGGCAATTGTATGGCGGAAGCCGTAAAGTTATAATAATAGATCCGCACACGGACGGGTAATATTTTTTTTCTATTTCAATACAAAAATAGATTACAAAATTTGTTTATAAAAATATAAAAATTGATTACATTTTTTTTTAATTCACTAATGTGTTTGTTATCGATTACAGTTAACAAACGATGGCGAGCGGGTCTTTTTTGTTCGATTTTAACACCAATTTTGCATGATTTTTCTCTACGATATTTTTTTATTAAAAGAAAGGAAGTGAAAAAATTGGAATAAATTACATAAGCTACGTTGAAGTTTTAGAACTGACACATGAAATTTTAGAAAATGAAATTACCGATAAATTAAATTTAAAAGATGTGAATATTGATAACATTAAAATTTTAATAAAAATATTATAACATTTCAGATTAACTGACTGTGAAACACATTTGAGTCATAATATTTCATATTGACTTACTGTATAAAATAAGGGTTAACCAATGTGTGAATTACAATATTTTGAAAATACAGATTTTATACGTAAATATCAACTTCATATTTCAAGTCTAAGGATTTAAAAGTGTTCGAAAAGCATAAGTAAGAAACATGGAAATATTAATTTACTTCTGGAATTAGAACTAAAGTGAAGCTCATTTTATATTAATTATTTGTCTTTAGTTATACAAAGAGATAATTTGAACACTACAATTTAACTACTTACATGACTTATTCGTTAATATGACGTAATCAAATAAAACGCCCTTCCCATTTGAATGGTTAAATGATATGTACCTACATGTCACAAGTTAAACTACGTTACTACGATAACATAGTACATTTAATCTTATTAGTAAGACTTAAGGGCCCAACAGAATTGTTAAGAGCCGTCGAGGCCTTTATGTATTTTTAACTGAAACATCTGTTTGCTGAAATCGGGGAATGAAAATAGTCTAAGTTTAATGTCTGTTATGTTTTATCATTTAAATCTACATAACAAAGTAATTCACTTGCATCCGTTTATATACGGGGAAACGTTTTCCGTTGCTCAATTTATAATTTAACTAATTTTAAATTACCGCGGTGTATTTCTAAAAAATTTGAACAATTCAAGTCATGTCAGCGAAAATATTAAGGGAGGTGCAATATCCATGCGCGCAACCAGGCAATCTCGCATGTACGCTCGCATGCATGCACGCACGCACGCATGCAAGCACGCACGCACGCAAGCACGCACGCGCGCACACACGCACTGATGATGATGATGACGGGTCATAACACTTATAAAAATCCCTTTGTTAAAAGCACACCACTAATTTAAAAGGTTTATATATTACAGTATGTAATGCCAAGCAAACGGGCAAACATAGGTAAGAACTAGCTGTGCCCCACGATTTCACTCGCGTGAAATTTGGAATAACATTTTTTCTTTCTGATTTGTTGCTTTTAGCTATAAACTATTACTACACCAAATTTTATCTAAATACGTCCTATAGATTCTATGTGATTGACGCACAAAGTAACATATGGACAGAGAAAAAAAATTTTAAAATAAAGGTTTTCCGGCTTCTTTTATCATTCTATGCGCCAAATTTTCAAATTCATTATTTTCAAATATTTTCCTTGTACAGAATTTGCTCTATTACAATTATTATACGTATATATATCCCTTAGTATTTCCACACTGGAATATGTAAATTTTTCTTCGTGAAAATTAAATTTTTCATCAAATAATTCTTCAGTTTATTAGAAAATTTTTAAATAAGATTTTCAAATTTTGTTATGTTAAAAGAAAAACTTTACAAATAATATCAATTTCGTTCGAATTCCCATCTAAACCTCAATCAAATGTGTGGCGTAAAAAACATAAACTGTGGTTTTATAATTGTTTATAAGATTTGAAATTATAAATGCAAATTAATCCTATTTAAAAATTTTAATCAAATGTTAGAAATCCTAATATATTGAAAGTCCTTATATTTCCAAAATGGAATTTAAAATGGCAAAATATAAATGACATTTTTATTTAATTTGTAAGATCTTTTTAATCATTTCCATCGTCGATAACCGACCCTTTTGTCAACTGATAAAACCTAGGCCTATTATAGTCACTATATATCACGGCTGGAAATTCAGCAAAACATTTTGTTTTAAACGCCTCCAGATATGTATTTTCTTTCGATTAAAACTACAATGAAACTTCAGTTATTATTACCATTATTTTCTTATAAAGACATATATTTTTCTGGCTTCACTAAATAAGGATTAAATTAGAATGCCTCGCAGTCTGCGTTTTAATTTTATATTTCGTCCCAGAAAAAGATGACTATATTTATGTATCTAGATCACGTCTCAGCTAGATGAAAATACGTGGACGGCAAAATTTATGTATTATGTGCTTTCTTTTCAACATTTAATAATTCTAGCACTCTATTTCAACATAAGTCAAGATGTAAAACCTTACGTGCTAGTTGCCTTATGATGTATTCTGAATTTTCCTCCTGTCCTCATTACTAGACGTAATAACAATTTTATAAGTGCCTCTTCTTGTGCTAAACTTTGGAACAAAATTAATTTTGGCGTTTGAAATCTGTTTGTTAAATGAAGATAGTTTTTTATTGAATGTAACAGAGACCTAGTGACGAATTTAATAAAATTCTGAATAATTTTTAATACGATTTAAACTTAATTTAAATAACTAATACAAATATATTACAGGCAATTGTATGAAAGTTATAAAAGAAGATATACAAATTTAAAATGAATATGAATGTTAGATTATCACAGTAAAAATTTACAATAATAAAATTACGAATGTTCTGAGCAAAACGTGATGTCTTATGGTAAATAAGTTAAATAATCGTGTAACAAACTTAGTTTTTCTCAACTGCATCAAAATTTCTCCACATCAAATTTATGTCAACAAAGAGTTATGACACGAGAAGCTCTTTTCACAACAAAGGTAAAGATAATAGCTGAAGATAAAATATAAAAGGAGGATATTTTGAATTCTCGATAAATTTTCTAAGCAAAATCTAATTATAGTTCGAGTGCGTTGAAATTTGATTCAGTTATCAGTTTATTATAATATATGCTGATGTTCACTTGATGCGAAATTATTTATCTTTGTATTAGCTCGTAAAATTCATATTCAATAGCAACCGACTAAAAGGTAAATGTGACATGAATTAACACTTCATTATTTGGCTTTGCTAATATTGAAACACAGGTGGTGACTTAAAATATTTAAATTAACTCAAAGTGAACGGAACATATTTCGTTCAGGTCCTTATTAAGAACGAAAGGTTAATTAACTGAAATAATGTTTTATTAATGTTTTTCCACTTAAATCGCGAAGGTAATCTAAGATTCTAATATTAATATTGAAAAGAGGAAAATTTATAATTTTGGATGTAGGAGGTAATTTCCGAAACTACTTATTGAATTTCAAAAATTCTTTCAGGAAGACTTTTTGTGTGGACATTGTATGCATTTTATCCAGTTCAAATACAACTTAGATCGCAGTTTCAAATTAGAGAATAACTTTTCATCGGACAGCTTAAAATTAATAATTCACACCGACCGCACTCCACAACATCAATATAAAGCAAGATACAACTAACCTACAATAAACATAGTTGCAGTCTTATTAGGTGACGAAGAAAAAGAACCAAGGGATATAGAGATTTGTTGTAAAGCTTTGAATCTAAAAGGAGTATCCGAATTACGCCGTACTTACGGTGTATTTCAGATACCCTTCTTTCTTCTATTTTAATTTATAACAAAAAACATAAAAAAAATTGAATTTTATAGTCATATTTATTCAAAAAAGTAAATTTCTCCACTGATTACCTGCAGATATTTTAGAAAAATAATACTTAATATATACATTTAACTTTATTCATTTCGTACATTTAATTACCAATTTAAATTTCGACTGTTTTATTTTGACTTCTAAAACACGTAACATTATTTTAAGGAAAATTCGTTTTATATAATAGAGGAGTTCATTTATGCTACAGTCATAGTTACTTTTTAAATTTTGGATATAATTTTTAATATTGCGCCAGATTTAACAAAAAAAAAACGCAGCAATTTCACGCAGTAAGAAATTTTATATGTAGAAATTTTATAGATTTGAGTGTATACTTAAATCTATATAAACACATAAATGTTATATAGTGTTCCCAGTACATTGTTTTAAAATATTAACTTTATTTTTGACAGCTTCTTCAATTGATACTGCACACGATATATAAAATCGAATTCTTCGTTTGCCTCTTTAAAATTTCGATCTGATTTTTTATGTGTCACCTTCTATGTATATTTAGGCTAATGAGATTTATCATCAATTTCTACTTCAAAGAGTCTTTGAAAAGGTGAGCTATGATAAATTCGAACAACTTGCGTGAATATTTGCATGAAATGTGACATTATCGTTGGATCAAATGCCTTTATAGGTAATTGACAAAGTTCTCTTATCTGTGATCAACCATAATGAATGACTCCTCTATTGAGGCTGATTGCCACTCACCTTTGTAATATGGTGTATATTAATTTTATTACAAATAAATTTTTGTGTGAGATCAGTATTTTTTTAATTTAATCTAAAGTAAGGCAAAAGAAGGAATCACAAAATGAAAACCGCTTTAAGCATTTTACCTTATTCAGTTAAAGACAGAATGGGAATAATTTACAATCCTAATGGAATGTACATATTTATTGTCAAGTTACGTGAAGATAAATTGAGAAAAGAAGGAAAAACGTACATAAAGCCAAATTGCCTTTCAAAAATTATTCTGCTTAAAATAACGTGCTTCTTCTTTCCCATCTCCGTCCCATTCCGCTTTCCTTTTCGCTCCTGCTAGCGCTATATTTGATATACTGAAATTTGATATATCAACTTGCGGAGAAGAGAACTATAAGAAAAATGATTTGATGTGGAGGAAAACTAAAACAGCAATCGAGCAAGGAGAAGGGAGATCTAGAGACATAATCTAGGCTGAAGAAGTAATATAGCAGCATTTACAGACAGAGGAAAGGAAAACAAGAGAAATGGTCTGGGGTTCAAGGGGACTACAACTAAATTCTAGGAATGGGCATTTTTTTCATGAATATCCTTAAAAGCAAAGAGTAAAATATAAAATGGTCGGTTTAAGGTAGAGAAAGAAAAAGAGACATAGAAAGAGAGAGAGAGAGAGGCTGATCGTCATAAAAATATTTAATTTCAAGGTAACATTATCAGAATAAATTTATTCACCACTAGAAGAAAGTTTGCATTTCTGTTCGTAGCCCTCAAAAAACTATGGTCTTTTAAATATAATGGTCTCTTGAAATATTATAATGTTTGCAATTAATTTAGCATCAAATAATAACTGTTAGCATAAGCGTACTTCAGTTACTAAACGAAACGGTAGCCGTCCACATATTTTTTCGGAAATTAATTTTTGAAGCAGAGATCCCTGATGGGCATTTCCTATAGGATTTAATTAAGAAAAAGTGAAACGTTATGAATGCCGCGACGAAACGCTTCTCATTGGTTGAGCAGTGTATATTGTCGCCCATACGAGTAAGCAAGATGGAGTAAAAG
Source organism: Druceiella hillmani (assembly GCA_039881145.1). Taxonomy (NCBI): domain Eukaryota; kingdom Metazoa; phylum Arthropoda; class Insecta; order Lepidoptera; family Hepialidae; genus Druceiella; species Druceiella hillmani. The sequence continues at coordinate 9,132,694 of JAYKKI010000082.1, forward strand.
GTAACAAAATGCAACAACTTCTGTCTTAAAATGATCATCGATCGTCGATGCTCATTGGAAGTCTAAATGGTTTTCTCTGGAATCAAAGGTGAAAATGACCAGGTTATTTTTATACTTTGCAGTTTTATAGATTCGCCCTTGGAGGCAACCCAGCGTGTCCTGCGGTTTCGAGACGGAAGACATGAATAACATTTTGTTCCACTGCAGTAAGCTCGATGATGTGCATAGAGTTTTTTTAGAGAGCATAGGTCTTAACATTAGAGTTGAATCAAGTGGAGCTTTAGAATGTGGTATTTTCAGACACAGAAACTTGGTTGAGAATTGACCTATCTTTGAGGTGCTTAGGGCGTTCATGAAGTCCGTTCTTGAACTTGAAACGAGGGAGATCACAATGAATCAGAAGGGACAGTCTCTAACCTTGTTGGGTGGAATAGCTGAGGTGTGATCTTATGGGTTCTAGGAGGGATCTTGAGGCAATCCGGGTGGAAATGGCCGGAATAGCTTCGGTCCCAACTCCGGTTTCTTTAAATCTAGACAAAAGTGTGTTTGTGTGCGTTTGTATGTGTGTGTGTATATATGTGTGTGTTTAGTTGTTCGGATGAGAGAAGGTACGTGCTTTGGAATACACGCATGCGCATTTAATGGAAAAAATATATCATTAACTCACATGGACTTTTATTTGGTATACTTAACCTGTTTACCTACTTTTATTTTTTCTTCGATATTTTTTGTTGTGTGATGGATAATTCGAAAATGATTGCAAACATTTCGATATTCTATTACAATAATTAATAACTAAAAATTGAATTATATATGCAATTTTTAAAACCTTAGCTTCTCTCGAGTATTCCACTACATGTCTCTTTTCTTTATTTTTTTGGTAATATCATGCTTCAATTTGTTATTTTATGTTCTGGTAGAATAATCACTTTGTTGCGATTGTTTGCGCTAACCATTGCAGCCCTATAATTTTTTACATGAATGCTCAAAATATGTTAATTTTTTGTATAAGCGGTAAATTATTTAATTTTTTGTTAGAAGCTATGGAATGTTATTAAGCTTATAAAATGTAAATAACACATAATTTATTAGCCGGTTTTTTAAGTAAACTTGACTTTTTAAATATTTTCTATGTAAAGTATCCAATATTTTTAATTAGAAAATTTACAAAATAAATAACGACATTTCATTATGATTTGTCCATCTATTTAGATGCTGGACCATCATATCCACTATAGACCATCATTACACAAATACTAGCTTGTTCCTATGTGCGAGCACATACGTGCGAACGTTTGCGCCTACGCAAGCTTGGACGTACGCACGGTCTTACATGGCCATATATGTTTTCACAAGACAAGCGTACACATTTGCCAGGTGCGCGTACACATAACGCAGGCTCACAGTAACTAAAACAGTACATTTTGTCAATGAAATTATTATATATTTTTTAAATATCCTTCATACTTAGCTTTATATTTTACCTAACGTAAATACATATCAATTCCAAATTAACTAATAAAATATAATTCATTCGCAATATAAGAATCGCATTTCTTATATAATATATGAGAAATGCGATTCTTTTACCAAATGTCAAAGAATACGTCAAAAAAACTGCAAAAATATAGAAAAAATTATCTTGGACAACTATTATAATTATTTTGTAACAATTTTTTCAGATTTTGGAATAATAACGTGGTTTCGAACTAAATTGATTATATGAGAAACTGTTTAATGGACAAAATTTATGTTATTAATAAATAATATATTCTAAAATAATATTTCTTATTGCCTTAAATTTTGTAATATCGCTATTGACAAGGGATTAGTAAAAAAATATTAATCGACATGTCCGATTGTCTGTAAAATACATTTTATAAATAAAATAGGTCGTTAATATCACAGATCCACAAAATTTTATGCGCATTAATAAAATTTGAAGTAAAAAAATTAATTTAAAAAACACAAAAAAATCAGAATTCAAATGTTTCAGAAAACTATGAAATTTAGTTACGAAAATAAGCATATTTCAAGTTTAAATATTAATTTATTATTGATATTGGAATGAAAAAAAATAAGAGTGGAACTGTCGCCTTAAATTAATGACATATTTTTACTGAATATTCGTGGGCTAACGGCTGTCGCCGCAAATACACGGCACGAGTGTAACACGAGCCGAATTGCTCAAGCTAAGAGGTGAGCGTTTGAAGCAGCGGTTCTCGCTTGCTAGATCATACTCAAGTAATAACGGATCAACTGTACTGTTCGCACCGTCCGTTTTACTCACGACATGTACAGTATTGTTCCACGTTCTCTCCTCTGATAATTAGGCAGCTGCTGGACATTTTGGTATATGACTGTATGGTCGTTGATACCGATATTTAATGTAGTTTTTATCTGGAATTTTAGGCCTTGGCAAATTTGGTTCTGATTTTTTTGTTAAAACGAATTTCAAGATTGCAACAAAATTACCATAAATATTTTTTTTCATATCAGCTTCTAGTTAAATGAAATGGATCGACCACAGAAATGCTCACGGTTGATTCAAATTTCAAAAAAACTGTTCTGATAAATCATTTAAGCGTTTATCTCCAGGGTTGTATTAAAAAAATTATGAAAGAAAATAACGATCTGCAGTTCGGGGAGTATCATTTATTAATATTTGTAAAACATAATTTTTAATATTTACTAATTTTTAAATGAAACAATTCCATTGTTAAACATAGATTAAACTTCAATAAAATTTTATTTACTTTAACTAACTAAATATGTCAATTAAACTGAATTAATTGCTAAGTTGAATCAAGCTTGGTCTGGATTAGAGAAACTGAATTTCTGCGTACTAAATCTGTGAATGTAGGTGTGAAACTTCTGAATCTATGCCTACTGCACCTGTACGTGTACTGAATAGTGCGTCACGTATATATGGTTAAAATATTTCATAAAAATTACTTGATTAATTGAAAAATATAGTAATAAATTAAAATATAGTAATAATTGTCTTTGAAAATTTGACTGCTGAACTATCTGTAATACCGTCCGATATAAAGTTATAATTTTTACGCAATTCAAACATATTCCCTACCACTGCTTTTACAGATATAAAAGCAGGGCACAGATTTACGTAATATTATTACTCATCATTAAATTAACTATATACGTATTATCTAGTATTATTTTAAAAGATATAACACATTTTAAAAGACAAAATTATATTTGCAGGGCATTTAAATTACTTTTATTTAGTTTCTATGATACGTCAGATACCCATCTACATGACTTAAGTTGATCGAATAATTGCACTTAAACTAATGAGCCTACGTAGCTATGTTCATTTTTCTATAAATTTCCTCATATGTATTATTATCGTTAAAAGAATTAAGCGTAAGGTTTTAAATATTTTAAACAAGTTGTTAAGACTCATTTACTCAAAAAAGCTTATTATAATATTAATGATTATATAAACACAAAAGTGACTGGAGTCATCAGTCTAATAATAATTAATATAATATTATTAATATAATTTGTATACATATATATATATATATATATATATATATATATATATATATGTATATATATATATATATATATGTATATATATATATATATATATATATATATATATATATATATATATATATATAAAGAGCCGATTAACTGAGTGGGTTTGCAATATCTTTTAAAATTTAAAAAAAAACATTTAAAATCTCAACAATGGTTTTTGTAAGATAGCTGTGACATTAAGGTTGCACATTGGAATAACATTTCATAAAATGTACGGTTGATTACGTTAAACTCTCTATTTCGGTATTACTATGTAACTTTGTTAGATATATATACAGTTTTTTATAAAGAAACTTAAGTGATTTAAGAAATAATTTGTGGCTGTCAATAGACTATAAAAAATGGAGGATTCTTTTATTATCCATTATAAAACCGTACTATGACAAAAAAACAATAATCTTCATCATCTACTGGTGATAGGTAATATCGCAAATAAAAAATAGAAAATAAATGATAAAACTTGCGAAAAAAAAAGAAAACGCCAGGCATATTTTTCGCATATTTCTACATTTTTCTGTAATCCATTTCTATAAATTTACAATTTCAGTAAGGCATATTGTTTGTGTACTTCTATAAGTTAGACTTATAGTTTGGTAAAAAACAACACAAATAATTAAATTTAAATAAAAGAAATATTCTTTTAATTTAATTAGGACATACAGAGTGATATTTTATTTTTCGCCTTTAAAATGTTCATTCTAGCAAGTGCTTTTCATAACTTCGAAGGAGTTGCCTTGTTTTTTGGGTATCATGATTCGCATTGGTCTTGTTTGCCTCGCATTGTATAATGAGAGTTTTTTGTTTAGTCCCATTTATTTCTTCAGCTACGCTATATAAATATTGGAGTTAAGTAATTTTTAATGCTTTAATCTAAATGGAATAATGACGAACTTTTCATATACACGAATATAAAGTGATCATATCTCTCGAAGGCAATCGAATCGTTCAGTGGGTGCTCGAAGGTAAGCACGAAGCGGGTATAATATTCGGGTATAATATTAAATATATTTTTTTGATTGTTGGTTTTTATAGTTAACAAGAGTCATTTTATTCTAATAGATGAAACATTTTCATTTAAATATTTACTAAATTAATACTAGACGCTAGACACAATTTTGACTACCTTAAATAGAACAAAATTTGCTATCTGATGACAGTAAAATTTAACCGAATAAAAAAATATAACTTTAGTTACACAAAGTGCATGTTGGAGTTCAGTGGACTCCATCTATGCTGTTATTCATCGACGTGGCAATCACACGCATGCGTCCTTTCTTCCCTCTTAACGGCGTGCTCCGGAAGGTATTAGAAAATACGGTGGTATACTAAAAGAATGAAGGGTTAAAATGTATATATATACATATATATATATAAATATATATATATATATACACACACATACACACACACACACACTTATATATAAATATATATATATATATATATATATATATATATATATATACACAGATTGAAACCGTTAGCATATTCACTGAAATTACGGTACATATTCGGATGTATAGAAGATTTCGCGTGTTACATTTGTGCACAGTGGCGTTTCTTAGTCTAAATTATCTATTTATAAACTTGTGGTCATCCTGATTTTCTTAAAAGATTCTGGAGATATATTTTCAAGTAAATTAGACCCAGATACAAAGACTGTCAATATTTCTTTGGTTCCAGGTGTTTTATTTTTACGTTTTTTTAATTATTGGCTAGAGTAATAGCCAAATCTTTATTTTTTTATTATTTCATCTATATGGGTGTAATAATATCCATCTTCTTAATTAACCTTACGAACAAAGTGCCAATTTGTTTGTTTTGATGTTCGGCAACTGCCCTAAATATATTTAGATATATATCTAAAACATTTTCAATATTGATTGCCGTATGAAAATTCTCAATGAAAACCTTGTGTTTTAATTGTGATTTTTTCATAACAATATACGATCATCAAACAGCAGTTATTTTGATTTATATTCATTGGTAAACGTCGTGTGTTGAACAACTCTAACTTGTTTTTGTTCCAAAAATATGTAATGATTGGGGCATCTTATATAAGGTTTTATGAAGGAAGCTTAACTTTAGTGTGTGAAAGTGAATAAAAATGACTTATTTTCAAGTCCTGGTTCGTACTTTGGTTGTTTTTGATAATTTCCTTGATAAATTTTTGAAAAAACCATTCATTTAATAACTAAATAACTATTATCTAAAATAGCTGAACATACATAAACTAAAAAGAGGATTACCGATGATGATAAGGAATTGGCCTATCATGTTGGATGTAGCGTTATAATTAACTGCAAATAAAAGAATGTAAATGTAGCTTTTGAGGCGCAAAATTCATCTTTAACTGTTTGCAGTAACTTTTTATGCATTGTATTTTTAACATTGTTATTTGCGACGTGTGTCCATAAATTTCAAGTAATCTGATGAATAGATTTTAAAATTAAAACTTGAAAAAATACTTACGAATTCATTGGGAGTACACTCAACATTAAAAAAACCATTAGCTTTGATCCGATGTTTCTATTAAAATGAAGATGATACAAAAATTATAAGACAATTAAAAATAAATTTTATAGCAGAAATAATTATACTAAGAATTGGAAATAGCCAAGTATTTTAAGGTGTTCATTAGAAGAAATAGCAGGAAAAGAGAGATTCCTGTGCTCCGCAATAACTACATACACGATAATATGTCTCTACGCTTTGTCATATCTGATTACGTTAACATTTTTATCTACGACATCCCTGCGATTTTTTCAATAATTAAATCAAAATAAATTCTATTATCAGGTTAGTAGTATTCATTTCTACAATGTAGGTATGCAAAATTGCACAAATATTAGACGAGTAATTATGGTAAGAAAGTGAGACAAAAATAAAAATACTCACTTCCACATTTATAATAATAATTAGGGCTTGGATTTATGCTAAATAAAATATAATTCACATGTGTCATTTAAAAATGGTAAATCAGACAATCTGAAAAATGTAATAAAACTAGATTTATATTACGTATATAAATTCAAATATTGTATGGAAGAGAGAACATACAACCTTAAAAATGAAAATGAATTTTTTCATAAGTATTTACGTATTCTACAAGACACCTTTTTATTCTATCATAAAAGCGAAAACTTTATTGCAGTGTAATACATACTTTATATTAACGAATATTTAAAAAGAATTAAAGATAAGAGTTTTTCTTTGAATGAATAGAGAATTCCATCTTCTGTTTTTCACATTCACGAATAGAAATGAGAATAATGTTATAATAAAAACCGGGCGAAGCAATTCACTACGTACGTACGTACACGCAGTATGTGTAAGACATAGATACGCTAAAGTATCTTATTATAAAACTTCATAAGAAATCATAAATTCCCTCCCGTAAGTGAAAAATAACTAAGTGACAGGCATTATCCCATAACCCAACTGGGCCCAATAGTTTTTCTAGAATAACCCCAATAAAATAATATCTTTGAAGAGAACACTGAACACATTTTACGCAGTTTTTCTTATTAAAAGGCAAAGCAATGCCAGTATTTTAGTATTATAAATTAAAAAAATAGCAAATATTTCTTGAAATTCATGATAATTTTGAAAAAATAAAGACTATAAAATTTTACTTTAATGAGAAAGTTTAGACATACTTTTAATTGCATGTAATTTTTTTTTAAATTTCCTTCCTTTCGTCATTAAGGTAAATAAAGTTTAATTACAAATTTCAGCAAATAAATTTAAAACGAATAACAAACTGATGTTTTCGAGAAATATGGACTATATTTAACAATAAATCAATATACCTTGTTGATAAACTTAGTTTTTATTACCTGAGCTCAGGGGTCAATTGGCTGCAAAGTGCTATGTAATAGTAGGGGAGTGGATGATGCTAAATGAGTGTCATAGGGACCTACTGGATTTTGCAAATTAGATTGTAGGAATATAAAAAAAATATTTTAAACTACAGACTTTAGAAAATGTAAACAAATAATCGTATGGCAATACTAGTGCGTGTCAGATACTGATAGTGTGTATGTCCCATGTGTCTCTGATGACAGAAATATGTTAATTTGCCGGGTTGCAGGTAGGGGCAGCAGTACAAAAGTGTTAAAAATGGAAAAAAAATTACTCGGGCGTATAAGATATTCATAGAGGACGATGAGTGAACCCGAACAAAACTCTCATTCAAAAAACTAACGATTCGGACGTGATGCAAGCTCGCGGTGGCTTTTTGAAAATACAAAAAAAAAATCGCGGTAATAATCGAACGCGTCAGATTTTTATACAGACGGTTCAGCTCCATATCCTGGTGGTGCTGACTCATTATCTGACGATTACTTGGAGGGATTTTCTTAATCTGACAATTTGAAATAACATTTTTTTTCAACTTTTTTAAATTATTGAATGTGACAAATAAAATGTATGGGAAATAGCATGCAAATTGAAAAATAATAAATTTTGTTGTAATTTGTAAAACAAGTTTTATTATTGTATTTTATGCACACATAACTATATTTATTTTGATTATAATACATATGAACACATTATTGATTAGTAATAATTTTACCAAATTGAAAAAAAATTATTAAAATAAAATAAAAATATTAAAAATATGTTTTTTAAACTACATCTTCATCCATGGAATTATCATCATACAGCAAGTCTGGTTCGATTTAGTCATCAATTTAATTCACAGCTTGCATATCTTTAACAAGAAATCGTTAAGAAACTTGACAATATTTTTTTTAAATTTCGTGAAAAACGTGTTATTAAAGTATTTAAAAATAAATATACCTGAATCTTGGGTATCTCCTAGAATACCTGGTGTTATGTATACACATGGATATTTTGGTAATTAATCACCAACGTACCAAGTACCAAGCTTGTAATTTTGCATTTACGTTTGTCTATCCATAATTTGGCCTTGACATGTCGATAATATTTGATTTGTGTGCATTCTTCCATAGCATGCAATATATCTCGTTCTTAGTAAGTGTTATAGTAGCTCCGATGGGCATGGTGGCAAGTTACAAGCATCGTAATTATGTACGTTCAAACAGAAGGGCTGTAATGAATCTGACACCTGAAGCTTTCTATTCTGGTTTGATTGACATCATCTATTTTTTAAAAATATAGATTAAGAATAAGATTGCATGATGTTAAAACTTTGATCTATATTATAGTCATCTCATTCCAAATCTGCTAATTCTTTTAGAAAAATTTCCGCCTCCATGATAATTTTTAGAGGTCTTTTCTTGCCTAGTTTATAAAGTACCAGGTTGAAATCGCATTCTATTAACGCTTGAAAAGCTTGTAACGCTCAAAAAAGTATTGGGCCTAGTTTAACAGAAAGAGCGAAAACTTCGATATATCTGCGAGCATTACCTGCTCCAAAATCCAGCTATATTTTTACCGATCCTTGAAAATGTTCCATATTGGCCACCATGACAAAAAAACTATCTGTATCAGAGGTTCTGATTGTAATAGTGATAATGAAAGAAATACTGTTTTTATATCCGCTTCTTCGTGATCAGAACATAACAGTTCATTATCGATGGTTGGCGTTACTTCATTTTCGGTAACTAATTGGTATTCACAGCCAATCAGTTATTGATAAAAAACTTGACAAGAACTTCTTTGAATTTTATGTTTTTCAAATCATTCACAAAACATATTCTTTTCGTTTATTGAGGGCCGGAGATAAGAATATCCTTATCATTCAGACTACCATAAAAAAAGGACTCATAATTTTTAATCGAAGGTATGAAGTAGCGAACAAATACAATGTCTACTCGATTTGCTGAGTTATTAACAAGACGTTTAAAAATCTTCTTTGACACATATTCAAAAGTGCGCTGTATTCTTTTGAAAGTATTAAAAAAAAGCCATTTACAATTACACAATCTTGATATGTTGGCGGTTTAAAATTACAAAATGTTTAATGTTATGGTATTTTGTCCACAAAGCACTTACTTAATAATATTATCATTCGTCGTCGTAGCAGATATTAAATTCACAAAATTTAATTTATGAAACTTAAAATGCAAACAAACAAGCACGAGCGTGTATATATATTACCACGAATGCTGTGGTCAGCTGTGATTGCGTTCTGTGATTGTTTCCTTCCACTTCGGACGAGAGTATAGTGTGGGGAGGGTGTGAGAGGGCGAGAGATAGAGAAAGAGTGAAAGAGAGAGAGAGGCGCGGAGTGGGGAAAACATGCTTTACTGCAAGCGCTAAACTTTATTGTTCAAAGCGAGAGATTATATATTTCCCGATTATATATTTCTCGAGAATGTGGAGGTGATGCTTATTTTGGAAATTTGTAACCTTTTCACTCCTATACGTCACGCTCAAATCGTCAGATTATTGTACACTTTTTAGCATATAATTTACCCATAATATCTTAATCTGACGCGCTTGAATATTTCGACTTATCGATGTTTTTAATATTTTGAACGGCTGCCCTACACGCGCGGCCCTATATAGAGGGCATAGATATATGGAGGTAATTAATAGGGTGCAAGGTATCCTTCAAATGTTAATCTGCAGCGCTTGAATAAATCCTAAAATCCCCTATTTTGCTCCTCTACTCCAACTTTGATGTTAAATTATAATTTTTACCTTTTCTTTCCAAAAACACGACAATAGGGCGTCATTTAAATAGCTCATCGAAACTATCCGATTTTTAAAAATTAAATTGTATTACAACTTTTTTCAGCAGTTTTCAGATTATAACATTAAATATTAATATTAATTTATCAAGTTGTCTACTATCAACAATATTTTCAAATTTCATGACCTGCACTTTTCACCAGACTATCTATTTTTTCTTATTTTTTTTTCAAATACGTTGGCATCCTTAATATGTTGACATGTTTCTAAGAAATTGCCTAGGTTATTCTAAAAATTAGAATTTAAATATACATTCAAAAATAAAATTTGTGCCATTTTATGATATTTCAGTATTTTATACACTTCGTTGAAAATGAAAAATCTCCCCCATTAAAATGAAATGATTCTTTCCTTGGCTGCAGTTATTTAAATTAGTAACGATTATTTTCATTCCAATTATATTTAAATTAAATAATATCCCTAAATCTTTTTCACAAACATCAGTAAAAAATAGGACCGAAATTTATATTTGAAACACATACGAGTCTCCGATTCGATATCGAAGCTTTGATTTCGATTTTTATTAAATTGAAGGGCATGAAAATTATTATATTGCCTTACAGTTCCAACAGACCTTAACTTTCACAAGGATTTCTAACAGCTGTTTATTTCTTTTACATTTTTAGAGGTATTTAGACTAAAATTGAAAATTTCTACTGCCATTGTCATTCCAAAGCAGTGTTAAATTGGCTAAACAAGACAGTGACTCCTTTCAATTTATCAAAATAAAGTTAATAAAAACAATAGAACATTGGAAAATTTGTCTTTTATATAAACCAGTAATTAGTGCTAATCAAATAGCAATGTTTTATTTTGAGTTTAGCAAAATGTGTGTTTATAACGAGTTATCATATATCTTTATTATCGATAAAGTGGGATGTTATTCTAATTACAATTCTTATTATTTTTCAGATATTTATAAACACTATTCCTTGGCTCAAAAATATAAGTTATGTGTTGTTTTTCCCTTGCCTGTCCTTGATCGTTCTTAATTCAAATGCAGTTATTACGTTTGTAGCTCCAAAATGAAAATAATAAATTCTATCTGTATACCAGCATGTAACTTATTTGGTGGGATTTTTACAATACAATTTTGAAATTCATTATTTACAATTAAATGAAACTACGTGATGTAGTATTATTTCTACTTTCTTTAAGTTCTATACCACGACCTAGGTTTCGTTTTGTTTGCTTTGTGGGCTGTTCGAGTTGTTCTACTAGTCTTGATGTTCACGTGACTCGGTGTAAGATTACACTTTATGCACGTTTTGTTGAACCAAATGCTTTGTATCGTCTTCCTAAATTTAATTCGGGGTCGACGGTACAATATTGCCAATGTAGCCGCCAATGTATTTGAATCGCCAATGTATTTGAAAAGAGCCGATTTGGCTAATTGGCGATATTGTACCGTCGACTCCAAATTAAATTTCGGAGTCTACATTTACTTGCCTCGGCTGATTGAGGTTACGCAGTGACTATTGAGCTATATTTTGCAACTTCATAAATTGAGGGCATAAATATTATTGTCAAATAATTTTTTTATAAAAAAACTACAAGCAAACTTTTTATTGATAGTATTCGCTTATACAACATTCATTAGAGCATTCATGTCTTACCATACGAACTCAGACTAAAGCTATGTAAAAGCGATGAATTCTCTTCATTATACAAACTTTTGTTCTGAAAATGTCTTAATTTCCCTAAATCAGATCAAAAAAAAAACATAGTCCACAATTAGTGGTTTAATATTTTTGAATAACGACTGTCTTCAGCACGGCCGTTCCGCCGTTTGATGTGCAGTAATGAAAGTGATTCTAAGACTAAAAGCTAGGAGGAAATATTCTCAGAAGGCTTTGTTTGAACTGATACGGCTCTAAAGAAAAATAAACGAGCATCCAGCAAGTAGAAGTAAATAGACTGGTTTCTAAAAGTAGTAGAAATAGTGATGAAATTACTAAGGTAAGACAAAGCCGTGTTTTAATTATTTTACTTTTTTATCTAAGAGTAGTGAAAACAAAGCTGCATTATAAACATTAAGTGAGGAAAGGAATGGAAAGTTCGTCTCATAATTTTCCTTACATGAAAAGCTCTCTTAATTATTGTAGAGATGATTTAATTTCACTTTTTTAACGAACAATAATAAACAACAACACTAAAAACACTTACGACTTATGGTTAAGCTTATATATTTAAAATGACAACAGTTACAACAATGGTTTTTAAAAATAGCACCGATCTAATTATTGCAACGATTAATAGATATAAGACCTATAAGAGGCAAATTTCATCTAACCGACGTTTAAAGTAATATATTGAGGTAATTTTATTTTGTTATCTATGGGATAGTAACGCCATGTTTTCTTTTTATCGGAAATTGTTTGTTTAAGTCGTTTCGTGTCGAAATTTTAAAGGCAAGGTAATATATTATAATATTTAATCTGTATTATATTAATTTAAAATTCCTGTATAAAATTTGTGCTACACTTTCTAGTTTCACTGTTCGTCATATTTTTGGGTTATCTTTAACACCTCACAATAATTTGTTTATAATGGAATAAAAATATGGCAAAATCCTCCTTAAAAATTTCAAAAGAAGACAAGAAGTCTTTTAAGTAATTTCGGTGCTGCGTAGACTTTTTGTAGACTTTGCTGCTTATGTTACCTTAATTTTATTTCTTTTTGCTTAACAAGCTAAAGAAACTACCCGATAGTCATTATATATTTGATCTCACAAAGCGTGCTTAAATTTCTAATTTGACATTAAAACAATTTGATTTAACAATTTGATTTTTTCTTATGATTTAATTTTCATTCAAAACTAAATGAAACTACGTGATGTAGTATTATATCTACTTTATTTAAATTCTTTACCACCACCTACGTTTCGTTTTATGACAACATCTTCAGGTGGGCAATTTGTGATTGTTCACAAATTGCCCACCAGAAGATGTTGTAATACAACGAAACCTAGGTGGTGGTAAATAATTTAAATAAAGTAGAAATAATACTACATCACATAATTTAATTAAGTTCTCCTACGAGTTCTTGTAAAAATATTTGATTTATAGATTTGATATGTTGATTTGTAGATTTCCAAGCCCGCATCTGGATGCTTTGATGAATTTTTTCAGGAACCGAAATCCTAGATCGAAAAAATTATAGGAATAACATTACAACGGAAGGCCTTAAAAAGATCCTAATTTTAGCAATATGCCGTTCTTTTATTCGGCGTTCGAAATGCGGCAAAATTCATAATTTAGAAATTATATATTTTTTCCATTGATATATAAATAACAGAGAAACGGTGCAAATATTATAAGTACATATGCCTATTATTCGCACCAAATTGGGTTAAGGTGAACATAAAAAAACTCAATGTAAAACATTATATGCAATGTATAATTATGAAATGTAAGGTATAATCGTCAGTATAAATTTAAATTCGAAATATGAAGGTGTGGAGGGGCGCCCGCGCTGATGTTGCCTCGTCCAGAGGCGAAAGTGCAGTGCGTAGGTATAGAAGAAATTCAACATGGTGAAACCGCAAGGCGCTTTTATTGGCTGGTTTAATCGTTGTCTGTGCCTGCGTACAACGGCCTTTTTCACAGTGGCGCAGATATACTCCGCCCTTAGCAGCGCAGTAGGAACAAGGCAGACCCGATCGAGGGCACTTCGCTCGAAGCCGCTACTAGTCTTGAAAGCGGCCACTCTGCAAAGATCGTCCTAGTTGAGAAATACCTTGACGGCCCATTCCATTCTCCATTTAAGTAAATTTATTTGGTACTATTCCTATCTCAAAACTGATGCATCTTTTCCTTAGTCTCTTCCCTTAGTTTATTATTAACATATATGTGTGTAAAATTATTAACTAATGAGTATTTACGTAAGAAATGAATTTAATGTATTTACATATTCTCGAATGGGTTTTCGTATAATAAAGATTAGATTATTTTTATAATTATTTTAATTTAATAAATTGTTACTTTCCCTTTTTCTCTGAAATGTATATACTCAGGTTTTGTGTTCATGGTTTTACTGAAATTGTTCTCTAAATTCGGAAATCTAAATTTAGTATTACGGTTTGAATTACCTAATGTTTTGGATGACTCAGGCAGCGGTACACGAACTGGACATCACCATTAAAGCGGTTAGTTTCGCAATTAATGAATTTTTATTCATGTGTTTCATAAGTAATTGTGGTAGGTTTTGGAATAATTTTACTTATTTCTTTACTAAAATTACTCTAAATATTATTTGAATTGGTACCGCCGTCTACTGGTCCAACTACCAAATAACTATGTACCGAATTTTGTAAAGTTGGTGAATTTGGTCCTAATAGTTCATCGCATTTTGTTTTAGCAGTGATGAAGAATCAGTTAAAGAATTTGGCAAGTGGCCTTTAATTTTGGGAACTATCGAATATTTAACGTTAACATTATACAATTATTATCTATTTTTTATTATATTATGAATTATATATAAATATATATTTATATAGATATATATAAACATATATATATTTTTTCTTTTTTTATTTTATTACGTAAATTGAAGATTGCTGTGGGTACACAGCAATCTTCAATCAAATCGTTTTAAAAGTTGTCTTGTAGGAAGCCGTTTTTTGGACGTTAATATATATTACGTGGATAATGATCAACCTAATATATATTAGGTTGATCATTATCAGGGAGCTCAAGTTTTAAAAATTTGGGGCTATTTGCTTTTTTCTAATAAGTGATAAACAAACATTGAAATAATAATTGTCATATTTTAAAATATCAACGCTTTCTGAAATGTTCAATTTAAAATCGTTTATGCCTTGTTTACATTACAAACTGGTTTTGTATCAAGTGGAATAAAGCCCAGTTTGTTTTTAAAGTTCTCCGTTATGAAGGAAGACTGACTACCTGCAACAAGTAAGGCCCGAGCAATGAAAGGCTTATTATTTAAATTATCGTGTATTTCAACTAATGCTGTACCAAGAAGTACTTGCTTTTTGTGGCAAATTGAAGGTTTATCAGAAAAATACTGTACTGCTACGTTGTATTATGCGACGTCTCACACTGAGCATTATTTAAATGGAATTATGTGTTACGTTTATGTTCATATATTCGACAAGATTTGAGTACACAACATTGTAACGACTTATATCCCTTTCGAAGACAATTCAAATATACATTTAATTTAGATATATCAGTATTTCTTTTTTCAAGGTTCAAAGCTTTAAATTCATAACAATCAATAATGTTATGACCATCCTTACAATATCGACAAACATGTTTCTTGCGAGGGAATTTATTGTCAATTGATGATATTGAAAAATATTTTATAGTTTTATTTTGCTTCAATAATATTTTTATTAATTTTAGAATTGTTGTCTGCCCAATTGTTTCGGCTATTATTTTTACTGAAGTACAACGATTCAAGAATATCTGTGCAATTATGTAAGAACCTTTTGAAATCATTTAAAGAAAGATATTCCTTCGTGTTATATTTAATGTCTTCCCACTAGGAAAGCGTAAAATTATCTAATTTCTTCACTTGTCGGTAGAATGACTCAGTAAATTAAAAGAGCGTATTTTTTTGTAATTAGATCTGCAAGAAAACGAAGGATTCCATAATATTCATGCTTTAAAGTATCAATGCTAAATAATTATTTCAAATGATTATTTTTGAGTACGTTAACATTATTATATCGTTTAATAATGCTAACGTTTTTTTAACACATAGTGGGTGCGTTTTTGACCAATTGTTTTTCCTTTAAAAATTACCGTTTTAAGTGCAATGATACAACATACATTTTGGTCGAAACACTGACAACTATAATCATTACTTGAAAAACTTTAGTGAAATATTCATAATTTTCTGAATACTATAGTTGTTCATGCCACCGTGATGAGACGCGGACAGCAATTAATTCAACCAATCAAAGCGCAGCGCGGTTTTTTCGTGTTGAATTTCTTTTATACCCACGCACTGCACTACACTTTCGGTTCTAGACGATGCAACATAAGCGCGGGCGCGCCGCCATACCTTCACACATTAAATTTAAATTTATACCTACAATTATACCTTACATTTGAAAATAATACATTACATACATTATTGAGTTTCTTTATGTTCGTGCAAACCCTATTTGATGAACACGAGTCCACAGTTCCGGATTAATGAGGCTGATTTCATCAACTGAACAGCCTAAAAAAGAGGAATAACCTTTTCCTTCATTTCCTTTCCTTATTATACTTAATCTACATTATTGTGCAGCTCTCTCTGAATGCATTACATATTTGAAAGAAATAATTTCTTTGCACGTTTGTACCTCAAGAACAATTCAATTATCAAGGATACTACTTTTTAACTAATTAATCCTACTTTTTTTTTACTTTTGATTAATATCCATTTCCTTCATTAATTTAATATGTATTATATTTACTAAGCAACAGAATGATTACTTTTGTTACTTTGGATTATTAAATTCAATTATAATCCTAAATTTACTTTCAATTCGTTTAATAGTAATTATTCTTTGTGAGGCTTGGAACATATCATTACTATTTTAAATCTTTGCTATCTGTTATACCGCTGAATTATTTCAGGTAAGTTGCGTCGATCTACCCACCCTCGCGCTAATTGAATTTAAGTTGCGGTTCCTGACTTCGAGCGGCCTAGTTGATTGCTCACCGAGGAATTGGGTTCGATCTTATATTTATCATTATTTATTAAATTTTAACAGTAAATACGAATATATTAGACTATGTCTCATTAAACGAAGAAGAGAAAGGACTATTAATAGATTTAATTAGAATATGCGATAATATAAAGGGTCGATTAACTAAATTTAAAGAATACATTTCTATTGCAAATCCAATAATGCTTGAGGTGATATATACAAAATATATCACTTCAAGCGTTATCGGAATTGCAATTTTTTAAAAATAAGAAAAAAATTACTACCGTAGAACTGAGAATTTAATTCAGTTCGATCTCAGATTGATACCTTGGATTCCATTATTAACGAACAAGTTTCGTAACAAAATTTTATTGAAACAATTTTTGATAATTCGATGATTTTCGATATTATCCGTCCCTCAAAAAATTATTAATATGTCTTCCTGTGTTATTCAAAAAAATTATAACATGTCTCTTGAAATCCAATGTTCCAAAAATTTAGAAACTAGTACTGATTTATCTAAAATTAAAAAACCTAAATTTGATGGTCTTACATGGTTGGAATTCAGAGATACATTAAGTTATTTATTACTTAATTTAAACGAATCAACGCCGGCAATAAATACATTTCTTTGAGATTTATTTAAGATTTTCTAGGACCGAGAGAAGAAAATAAATATATTGAATTCACAGTTATTCATTATAAAATTGCTAAATAGTAAAAGAAAATTGTTAGCTAATTGTTAACATTGTTAAACGGAAAATGTATAATATGTACGTATAACAGTAAAATTCTGCTTATGTGCTGCATACTTTTTTCCATATTTTACACTTAATTTTTCTGTTTTGTATTAGAGATATTTCTGATCTATAAACATATTAAACTCTATTTGATTTCTAAATGTTGTATATTTCTTATTCCAGTCGCTGATAAAACTTAACCAGGAACGAAAAATATTAATTATTGTGTCTTGTATCATCTGTCTCTTTTGTATTCAGGTATCGCCTCCATCTAGATACACCATTTATACATAATATATACAAAGACAACGTAAAATAAAATTAAACTTAAAATTATAATTCTGCTAGATGACACCCATATAAAATTCACTTTTTGGATCAAAGACTGCCATTGTTTTGTTTGTGGAAAATATGATTCAGTTATCTGATCTGCAGAAAAAAATGACGTGATAAAATTAAAAGCTAAAATGAATACACATTTTGTCAAGTAGTTTAAGGAAGTGTATATCGGCTAACATTTTTCTATTACTTCATTCTTTATACTTCATATATTTTCATAAAAATATTTGGAAATTATATAAGATACCCTCGTGTTTTTCGTCTTCCTAACTGAATTGTGGTCCTTTTATTGGGTACATTGTCTCAGAATCATCAGTTATATTTCATTTACCTCTAAACCAAATACAACTATTCTGGTTACATATACGCAAATTTAATAATATTTTTTATATTTTTCTGATCATAAAATTGCTCAGTTGGTATACAAGTTTAACCAAGAATGATGCCTTCCGGGTATCCATTTAATTTTTAGTCCCGAATGTATCACAGTATTTTTAAATTATTACAATCTCCTTTAAACATATAACCATTTTTGTATGATGATATTTATTAGTTTAGGTCGGGACTAAATTAAGAGAAAATTTCTCATCGAAACATTATATTCTTTAAAATTAAATGAAACTACGGGATGTAGTATTATTTCTACTTTCTTTAATTTCTTTACCACGACCTAGGTTTCGTTGTATTACAACATCTTCACGTGGGATAAAAGCAAATATATTCAAGATATTATATTTTTAAAATAAATTCTTTAAAATTATTAATAACCGAAATATTCCACATACATTTTAATCGGTTTCAGTTTAATGATGAATATGATAGGACAAGACCAAAGTCTATAAACTATATGATTCTAAAAATTTAATTTTTTAAAATTATGCCGGGATTACCTAAAAATTTAGGGCTAAAATCTTCATTTTATTAACGTACATATGAATAATTTTATGAATAATTCTCACCAAAAATTCCAAGTTCTTGATTACCTACTTCTTTAATTGTATTATACTTAGAAAAACGACACGTAGTTTAAACGACGCGTTATGAATACTTACTACCATCTTCCCCTGTGGTTAGTGAAACACGAGTTAAAATTATTTAAGTTCCTAAATCGAAGCAAAACTTTGATGTTATGTTTTTTTCGTCTTTATTTCCTGCATTTTTTAAAATTGTGATCTACTAGAGATAACAAAAAAGGTTTGCAATATCAGAAAATGGAATTAACTAAAAAGTTAGGTATTTATTTAAAGTCTTCAAAAATACTCTCAGTGGCATCCTATGCATCGTTTTATTCGATGGAAATACAGAGAAATAGAGTCGGCCAATTTTTTCTTAGACGGTCTCCACGATACCTTTTTGGAGGCAAGCGCTGCATTTTCAGAGTCCGGGAATCGTTTTCCTCATAATTTATTTTAACCCTTGAGAATAAATGGAAATTACATGGTGCGAAGCCGTAGCTGTATGGCGGATGACCCACATCGCTATCTTTGATGTAATCAAATAATCAGTCTTTTATCTGATTGTGTGTGCACAAACGTCGTCGTGATGCATAATGATTTTATTAAGAGGGCATTGTCTGGGTTTTCTTATTTTACAAAACAATAAATGTGGAGTAAAACGTCCAATCAGCACTTTGCTTTTATTTTCTTTGTAGACAATTTTTCAAAAGAAAAATACTTACTGGGAAACCTAGCTCATAATTTCGGTTTCGTAATAGTATATTCAGCTTTCGTTACGTGAATAGATGCAGTAAACAGTATTAAAGTTGCCTTCGTCAAATTTATCTGATATTTATCGACACGAATCAATGCGACGGTATTTTTAAGTTTCGGCCAAATTATGGGATGGCCACCTAGTAAAAATAAGCTGACGCTTAAATGTTTGTGTAGACTTGTTAGCACTCACTAATTTTTAACAGAATCTAAAATTATCTGAATCTGTTAAACGTTTACCCTTTGTTATATATTTAAGAGTAAAAAAGAAACGATGTTTGTCTTCATCTTATGAATACGATTAGCCCTAACAGCCTTACTTCAATAGTTACAGTTATTTTTCACTTTCAGTAATATCTGTACCACTATAAATCATTTAAGTAAATAATATTTTGTGCATATTTACAGTTGAAAGGACTTTCACATGTCATTATCAATTTAAAAATTTCGTTGTTCTATTTTTTAAACATAGGATGGGTCAATACCCAAAAATGGCTCCTCTAACTAATTCAGTAAATATTTATTTATTTATTTGAAGTCAAATCAATTAATTATTTAATACTTATAAGTTATATAAGGCTGCTAACAGGCCAACAGGAATTTATTTGGACATTGCCATCCAACTAGCCCTAAGGCGTGTTCTAGGATGTCCGTATTATTGAACTAATGTAATTAAGTGCCGTCATCTTTCATTATAGTAATTATTATATATATTTTATAATACATCCATATACTAAAAATATATATACACATTACTACGTAATTATAAATGCATATACAGGAATATATACATATGCATACATACACACACACTTCTATTTTTACGTTCGGCATACTAAACCGTTATCTTGGAGTAAAATATTGCCATAGATAAAAACAAAATTGTATATAAAACAATATCCTTTACTAGGTATGGTGATGATACAATTGTTCCTGTAAACGATATGTATTTGTCAAAGAGCCAGCGGGTGACCCATATTTTAAATAAGTAATATGTAGAATTATTAATTTCCAGGAGATCACAAGTGCATATATTTGCAAATTTTAGGTGCAAGAAATACATAATGCCTATGCCTATAAATAGTCCTTGTACTCGTTAGCAACACGTCGCCATGGAGTTACGCTCGAGTTCTGTAGTTATGATGAACCGGTTTACTATAGACTTTATTTTTGTAAACGTGTATTATTAGCAAGGATCTAATAAATAATTTTCGAATGTCAAGTACCTGAAAGTCCATCAGTAATAAGTCAGTGGGATAGCAATATAGATTTTTATTGATAATTTTGATTAAAGCTTTTTGAGCTTTGAAGAGGAGTTAAATTAATGTTTTAGCTACTGCTTACCAAGTTATTATATCATAATTTAGTATTGATTGAGCCAGTCCACAATATTATAATATCGTAATAGTTTATATAAAATCTTTTATGTACATAAAGATTATCATTCACCGTCTATATTAAACTTAAGAATTCACAAGATTGAAGAGTTTTGTAGTCCACAACTGCAAATTCGCAAAACACTTTCTACATATTTAGTTAAAACATTCAACTATAGGGTAGAAAGTTTCAAAGTTTATAAATAAATTTTCCTGCGAAATAAAAATTGCCGCCATCAAAATTTATAAATTTTGCGAAACAAAATAATTAGCTTAGTTACAAAATACAAACTCGGTTTAAATTAAATTTTTTACCTTACAATCTTACCGTTTCAGAATCAATATTTTTACATATTTAATACAGGATAATGCAATATTAGTCACAAGTTTACTAGGGTTGGGTTGACAAAATAATGTTCAAAAAAGTCTTTATTGTGTCATGACAGAACTACAGTCAAAACTAATGTTAACCGGTAACATTCTTTAAAAATCAGATATATTCATGGCTTTATGAGTTTAAAACTTTGTTTATCAATGATATTTTTCCTATAGTTTTCACGTGGATGTATCCAGTAATTGTAATACCTTCGAATAAGTTGGGAAAATTAAAGTATCGCTATAAGGTGTTAGACAATTGTTGGTACTATTGTGATAATACTATAACTTGTCGGCATACATCCGACACTTGAATTATCTACGTTATTGCGATCATATGGCTTCTATTTTAAGAAGTTTATCCTTATTTTTTAAAGAACAAAACACACATGACACAAAATACGATACGGGTGCAACTGAAGAACTTGAAGGTAAAACCGTGTTATTACTAACAATATCAAGTTTCTTCTTGTTTCCGCGAACGTGACGAAACCAAAATGATAGTTTCCAGCAATTGTATTATGTTTGAACGCTAAGTATGTGGTAAATCCACATACGTGGCGTATTTAGTTTATATTTAATCGTTTGGTGTACTACGTGGCTTATTAGAATATGTACCATTGAAAGTTGTTGACAAGTGTAAGTAAATATTAATGAAACATAGTTTACTATTCTGAATTAAACAAATTCAATTTTATATCGAATTTCTTAAAATGTAGGGTTCTGTTTAGACGTTCTATATTGTTTCTTCAATAAACTTGCAGTTTCATTAAGGTTTATCTTAATGCTGCTAGTGGTGAGCGCTTTGAAATTTAAGATTAGATAGAACCAACAAGCACAATTTAATTTAAACAGCTTTTCAGGAAACTAAAACATAGTATAAAATATCTTATAAGACAAGGTAGACAAATATAAATTCCATAGAAATTTTTATCGACGATGCAAACGTTTATGTGGATTTATTTTTGGAGACAAAAACGCGGGTTTTCTTCTTCACAGCTCAAGATAAAGTGAATCACGTCACCATATTTTCCAAATTTCATTTTCATTGCATAAGTGCAATAACAACAAAGTGCCTAGCAACTCAATGCGTAATGTTTACAGAAATGTATAGTGATGTGAACTGTATATTTTAAATCGGGCAAAGGTCTTTACCACCAGAACATACAGACATCATTGGTACTAATATTCCAGACATAAATTATTTCTATGATGTATTTATTTGTTATAAGCTTTCTTTGTTCCTTCAAGTGGTTTCAAATAATAATTGTCAATAATTCTAATTTAATTACTCTAGTACGTATGCATATAACAGTAAAGCTAAAGTATTATTAAAATATTTACAAAAGAATAAAAAAGGTATTTAAAAAGACAACATTTGGAGCTACGTAATGATAGTAATAGAATGTAAAAATATTATTTTTGAAATGTTTGTTCGTTTTTTGTGAGTCTGTTTGTTAGTTCGCCCGTCATGGAGAAACAGCGAAATTGATTTCGATGAAATGTTTACTGATGGCTTCTGCCTAGGTAATAAATACATTATGTTTTTTCGCAGTGGATCAATAAAAAAGAAGGTATGGCTACTTGAGGTTTTATTATACGGTGCACGTTTATAAAAAAATAATTTCATGGATATTTCAGTAAACGCCTTTACTTGTATTAATCTTACCGTTAAATTAATATTTTTTAAAATGCGAAAGAAGTCGCAGACACAGCTAGTTAATGATAAATTGCACACCTCAGGGAATATAGTTTTTTATATTTAGAATATAGTAGAACCTAGTTTTATAAATTCACTTTTAAAGTGTATATAATGAACAAAGTTTCGTCGATAAAAATTTGAAATATCTCAATTAATAAATTACCATTTTAAATATAAAACATTTTAACGGATTTAGTTTATACTTAATCATTTATTATTAGTTTATACTTAATCAGTCTATACTTAATATTTTAGTATTAAAAAAATTCAGATGATCTTTTGTATTTGATACATGAAAGTTGACATAGTTTTTTGAATTTGGGAATATGCTAAGCATTCTTTTAAAACCAAATAAATTATTTATTGTTTATTGCAATTTATAATATAGATAGTATGAACAGCTCGAACAGTTAGTAAAAAAATGTCGTTAACACATAAAGTCTTCAAGACTACCTGGGGTAAAAGGCTTCTATGTTGCCATATATTTTGGAAATAAAATTGCTGTAGGTTTCCTCATGACCACACCTTTCAGAATAATTGGCTTAATTTTTTGAGTAGCTGTCACGTGAATAAACGTATTACTTAATACAGAGTTAAGGAAGATAGAATAACAGATAAAATAAATTAATGAAGAAATATGTTAAGTAAGAGTATTCGCGCTACGAGTGTTACGTGCGCGTTTAAGAATATACAAATATTTAAAAGTAAATAGTATTTCTATTTAATTATTTATAAATATTATTAACATTTATCAAATGTTGATAATGTTAATAATATTTGTAAACTATTTAAAAATAATATCAACATTTATCACCATTTGAGTAAATTGCCCAGTATATTATTCGCGGGGGTAAAATAATAGTAGATATAATAAAAATTAAGAATTACCAATAGGTTTCAGTATTAAATTAAGGTAAATTCCCAAGTGGATTAGTATATTAGCACTTTCAGAGATATAAGACTAAGACATCATTATAGACATTCGCCATAATATTTCTGGAATTATCTTGTATAGAATTCTAAGAAACAGTTTTGAAATTCTTATAACTTGATTTTTCTGTTGATGTTCCAAAGAATTAACAATTTTTTTCTAAAATACTTTATTTGTCTCCTTAAAAAGTTCTATAATAATATTTTTGCGTGTTTACTCTTAAAATACAAGCCAGTTAATACGCGTTTAAATTTTTACAACACAATTTTAGTTTAAAATGTATATGGAAATTTATAGCAATTTCTTCAGATTTATATATACATTTGTAACATATTTCAAAATGAGGCTGCCTATATAATTAAGATATGTGCGAAAAATCATTTACGGGGATTTAATAAAAGTATTAAATTTTTTTTTTAAATGATTATCTGCCCGATTGTTAATTTGTTGAAAACGCATAAACTACTGACTTAATTATGATGGAGTTTTTTGAAAAGCACAGGGGGACCCAAAGTAATATTTCAATTTAATATTAAATAGAAAACCCTATCAGGGTCTTAAGAAATTATTATATAGAATTATATTATTTTGCAACCATATCAATAATACGCATGGTACTATTTGCATTTTCACATTTTTTACACAGTTTCTAAAAACAGACACAAATCAACGTGAAAAAAATCCGGACATTGTAATTTTTGTAAAAATTTTAGTACACTCACCGGCTTGCATTCATTGAAAATAATATTGGTGTAACCCGAACGAATTTAACAGTTTCCATACATAAAATTGACTCACATGGAAACATTAAGCTGCATCGCCGATGCTCGACGCTCAAAATATTAGAGAACTGTTTTTTTTCAGTATCTACACTAATTGTTATATTGTCTTATCGAACACTTAGATGTGATGGTAATATAGCATAACCTATTTGTCACTGATTTGTGACTAAAATTGTGGAATTGTGAGGTTGGTTGTTGGTTGGTGTTGCTATTGTATAATCTCTGCATACCACATAAGCTATCACCATTTAAGATGTACCAACATACTACATCATAGTACTCGTGATTATTGTACTGATCTTAGCCAGGTATAATCGCAATCGATAGATGACATTTTGTTTCATATGCAAAGCGATATGTGCCTGCACAGTTAGTCCAGGATACAGGCCGATACAGTCTAATAAGTTAAAGTAAGTGTAAGCAATAGGGTGCAGGGATATAGTAAGGTGCGGGATAACAGAAGAGAAGCACCGGTGCATTACGAGGATTCTCTCTCATTTCTTCTTCTAGTCAATATTCTTTGTATTTGCTACCGGCCGCGGAATTGTTTAAGTTACTAATTGTAATGTGTTCATCCGTTACTTTTATTGCTAGGGAATAAGGTGAAAGAAAACGTTAATTTTAATTTAATTCTCTTATTTTGATAAGTATTGAAAAGAAACATCGTTTAATTTAATTCTCTTATTTTGATAACTATTGAAAACAAACAATGAAAAAAAATTAATTAATCAAAATTTTAAATTATCATATACACGAAGGATAATTTTTCTTTGCTACTTAATTTAGTAACCTCTGGGTAAATTCAGCTAATTACGCAATAATCTTACTTCGAAAGCGTGACGATTATATAAACAAAATGTTAAATATTGAAGTTCGGTTTGTCTTTTTCTTCGAGCGCAGATAGAATTCCTTTCAGGCAAGTCCTCAAGATGAATTGCTATCTTTATTTTGAAAATCTACTCATTCATCAATGACCCCAATTGCGTAGAGCTAAAGGAAAGTTTACGCGAAATTTTCTTTGACACCTTTTCCTTTTACAGTTACTTCAAACTTCCCTTATTTTTAAGAAGCAATATACAAATTGAGGAATTACGCAAATGCCTTTTAAATTCTCTCAATTTTCCGTCAAAAAAACAAAATTTCGAGACATTTTTTGTATTATTAGAAACATATTTTACGTTATTTAGATACCCTACTAATTCATATATGTTACTTGTAATTCAATCCAAAAATTTAAAAAATCAAATCCTAAAAATATATAATGTTTTACATAATTAAAAAGAGCAACATTTTATTTATAAATATTAATGTACATTGTCTTGAAATATAGAATAAATTTTTGGATAAACTTCTATCTTCAAAAAGTATTTCTATCTTTACTTTGCATTATGTAACATCTCCTACAAAATACTTTCTTTTTAAAAACATTTCCAAAAACTTTCACAGTAACAATAGCATAATTTTTCAATATAGTGCTGTTTATAGCACGATAATTTTTCCAAAAATATTATTTCAATTTTAAATGCAAATGCAGACAGCCAGCAATGAAATATAATAAATATTATCTGATAAAGGCAAGATTACCAGAAAATGGTGGCGCACCCAAATAAAAAACAAGATGGTCAGGAAATTATTGACTTAGTCACTAGGCAATCTAACAGCTTCCTGACCATTACAAAACTGTATTATTAGTGATGTACTCACGCAGCAAATATGTAAGTTAATTCAAGTTTTGTGTCATGGTACGTTCAATAGTCCAAATGCTTTTTAGACGCTAAGTCGTTGATTCAAATTAAAAAAAAAAACAAGTCTAGTAATAAAAGTCAAAAGCATAAAAATGCGTAAATCGTGAAATAATAAACTATGAGAATAATTTAAGTTAGTAAAAGCGTAAAAAGTTAAGGTAGTAACTGCGAAGTGAACTCAATCAATGAACGATAGAATATAAATGAATTATAGACTGATAGTTTCTTTCTATAACGTAAACAACCTAAAAGTGTACACAACGTAAACTAGAACAAGTAAAATTATGAATAATAGCTTGATTATACCATGCTACTTTTCATAATTTTATCACATATCTCTTAAATGATTTTTCAGTTATTTACTGTTATTCCTGTAATTTGAAATTGGTTTACTGTTATTATCAGGTATTATTCTAATAAATCCAAAACGCAAATTCAAGATACCAATAAAAAAACTTGTTAAATTTAAGTAGATTATTACACTCCATTTTCCTAATATAAAAACACTATTTTGTTTCGCTGGACCGGCGTTAAATATCAAGGGAAAAAAAGAAATAATATTCTTTCTAATTTTTTTGATTATATAAAAATCATAATTTTAGACATGTTCCCATGCAATTTTTTTAGAATGTTACATATTTATAAAATATTACGCACAGTAGTTTTTAGGAGAATTTGCATATTATAGTTATCAATATTTTTTCATAAAGCAAGTCTCGATATTTGAACATATTTTTTAGAATTCAGATGGCACCGCTTTATTTGAAACTTGTATACGTTACATGAAAAGTCTATTTCAAAGAATGGAAAGCATTAGCCTAGAATAAGAATTAGAAATTAATTAAAATAAGATGAAGATAATGACTATTAACCATACTGACGATTATTCGGCCAAAGTCAACAACTAGCAAATTGCGACCTGATTTTATCATAGGTCTGTGTTTGGGCACTAATTCCTAATGATGGCAGCCGCAATGATGAAATTAAAAGGTCTATTAAGGTTACTAGATCTGTTATGGAAAAACTAGAAAGATATGGAAGAACAGGAGCATTATATATTTTCCCCATTTTCCTCTAAGCCGCAGAGGTATGGTTACTACACAAAAGGAAGAGTAATATATAGACGGCCAAAAAATGTTCCGTTGAAGAAAAATGCTTGAAGCATCATGATATATTCAACGATTCAATATAAGGCAGCTTTTGTACAATATATACCAAGCCTTATCAGCAACACATTTATCGCTATGACCACGACCATTCTGCTAAGAATGTAAGGATTAAAAAGAAAAAAAAAGTTAATTGATTGTGTATTATTCGATATCCAATTTCGCCTGGAAATATTTTTTTCTGTGGGTAGTTTTTCTATTGTAATAATTTTAGCGATAAATTAAATAGGTCAACATGAATTTTGAGTCTGAGTTCTGTACCTCCGGTTTTGATTACTTATGCCTAACTAAAAAAAGAAAAAATATTTTTATCTATTAAAGTTTGCTTTTTTACTTACCAGAACGATATTTCAAATTTTATGAAAAAGCTCTATTTTTTAATTCAAATTATATTTAAAAGCAAACAAATTTTGAAATATATATTTTTATTAACTTTAATTATAAAAGACGGCATATATAAAACACAAAAATACAAAAAAAATTTAAAAATGAATAGTTTTGGTATTTTTTTGTATTCATGTCCGTTTCTTTGGTCAATTATTTTAAATCGTACTTGACCAAATTCCACTGTTTCAGCCGTGAAGCTAATATTTCTGCTTCAAGTTAAGTTAGGTTTAAATCTCTTACTGAGTCATTAAACTCTTCTGAATTAATGAGATGCGGTTCAACAAACGGTGATGTGATCACAAAATCGCTGCCTTTGCTATTAATAGATATTTGTGATAGCGGTAGTGGCTGCTCTTGTGCCTTCAGCTTTGGACTAGAAGGCAAAATTTTCACTGTGGGGTACTGGAGCAGACGTTGATGGTAGATTTGGTTACTGAATCTCTTTGGCATTTTTGCCAGCGCGACGCTTATATGGGCGTGGATTAACTATACAAAAATAGCAATCATTGATGTGATCAGCTGGCTCCCTTCATATTCTTGGTACTGCAAACTTCATACTTTTTTTCCTCCTGGATACCAGGCTGGAAAAAAATGAACATCATTCATTAACGAATGACACATTTAATGCATGTGTTAAAAATATATATAGGTATGTTTTCCTTAAAAATATGATGTATTTTCTTACCTTCTAAAATGTTTTTGCAGTTATTATATGAGAAATGAGGTGCCCATATTTTATCTTGATTTCGCATGGGTAAAATAAACTTCATAGACTTCACAAAGTTTTATATTTAATGTCAAACAAAATTTGTTGGCTCTCACTTTAGTGAATTTGACGCAAATATAGCAAAAAGAGTCCACGTCATTTTTACACTTTTTAGAAGACATTTTTAGGCCTGGCGACACATAAAATACGTTATTCCTTTGCAATGCTCATGCGCACACTACCGTGTAAGTCTGCCATCCCGCTTCACACCCACAGCCCCCGCTCACCCCTTTCATTTGCATTTTAAATGCAACGGCTCCTCAAAAAAACATGCCAAAACACCGTATATTTATTTTTCATTATATAAAGGTACAGAAGCAAACTTAATTTATTATTTATGGAGTTTCCGCTTAATTTTCGATGTATACAAACAGAAAATATTTACTAAATAACAGACACAAAAAAAAATTTGTTGATCTATGTTATTACTTACAGGTAATCAAATAATTCAAGACAAATTTATTTCGACAAGAAATTGAATTTATTAATTCAATAACAAATAATTATGAGAAAAATTCGCTTTATAAAATTCATTTCGACCGAAATAAGTTAGTTCCTTCGACTTGCTGTTGACAGCTATATTGTTTTAAAATAATTTTTTCTAATTACGTATTTATTTCTTGAAAATTCCAGATTAAACTTTCAGGTTTATTCAAAGCGTTGAGTATATGAAAGAATATAACATATATATGGTTCAACAGAAGCACAAAAGAACAAAAAACAATAGGTTACAAAAGCTGTAATAATGACAAAGAAAACAAGAGCTTATAACAATTAGAATAAATATAATTCGTTTCAGTGACCATCCGTAAAGTACTAAGCAATTCTGAAGTAGTCAAGGATGCAGAAAAAAATAAATTTCCAAGCTGAGTTCACCTCAGAATTCCACATTTAACAAAATGAATACGCGAAAAACAAGTGAATGTTGCAGAATAGTCATGCGTGTTCTATTCATCCTCTTACATAGCAATTGGGAGGGTGAAATGTTACTAGACTTATTATCGAGGGATTATCAATGTTATAATTTAGTAATTAAAAAAAATCTAATGATGAATTTCTCGTTCGAGTTGAAGGGAATTACATTCAATTATGCTCACTATAAATTTAGAAGGAAATAAATAAGGGTTTTGTACAGTTTGTATTACAAACATTTATTCAATTAATTATTCATATTTTATTCCAACATCAGGATATAAGTACTACTTCCTTAGTTTCAAAAACATTACGGACCAAGGAGTTAAACAAAACAGCGATAAACTTGACATCAGGAAAATCAAGAAAATGTCGCATGAAAAATCGTAGTACCTTATAAGATTTCTGAAAGGTTTCGATGACATGACGGTGAAGTGTGAGATGCTTATACATAATTACACCAATATCCTGCACAGATGACACTCTCGAGGATAATTTTGCCAAACTTATATATAAGGGTGGCAAAAGACATTCCTACCTCCAACAATTTGTCTTGTATAACATCTTTCTCGACTCAGTCAAATGCCTTTTTAAAATCAGGATAGGCTCTACATTCACATGAGAACCTTGGTGTATTATATACAGTTTTGAAACATTTTATCTACTCCTTATACCGAATATACAAATATGTAATTCCGATAGGAACCCACTAAATTTTAAATTTTCACAAAATTAGAAATTATTTACATTTAAAAAGATGGTCTTAAATTTACTAAAATATTCCAATTACAGTTTGTAATACAAAAGTGTTAGTAATTTTGTACTGTCGTGAGTTCATAAAATTAAATTTTGCCCCTTTAATCTTGATATGTTCTGTGTTTTAACATCTCAAAATACATCCAAGTTGACAATTGATAATTTATTAATTTTATTGTCTAATATAAATTACCGTCTATTACTCTTTATTCCATTTATATATTTATAATATTGAATAAAATATGTGTAAGAAAAGGTGTTGTTGCAAACATGAAATATTTAATTTACACCATTTGCTTTACATCCACGTTTACGTTCAAGATAGTAAACCACTGTATGAGCAATATAAATACGGTATCACACATTACAGTTAGATTATGTTTAATAGAGTGTTACATACCTGACTTGTTATATCTGGCTTTATATGTGGGCTAAATATACGGCTTACTTATATTGTTTTCTTGTAAAGTAAATTAGAGGCTACTTTTCGAGCCTCTGAATATGGCTGTAATGAGACGAGAAGATTATTAGTATGGATTTTGTTTAATGTCATTGTACTTTCAAATATGAAAAAAAATTTAATCATTGACATTGCTTAAAAATATGAGGGAAAACTTGCTGTTTGAGAATAGTTATAAGATAAATGTAACTAACATAATTAATGGAACTTTGGTTTTGTAGCGGAAATCATCGGTGGTAAAATTGTTAGTACTTTTTTACTAAACATTTCGGTTAGGATTTACTTGTAATTCTTTCATATATATTTAACATATCTTCAAAAACAGCAAACTTTAAATGTTTCCATATCATCCATTTGCATTATTGCTTCTTAGCCATAGTAAACTTTACCAAGGTAAACCGAGAATGTTTCCATACCATCTACTTGCATTATTGCTTCTTAGCCATAGTAAATTTTGCCAAGGTAAACGGATAATGTTTCCATACCATCCACAAGCATTATTGTCTCCATACTACCCATTTGCATGATTGCTTCTTAGCCGTAGTTTAATTTATGATATGTAATTTATGCGACTAAGTATATTTTAGTAGTTTGTTCTTAAATGAGAACTTTTTAAAGAATTAAAAGAATTTTTTATCTTTCTTACATTGGCCTATTTATCCTTTATTAAAAATTTCAGTCCAAATTTGTAGACATAACGTTACCGTAATTAAAATTTATTGTTTTTTTTAATTGGATGTAGTATTAAAACATACATTATTTGAACTCGGGTAATATAATGTAAAGACATTTCAGTCGTTTTTATATAATAAATTCAAGTACATTATTTTTGTTTTCCATAATTCATTTCCTATATTTCTTTCAACTTTCTTTTATTGCAACGTAACAGTTCGTATATATTCCGTTTAAATACGCATTATGTAATATTTTCTGGGCATAGCTCCGTTTTAAACAAAAAAATTATTATTTAGGACGAAAAGGGTGTGTTATATGAATATTATATCTTGAAAATCACACAATGTATTTTTAAAAATACTAACACAAGTTCTTATTATTTCTATTTGACTTTCCTATATTCGCATTAGACTCAAATTTCCATTAAAAAACATAAGTGAAAATATGACAAATCTTCCAAACGAATTTTCTTATTTAGCCTAATTTTCGTTTGAGTATTTTAATAAATTTACCATAAATATGAAATAATAGAAACTAAATTAACTTTACGACGCAAATCACAAAATATTCCCACAGAATGCATTGCCACCGATGCACGTGTTAAATTTAAATATTAACGTGAACAGTATCGAGCGGAGTCACGTCTCTCGTCCTACGTGTACGTTCGCTACGTTTGGCGTTCACGTAGTGTACGGCATCTACGACGCCTAACAATCCCAGCGCGTCCATTCGTCTTACTTCTTCTTGGATACAATGTGCTACATCGTTAGGTGGCTTGTGTCTGTCCGCTCGAATTACTTAAGGCTATAGTACTGTTGAAGACGAATGTTATCGATTTTTCGTATGCGAAAGAATTGAATTTTTGTTTCGGCGTTTTATTAATTCGAGACTTGGTTGAAATGAACTTATATGTACATTGACAAATAACAATTTTTAATGAAGTAAATACCTACTGTATCATTCACAGATGTAATAACGTCATGCATATTTAAATAATGTTTCACTTCACCATGTAAATATATATAAATATGTTACTTAGCAAATCATCGACAAATGTAACAAATATATGTTTTAAAAACAAAAGTAGTTTATTTCTGTAATTTGTGAGTTTCGACATACTTCTGACAAACCCAACTATATGGAATTTGGCAGGTTATTACTCGCAAACTAGTGGAGTTTAATTTTAATAATTTTCCTTTTAACTTCCTTATATATAATACTTTTGTGAACACAATTCGATGTTAAAAATTAGTCATTTCGTTCATAGGGATTGGGCACTTAACTGACAAAAACGACTATTTTAAAGCTATTTCGTAAACGGATCTCTGTATCGAAAAAGTATTTAAAATACACCTCTAAATTTTCCACACAACTATTCAACATTAACCTAATTGTTTATACAAGAAAAAACATTAACCCGACTTTACATGTAGTGAAGGTAATCTGTAAATTGTTTTAAAATATTTTTTTTACTAACCTTTTAGGTGTTATAAATATATTTAACTATACCAAACTTTATGGCACTAATAGTAATATGAGTGAAATTGCTGTGATTTACAGATAGTTATGGGAAACTGTAAGGATTACTAAGCAAGGAAAATTGGATAAGGGTACTAAAAACATATGGTTGGAAAATATCTGTTTAAAGGAAGTTTTTCTGTTTTGCATGATTTATTTTGTAACTAATTTTCTTACAAATGTAAACTGCACAAAATAATGGTTATTTATAAGACAATATGAATTTAAAAATGTTAAAGTGTCAAGTAACCCTTAAAATGATAACAAAACTAATACAAATCAGGTTTTTGACTAATTAGTTTTTGACTAATTAGATTAGAGCTTATTTAAATTGCTATTACATTTCAAACAGACGAATTTTAAGATATTAAAACTATTCCGGACATATCACTAATACGACATAAACAATGAGGATGTCATCGCGCCATCCGTTTAATGGTAGTATCTTATATATATATATGGTGCGAAAAGGATAACCTGCCTGTAAATAAGTAAATAAAATAAATCAACTTAAATATTAAGAAAAATAGGATATATTCAGCTCTTCAAAAAATTTCTGTTGCTACGGTTTGCTATTCTCACATGTCCTTCCGTTAACAGTAGTTAATATAAATAACTAAAAAGCACACAAATACACGCAATGCATGTGAAAATATTTCTCAAAACTTGAAACCTTTAATCATGTTTAAATAAATATTCATTTTGTGGGAGCAATGAAATAAATGTTCATCGTCAATAATTTACTTTAGAATTAATCTAAATAACAATATGCAAGGAAAAATGGTCAGATACAATTGGTTTACCCTTTCTTATATGTTGATTATACATACACTAATGCAGAAATGTCTTGGTCTTTACAGATTACGTAACAAAATTAAGGAAACAGAATAAAGGTTTAACATTTTCAAACATAGCTTTTTGGTTAAAGTTTTGAAATTGCTTTATTCAATTTAAAATTTTTGTAAAATTATCTAAGAAAAACATGTTAAAGATTAAATTTTATAGTTTTTGAATATTAAATTGCAACTTCAAAATTTTATTTAATTTGTTTTTTTTTAATTAGGATAAATTTATACTGGTTTTACGTACTAATTGACAAATGAAAGAACACTGGAAAATCGGTGGAATTTACAGTTTTAATGTTTATGATTGATATATTCATTTCATTATTTCAATGCTTAAAACTCTTTAAAAATAAACGATTGGTATTTAAAGAGCAGTTTTGAAAGCTAAATATAATTTATTCAAGAGTGGCCTTCTGAGAGCTTTGACTTTTTTAAATTTAAAAAAAAAACTTAAATTTTAACTTTATTGTCAAACACGTCACCGTTCTTATAACATTTACGAAATTGTGTACATTGCAAGGTTTGAAAATAAATAAGTTCCCTCAAACTATAAATCAAACTCAAATGTTCTTAGGTTTTTTAAACTAATCTCATAACGATACGATATCTGCATAAAATATTAAAGAATGATTAATCTAATTGTTTAATTTTTGCGCTTCAGCAATTTTTTCTAGGTTTTCATATTATATGAGCTACAATGTTAGAACGTGTATTATCGTATATCGGAATAAAACAATTTCTGATTAACTGATAGAAAAAACAAATTATATGGTATATAGAATTTTGTCTATGCCATGAGTAACAGTTTATTCACAACATGGAAGAAGTACCAGCGGTTTTCCAAAAAATCGTAGATTTCTGACCCTGATAATTTTCCGTTCAGCACTGAATGATAAATCTATCAGTTAAGCAGACGAGTGGCTTATTATGTTTCAGATGATAGTGTTACCCATTACAATACTAGACACAAAATATTCATTCATAGATTTTATAAGTTTAGTTTTGTAATTTGGTAAGAAGTTAATTTTCCTTAATCAACGTTGTTTAGTTTTGCTGATTGTGAATTGATGGCTTGTCGCTTCAAATTGCAAAATTGTGCGATAACATTATTTTCTTCAACCAATGGCCAAAGTTGTCTCTTGTCTTAGATCTTACTCCTTTTTCCCATGAACATTTTTATCTATTTACACCAAATGTAAACTCAGTTCAGTGAATCATCTCTTATTTCGAAGATTAATAACTTGTTTTTGATTATTACCGTCCCTCAAACGGAAAAAAAGACAAAATAATTCGATTTCTGTAAGTTGTCGATGAGCCGTAACTATTCATGTTGTTGTTCAAAACATAATAATAATTTGAAAGTTTTACTGAAATGCGTATTATTGAACGCAGCCAAACGTATATAGATAGATTTCGTTAGAAATTTATCGTTAATCTATTTTTCATTCGTTGAATTACGTTATTTTCTAAGGTTAAAATATTTTTTATTCAGAATAATATTATTAAGATAAAATTGTCAAATAAATTTGATTATTACTTTTCTTTTTAAACTGAAATGATCACCACTTTTTTGTTGATGTTGAAAATTGAAGTTGCAATTTGATGTCGAAAATTAAATCGTAAATCAATTCATCATAATAATTTAAGGAAATTTTTAAAATCCTGCCCTTTTATTCTTTACTTCACGTATTTACTTTTGTCAGTGTTTGTATTCTTAATTATTCATGTACTTTGCTTATGATGTAACTTCTCTTGTCATCTACCAGATTATACATTTTTAAAAACTTAGCCAATTTTTTAAAACAATTCTTGATTGGACTAGATGGCTGCTTTAATAAGTCCCCTATATGTACTGTACTTTAAAATTGCTAAACTATCAACAAATTGTGCATTATACATTCAAATGCTTTACAATTATCTATTACGTTTTGAATTTTCGTGGACAGACTATGTTATGACTGACTGAAAAAGAATGCTCATATAGCAATAAATTCACCTGATCTATATTTAAGTTGAAGTTTATGATGTCTTTCCTAATTAAACCGATTGGAATTACATTTTTCTTTAAAAATATTTCCTAAATTTAAAAAGAAAAGTTATAATTCTCAATTTTTTTCGGTTTCGCGATGAAAGCGGTTTCATTTTATTTTATTACCAATAATATATTCTATATAGGTAAAAGTCATCTTATACCCCGTTGAATTAGGTAAGCAAAAAATAAACCCCTTTAGATCTAATGTTCTGCTTAATTATTTATTTTCCTCCTCTCTTATTTAGCTCCCACGATGGACATTTACTCACTTAATTTATACTAGCAATAACATAGGTCTTTTGACTAACAGACTTTTTTAACAATATTTAAAATTAATGATACCCTTATAGAGTTGAATACTTATGCAAAAAATATATTAAAGTTATAAAAACCATCATATCATTATTTTAATAAATGTAACTCAGAATATATTTAAACATTTTAAGATTACTTTTAGAAATTTGAATTTAAGAAAAAGAGATAATCTGATTATATTGTAAGATTAAAGGTACGCTCAAACAAATTTATATATTCCTTACAATATTATTCGCTTTTTCTACCAGCTAATTTAAGGATTGAAATAAACACATATCTTGTAATAATAACAAAAATATATCAGTTATATCTGTAATGGTTACGAGCTTAATTGAGTTTTTCGTTAAAAATAACTTAAATTTCAGCAGCAAATTTTAAGACATCATGAAAGGCTTAATAAAATTAAAAATATTTTCCCGATTTTTTTTCGACACAATTTAAATAACTAATGAAAATCTGTTATAGGCAAATTAAAAAAATTATAAGAAGGATGTAGGAATATCCTATTAAATATAGTGTAAGATTATCACATTAAAAATCACTGAAAACATGTTTAACAATGTCTTCAGGCCAAGATATCATACAGTTAATAAATAAATTTGCTTGTATTACAAATATTATTCTTTTCATCGGCCCAGAAATTTTTCGAAATCCAATTTACGTCAATAAAAAACAGCGATGCGAGAAAACTCTGTTCACGATACAAATAAAGGTCATAGGTGAAGGTAGTTAATACGATGAAAAAAGGATATTTTCAAGTCTCAGTAAATTTAGTAAGCTAAATCAAATTAAAGCTTGAGTCCGGTGGAATTTGATTCAGTTGTCAAGATTTTGTCAGATATTTGCTTTGGTAAAAAATTATTTATCTCTGTATCAAATTGAGACACTGTCTTAAATAAAAGTCGACTGAAGACAGTATATCGCATATGAATATATTTCATTTCGGTATTTTGCTTCGTTAAATAATAAAAATATATAAAGTAAAACAAACAGATTACTATAAATGCAACTAAGTTTATTTGAAAAGATTAATCACTAACTTTTTCAGCTTCCTGAATGCCTACTTCAGTCATCGAGTATGTTAATGTCAAAGCTGCTTCAATATAAATTTTGCTTCAAGGATACTTTTTTAATTAGATGCTGCCAAAATCAAAAGTAAATTAATTCTTTCTCACATATAGTTTTCTTGAAGTTTCTGCCGCCTGCCGCTTTAAAACTTCAACAGTAATCAAGATTGCAAATTTTTCAAATCTTACTGAAACCAGAAAGGATTTTCCATGGACAGTGTTACATTGTGACAACATTTTTTAATTTCATTATACTAAAATGCAAAATATGAATTTGACCATTAATAGAATAACATTTTTATTGCCGTTCGAAATCCATAAATAAACCATTGGCTTATAAATTTAACTTACTAAACCATAATACATTTTACCAGATTATAAATGTCAAAATTGATTAACCATCAAGGAAAAATTGTCAACATAGGCTTATGTAACTAACTGAATTGTCATTTTTTAAGTCAAACCGCATATTTTCTCGTGTATCACATTTATTTTAATTTTTTTATGATGTAATAACAAAATTTATATCTATATCCTTCTAAAATATTTGTAACCACGAATCGCTAACCATAGCAACAATGTAAATTCCGCGACACGCTTTATCTATCTGTACGAAATCGCAGAAGTATTAAAGTTTTTTTATATAAGCGATAGCCAAATTAGATTCGCATATATTTAAGGTAAATTATTTAGCTTACAAATTACCAACAATGTAAACTTTGTGTGGAATTAATGTAATAATTTCTAATAAATACGAGTTTCTAAATTCTCTTCTATGTAAAGTACCATCAATTTTTAACTTTAAAAGATTTTATATAACAGCCAGAAATATGAAAAGAAAGTGTCAAATAGCAAATTTCATTAAGATACCATTTATTTAGGCGCTACTGCACCAGATCTACGCATAAACGCATGCGCACTTATATGCGGAGGCTCACACGTACACATATTGGCATTTGCACGCGCGCAAGCGCACGGAGTCGTACAAGCGCAAGCACCCACATATACACAAATGTGCTCGTACACACACACACACGACATTGAAAACTGAATATTTTGTCAATAAAAATATAAAATTATGTAAAAAATATTCATTAAATTATAAATTTACCACGTTAATGTAACTTCAAATTAAAAAAGGTTAAATCGTCATTTTTACGCTCATTAGTTACTTGACATAAATATAATAAGATACAAGTTCAGGTTTGGGAATAACATATAATTCATTTACGAAGTGCGCTAAGAAAGATAAATTCTTAAAAAATATGAAATAAAATTAAACAATTATGTGAATGAAATATAAGTTAAAATTTAAAAAAGAATGTCTCGTTGTACTGATTAGATTATGCCAACCATAATAAATTTCATGACCAATTTTTTAGGAAAATTTGTATAAATGAGAAAAGCCATTACTCGTAAAGATTCACATAATATTCTTAATTCTATTCCTTGTTTCAAATAAAGTTAAGAAGTTCATACACGGTTTAAAAATTTTAGAGAAATAAAGAAATTACAGGAAAAACTGTAATTAAATTTAAAATTATTATAGCATGAAACTGTCGTATATTTAAAAAAAATTGCCCAATTTTATCGAATACATATAAACTACCTGTTGTCGTAAATTTACTGTATGAATGCAACACGAGTCGAATTACCCAAGCGAGGTGACGAGCAGTTGAAGCCAAGCTTCACTATACTGCAGCATCCTCAAACGATAACTGGTCAGCCGTGTATCTCACAACGCCCACTTTACTCACGTCACGTACAATATTGTACGTTTTGCGTTCTCTCTGTGGATAGGTATGGTAATGAGGAAATTTTGATGTATGATTTTGTTTAGTTGATATTGATATATAATATAGTTTATAACTCTACCTAATTTAATTATACCAGTTGATTCCATTAGTCCCATCCAGACCAAGCCTGCATTGAAGTAATGGAAAACGCGGCATTGAATGTATATGATAAATACATGCGACTATAATATTATATATGAAAAGCATATAACTAATTGGGAAATAAAATAAAATTTACATCACTACCATTACTAGGAATATGTTTAATATTGCATAGCAAAAATGAGCTTTCGAAAAATAAGCGCCAGAATCTGGTCGGTCTTCTCGATTTTTGTGATTTTTAAAAGTAAAAGAACTCTGGCCGAAGACAGGC
This sequence comes from Druceiella hillmani, assembly GCA_039881145.1. Taxonomy (NCBI): domain Eukaryota; kingdom Metazoa; phylum Arthropoda; class Insecta; order Lepidoptera; family Hepialidae; genus Druceiella; species Druceiella hillmani. Next base: position 9,172,385 of record JAYKKI010000082.1, read on the forward strand.
AGACTTAACTAAATGGTTTTATAATCAATTTTGTCCAAGTTTGTAATGTTACAATTTTCTAACGCAGCAATGACTACGTCACATATATTGTGTTTTTTTATAGCAAAGTTTTTAAAATTATGGCGATCTGTCTGGAAACAAAATCATAAAATTCTTTATACATTATAATCATCAGAAAAATTAATTGTCCTTAACCGTAGGAACCAAAAAACAGACACTACTAGTAAACAATTTTACCTTTTTTTTAACAGATTTGAATGGCTGTTAACTAATAACGTGGTGATAATGTAATAACAGAGATAGTTCGTGCTGTTTAAATTAGACAGGACTAACGATTACTAATCTCTGTTTCACGACCATATAATTATAAACTCTGCAGCCAGCTCCCTAATTATGAGGTTCTTAATAATATTTAACGAAGACATCGGCATCTAGTTATTATTTAAAACATGACCGAATAGTTATGCGCTGTTCTCACCGGCAGCACTATTATTTTATTATATTTTGCGGTATCGCCAATTGTTTTTATGGTCTAATCCAATAAATCGGTAAAGACTCACATCTTAAACGTAGGCTAATAGCTCTTAAGAATAAACATAACGAAACAATTACAAGCAAAAAGCGTACACTTTATTTAAATTTTGTACCTTAGTTAGCTTCAGAACAAGTATGCACTTAAAAATAAAAATTGAGAGTTTGATTGAAGTAGTACCCTTAAAATCGACTTTGAAGTCGATTTTAAGGGTACTACTAAGTGAATTTAGTTCTTTGCACCAAAAGGAGAAGAATCTTTCGCTTATTTTATGGTTAATATCTTGTTTCTCTCTCTTGACCTGTTTACTTTCAAGAAGACTCAATTTACAAGCTGATTTTTTACACAAAACTAGGTTTAGAGAAATTCGAAATAACTACATGCGTAGATTGCGTTCAAATACGAAACGGCGACTTTATTTAATTAGTACAAGTACGATATTACAGAAAAGTCTTACTTGTAATTAACCCTATCGAAAGAAACGTGTACAGGGTTTTCGATGCTTGCCAATTTGATTAATTATGGTAAATTTTGGTCACGTTACAGAAAACAATATTTACTATGTACTCGTGAATATATATCTCATGCAAACGGTTTCAACGTATGAACTACTTCCATTTCGTAATTTTTCGGGTAGTTTTGAATTGCTTAATGTAGGTTTTTAAGTTAGTACCTTTAATTTTTTGAACAAACCCTTTAAAAACTAGAGTTTAGTCCTGTTTGATATGATAGTTCTACATTGGCGATTGACAAAAACTGTTTATACATTAATGATATAATCTTTTTCATCTCTTTATAAATTAGCATTATTTTTAATAATTAAAATTAAGCAATTATTATAAAATTGTTGCTTTTTTTATATTGGGCATATATTCTCAGTGTCGCAAATATAATAATTACAATATTGAAATTAGCACGTAAATTATGTATGAAAAATTCATATTTTTTTAACTGTTTCTAAGATGAATGATCTTCTGTATAGTAATTTTTTTTTAAATTCGTTGGTTAGTGTCAACTATTCAATAATTCTAATTTGATGTGGTTCTAAAAATATATAATTTTATCGATTATGGCACCTAACAAAAGTTTTAAAGGAAAAAAGTGAATTTTATGTAAAAAAGTGAAAATAAATTTGTTATTTTCAAGTTCTTATTCCTGTTGAGATTTTCTATTGTCATTTAAATTTTTAAATTTAAAAAATATCTATGACAATGTAACTATTATTTTTAAGACCTTCATATGAGATCGAAATATATATAAACATACAAAAGAGCGACCGTTGATTATAATGAAAGTAGTTCCCATTTTGTGCGCAGCAGAAGAAATGAATGAAATTACAAGAATGAACGAATGGTACAGTTGTAATTTAATCAAATTATTCTTACATTAAGACTTATCGCATGGAATGGCTGGTGATGCATGAGTTGGTAATAAATATTTTTAAATGAAGAGAATGTAAACTTAGCTTTGGTAACGTAAAGCTCATGTCAAACTGTTTGAAAATTAACGGTTTGCATTTCTAATCAATGTTATATTACATCAAGAGAAAGTATTTTCAAAAATGGGGGGTCATCTCTAACTAGAGTATCCTTAGTATAAATATTTGCAAGTGTCAAAAGAATATTATTTGATTAATTCATATAATGAAAAAAAAATAATTTCTTCAGATATTGACGCTTCAACTTCAATAATAATTATTTGCTAGCCTACATTATACGAAATGTCTGTTTTTTTTTGAAATAATTATTTAAAATTATCTAATTTTGCAGAATTTCGCATCAAAGATACTTTAAACGCATAATAATTCGTTCGCATTATTTTGTGCATCTTTTATTAAACATAACAATTATTAATTAATTTGAGCTAATATGTGTTACATATAAAGTAAAGTACTCCAAGATAAGCATGCTTTCTACTTCCATTATGTCTACTGCGACCGACACTTGTGCAATATACCCAGCTGAGGATTTCCGAAAATTCCTAAAGTAGACTTCAACGAATCAGCAAACTGAACACACGTATAGACTTACATAGTTACGGGTCTTGAACGCACGATACACTTTGATATTACGCAGCGCCGGTTTTGCATACGTAGAATTTTGTTTTATAGATCTATTTGATTTTGATTTTTGTGCCTGCTCCAATCCTTAACAAAATTGACTCACCTAGATAATTTGTACTGAATTAGTAAGAGTTTATGATGTAACTATGGAATAATTTTGTAGTCTTGTCTTTTTATTCCCTCGTTTTGTCAGATGTATTTGTAATACAACCAAATAGTTACGACCCAAAAGTTTGTCATTATCTAAAAATTCGTATGGTTCTGTTTCTAATTCTGATTTTGACAAAATATTCAAGTCAATAGAAAAATATTTGCATGAAAAAGTTTCAGTTTTGATCTGTGGTTTCACTTGCGTTGGAAATGGAAAACGATGGTAAAGCCATTTGAAAATAGTTTTGTTGTAAAAATATTAAACCTCAGAAATGGGAATCTATAATCAGTTTAAAGTGCAGAAAATTGAACAAAAAAAAGGTTAAAAAATGGAATTCTGTGCCCTGCAGAAATCAGACGTTTACGCGTTATTGCGACGAATGATTATTCACATGCTTATGTAGGTGATAATATATCATAGAAATATGTCCATTTTTAGTTATCAAAATGAAATTCTACACATAGGTTAAAAGAATGCTGTGTTAATCTCTAGGACTAAGGCCACACGTAAGCAAAATTTTACTCAATTGGGTCAATTGAGTAATTGAGGCGTGAAAGTGAGAGAAAGAAAAAAACTAATTAGCTGTTGCTTTTATAATATTAATTATTATCAGGATTTAAACTGTGACTAAATGTGGCAAATATAATACGAAATTCGGATTTATAAAAGTTCTTTTCAGAAGATCAGTCAAAAAGAAGTTCATGTTACACCTGGAATAAGTCGTCAAAATAATAATAATTTTTAGCGGGTACATATGGAAAACGATAAGATACTTTTAAATAAATAATAAAAATAAGGGGTACAGTAGTACAACATGCATTCAAAATTAATAGACAGTTAAAAAAGAAATTACATGTTTTTGCAACGATCAAATTAAAAACATCTTTCAATAATGAGGGATTAGAGTTCGCAACATAAAGACGTTATTGACATATAATAAAGTAAGGCACGGACGAAAGGAAATCCAACTGTGTAAATGACGCTATAATGTCCAGTTAATCGTTCAAAGATACTCGTTCACGTAAAAGCACACGTGAACTTGAATATCTACATTATTTATTGAAGTGTCAAGTACTTAATTAAGGAAAATATTAATTAATATGTTTCGTTTGGATGGGGAATGTCATTTAACAATATTTATAAATAAGGTTAACCACTTTCTGTGTATTTGTTATGGTTTTCTGCTCAGGAAAATAGTTATATTTCTATTCGAGCAAGCAGCAAACATATATTTAAACCAAATTGACACTCTCGTACATGATTATTATTTAATATAAATAAATAATTTATTGCATGTTTGTCATACATATAAAGGGAGTAAATAAAAGATCCTTACACATTTTTTAACAGTTTTTAATAGAACAATCCCACTTCATTTACAAAACACGTCGTAAAGACTTTAATATTAGAGAAATATATAAAAATTGATTGAAATATTTTTTTTATTCCTACTAATGGATGTATTTAAGGGCAAAATAAAATTCCAGAGGCTTCGAAACAAACGTTCAACTTACTTTCTAACGCGTCCAACTATCAAAGTCGTTCACTTATTTACAAAAATTATGCAATAATGGTCGATTTAAAGTATGAAAAGCTAATGTTTTAAACTTTCTTAGATGCTGGAAGCCCTGAAATAAATATAAATAATGGCACCTCCCCGAATGTGATTGTCTTTTTTTAAACGCCTAAGTGACCACTAAAACTCTATATATCTCAGTATAAACTGTGTATATCACAAACCGTAATCAAATTAAAATTTTTGATCTCGATTGAATCACCATTCAACGGCTTATGCCATAATTTAATTAAATAAATTGTTGATATTCGATAACAATCAAAATGGCTTCATATAATATGTAATCCTTTATTATTTAGTGAGATCGCCTTCTGCATTAAGATTGCCACGACTGTCGAGCACTGATAAATATGGTACTCCTTTTGACCACGAAAAATGTTAAACAAGATACTTGTTATACTTTACGTGAACGAAAAACTTCTGAATGAAATAAATAATATAAATGGTACATACTTACAAATGAAATGGTATGCCACCTATTTCTTAATTTGATGTCCATTAAGATTTGTGCACCAATTAATTGTACAATTTAGCATATTTTCACATAATGGGTTCGTGACTGTGACCTATATGCAACTAACACATTTGATTTTTCAAAAATAATGTACATATATGCGTATAGTTAGCAAGGTTGCAAAAACGTGGGTCGTCCAGTGATTACTAGATATGTGTACTTTCATAAAACTTTGAAATTTTACCTGTCATATTAATGAAGAAAATTGTACCAAGATGGAATCAAATATTCCAAAAACCGGTGTTCCAAAAATTGCTAAATAGCTATTCTTAAACATAATGAATCTCCTAAAACACATCTTAATTTTATTCCCTTAAAACAAAAAAAAAAACATTACTTGCACCTTTCCATAAATATTTATTTTCTTTGTTACCCTGTGTATGATATAAAAAAATGGTATACGAGGTAAGAAACATAAGCTGTACATAAATAGAAAACCTTGTTATATTTCTAAGTCGATGGCCTAACAGTAAATAATAAAAGTTTGTCATCTGTACCAGCTTCATTAGGTGTATTTTTAATTCTCAAATAAAGAATTTCTAAAAAGAAAATTATCTTTCCCTTTTGCGATAGGAAAGGGGCTTTTGTTGAAAAAACCCTATGATCGAGGTGTAGATAGTTTCAAATTTTCTCAATGATTTAAATAATAAAAGCAAAGTGCAGTTTCTATATAATTCTATATCACGTGATAGACTACTACAAATGTTAATTTTAGCCCTTTTTTTGAGTACCGAAATATCTACGAAACCTTGCTCGCCGAGTTTTATGAGTTAACCGGTGTTTTATTGTTTCAACAAAAATGCGTTTATGATATTTCCGGAATCGACATATGGTCACATATCGTTTCATCTAACAGGAAAGTATTGTTATTTTCATAAGATTTTAAACAACAATATCCTGAAAAGAATTGCCCTAACGTAACAGCGTCATGTTTTATACATATACACTAGTAATTTTCCCGTCCTCGTAAATTTTTATGAACAATTTGTAATCTGTCAGTAAATTGACCCTCGAGAAGTACCATAAATGTTTTGAATTCGTTCTTTTTCTAAACATAATTATATACAGTCTGCATCACGCTTAATAAATTCTTCATTATTTTTATATATAATTTCTCAAGTCTATTCAAATATTGGTATGTCAATTAATTTTGGAAAGGGAGTACGTTTTGTATCACCTAATTTATTTGTCGTTGGAAATATCTATATTTCATAAGGAGCCTTTCAATCATAGCTTAATTAATACATAAGAGGATAGATCATCCTTAATCGTTTAATTTATTTAAATATAAACACTACTTTTAAAATTTTTGCACTCAAACTCGTTGTGTCTCCCAATGTTCTTCACAGGACTTTGAAACCTTCTAGTAATTTATTTTCGTCAATTTTTTTACATTTGTTTCAAAGGCGGCGATAATATTAAACGAATTAGAAAATTTAGTTCCATGCATTATAAAGTAGTCTTTAAATTATAACGCAGTCATAAGAATAAGAAAAGAAGTGACAGTAAATTTACAATATTTGAAATAAATTAAACTAGCGTGACCCGTGCAAAGTCTACGCATTATTTATTCCATTATGAAGCTCAGATGACAGATCAAACAAATATTTTACTAAAATTGACATATAGAGGCGCAAGTATCAAAAGCATTGAGCTAAAGCGCCACTTTACTTAATTAGTGTATATGAAATTAAACAAAAAATTTACCGACCGTCAATCATATTGACGTTGAGCCGTTAAATGGCAGCATTGCTGTTTTGTGTATATCATTATAATAATTAATTAATTTGCAAAAACAATAGCAATAATAAATTTTTTAGTTGTGGATGCCGGTAGAGCAAGCAATTATCTATAAAATGATATATAATTTATGTGGATTAGTTGTGAGGTTTTTTCTAAAAAGGGAGTGTAACATCTTAACCTTAGCGTATTAATATATATAACCTTAGCGTATTAATATATATGATGCTTGAAGACGTATATACTTCAAAATAAACAGTACCTGCCTGCAACATAATATAATCTATGCAACAAGTCATAACACTAACATTCACTCTAAAAACGCATTAAATTTTAAAAGCCCTTCTTGCGTCAAAATGGGACTCGACGTATCAAATAATATTTTTATGCAGTTCACAGTTCTCCACATACGGACAAGGACTGCCTTCATTACATCCGCTTTGCCGTTTAAAACATAGCAACGAATATTATATTACGAACCGGAGTCTGAAACGAAATATGTGGGAATAGCTTTGTTAAACCTAACATGAACCTAGAGAGATGTAGACGTAGGAACAAGAAAGAGAAGGTAAAAATTTTTTTTCTCTTTCCTTTCGCTGCATTTATCCTACTTTTGAATGCGAAAGGAAGGAGAAAAAAGATGAAGGTGAAATAGAGATGTGTATTAATCTCTTAACATTTATTTTTGTTTTGGAATTACAAGGTTAAAGCTATGTGAAAGAATTTATCGGAATTTTCTGTATTTTTTCCAAATAAACTCACTAGGTTACTATGAATAGTCGTACAATGTGTCTTACGTACCTAATTTTTAACCATGGCTTTACAAATTAGAATTAATTTGATTAGGAATTTCAAATGAAATTAACTTCGGTTTATTTTTAATAACTATTTAAAAGAAGACAATTACGAAACTAAACTCTAAGAGGGACTGTTTAACTTATGTGCTCACTTGGTTAGTTTTTTTGCTATATTATTTAAATATGATAGTAAATCAATAAGAAATATTAACTAACTTCTTACCACTTTAACTCGTTTTAATAACAGATTTGATTTAGTTAAAAGACAAATTTTAAATAATTCTAAATGACTACTTTTCGGATGAGGAAAGGATAGAACCAAGGAGTATAATTTAAGTGTCTCAATTTAAGGGAACTTATTGTTAATTAGATAAATACACAAATCGTTTATTTTTCCCACTTCTCATAAAATTCGTACTATAGAAGACATCATTATGTATAATAATACGATTTAAATATATTATTAAAGGATTGTTATTCACTTTGATAAATAGGAACTGCAAATAATTTTTTATGTCATTTCAAACAAAAAAAAAACAATTAAATATAAAGGTACTTACGTCTTCGCCGATAACTTGAGTGCTCATAAATAAAAAAAAATGATTACCATTAAACAATTACCCAAAATTATTTAAAGCGAACAACAAAAACAGGTTTACGAGTGTTAGAGCCAATAAGAAAGAAAATTCAATAAATTATAAATTTTAAATTCACATATCAAAACCACGAAGATAATTTTCCGTTCAGGTAATTGAAGAAGGAAATTATTTACAAAATAGTTTCAATTAAAAAAAACCTTCCCATTTGTGAATTTCATAAAGACATAGCAGCTACATAAAAATAAAAATATCAAGTGATTAAAGCTCGGTTTTCCTTGTTTTAGCTGATTCCCTCACTTCTCCAATGGTATTCTCGAAACAAAAGCTTATATTTGAGAGCTACTCTTTCTTTTGTAGGCGTAAATCGAACAACAAAAAGATTTTCCTGTTTGCATTTTCCTTTTTATAGTCCTTTTTGTCACTAAGCTGGAAAATTATGGTGCAAGCTGTATTTGTTCATAATCATCTTTGTGCATGTTCGTATGTGTATTTACATGTGTAAGAACGTCTCTTATGAGCGAATTTATAACAATGTTCAAAATGAACTGAGATGTTCTAAGGTACCCGAGAGATTAATACCGAAGCTTCTTTCAGCTGAACAAAAATGCAATCGACACACGAATTATTTGACGCTGACTCACGTGAATTTACAAATACTTTTGGTTTTTTGGGACTGCAAGGGAGTCATTATAATTAATTACTTACCAAAAAGTACCATCATATACTTCACTTACTTCTGTGACTTTTCAGAGTTGCATTATAACATTCCCCGCCGTTTTCTCTTTAAAAATAATGTTAAAAATAGTGTTTTATTTTAAAGCATATTCTTTAGAACCATGACTAAATTTCACAATTGTGGTTTGAAATTATTGCCACGCTACCTAATTAACCTATCCTGGTACCTTTTAGTTTCCATCTCAAATTTAAGAAATATATTCAAGTGAACAAAAATTTACATCGAATAAAGAAGTCGCTGCTATAACCTAAAAAAATACACAAATTTTAAGAGGTTTCAGTAAAAAATAAAATTACAAATGATATCATTGTTTTAGAAACTAGATAGATGAATTATATCGAACTATGTGATAATTATAATGCCAAATGAAAATAACTTGTAAACATTTCTATTTACATTAGGGCTGTGGTTTTCTAATCCAACTTATGTAATTTTCTTAAATCTTTAACGTATTAAGTATAATCTTACTTATCTAATAACAATCCATGAAATATTAAATAAAATAAATTAATCTAACGGATTTACCAACGCCATGATATTTATTTCAATAATGTCATCTTCTCATACAAGATAAAATGTACCTAAAAAGTGAAGCTTAGAAAAATTATATAAAAATAAAATTATATTCTTGTGGTTCAATTTATGTCCACCAAAGAATTATAATTTGCCGGTGCTTTCCAGCGTAGTGACAAAAATGACTATAAAAAGAAAACTCCAAACAGGATCAGGCAAAATCTTCCTGTGGTTCGATTAAAGCCATTTCTTAGTGACAAGCTGACAGAAATAAATACACTCTTTCAGTGCGACAGGTCCTTGCGATAAATGTAATAATAAATAATAAATATAAAGTAGTAAAAACCAAATAATTTTATCTTCTGATATAATTTTTACATTCCAAAGAATAGAGAATTGATAAGTAAGTAAGCAGCTATAGCCTTAGACAATGAAACCAAAACGATTACCCCATTAAAGTCACATAAGGAGTCGGGAACATATGATGGGAAATATTCCATTGATGAGAATAAGGATCATTGTTTTTAAGATTACTCTTATTTTCCAAAATATTCAATAAATATACTTCACCAGTTTTAATTTGACCAAAAACGCTAGTATTCAATCGGTGAAATGACCTGATTACTTCGGTTTGTAATGAAATTTTTAAAAAATTAATACTTTGTCAAAAGTTTGTTGTAAAAAAATGTACTCTGATTTCTTTTGTATCTAAGAAGAAACTTAAGAAGTCAACAAACTCTTTATAATTGCAGCTTTTAAATAACACTGGAAATAGTTACGCGTTGTATTTTTCTTTCGATAAGAATATATTTTTTAGAATAATTTTGGATTTGTGAAAACTGATCCTTTTTGTATCGCCTTGCTAGAAGTGAAAGCAGAAAAATATTCTTAGAATACATCTAATACAAAAGAAATAACTATTCGCATGGTCCGTTTATAACATATTAAATCTGTAATAGATGCTAGTCTCAGGAATGTCTGCAGCAGTCCGATTTTCATTTATCAAATAAAGTGAAGGTTTTATTAGGAACATAAAATATCCTAAGAAAACCAGCTAGCTATTTTACTGGGCTATTATTAAAAAATAAATATCCTTTACGAAATAAATTTAAGGATATTTATAGAGAACATATAGGGATCGAAAAAGACAAAAAATAATTATTCTTGGATATCCGTGAACGTGCAGAAACGACTTCTTGTTAATTAAATTGAAGTATAATTTTTGTAATTCCACGAGAGTTCCTTTTCCTGGAATCACTACCATTTTACTGGACTGAAAGAAGTGGATTATGTTAACTTTAAACTTTCCTGAAATTTATACGTGTAAAATTGTAATATGCAATACAAGATCAAAAGAAGCTCTTTAAAACATTCTCATTGTTAAGAGCATCACAGCACATAAAGAAGTTAATAATCTAGTGGATAAACTCTTGAAAAAGTATTAGAAAAAATGGCAATGTAATAACAGGATTCACAGTGATAGCTAATGTTATCGTAAGGTCTTACTGAAAGTTTTAAGTTAAAAATCATCCACTGAAATATAAGCATGGGTAAACTTTAAATCATAAGAATTAGTCTATAAAATGTTACAATAAAATTTATGGATATTTTATTAAGTGAATAATCATTTGACCTATTATTGAAAGTATGAATAGAAAACAAAAAAAACTCTAAATTACGTGTAAAGGTAAAAACTAGTACCGATCTAATATAAATCTAATCGAAATAATTTTCCACAAGAAGGACTCCTTCTAAAAGCAATTTTTAGGTTGCGTATATTAAGATAATTAAATAGTGGCAAGAGGCAAACAGGTAAAAGATATATATATATATATATATATATATATATTTATATATATATATATATACATATACATGTACTTATAACATCAAATAAAACTGGCGCAGTTTCATGTCATAATACGCCTAAATTTTTTTGCCGTTGTTATTGTTTACGAGTATCTTGAGGTTGTTCATTTAAATTCTAGAAAACAGAATGAATTAATCGTCCAAAAACATTTTTCGAACTACTATTGAAAAAGAGAATTTAAATAGGAAACGAGTCTGTTTAACAAATTTAGAACTTTCCTCCAAAAATGCAAAAAAAATTATGGAACTTAATTTTCAGTTAAAAAGTATACATAAAAAGTGGTTACATTCATTAAAGTGATCTTGCATTATCCCTGGATTGTTTCTATCACTTACATAGTTACAATTAGCACCCAGTTAATTCTTTTTTCGCTTTTGTTTTTTTTAAGTGTTTACCTTGAAATGCCTTACCCGTATGAATATATTTTATTTAGACATATTTATAACATTTTACTTTCAAATTTATATTTAACAAGCACGAAGCAAGTTTCGAAATTATAAGTAGTTATAGTTTAGTAATGAACATATTTATTATCTTAATGGCTTTTTTGCTTAACAAAAATTCAATTTCAGTAAAAACTGCTTACCAATTTGACGAGTTGCAACGGATATAATTCTAAAAGTTGGGAGGAAGCATTCGCAAAAATATTTATTTGAAATGGTATGAGCTTACAGAAAAATAAACGAGCAGACGTCCAATAGACGACAAACAGTTGAATGTCACAGAAAATCCGACTCAATAGAGGAACGTAAGGCAAAGATGAATTTTAATCACTTAGCATTCTTATTTAAAAGACTCAAATACAAAAGTCTTACAAACATGAAAGATAACAAAAAGAAATAAAAGTTTTCCTCATAATTTTCCTTGCATAGAAGGCCTCTTCAGTTGTATAAAGAATTTTTCTTGGTGTTTGGCATTTTTTTTTGCTCACGATATGTATGTAATGTGAGAATATTTTCTTGTAATTAATGACACAGTTTTGGATGTAATTTACTTACTGTAATTTACCTAACATTATATTGTCTTCAAATTATGAACTCATTGATAACGGAGTGTTAACTGAAACAATTATTTCGATTACACGATTATAAATATAATATTAATCGTATTATCATAAATAACAAAATATGTTAACATATTCCGTATATGCATACAAGCATATGGATATCGGGAAAGACAGATTGTTACTTTTTGTATATATTCTTTGAAGAGCACAAAAATGTTTTCAGATACCTAAAAAAATAGTAAAATATTTGAAATACAGAGAAAGTTTATTAATATTATACTCACTGACAATTAAAAGTGTACAAGGGAATTTATAAAAAGAAGACACTGTTGTCACTTTTTAAAGAAAAATATGCAGTGAGAATTTAGATAAACTGATTATAATAATGACGAATTACTAACAAGTTGCATGGGAATAGCTCAACGCATGAAACAGTTGGTCCGTTAATTTTTTTTTATAAACACACAATCGAATCATTGGCATAGAGGCAGCGAGAACAAATCTGACGTTACAAATGACGACATCACGCTTCATTCTCCATCTAACCACTCGTTTGAGGCAGATCTTTCTTTGTTTGAACGAACAACCGGAATACATGTGGTCCACCGTCAAATTGACAATGTCCGTGCATCTCGTCTGTTACGTGATAGAGACAGATGCAACCGCCGCTGCGCCACATCCATACACGTCCTCAGATTTCCACTTCCCGATCAGTCTGTGACACTGCGTCACAATGAGGCGTTCATGTTGCCGTTCGCATGAGTTATTTTGGTAAAAACTCCTAGCTTTGAAATTAGAATTTTGTAAATATTTGCCTATTTAAAAGATGTTTACACATGTGTGCATGTACCAATTTCAATAATTTGAATATATAAAATTAAGAATATTTGTGTCTTTCCACTCTAGTTTTCCATAATTTAAATGAAATTTAATCAATTTCCTAATACATCTACCAGTCTGACTGTCGCATAACTATATATATTTTATTAGCAAAAAATTAAAGTTTCAAAGTTTTATAAATTCTGTGGAACCACACCTCATTGGGAAATTATTTTTCCGAGTAAATTGAATTTTCCTAGAAATTTGTTTACGTATCGTTTCTTAAATGATTACTTATGTCAAGGTGAAGTAATTAAACCATTTATTTATTTAGATAATGAGAAATGTTTTCATAATACCAAACAGTTACAAAAAAGATCTGATAACAAAAAAATTAAGTTTTTAAAGAAATCATGAAAATTTTTGCCATGATAATTATAAGAAAGGTTTTCATAAAAAAACTTTTCGTCGGAATTTATTAACATAAACTTACCATTGTCGAAAATTTGTTTTTCTAAATTCTAATGAAATATAACAGCGAATATTATTTAAATTTAATTAATGTAATATGACAAAAATTTAATTGCTTTTTTATTGATATTTACAAATTTGTACCTGCTATTTCTTCTAATTCATCTTTTATCTTTTTTTAAATTTGAACTGTAATGTAGTAATCTGTAGACATTCTTTTAAAGAAACATTTTTAAATATATTTATAAAAATTATTAAAGAAAATATATTATGGATGAAAAGTGCGTATTTTTGGTTTCATTTATACGTAAAGATTATACAATGTTACTTTGGTAGTTCTTCTTTCGTACATATTTAAATCAACTAATCCAACCTAATGTTACTTCTAATTAATTTCCCTGTTTTTAATTACACTAAAAACTGTATTAAATGACACAAGTTAAGACGTGATAAATCTTTCGCTCCCATCTTTCAATAAATTCTAACTTTCCGTAGCGTATTTATTACGAACTAAATAAAATTCATTTCGCGAACCACAATATATCTCTGTCCAAGGCTTTGTTACCGATGCATGTGTTAAATTTAAATATCAACATGAATACGAATATTATATAATACCAACGAATATTATATTACGAACCGGAGACTGAAAAGAAATATATGGGAATAGCTTTGTTAAACCTTTCACGAACCTAGAGAGATGTAGACGTAGGAACAAGAAAGAGAAGGTAGAAAATCCTACTTTTGAACGCAGCGAAAGGAATGAGAAAAAAGGCGAAGGTAACGCAGAGATGTGTATCTATCTCTTAACTTTTAGTTTTGTTTTGGAATTGCAAGATTATAGGTATGTGAAAGAATTTATCGGAATTTTCTGTATTTTTCCCAAATAAACTCACTAGATTTACTACAAATAGTCGCACAATATGTCTCTCGAACCTAATTTTTAACCATGGGTTTAAAAATTAGAAATAATTTGATTAAGAATTTCAAATGAATTAACTTCGCTTTATTTTTAATAACTATTTAAAAAGAAGACAATAACGAAACTAAACTTTAAGAGTGACTGTTTAACTTATTTGTTTCACTTAGTTAGTTTTTTGCTATATTATTCAAATCTTGATTCTGATACTAAATACATAAGAAATATAAATTAGTTTCTTACCACTTTAACTAGTTTTAATAACAGAATTGATTTAGTTAAAAGACAGATTTTAAATAATTCTAAATGACGACTTTTTCGGGGGAGGAAAGGATGAAACCAAGAAGTATTATTTAAGTGTGCGAATTTAGGGGAACTTATTGTTAATTAGATGAATATACAAATTGTATATTTTTTCCGTTTCTCATGACATTAGTATTATAGAAGCCATAAATATATATAATAATACGATTTAAATATATTATTAAAGGTTTGTTATTCATTTTGATAAATAGGATATGCAAATCATTTTCCATGTCATTTTAAACAAAAAAAAACAATTAAATATAAAGGTACTTAACGTCTTCGCCGATAACTTGAGTGCTCATAAATAAAAAAAAAATTATTACCATTAAACAATTACCCAAAATTATTTAAAGCGAACAACAAAAACAGGTTTACGAGTGTTAGAGCCAATAAGAAAGAAAATTCAATAAATTATAAATTTTAAATTCACATATCAAAACCACGAAGATAATTTTCCGTTCTCGTAATTGACGAAGGCATTTAATTACAAAATAGTTTTAATTAAAAAAAAACCTTCCCATTTGTGAATTTCATAAAGACATAGCAGCTACATAAAAATAAAAATACCAAGTGATTAAAGGTCGGTTTTCCTTTTTTAACTGATTCCCTCACTTCTCCAATGGTATTCTCGAAACAAAAGCTTATTTTTCAGAGCTACGCTTTCTTTTGTAGGCGTAAATCGAACCACAAAAAGATTTTCTTGTTTGGAGTTTTCTTTTTATAATCCTTTTTGTCACTAAGCTGGAAAATTATGGTGCCAGCTGTATTTGTTCATAATCATCTTTGCGTAAATGTTTTAAACATAATTAAGAAGCTTTATTCAGACATGTTTCAGAATAAATTTGCTATTTTTTTTTAATTGAATGTAGATATTCTAATATTCGTTGAGCGTATTAAAATATCCCATTTATTAATGTCCCATACCCGTGTGTGTATGTCTGAAGGTTTGTGTATGCGAAAGTGCATATATGTGCTTGTGGAGGTGTGCATGTTCGTATGTGTATTTACATGTGTAAGAATGTCTCTTATGACCGAATTTATAACAATGTTCAAAATGAACTGAGATGTTCTAAGGTACCCGAGAGATTAATACCGAAGCTTCTTTCAGCTGAACGAAAACGCAAGCGACACACGAATTATTTGTCGCTGACTCAAGTGAATTCACAAATACTTTTGGTTTTTTGGGACTGCAATGGAGTCATTATAATTAATTACTTAATAAAAAGTACCATCATATACTTCACTTACTTCTGCGACTTTACCTCATATACTTCACTTACTTCTGCGACTTAATAAAAAGTACCATCATATACTTCACTTACTTCTGCGACTTTACTCTGTCACTAAGCTGGAAATTATGGTGCAAGCTGTATTTCTTCACAATAATCCATGCGTAAATGTTTTAAACACAATTGAAAAGGTTTATTCAGATTTATTTCAGAATATCCTTGCTATTTTTTATTGAATGTAGATATTCTAATATCCGTTGAGCGTATTCAAATACCCCAATTAATAATGTCCCATACCCTTGTGTGTGTATGTCGGAAGGTTTGTGTATGCGAAAGTGCATGTATGTACTTACATAGGTGCGTATGTTCGTGTGTGTGTTTATATGTGTAAGAGTTTCTCATATGAGCGAATTTACAACAATGTTCAAAATGAACTGAGGTTTTCTAAGGTACCTGAGGGATTGGTACCGAAGCTTCTTTCAGCTGAACAAAAACGCAATCGACACACATATTATTTGAAACTGCTGACTCACATGCATTTATAAATACTATTGGTTTCTTGGGACTCCAAGGGAGTAATTATGATTATTTACTTACCAAAAAGTGCCATCATATACTTTACATACTTCTGCGACTTTTCAGAGTTACATTATAAGATAAAAAGGAAACGGCGAGGAATGTTAAAATAGTGTCTTATTTTAAAGCGCGTGCTGACATTTCCTTTAGAACCATAACTAAATTTCACAATTGTGGTTTGAAATTATTGATTACTTATTAACCTGGCCTGGCACCTTTTGGTTTACATTTCAAATTTGAAAAAACCTATTTACGTGAACAAAAATTTACATTGAGTGAAGAAATCGCTGTTATAATCTAAAGAAATATTCAAGGAATAGACAATTCGCAGTTGCAATCTATGAGAATTTTGAGAGCTTTCAGTAAAAAAAATTAAAAATGATATGATTGTTTTAGAAACTCGATAGATGAATTATATCGAACTATGTGATAATTATAATGAAAAATTAAAATAACTTGTAAACATTTCTATTTATATTAGGGGTGTGGATTTTTTAATCCAACTTATGTAATTTCCTAAAATCTTTAACGTATTAAGTATAATCTTACTTATCTAATAAAAATTCATGAAATATTAGATAAAATAAATTAATCCAACGGATTTACCAACGCCATGATATTTATTTTAATAACGTCATCATCTTCTCATACAAGATAAAAGGTACCTGAAAGGTGAAGTTTAGAAAAATTATATAAAAATAAAATAGTATTCCTGTGATTCGATTTATGTCCACCAAAGAATTATAATTCATCGATACTTTCCAGCGTAGTGACAAAAATGAAAATAAAAAGAAAACTCCAAACAGGATCAAGCAAAATCTTCCTGTTGTTCGATTTACGCCATTTCTTAGTGACAAGTTGACAAAAATACATACACTCTTTCAGTACGACAGGTCTTTAATAGACGATGTCTTTGCGATAAATGTAATAATAAATGATAAATATAAAGTAGTAAAAACCAAATAATTTTATCTTTTGACATATGTTTTACATTTGGAAGAATAGAGAATTGGATAAGTAATTAAGCAGCTATCGCTTTAGAGAATGAAACCAAAACGATTACCCCATTAAAGTCAGATAAGTAGTCGGGAGCATATGATGGGAAATATTCCATTGATGAGAATAAGGATCATTGTTTTTAAGATTACTCTTATTTTCCAAAACCTTCAATAAATATACTTCACCAGTTTTAATTTGGCCAAAAACGCTAGTAATCAATCGGTGAAATGACCTGATTACTTCGGTTTGTAATTAAATTAAAAAAAATTAATACTTTGTCAAAAGTGTAACGTTTGTTGTAAAAAAATTGTATCTTAGGTGAAACTTAAGAAGTCAACAAACTCTTTACAATTGCAGCTTTTATATAACACTGGAAAGAGTTACGCGTTGTATTTTTTTCGATAAGAATATATTTTTTAGAATAATTTTGGATTTGTGAAAACTGATCCTTTTTGTATCGCCTTGCTAGAAGTGAAAGCAGAAAAAAATTCTTAGAATATATCTAATACAAAAGAAATACCTATTCGCATGGTCGGTTTACAACATATTAAATCTGTAATAGATGCTAGTCTCGGGAATGTCTGCAGCAGTCCGATTTTCATTTATCAAATAAACTGAAGGTTTTATTAGGAACATAAAATATCCTAAGAAAACCAGCTAGCAATTTTACTGGGCTATTATTAAAAAATAAATATCCTTTACAATAAAATTTAAGGATATTTATAGAGAACATAAAGAGTTCGAAAAAGACAAAAAAATATTATTCCTGGATATCAGTGAACGTGCAGATAAGACTTCTTGTTAATTAAATTGAAGCATAATTTTTGTAATTCCTCGAGAGTTTCTTTTTCTGGAATCACTACCATATTACTGGATTGAAAGAAGTCGCTTACGTTAACTTTAAACTTTCCTGAAATTCATACGTGTAAAATTATGATATACAATACAAGATGAGAAGAAGCTCTTTAAAAAATTACACTGATTCTTATTGTTCAGAGCATCACAGCACATGAAGAAGTTAATTATCTGGTGGATAAACTCTTGAAAAAGTATTAAAAAAATAGCAATGTAATAACAAGATTCACAGATGATAGCTAATGTTATCGTAAGGTCTTACTGAAAGTTTTAAGTTAAAAATCATCCAATGAAATATGAACACTTTAAATCGTAAGAATTAGTCTATAAAATGTTACAACCAAATTGGTGGATATTTTATTAAGTGAATAATCATTTGACGTATTATTCAAGGTATGAATAGAAAAACAATTTTTAGGTTGCGTTTATTAAGCCAATTAAATAGTGACAAGAAGGGGCAAACCGGTAATATATATATATATATATATATATATATATATATGTATATATATATATATATATATATATATATATATATATATATATATGTGTGTGTGTACGTATAACATCAAATAAAACTAGCGCAATTTCATGTCATAATAAGCCTAACATTTTTTGCCGTTGTTGTTGTTTACGAATTTCTTCAGATTGTTCATCCAAATTCCAGAAAATAAAATGAATTAATCGTCCAAAATTGTTTATTATTGAAAAAGTAAATTTAAAAAAGAAATAGGTCTGTTTAACAAATTTAGAACATTCCTTCAAAAATGCAAGAAAATTAATGGAACTTCATTTTCAGTTAAAAAGTATGCATAAAATGTGGTTACCTTCATTAAAGTGATCTTCCATTATCCCTGGTGTTTTTCTTTCTACCACTTACTTAGTTACAATTAACGCTCAGTTTATTCCTTCTCTGCTTTTCTTTATAATTGTTTACCTTGAAATACCTTACCTATATGCGTATATTTAATTTAGATATATTTATAACATTTTATTTTAAAGTTTATATTTAACAAGCACGAAGTAAGTATCAAAATTATGAATAGTTATAGTTTAGTAATGAACATATTTATTATCTTAATGGCTTTTTTGCTTAACAAAAATTCCATTTCAGTAAAAACTGCTTCGCAATTTGACAAGTTGCAACAGATATAATTCTAAGAGTTGGGAGGAAGCATTCGCAAAAATCTTTGTTTGAAATGGTATGAGCCTACAGAAAAATAAACGAGCAAACGTCCAAGAGACGACAAATAGATGAATGTGACATAAAATCCGACTCAATGGAGGAATGTAAGGCAAAGATGAATTTTAATCACTTAGCATTCTTATTTAAAAGACGCAAATACAAAAGTCTTACAAACATGAAAGATAACAAAAAGAAATAAAAGTTTTCCTCATAATTTTCCTTGCATAGAAGGCCTCTTCAGTTGTATAGAGAATTTTTCTTGGTGTTAGGCATTTTTGTTTCGCTCACGATATGTATGTAATGAGGGAATATTTTCTTATAATTAGTGGCTCACTTTTGAATGTAACTTATTTACTACTATAACTAACGTTATATTATTTTGAAATTATGAACTCATTAATAACGACCTGTTAACTGAAACTATTGTTTCTATTATATAATTATAAACATAATATTATGTCATAAATAATAAAATATATAAACATATTACATATATGTATACAAGCATATGGATATTGGGAAAGGTAGATTGTATTTTTTAAGAAAAGCTTTAGAAAATGTTAAAATATTCGAAATATTGAGAAAGCTTGTAAATGTTATACTCACAGATAATTAATAGTGTACAAGGGTATGAATAAAAAGAAGACCCTGTTATCACTTTTTAAGGAGAAATATAACGCGAGAATTTAGATAAACTGATTCTAAAAATGACAAATTACTAACAACAAGTTGTACGGGAACAGCTCTATAGAAATGTTACTTCTAAAACGCATGAAACAGTAAGTCCGTTCATTTTTTGTGAACATCCAACCGAATCACTGGCATAGAGGCAGCGAGAACAAATTTGACATAACAAATGACGATATCACGCTTCATTCTCCATCTAGTCACTCTCTTGAGGCAGATCTCTCTCTGTTTAAACAAAACACCGGAATACATGTGCTCCATCGACAAACTGACGATATACGTGCATCTCGTCTGTCACGTGATAGAGACAGATGCAACCGCCGCTGCGCCACATGAAATTTAATCAATTTCCTAATACATCTATCAGTCTGACTGTCACATAACTACATATTTTTACTAGCAAAAAATTAAAGTTTCAAAGTTTTATAAATTCTGTGGTTACTCATTGGGAAATTATTTTTCCGAGTAAATTGAATTTTCCATAAAATTGATTTACCCATCGTTGCTTAAATGTTCACTTATGTCAAGGTGAAGCAATTAAGACATTTATTTATTTAGAGAATGAGAAATGTTTTTATAATACCAAACAGTTGCAAGAAAAGTTCTCATGACAAAAAATTAAAAGTTTTGAAAAAAAATCATGAAAATGTTTGCCGTAATAGTTAAAAGAAAAAGTAATCCATACGAATTAACAAGGGACCAGCCATCAAAAGTAATGTTATATTGCAAGTACTTTGACCTAATAATATACAGTAAGGACACATTTTATTTGTACTCGATATCTGAGATATAATCGTCTAATTCCAATATAAACTTAAGAAATCGTTTTTTGATTTTTGTAAAATAAATAATTTTTCAAAGAATTTATTAAAAAATTATTCTTAAATTAAGTAACATATTTTAATTAGCCAATGTAGTGAAAACGTACTAAATTTAGATCACGTCTTGTAATTATTTCGTACATTTTAATACTCGTCTATCTTCAAAAATATTGCCAACTGATTCAAAATGTTTTCATGGCATTCATTTATATTATTGGCCCTTAGGCTTGTTTTGAATTAATTATATATTATAGATGTTATACGTCTTAGAAAAATAAATTTCTTTTATTTCAAATAATAGTTTTTGGGGGACAATATTGTGAACAATAAAAAAAGCTTTCACTTATTCTGATATTAATATAACTGTAAACCTTATATAACTTTATAATTGTTATATTGTATATAATTGTTATAACCTTTATAATTGTTAGTCGAACTTTTCATCGGAATTTATTAATATAAACTACCATTGTTGGAAATAATTTTTTTTAAGACAAAAATTTAATTGCTTTTTTTATTGATATATACAAATTTATACCTGTTATTTCCTCTTATTCATCTTTTATGTTTTTTAAAATTTTAACTGTAACGTAGTAATTTGTAGACATTCTTTTAAAGATACACTATGTAATATATATATATATATATATATATATATATATATATATATAAATATATATATATATATATATATATATATATATATATACATAGCTTATTTTAAGGAGAAAAAGATTATGGATGAAAAGTGCATATTTTTGGTTTCATTTATACGTAAAGATAATACAATATTTCTTTGGTAGTTCTTGTTTCGTACATATTTAAATAAACTAATCCAGCCTATTATTACTTCTAATTAATTTCCTTCTTTTTGCATTACACTAAAAACTGTATTAAATGACACAAGTTAAGATGTAATAAATATTTTCCTTCCATTTTTCAATAAATTCTAACTTTCCGTAGCGTATTTATTATGAACACAAAACTAAAAAAAAAATCATGTTGCAAAGGACAATATATAGCTTGGTTACCAATGCACATGTTACATTTAAATATCAACATGAATACATCAAGTATCGAGCGGAATCACGTCCAACGTATTATGTGCACATCCTCTACGTATGCGATATCTACGGCATCTAACAATCCCAGCACATCTATTTGTCTTACTCTTCCTCGGATACAATATAATACATTATTAGCCTGTTTGTATCGGTCCGCTCGAACAACTGGAGGCCGTAGTACTGTTGAAAACGAGTCTTATCGATTTTTCGTATGCGGCAGGACTTGCATTAATGTTTCGGCTTTTTATTAATTCGGGATTCGCTTGAAATTCATCGATGCGTATGTTGCGTATGTTAATTATTCTCTACTAGTCTATACACATATCTAAATTTACAAAAATATAATTGGTTGAAGGAAACGCACTGAAAGCAAAACTATTTTTGTGAATGGTGGATTTGTAAGTAATTTTTTTACAAAATGTATTTATTGTTGATTCTAGTACCAATTTTATAAAATTTATATAGTTTTGGGATATTATTTCAAAGAGATATGTTTTAAGTCAGAAGAATAACGAGGAAGCAATTAATGACAACCTTGAAAATTCAATACCATGAATATTAGAGTCTTATGAAAGTTCTTACATATTTTGACTGTTAAATGGCAGATACTGTGACTTATTTTGGTAAAATAATTCATTTTCCGCTTTTCTTAAAAATTAAGGCTGGTACACTGGTTTAAAATTTATTTTAATTTTATTTGCAAAGACGTGAAAAAATTTACTAATGATCATTTCAATAAGTCGATTATTGTGTTCATATTCGATCACAATTTTCAAATGTAGCGGATATTCCCTATGTTATCTATACCAATATACATTTTTATAAAATTTTCCGAATTTTCACTCGTGGTATTTCAATAACAAAACTGATTATAATTTTATTTGTAAAATTGTATTCTGTCGATTATTTCAATTAATCAATGATTGTTTTCGTATTCGATCACAGTTAATAAAAATGGCGGATATTCTCATCTTTAAAGTAACGTAAATTTTTATAAGATTGTTCTTTATCATATTTTGTTTAAAAGAAATAAATTTAAATAAATAATTTTATCTATTCTTTTATCGCCTTTTATGGGAAATAACTCCATAAAAGGCGATTAATTTTGTACTAACTTATAAAATATTATAGAAAATGAAATAAAAAGATTAATAAATAAAATTGAAAAAAATTGTATAAATTAAATACAAAATTTAATTAAAATTTAAAAAATTAAACTAAACCAATAAATGTTATTGTTTATAAAATTAAAAGTTTTATAAAAATATTCCTCTAATCGACTAATTGTTTAAAATATCACATAGAAAAGTTCAACGCTAACATGGCATCTGTTTTGTCATCAAAATGATTAAAAATATGTAAATAACTAATTCATCTAGGATGAATTTTGTGGGTCCTTCCACCATTTGTTGCCATGCTTCGTGCACATACTTCGTTCCTATTGATTATCTGTGTACAATGTTCTAATATATATTATGTCATGTACATTCTTGCTCTTTACCTGGCTGGGCAAGGACGCCAAAGGTAATTTCCATCATTCTCGTTAAGTACATATTCAATATATATTGAGTGAAATCTTATAATATCTATATTGCAGATGATATTATGAATTTTATTTATAAATTTTGATAATTTTAAACTTTGGCATGATTACGAAAGTATTTATTTTAAAAAAAATTATATAAAATTATATGATTTGAGGGTAATAACGATAATATTAAACAAGCAAAAGGAAAAAGAAAATTTTTAATTAATCTTTGGAATGAAAAATAAAATCATTCAGATCAAAATATTTTATGCAAAAAATTAATTATGTCTTAATATAATTAATACACTTTCAAAATAACATTAATACACTTTGATTCAACATTAATACACTTTGATTCTGGAATGCAATAAGATCTCATTTTTTAACTTAATCGTGTTCGTCCGTCCGTCACCCGTAAATTCCATTTTTCCATAATTTTAATCAAGAAAAGCCCGTGTTTTCTGAATGCTGAGCAAATATTGAAAAAAAATGTCAAAGAAAATACAATTTTTCAATTTTCCTAATGAACATTTCAAAGTCAAAGTTCTTAAATCTTCAGTATTCAAAGTATAAGAAGAAACAACCGAAGTTTCCAATATGCTCCGTTATTATGTAGAAAAACAAACAAACGTTAGGGGGACGTACAAAGCACCCACAGTCAGTTATCCAAGTTAGTATACTTAGCTATTTACTTGGCAGAAATTAAAATACAAAATAAATTTCAGTATAGGAAAAGTAGAAAATAATATTAGTAAACAAATAAAAAAAGTACAAAAGTGCGAAAGATTTTCACCGAAATATCACTTATAGTTTAGGTTTGAGTAAACTTAGCAAAAGTTTGTAGTTCCAAGGTCTGTGTTTTATGAGAGTATTTTCTTTAAAAGGAATGTTGTTTTGAAATTAATCATATAGTTTTGGTCTCAGGTTTGCTGGTGCTAAAATAATATATTGAATTATCAATAAAATAAAAAATAAAAAGAAAGTCAGATCAAAATGATAACTTTTCAGTGACATTAGTTTTGAAAATCCGCTTGTTTTCTACTAAACCGTGTATAAAGTAACGAAATAATTTACTGTTTTTTCCATATATTATTTTCATTAACTCAATGCACATATTTACACAATGATCATTAAGTATTGACCGGTTACATTGAATAACCGAAAATGCATAATTTATACCAATAATATTATTTTCACTAACTCGATGCACATATTTACACGATGATCATTAAGTATTGACCGGCTACATTAAATAACCGAAAATGTATAATTTATACCAGTAAATCTACAAACATACACATTTCTCTATTAGATCCATAATTATATCTAACAGTTCAGTAGATTTTCTTATTTTAAAATGTATATTTTAATTTTACATTATAGTTACCTTAAGAATATCCTTAACTTTAAATTAACCACTTTATGATCACTTCAAATATTTCTCTCAATCATCCAAAGCTACATAAGTTTAAAAAAATGTACAAATCCTAAATAATCGCCGAGAAAATATACTAACGACAAAAATTACTTTTAATTAATAAATTATACCGAAATGAATAAAAGAATTTGGATAAAAAAATATTACTGATGGCGAGCTGATACCAACAAAAAAATTAAATTTTGGACATCAAATTGCATGAGATGTCTTCCACACATCCTATAGGGATGACTTCCATACAACCTGTATTCGTACCTACATGAGAAAAGGGCATTAGTATGACTCGATGTTGGCAATAATTAAGAAATCTACGATTCTTTATATGGTTTATCTCTTCTTTTTTATCTTTTTTTGGCAGAATTTTAAATATTACAATTGTTTATAAATCAATCAGTATATATGATTTAGGAAAAGTAATTACTAAAGGTACTTAAAATAAAATTTAAAACATGCACACATGCACGCACGCACGCACACACGCAGGCACGCGTGGACGCGCGCACGCACGCACGCACATCCATCCTAACTTATGTGAATGAAATGTAAAATCACAAAATGTTTATTCCAATTGGTTATGCAATTTCGAAGAAATCAGAGATAAATATACGAATATTTTGGTAAAAGAAGTAATATGTGGTTCTTCTAGTATTTGCATAATTTCTAACAGTGTTCAGTTTATTGCCTGGTTGACATTTGCATTTTGATTTTTCGGAAATTCTTGGTATAGTATAGGGGTGTGGGCCCCAACAGTTACCATGTAAATTGACATTTAGCCCTGTTTTCAGTACATTTTTTTGGTGAAATACATACTAATTAAATTTATTTGTAGTAATTATGTTTAATAAGAAAACTTAGGTTAGATTTCCATCATGTTTCGAAAAATATTTTATTACTAGAATGTGAAAATTTATTTAATTGCAAACATGTATTTCTAAATTCACAACCAATAAAGACTGATTTTATAAAGCGTAGATAATTAAATTTTTAAATATTCATATTTGAATTCGATTGAATTTTTTGTTCCAAAAATACCCATAGTTTTGATGTTAGGGCTTATACAATTATTCTTGCTATCGACAGAGCGGTAAAAAACCGCACCCTGGCTTTGCGAAGTATGTGATAATTAGTAAAAAAACCAAAACTGTCAATTACACCAAAATATTATTGATGGGGTTAAAAAAAGTATGAGAAACGTACATCACCAGAAAAAAATGGAATAAAAACAAAAATTCTCTATACAATCAAGGGCTAATTTAATTTGACAAACTTATCTTTTTTTTTTATTTCAAGAATTAAAACATTAATTTCTATTCACCTTTATTTGAAACAATTACTGCAAGTTTTCCTCTTCAAAATGTGTGAAAAGTGAATGATATACACACATACACACACACACATATATATATATATATATATATATATACATATATATATATATATATATATATATATATATATATGTGTATATATATATACACATAAACTTGCGAGTAAAAAGTAATCAATAGCAATATATATATATATATATATATATATATATTATAAAAGTAAGTGTACAATGTGCATGATGCTAAAATTAAAAATAAATAGAATCGATTCCCGGTACCATCATGGGAGTTATATGATGTGGTCCAGAAAATTCGAGAGTATTCTAGAGTCCAGAAAATGATGTGTGGTCCAGAAAATTCGAGAGTATTCTAGGGCATTTCAGAAAATTTCGTATTATTTTGGAATGTTGTAGAATGTTTAAGAAAAGTCTGGAAAGTTAAAAACATCCCATATCATTGTGGAACATTCCAAAACACTCTCAAATATCGTGTAATATTTTGGAACATTGTTAACCATTTTTGTATGGGTGGGGCACCCACTGGTAGGGGTAATGCAAGATCCTTCATGGGTTCAAGCATCAGTTTCTTATCAGTGAAGTGCAGTGAGAGAATAAAAACAAACAGTGAAGTGTGAGTAGTCAAAGTGATACGGTGACAGAATATAAATCGAAAATAAAGTGTGAAAATAGTTTAAATTGTTCTTAGTGTCTTTCTCAATGAAAAGTTGATTTGATTTATATTTTATACAATACCCAAAAATAAATGAGAAGATCTTGCCAATTCTGAAGCAAAACGGCGAAAACAAAAAGAACAGTGAAAAAACGAAATAGTCCACGAGCGCGAAGAAAGTTTAGGTTCTCAACGGATGAGAATAAGCACCATGAGAAGCAGAGAAACCATAGAACAACGAAATTAACGAATTAAAGAATATATAATTGCGAGAAAGTGTTATAATAAAAGACTGCGAACGCAAGTCACGCTTGAAAATATCACCTTACGAGAAGTGCGGACAAGGATACAAACACGTTGTAATCAGTGGAATGGGTAACATCTGCCAATTTTGCAACGCGAAATATTCAGAAGAGGAGCACCAAGAATTTGTTGAATGAATGAAAACATTCGATTACCACTAATGAAACCTAATGCACCTACGCATGAACTTCTACATTATATGACCGGGGAAACTGCAGAATCAAAACACTTTCTTCAAAATATACAAGCGTACAACACTGCTTCCAAATGACTTCTTTCGGTGTCACTTCGGTCAACACTAACAGAGATGAAATCGATTATATTTTTTTATCCAAGGACAAATCTATCAAAAAATTTGACATATTACTATCCTACGTGAATAAAATTATATATTACTGCAAGTATTTTTCATCGGAAAGGAACAAATACAAAATGGATGAACGATGCACAAACATCAGTGGATTGAGACGAGAAATAATTCAAAATGTACGGAAACTTATACAAATACAATGAAAGTATTCCCATATTCAAAATAGACTGAATAATTTCTGATGACTATAAAGTTATAATTCCAGCCGATAAGAGACCACTTGGAGAACACGAACGTCATTATAATGTAAATCAGATAGAAGATGATTCATATGATGCCCTCCAATATCTATTAATATTTCTGCACGCAGAGGACGGATGTCATTTTAATGTGAAACAAATCCAAACTGAAATTAGTGTAAAGACAAAAAAAGGTTGGAAATGTAATTAAGTCCGAAAAGTGCAGTGGGATCAACTTAGATTGGAAAAAGCAACATAAATTTTGCGACTATTTGTTTAAATGGATTTTCAATGTCACTAATTAAAATTTTAACTTTCTTCTCTTTCTTTCAACTTTCTTTCAAATTCCTTCATTTTTTTTTGGAATTATTTTCTGTATTATTCCCAAAATAACCATGAAAGGAAAATGATGTGGCCATTGCGATAAGCGAGATTGCATTCATGTTACTGCAAACCGAAGCATTCTCCGAAATTTGTTGAAGTGTATAAGTATACATATATATATATATCAGCCTGGTATACGTAAATATAATCAGTATAAAAGCAATAAATATTTTGTTAAAAAAGGAAACAATTTGTTGATGTTGCTGTTTTCTTTAAATTTATTTTGTGGTACCGCAATGGATATCATAACTTATTTTAATAAAAAATAAAATTCGCTGAACACCCGGTACTAACCAATGACCATGAAAAATAAAGAATAATGGAAAACCCTTTACCATTTTGTAGACTTAGGCCCCTCAAAATGTTTTTCTATATTACTAATGCTATCAACATCGTAATTAAAAACATAAGAAATCCTTGGAGGATTTTTGTGTTGCTTTCAGTATATATTTGATATTGAAGGTATTTTCGGAACATGAAAAATAAATTGTCATTTTTTTGATAAATATTTATTAAGATGTAGAATGTCACCCTATACAACAATAAAAATGCTTATAACATCCAGATAGGGTACATTTAATCACTATTCTAGATCCAACTTTGTAGATCCAGAGGTAAGACATAATTTAAAATTCGCAATAATGAAGCATCTTCAACTAAAGCCATGTTAACAGGCATGAGCCTGGTATAAATTTGCATGAAAATGAGTCTCCGATTATATACTGTAATTCATGAAGTTTTATGCACTTTGTGAAGTTTTCACACGGCAACTTTGAATTAAATTTGTCTTTTCAAAAGCATTGAATCGACTAGAAAATGCTCTCATAAGAACCAATTTTAAGTATTTTGTGAACTCAACCGTGTACGTCGACTGTTGTAGAAAATACACCATAACGTGCTTTGATACAGAAATGTTTTTGGGCCATGGGATTATTATTGACATTGATTATTATCTCCGTATGTTACGAATCTATGTCAGGTTTGACTCTTTTAAATCATAAGCTAAACAGCACACGATCGCAATTTGACCGATATTTATTACATTTTTAATAAACTGTACATGAAACCATGCCAGATATTAATAACGATGATTGACGTTTGCGCACTTTTTCCTTGTAACGTAGTCGATAAATGTTATAATTAGTTTCAATCATCAGTAATATTTATATCTAATATGCTAAAGTATATTTATAATTAGGTATTTATATATATATATATATATATATATATATATAAATATATACTTCTTTAGGATTACGCCTACCTGTAGAGAATTCTACATTCCATTTAGATTTGAAGTCCCTTCTCTCAGCGATTGAACTATATCAAATGGCGCATAATGAACTTTACTTCTGTACTTCAAATTTTTGAAATAAGCGAACAACCAAGTAAAGTTTTAGTCATAACATACATTGTATTAATAACATTCATTTTATTAATTTGGGCATAACGTACATTGTACTAATTTTATCATAGAACATCATGAATTACGACCGGAGGCTAAATAGTTAATCGTCTATTGGAATTTAATTTATTTAATCAAATCAGCAAAAGAACATCCTTATTACATTTAAAAGGTCTACACGTATCTCCTCCAGAAGTATTGATTACAATTTTAATAGTCACTATTATAAATATAAACTCATTGAGATCGGCGTCGAATCTAAATGGTTCATATGTAATAGCGTAGTTGTTCCAATTAAAAAAGCCGCCTTTTCAGTATGAAAACAAACAATGGATGTTATATAGAATTTACCTCTAGTAGTTAGGTGTTGAAAAATTAGCTAATAAATTAAGTCCCCGGAAAAGTAACTAATGGAGGATCAATGCATTAATCATGCTATCAACAAATGAACCTTTCCATGGTTTGGGGTAAATAGCTAAATCCGATAACTTTATATTTGAGTTTTAGGGTTAGTACTTCAAACAAACTACTACTTCTTGACTTCAGTGTAAAGTTTTTCAGAAGCTAATTAAGATTTCAAAAGGAAGCATGCTATATTCGATATATTTTTTTCGCTGATCTTATTGCTAAAGCTTAATGACCTTATTGCTAAGAGGTTTTATTGCTGAGAGCTCAATACATGCCCAGTACAAAATCTTTAGCCATTATTCAAGGACAAGAATGTTAATATTTCCTCCCTGATCAAAATTATAATATAAAAATACTTAATTATTGTAAAACTAGAGTGTATAAATACTCGGCCATGCTTTACGTTGAAGCCTGTATCGAATATCATCACTCACGATATTGGCGCATCATAATTAGAAAATTCGTAAACAGAAACTTGTAAATTATCGTATGATAGAAGTAGATAATTAGATAAATTGTACGAGGTACTTATATTATACCTGGCTATTACTTTACAACTTAGTTATCAGTTAAAAGGCCTTTTTCCATTTTATGATTTAAAAATTTATATGATTTTTTCTTCAGGTAAATTGCGACTCCATTAAATAATTGTAAAATAATGAAAACTTGTAAAAGAGTGTAACATGAAATCATTTTATCGTATCTGCCTCCGGGTTTAATATATTTGGTTTAGTCTTAGAAGTAAAGGAAATCGAGAGCGCCTATAAGGTCTTAGCTCGGATTTTTCGAAGGCAAATATTTTTAGCACTTATTATTGACAATTTAAAAAATACCAGTGTTAATATAAATAAATTTTGAAACAAAATTTATTTTATTCTTCAATTGACTATGTAATTTTTTCCAATCCTTTAACCCTATATATGTTTATGTTTATATATGTTATCGTAAAGATTTAATGCAGCTTCGTAAGGTGTTCTAATCCAGGCTTTGTCTGAATTGGAGTTATGTGTATATCATGACGTAGCTGAGTTAGTTATCATACATTCATTTCATTCGAATGTGATTATACTAGTATCAATGGGGTAAAACCATACATGAAAATTGGTCCACCACCCAGACAGCGCAAAACGTATAACGTACGCGATGCGAGTAAAGTGAGCATTGTGAGCCGCATAGCTGACCGGTTTCCATTTGAATATGAACTAGCGAGCCAGAACGGTCTCTTCAACTACTCGTTTTCTTGCTTCGATAATTCTGCTCATATTGCACTCATGTACCTTTATTTGTGACAACATGGAGCTTACGAGTACTCGGCAAATCAATCATGTTTTTAAGCTGATAAATCCACTTTGTTCTTGACAGACTGACGGCCTGAAATGGACACATTTTGATTACTCTATTTTTTACTTATCCAAAATTTTTGAAAGGTATGCAAGTTTTTTCATTTCGGTTTTAATGGTTTTTATGTATCAAATAGCACAGGATCATATTTTGTAAATTTATAATATTACTGGCTTATTTCGTTTGTGAAATTTCATAATTTTTAATAATTTATTGTGAATAAAATACAACCACAAAATTTGACACAATAAGTGGTTAGATCTATCGAAAGCTTGTCAAATTAATTATCTCTTATAATAATAAAAACGTTGTGTGATAAGCAGTTTCTTTGGTACTCAATTGAAACAGAAACCAAATTATTTATAACACTATTATTAAACATGTCTGTATGGTTTAGTTACTAACATTCTTGCGTTGACAACTTTCCTTTGATAAAATGAAACGGTTAAAAAATTTCAAGAGATCTAGTCTTTTTTGTTAACACATGTTTATTTGACTACAGCTTTATATCAGCTGTAGAAAGTAAAAAAAAAATATTCAAGTACTGAATTTATTTGTATCTTATATGAACCTGAACTGAATTTATTTATATTACTGAATTTATTTGTATTCTCTATGACTTCAGAAGGAATATGGAAAACCAAGGATCCATTTTCATAAATCTTAGCAAATATCTACTTTACAAATGCAATCGTGATAGTTAACGTCTACGGCATTAGCTTCAACTTCCCAAGAGACAGGTGAGCTGCGCTTTTATGAAGCAATGAAAATTAGTGGTTATTCCTGTGCTCGTTTGTGGATTATGTTTTGAAGTAAGGGTTATGATAAATTTGTTTTTCATAACTAATGTTTCATCAATATTTTCTTCAGTGAGATTTGGGGATGCTCTTTCTGTCAGCATAGTTTTTAATACGCCATTTTTATTCCTTTAAGTTTTTCCTTCTATTCCCGAGTTCTCAGAACGTAGCACGTATTCTGATAAAAATATGTACATCAAGAAGAGCAAGCGTCTGTTATTGAAATAGCCAGAATGTTTTAAGTGATATCAATGTAACAAATGTTCTATGTGTTAAGTGTTTTACTTATTTAGCTTTAAACATCCAAGTCAATTTTTTTACAAAAGTTTAGTTGTACTAAAATTAACTTGGTTTTTTTATTTATGTGAGTAAAAATTTTCTTTTGTAAAGAAATTATTAAATATAGCCGATATACCTAATATGGGTAATCGCTTATGAAGGCATTCCATCCAAGGATATTATTGGTTTTCAAAAGGCTACGCAAATATTTCAATATGTTTAAAGTCCATTACCTGGAAAATAGGCCATAAGTAATTACGCTAAGAGACATAATTATAACATTACTTTATTAGTAGGCTCCTAGCTTTGGTAAATAATACAGAATACTACTCTAGAAATTATTTTGAATTTGTAGTTGAGTCTGTTTTGTTGAGTCATTTTTGAAACTTTTGTTTCTTTAAAAAAACAAATGAAATTGAAGGTGATTTGCTAGTGGCAATTGGAGGCTTCATCTTAATTATATATTTTATTTGATTTCTAGCAATTGCACAGCTTGTTAAGTTTTTGCTGCACAATTTTATGTGAGAGCGCTTTAGATAGACTGCGGTACGCCATATTAAATTTCACTTATCAAATTTACATTTTCCATTTCAGAAAAATAACGAATCGTGGACGGTTTTTAGTAAAAATGATTGTAGAAAGGCACAAAGGAAACATCAGCCTTAGCTTGTCTAAACAACGTCTGTGGCTTTTACACCAAATTATAACATTTTACCAATCCAAAGTGACGAAAGTAACATTGACGACTTAGATGAGGATCTCAATTTCCGATTGATTTATAAAAGTACAACTCCATCTAAAGTCGTACGTACCAGTTCAAGGTTGTCTTCGTCTAGCACCAGCAGTAGCAGCTCTAAGACTTCGTCAAGTTCTAGTAGCTCTAGTAGTAGTCTGAAAAAAAAGATGATAGTGAACATGTACAACTTGACCCTCCAAATGCAATGGTTGCTAAAATTGATGTCCAAGAGTCCGTGATAGAGGAAAAATGGGTAAAAAGAGAGTACGAAAGCAACGTGTAAAAATCAAGAAAATTCAAAAAATCAATTAATTCGCAAAAGTGCTGAGAAGTTCTGATAAAACCTACCAGTGTTTGTAGAAATCGAAGATACAAATGCAAGAGAGAAAACATGAATCATCCTGTGGAGAAAAATGTCGGCTAAAATGTGAAAATATGATCGATTAAATATAAAGGCAATAGCTTTTTGAAGTGTTTTGGGGACTCGGCAAGCCTGAAATGCAGAAAGGATTTGTTGCACGACACTTAGAAAAAATAAAGTCTAAAAATCGATCCTCAAGCACACGAGATTTTAAAGCTATTAATACCCCTTTTTTTGGTTGATGAATTCAAAATTAGGGTATGCAAACCGTATTTTAAATTCACTCTTAAGATGACTCATAAATCCACACAAACGGCATTTTCCAAGAAGTCGGATACAAGTTCATTCAAAAGGAAAACACGACCATCTACCAAATATTGATCCACAGATTAAACAGAAAATAACAGATTTAAAAATTTTGTTCAAATAACAAGACAATTTATTTCCAGTAGTAAATCATTCGCCGATATCTACAGAGATTATAAACCACTTCGTGAAAAGGATGGTTTAGCTTTTGTCACTTTTTCCACATTCAACAGAATATTCAATAACAAAATGAACATACCTTTTCTCACACCAATAAAAGTTCAACGTGATTTGTGCGAAAGATACAAGAACTCAGATGTAGAAGAAAAACGCAAATTAAGCCAAGAATATGAACTGCATCTGAAAGAAATAGGTTTGGCCATAACTGAAAAAGTTAATAACAAAAGTAGGAGCTATGGTACTATTGTAGCAGTTTACGGCTTGCAAGCAGCATTGTAGATTCCAAAGGGACAAATATCCCTATTCTTTTATGAATCTTGTATCAAGTGCCTCAATTTTACCATCAGTGATTTAAGGGCAAAATAATATCTGTGCTACTTTTGAGATTAAACCGAAGGAAAGAGAGTAGCTGTTGAAATTGACAGCTACATACTAGACTACGTTAAAGCTTAGGTAGACAAAAATCCTAATAAAAAATTGACATAATTTTCTACTCGAATAATCGTGGCGGTTATCAAAAATATAAATTTCTTTTGTCTGTCTACGCCTACACGGTCAACAATTTGAGAGTAAAGTATATTACTCACAAGTTTTTAATACGTGGACACTTACAAGATGAAGGTGACAATATTCAAAGTGTCATTAAGAAACTAATTAAAAGATACTTGCAGCTCGGGTCTAGTAGAATAATATAACATTTTGATTGATACAGCAAATAAGACGGAAAAAACTTACACAGTCGTAAAAATGACGGATAATAAGTTTTATGACGTCAAAACTTTGCAAAAATCGTGGAGCACAAATTTAAATTTAGACGAGGAGAGAAATCTACTCAAATGTGACATTAAGATTCCCAGAGTTAAAAAAGTACACCCTGAAATGTTTTTCTATAAAATTTCATTCAAAGAGGAAACGTATAGGAAAACTTGCATGCAAAAGAGGATTCTCCGCGTAAGAGGATCTGGATTTGAATATTCCACTGGTTTAACATATACATACACTGAGAA
The DNA here is from genome assembly GCA_039881145.1 of Druceiella hillmani. Taxonomy (NCBI): domain Eukaryota; kingdom Metazoa; phylum Arthropoda; class Insecta; order Lepidoptera; family Hepialidae; genus Druceiella; species Druceiella hillmani. Next base: position 9,207,432 of record JAYKKI010000082.1, read on the forward strand.
ACGTTCGGTGAGAACTGTTCGGTGCAAAAAAAACACAAGAATTGACTGATGAGAACGTCATTCCAAAATCCTATTTTGATGTTTATGATAAAGATATTTTGGGCGGCAATCATAATTGACTGCTTTACTGCTATTAAAGTTTTTGCATTCTTAACTACCGAGATTATAAATTAAGTATCACTAAACAAAAAAAATATTCAGATGAAAGAGTGAAAAATCCAAATTGTTCATTTATTATCTAAAGTTATACATTTTAAATAATTGTGATTTTCAATAATGATGATGTCAAAGCACCATTAATATTATTTAAAATATTATATGCATCAGTATGAAGTTGCTTATATTTTGTTGTTATGTATGCACTTACCAACATACTTTGCTATTTTCAGCATATTCATGTTAGTTTTTCTTTTGTTTTTATTTTACCTTGCAATATAAAAATAACTCAAAGTTGAAAATTAAGATATCTATATAGACACCGTCATGCCCATAGGACATAACGATACTCACAACTTTTTCTAACTGAAGAAAAGTTGTATTGCTATGATTGGTTGACCTCAGATTTCGACTAAGCACAGTATTGAAATTGCTCTTGAGTTTTAACCGAGTCCTGAGTTTTGTTTTGTATTAAAGACCCTATTAATATCTATTAATAGAAAAACATTATATTTAATTATAAGTTAAATGAGATTTTATATATGCATTTAAAATTATTTTTCATAGAATGGAAGGTTCCTATATTTTTTTATGTTGTATTACTATTTTATAAGATAATTAAATTTTAAGTACATAAGTAAGGGACATCAAAGGCTGTCATTAGTATTTAAATTCTTTAATATAATATTTTTGTACATTATACTATTATTTAAAAAAAATATTTGAGTACATAATTCAGTGTTTTCTTGCTAATTTATCAGTCAGTGTACCCCTAATGTTGATCATAAGTCACTCTACGAGTTGGATTACTATAAATCAATTCAAAATGCTGTTACATTTACATTTATATTGACACTTCAAAATACATCCCACAAAAACTAAATTTACCAACACTGGCTCAATTCCAAATAATAAATAAAATGTACATACATTTGTTAAGCAATATGGAAATAACCACAAAAATCTAAATTTCAGCCTCAACATACGATTATAACACAATATTCTGACAACATCTTTATTCTATCTGCATTTAAAAAGCATTGATTAAAGCAGAAAACTCCGGCAGTGCACAGGCATACGATAATCAATTGTTCACCTTTTGTGAAAAAAGTGTTTTATTTGAGTTAACCGGTGTTTAGATCCATATTTGCGCGTAGTTATCAATAAGATGTATATGAACATTTTAGAGGACCAAAAAAATTACACGATTTCATGTATCGGGGGCTTTGCATATTTAGAATTGTATGCAAGATATTTCTAAGTGATTGCTGAAAATATCCACAAAAATAATCAACTCTCGCCAAAACTGATAAAGTTAAAATTGTGAGACTACTAATAGAGCTTAGAAGTTTACCTGAAAACAATGGCGGTGATTCTATTTCGAAATTTTGGAGGTATTGGTATATTTACAAAAAAAAAATATATTAGGCAAAATATTTAAATATTGAAAATTAATATTATTCCTTGTAAATAATTAATGGGTGTAGAATATACTACTAAATATTTAGTTTCATTTAAGTGTGTACGTATATCTGAAGTAATTTTGTTTTCCAAAAAAATTACTGTAAAACACAGTAATTTTTACTATTTTCTCAGAAATATTTAAAATATAAATCTGTTTCAGTAGAAGATTTCTAAAAATATTATTTGTGTCTTCTTAGTATCTGTTCCTATCTCCTACAGATGCAGTTAAACTAATTACTTTAAAAAAACATCATATTCTATTCACTCTATACTTAGTAATACTGACAACAGAAAATGTCATCATAAAATAAAGAAAAATAATGTTAGGGCATTGCATAGGTACTTATTTAAATAATAATTAAGCTATGTATAATTCAGTTAATACGGTTAAAGCTGCAGTTTTTAATATAAATTTGTGCTGAAAATTTTAAGACGTTTAATTATTTTATTACTAAAGTGCTCATATAATTGAAATGATTAAAAGTTTATGCATACATTATTATTATCCATATTTCCAATACCAAGCATGATTACACTATTTTAAAATGTGGTGTTAAAAATCATGTAAATCAATGAAAATATCAACAAATATGACAATAATTAAAATTTAGCTGACATTATGCTGTGTTGGCTGTATTTATCTCTATAAGATTATTTCATCAATCGACCACACGCAGAGTAAGTATTGTCCCAACCAATGGATTTGCTTGTATCTATTGTTTTTTCTAATTCACAGAGTTATTTATATGTCGAGTAGTCTCAATAATTATTAAACTATTTGAAAAGTAGCTCTGACACATTTTATATTGAATGGATAATTTTTCATTTCTCAGGATTTATTTACGTTATTGACGACGAATGAGTTTAATAAAATTATTCCCACTTAAAAGTATATAGGCTGCATTAAAGGTCTATTATTATTTTCAGGTCTATTATCATACATAAATTAGACGAATTTCTATAAGACCAATCGAATGTAGTTCTTAGAAGCAACAGAAAGGGGGCAATTGCACAGAAAGTGTGCATTTCACATATAAGGAAGAAATTCATTTAATAGCCTTCAAATGTACAGGGCAAATGGAGTTTTATGGAAGTTTGTTTTGTATTTTGGAATAAAAGGAGTCAATACTTGTAAGGAATAGAAGCTGCTGCTCAAAAATATCAATTAAAATCGCAATCATCTAACAATCCAGCAATTCGTAATGAAAATGCTGCTTCGTGCGTTGATCAGATGTTTACCTCACGTTTTGAATGGACAATTTATTTATATTAACCAACGAAACAAATTGTCAATATTTTCTTGTTGAAAATTGACTAAGTTCCTAAATCGTGATTACACTTCCAAAATTATCTAAAAATAGTTCTTTGACTTAATTTTACATCACCTATAATACATTTATTTAACTGTAGCCTAATTTTTTAAAATCAAATTTTCACTTGAAAGTTCACTACGTATCAAATAATTGTAACATGCTAAAGTTTTGGAAAATATATGTAGTTTCCATTTCAAAGGATAAATGGTATAAAAGTGACGGCTATTGGTTGGAACAACCAGGTTTGAAGTTGAAGCATGCCATTAGTCTGCTATTAAAATTAGTTCGTCTGTCTTGAAAACAGAAATTGTGCATAAATAATCATGAAAATATTAACCATGTATTTAATACCATACAGAAACCGATAAATGATTTACAACCATACTTTAAAAGGTTGTGTTATACACATATGATAATATACTGAAGATTCAATAAATGCTTAATATTTTTATGAAAGCTTTTAATCAAGAAAGTATATTTTTTGCTATCCTATTAAAACGAGACCAAAATCACTATTTAATAAATTGCGTGGTAATTAAAGTAGACATATTGCAATACCACATTTATTTTCAATCATTTTAAGTGCTTGTAAGTTAAGTTAGTTAAGTTGTAAGTTAAGTGTAAGGCTTGGAGTGGTATTTTATTTTAGTTTTTATGATAAATAGCACCTTTACATATACAGTTTAAACAAATTTATTACTAAGTAAACAACCTTTTGCACTCAATCAAAATTCACCATCCACCAAAAAAATAAGGTAAAGGATTGATGTAAATTACCGTAAAATTCACAAATGTAAAAAATTGTAGTAATATATTTAAATTAAAAAACGAAGACAAATTCCAGTCAAAGACTTGAATTTTCGGTAGTTTTTCATTACCTAGGTTGTCAAGATTAAAATAATAAGGAACGTTGTATGAGCAACAAATGTTTTGAATTTAAGTTATCCAAAACCTGCTTATACATTAACCCTTTAACTTACAAAAAAACATCTTAAAATATAAACAAAAGTAATAAAAGTAACACATAACTCCATCTATTCTAATTCTAGTAGACAATTGATGAAAAAATTTCTCATTCAAAGAGACATTGAGTATTATTTTATATTTATAAATATGTTACTATGTGAAATAATCCAAAAATAGAGGATTTTATAACACGTATTTTAAAATTTTCTTTATAATACATAATTTAAATATTTTCTAGGAATTTTATATAATTTAAATCATTAAGTTAACATTTACATTTAAAACCGTGTAATCAAAATGTCATAATTATAACACTGGCTCCCGCGAGAATCACTTTAAACCCTAGCAGGATTTAATATTTTGATCTGAAAGCCAGCGTGTTAAACAATTAATCGTTTGGAGGAATGTTTTTATTAAACTTGAAATGTTAAAAAAAAATATCAATAGGTATAATTAAATTTATTTAATTTGTACTCAACTTAATCCTTAATTGATTTAATTTTTTTATTACATTTTTATTTCATTTCTTCTAATAATACATAAATCAGCACAAATTTTATCGTCTTTTTTAGAATTTTTCCCATTTTTGCAATTTATTTCTACTAAACGAAATATCACAGAGAAGAGTGGGTACAGCTGCCATTTTTTTAACTGTGATCGAATACAAAAACAATAATTGATTAATTGAAATAATCGATAGCACACATTTTTACAAATAAAATTATAACCAGTTTTGTTATTGAAATACCACGAGTGTAAATTGGAAAAAAATAAGTCAGTACAGACATAGAGCAAATATTCACTATTTTTATAACCATGATCGACTACGAACAAAATCATCGATTGATTGAAACAATCATTAGTAAATTTATTTACATTTTTAAAAATAAAATTATAATAAATATTAAACTGATATACTTAGCAGCCATGTTTAAAAAAAAAAGCTAGGGTGACCTTATGTGAATTCGTACGTTTATTTGTTTTGATGAAGTTTAGTTTGTAATAATAGACGAACAAATTTCATATTATTTCACCAAAATAAGTCACTGTCTTGAATATTGAAGATATTTTACAAAGTTAATTTTAGAAATTTATTATTACAATTAAATGAAACTACGTGATGTAGCATTATTTCTATTCTTTCGTGATGTAGTATTATTCTTTCTTTAAGTTCTTTACCACGATCTAGGTTTCGTTGTATTACAATATCTTCAAGTGGACTATTAGCAAATATTTTATGGATATATAAAGTATTTGCTAATAGCCCACCAGAAGATGTTATAATACAACAAAACCTAGGTCGCGGTAAAGAACTTAAATAAAGTAGAAAAAAGTACTACATCACGTAGTTTAACTTAATTTTAAAGTCATTGAATGACACAACATTTATTGCTTCTTCGTTATTATTCTGGCTTAAAGATATTTCTTTGAAGTAATGTCCCAAAACGACTTAAATTTTATAAAAATTTTACAAGAAACAAAAGTAAATATATTTTGCTATAAAATTAGTTATAAATTCACCATTCACAAAAATAGTTTTGTTTTCAGCGCGTTTACTTCCACCATTTATATTTATTTAAATTTAGATATGTGAATAGACTAGTAAAGAATAATCAACATACGCATCTCGAATCAATAAAAAGCCGAAACATTAATCCCATTCCTACCGCATAAGAAAAATCGATAAGACTCCTCTTCAACAGTACCACGGCCTCTAGTTGTTCGAGCGGACCGATACACACAGCCTAATGATGTATTACATTGTATCCGAGGAGGAGTAAGACAAATGGATGCGCTGGGATTGTTAGCCGTTGTAGATACTGCATACTACGTAAACCCCAAACGTAGAGGGCGTGCGCGTAGGACGTCGGGCTGGATTCCGCTCGATTCTTGCCGTATTCATACTAATATTTTAACTTTACACGTACATTGTTAACAAAGCCTTCGGCAAAGATATTTTGTGGTTTGCGACATGAATTTAATTTACTTTTTGTTCTTATTAATATGCTAATGAAAGTTAGGGTTTATTGAAAAATGGTAGCGAAAGATTTACCATGTCTTAACATTTAATACAGTTTCTAGTTTAAGGCAAAAAACAGGGAAATTAATCAGAAGTAATAATAGGTTGTGTTTGTATATTTAAATACGTACGAAACAAGAAAAACAAAAGTGACATTTTGTAATCCTTATGCATAAATGATAACAAAAATATGCCCTTTTCGTCGATAATTAATTTTTTTATTAAATGGAGCTATATAAATATATATTATACTGTGTATATTTAAAAGAATACCTATGAATTACTAAGTTACAATTAAATTTTTAAAAGATAAAGTATGAATTATAGGAAGTAACAGGTACAAAATGAAAATATGTCATCGAAAAAAGGAATTAAATTTGTCATGTTACATTTATTAAACTCAAAAAATATTCCTGTTTTGTGAGAACTATAGAAAAAATTAAATTACTTAGGTTACTAAATTTTCACTAAAAATGGACTTACAATGGTAAAGGGTAAAATTATACTAATATCAGAAAAATTAAAGGCTTTTTTGGTTGTTTAAAAAAATCTGACTAAAAAATTATTATTTCAAATAAAAAAAATTATATTGTCCTAAGTCGTATAAGATCTATATTACATTATTATTTCGAACCAAGACTAAGAAGCAATAATACAAATAAATGATATGAAAACATTTTGAATCAGTTGGCAATATTTTTGAAGATAGACGAGTATTCAAATGGACGAAATAATTAAAACACGTAAACTAAATTTAGTACGTTCTTCCTACATTGATTAAGTAAAATATGTTATTTAATTGAAAAAAAAAATGTTTAATAAATCATTTGAAAAATTATTTTTTTTCCTAAAATAAAAAAACACTTTCTTGGGTTTACATTGGAATTTGATGATTGTGTATCACATACCGGGTACAAATAAAATGTTTCAATTCTATATATTATTAGGTCAAAGTACTTGCAATACAACCTAAATGTTGATGATTGGTCTCATGCTAATTTGCATGAAATAATTTTTGGTTACGGAAAACTTTTCTAGTAACTATTATGACAAAAACTTTCCATGGTTCTTTCAAAAACTTTTTATATTTTTGTTATGAGAGCTTTTTTGTTAACTATTTGGTATTGCCAACTTTTCTCATTCTCTAAATAAATAAATGTTTTAATTGCTTTACCTTGGTAAAACTGATAATTTAATTAACGATGCGTAAATAAACTTCAATTTACTTGGAAAAATAATTTCCCAATGGGGGTTACCGCAAAATTTATTAAATTTTGAAACTTTCATTTTTTGCTATTTTAGGAAATTGATTAAATTTTGTGAAACTAGAGTCGAAAGACACTAACATACTTAATTTCATATATGCAAATATTTACTAAATTCAAATATTTTATGTAGCGAGAAGTTTATAATTGAAATAGCTCATGTGAATGACAATACAAACGCCTAATAGTGAAATAGTGTCACAGACTGATCGAGAAGTGGAAAGTTGAGGACGTGTATAGATGTGGCGCAGAGTCGGTTGCATTTGTCTCTATCACGTGACAGACAGATGTACGTACATTGTCAATTTGACGGTGGACCACATGTATTCCGGTTGTCCGTTCAAACAGAGAAAGATCTGCTTCAAACGAGTGGTTAAATGTAGAACGTCCTTTGTAGCGTTATACTTGTTCTCGCGGCCTTTATGCGAATAATTCGGTTGCCTGTTTAGAAAAAAACGAACAGACCCACTGTTTCAAGCGTTTTTGAAGTAGGATTTTTACAGAACTCTTCCCATGCGATTTGTTGCTGTTAGTAACTTGTCATTATTAGAACCAATTTATCTAAATTCTCATGTTATATTTCTCCTTAAAAAGTGACAATAGTGTCTTCTTTTTGTTACCCTTGTACAACTTTAATTGGCTCTGAGTATAATGTTAATAGACTTTCTCAATATTTCTAATATCTTAATATTTTTACAGTATCTGAAAACATTTTTGTGCTATACAAAGAATACCTACAAAAAGTAACAATTTATCTTTCCCGATATCCATAGGCTTGTATGCACATATGCAATATATTAATGTATTTTTTACTGAAGACCAAATGTTATATTTCTCATTATATATTTGAAAAAATAATCCAAGTTAATACTCCGTTATCAAAAATTCTTAATTTCTATATAATATAACGTTAGGTGTGGTAGTAAATAAGTTATATCGTAAAGAGATCCACTAATTATAAAAAAATATTCCCAAATGATATACATATCGTGAGCGAAACACAAATGCCAAACACCAACAACAATTCTTCACACAACTGAAGAGGCCTTTTATGCAAGGAAAATTTTGAGGAAACTTTTATTTCTTTTTATTCTCTTTAATTTTTTAAGACTTTCGTATTTGCGTCTTTTGAATAAGAATGTTAAGTGATTAAAATTCGTCTTTGCCTTCCATTCTTCCATTCAGTCAGACTTTCCAGCACATTCAACTGATTGTCTTCTCTTGTATGTCTGCTCGTTTATTTTTCTGTAGGTTCATGCCATTTCAAACAAAGATTTTTGCGAATGCTTCCTCTCAATTCTTAGAATTATATCCGTTGCAACTCGCCAAATAGTAACACAGCGTTTACTGGGATGGAATATTTTTTAAGCAGAAATACTATTAAGATAATAGATATATATATTACTAAACTATAAATATTCATAATTTCAAAACTTACTTTGTGCTTATTAAATATAAATTTTAAAGTAAAATGTTATAAATATGTCTTTAAATAAAATATGTGTATACAGGTAAGGCATTTCTAGATATACAATTATAAACAAAAGCGAAGAAGGAATAAACTGAGGGGTAATTGTAATTATGTAACTGATAACAGAAAAAAACAAAAGGTATGACGAAAGATCACTTTAATGACGGTGACCACTTTATATACATATTGTTTAACTGAAAATTTTTGGAAAAATATTCTCAATTGGTTAAACAGAACCATTTTTTTAACTTTTTCAATTGTAGATTTGAAAAATGTATTTTGACGATTAATTCATCTTATTTTCTGAAATTTGTATACACAACCTCAAGAAAAACAATAAAAACGACACCAAATTTTAAGCATATTATGACATGAAACTGCGTTAGTTTTATTTGATGTAATTTATATTTGTATCTATATACATATATATATATATATGTATATATATATATATATATATATATATATATGTATATATACCTATCTATGTATAAAGACCTCTCGTACTGCAATAGTATATTTATTTCTATTAACGTGTCAGTGAGAAATGGTATTTGAAATAATTTTCTACAAAGATTATCCCTTTTAGAGGGCAAATAAAGCTGTCACAAGTACACGGCGTTATGTCGAATTGAAGAATTTGTTGCTGTGATACTATATACTAAATACAGTCAAATATGAATAGGAAAAGGAATAATTTCCCACTGAATTAATTATTTTTGCTTAAAAAGTTATATTTGTCTTGAATTTTTTCAAAATGATTACACGAATATATCAATAATATGAATGTGAACTAAAATTATGGCATAATTTTTTCACTATTTTAGGAACTTAGCTTCCTTGATATTATTTGAATACATCTTCAAGGAAAATGCCCCAAATGTTAACTGGTAAGTTCTTTAAATAGTCCAATTGTTTAAATTCCCTTATCAGCTAAATATTAGCAAAAAACATTATCAGAAATTATGTAATCAACATTTTATTGAAAACTGTGTTTTTTTGCATGATTTTGAGGATCACATTGTGGTAAGATCCTAAATACTCGTAATATTTTTTTCGTGAATGGTATTAAAAGTAAATATTATTCTGCTGTGATTATTTATGTTTCAATTCAACCATAAATAAAACATTTTTATTAGACTAGGACACGAAATGATTCCTAAGGTGCTCTGAGAATTTCGTGTCTAAATATTTTACAAAATGACAAATAAATTTATAAGCCTCAATCTCTATATAAAGATTAATTGAATATAATTTTCTAAACTTCACTTTTTCAGGTAACTTTTATCGTATACGATAAGAGAATAATATTATTGAAATAAATATCATGGCATTGGTAAACCGGTTGGATTATTCTTCTATCTATCTAGAAAAGTATGGTTATACTTAATACGTTAAAACGCTTAAGAAAATAAGTTAGATTCAAAAATTCGCAGCCTAAAAATGAATATGAATGTTTACAAATTATTTTCTTTCTGGCATTATAACAATCACCTAGTTCGATATAATTCATCTATTTAGTTACTAAAAGAACGTCATCATTTGTAATTATATTTTTTACTGGAAGCTCTCAAAATACTCATAAATCAGAGCTGCGATTTCTTTATTAAATGTCAATTTTTGTTGAACTAAACTTTTTTTAAATTGAAGATGGAAACCAGAAGGTGCGCTAGATTAGGTTAATAATTTGAAACCACAATTGTGAAATTTAGTCATGGTTTTAAAGGCAATGTTAGCGCGCGCTTTAATACAAAACACTATTCTTAACATTCCTCGCCGTTTTCTCTTTATGTGACAATGCAAAACCTGAAAGGTCGCAGAAGTAAGTTAAGAGTATGATGGTACTTTTTGGAAAGTAATAATTCATAATTAATCCCTTAGAGTTCCGAAAAACTAATAGTATTTATAAATCCTTGTGAGTCAGCCTCAAATAATTCGTGTGTCGTTTGCGTTTTTGGGCGGCTGAAAGAAGTTTCGGTACCAATCTCTAAGGACCTTAGAAAATCTCAGTTCATTTTGAAAATTATTATAAGTTTGCTCATAAGAGACACTCTTACTCATATAAACACACATACGAACATACACACCTATACAAGCATATATATGCATTTTGTCACACACAGACATACAGACATATACACACACACACGTATATTATAAATGGGACGTTTGAATACGCTCATCAAATATTAGAATATCCATTTTCAATAAGTAAATAGCATATATATTCTGAAACAAATCTGAATGAAGCTTCTCAATTATATTTAAAATATTTATGCATGTATGATTTCTAGTGTAATGACAAAAATTACTATAAAAAGGAAACTGCAAACAGGATCAGGCAAAATCTTCCTGCGTTCGGTTTAAGCCCACAAAAGAAAATCTGAGTAGCTCTGGAAAATAAGCTTTTATTTCGAGAACACTGTTGGAGAAGTGAAGGAATCAGCTAAATACGGAAAAGCTTCAATCACTTAATATTTTTATGTTAAAGCTGCTTTATCTTCAGAAAAGTCAGAAATGGAAAGGTATTTTTTTAATTAAAACTCTTTTGTAATTAATTAACTTCTTCAATTACGTAACGGGAAAATCACTTTCATGGTTTTGATTTGTGAATTTGAAATTTATAATTTTCTTTCTTGTCGGGTGTAACACTCATAAATCTGTTTTTATTGTTCATTTTATATAATATAGGGAAATTGTCCAACGGTAATCTTTTACTCCTAAATAAACAAGTTCGGCGAAGATGTAAATACCTTTATATTTCATTGATTTTGTGTTTGAAATATCGTTAACAATTATTTGCATTTTCTATTTATCAAAATGAATAATAAACCTGTAATAAAGTATTTAAATAATTGTATTATTTATAACGATGGCCACTATAATACGAATTTTATAAACAGTGGTAAAAAAAAACGATTTGTATATTTATCTAATTAAAAATGGTTTAACTTAAATTCGCACATCTAAATAATACTTATTGGTCTTATCTTTTTCTTCCCAAAAAAAATTGTTAAAAGTTTAGAATCTTAAATGTTGTCGTTTTATTAAATCATTTCAGTTATTTAAATATGTTAAAATAGAAAGAAGTCACTTAATGTTTTTTTTTTGTTTGTTAACTCCTTTTGAGATACATACATTTGTCAATCAATTTATATTGAGAATCAAGATTTTAATAACATACCAAAAAAAACTAATTAAGTGAACAGATAAGTTAAACAATCACACTTAAAATTTAGTTTCGTAATTTTCTCCGTCGTTTTACGTTGTTTTTTGAAATAAGTCAAAGTTAATTTCATTTAAATTTTGTAATGAAATAATTTCGAATTTTTAAACCCATCGTTAAAAATTAGGTTCGAGAGACACATTGTACGACAATTTATAGTAAACTTGCGAGTTTACTTAGAAAAAGTACAGAAATTTCCGACAAACTCTTTCACACAGCTTTAATCTCGCAAGCCCTAAACGAAATAAATATTAAGAGATTGAAATACATTTCTATCTCACCTTCGTCTATTTACTCATACTTTTCGCTACATTAAAATTAGGATTTTTTATCTCCTTTTTTTGATCCTAGGTCGATTTCTCTCCAAGTTTATATTAGATTTAACCAAGGTATTCGCACACATTTCTGGTTCAACGTTGGCAGACGCAACGAATTTTGGTGAAAATATTAAAAAAAGGGTTTAAATTTAAAGAAATTAAACGATTTAAGATGATCTATCCCCATATCATTAATTAACTTATTAATGAAAATTTTGTTAGGAAATATATATATTTTAAAAAACAAAAAAACGTGTAATGAACTAAAGTCACTCCCTTCCCAAAAATTAATTGACATACCAATATTTGAATCGAACAGAGAAATTATAATTAAAAATTATGAAGAATTTATTAGGTATGATGCAGACTCGAGAAAAGTATGAATATATACACTCAAATGTGTATAAAATACGTAATGCACTTACATTAGGACGATGCACTATTCTTTACTGGATATTGTTGTTTCAAATCTTATTGACATCATTACCTTCCGGTTAGCCGAAAAAATATGTAACTTGCATCTATTCAAGAAATATCATAAGCATACGTTTGTTGAAACAATAAACTACGCGTTAACTCATAAAACTCGGCCAGGAAGGTTCCGTGGATATTTTCACAGAATTCTTCCCTAGTTACATTATAAATTCTTACTAATTCAGTACAAATTATCTAGGTGAGTCAATTTTGTTAAGGATTGAAGCAGTCACAAAAATCGAAATGAAATAGATCTATAAAACAATATTCTACGTATGCAAAACCAGCGCTGCGTAATATCAAAGTGTATCTTGCGTTCAAGACCCGTAACTATGTAAGTCTACACGTGTGTTCAGTTTGCTGATTCGTTGAAGTTTACTTTATGAATTTTCGTAAAATGGTACTATAAATCTTGTTCAACTTGCAGTATTTCATATAATATGTTACGCATATTAGCTCAAATTCATTAATAATTATTATGTTCAATAAAAAGCTTACGTAATAATGCGAACGGACGACAAAGATTATCGTGCGATTGTTTAATACTAAATATGATTAATACTAAAAATGAAATATGTTTAATACTAAAGTCTGCGAAATTAGTTAATTTTATTATAAATTTAAAGCTAAATTTAAAGCCAATAACAACAGACAGATTGTGTTTAATATAGGCAAGCAAGTAATGGTTTTTGAATTTGAAGCAATCTCTGAAGATATTTTTTAAAATTCTTATGAATTAATCATATAATCATTTTTTTGGCACTTGCAAATGTTTATATTATGCAAATGTTTTTATATACTATAGTGAGACACGATACCCTATTTTTGTAAATACTCTATCTTGATGTAATGTGACATTGGTTATAAATGCAAACTATTAGTCCGCCATTTTACTGACGAAAGATAACAAAAGAAATTGCACAACAAAAAAAACTTCACACCGTTTGGGTTGAGCTTTACGTTACCAAAGCTCAGTTTGCATTCTCTTCATTTAATAATATTTATGACCAGCTCATGTATGACCAGCCATTCCATGCGGTAAGTCTTAATGTAAAAATAATTTGATTTAAATTACAACTATACCATTCGTTCTTTCTTGTAATTTCATTTATTTCTTCCGTTACACACAAAATGGGAGGATCATCAACGGTCGCTCTTTTGTATGTTCATGTACATTTCGGTACCATATTCCGGTTTTAAAGATAAAAGTTATGTTGTCATGGATTTCTTCGTATTTATAAAGAAAAATGATAATAAAAAATCATAATGAGAACAAGGACTTGAAAATAAGATATTTTTGTTCATTTTTTTACATAAAACTAATTTTTTTTATACTCATTGTTAGGTGTCACAATCGATATAATTACGTATTTTTAGAACCACAGCAAATTAAAGTTGTTAAACAACCGATACTAACCACTGAATTAAACAAATTACTTATTGAAGATTCATTCGTCTTACAAACAATTAACAAAATATGAGTCTTTCATACAAAATTTTCGTGCTAATTTCAGTTTACTAATTATTATATTTTCGATACTGAGAATATGTGCTGAATACAAAGACGACACATTATGACAATATTTGCTCAATTTTATTTGTTACAAAAATAATGACCATAAATGAAAAAATAAAAAAGATTATATTATTAACGTAGACTATATTCAGGTGTTATTTTAGATAATAACTTAATAAAAGATTCGTGTCGATGAAGTGGCTTGGACTAAATCCATTCAAGTAGACTTCAAGTCGGGTTTAAATTTGCATAAAAATACATTTCTTTAATATAATTTCAGCAAAATTTATAGTCAGTATGGCCACAATATTCTAATTTGTTTATTTCGATCGTGGAATACTTACCTGAACAAATTTTCAGTAAATCCGAATATACACTCTAATTCAAACAAAGTTTTAGTAAGTTTATTAAAAATAAGATAAGAAAAGTTCTCGTATTCTTTTATTTAATCTGATCAGATTTGGTGGTTTAGTGTGGATCCTAATCCAGATAAGCAAGTACAAAATAGCAAAATGCAAATAAAACTTAAGCACAAAAGCATTTGAAGCAATCTAGCAGAGCACTACCGGGTATGCACCCTACCATTATGGTATCGGCTATCGAATGCTTTGACGGGCCCAGCATGATTACAAAAGTCTAAGTATTTATTTGCATGGAAGAGCCCTGAATTTATAATGTAAATTTATGTTCCCTATAAGTTACAAATGTGGTCCATAACGTCAGATTTTCTAATATCTTCCAGAGTGCATCTAGAAGAAATGACGAATACGTGTGCTTACTGGACTCAAACATGCACTTTTTGTAAGTAAACGCATATTTGTTGTATTATGATCAGGTTGTGTTTTCTTCTTTTGTACTAACCTATAAACCCACATTAAGCAATTCAAGACTACCAACAAAATAATGAAACGGAATGTATACGTTGAAACTGGTCGCATGGGATACATTTCAAAAAATATGTTAAAAATTTAGTTTTCCGTATTGTGAATGAAATTTTATATAATTAATCAAGTTGGCAAGCAGGATATATATTTTACATTGAAAACTCCATACATGTTTCCGATAGGATAAATTACAAACACGGGTAATGATGTCAATACTTGTCACAATTATAAATATACACTCATCGAATTCGACGCTGAGGTATAAAGGGTTTTTCTGTAATAGCGTACTTGTACCAATTAAACAAAGTCGCCTTTTCGTATCAGAATACATCTACGAATTTCTCTACGACTACCGCGCAAAATATTCGGCCATGTTTTTAATTATAACTAGCTGCCGACTTCTTCGCTAAATATGATTGAGGACCTCATAGTTAGAGATGATCGTGAAACTGAGATTAGTAATCGTTAGTCCTGTCTAAATTAAACAGTGAGAACTAAATATTATTACATTGTGGCTGCGTTATTAGTTAACAGTTAATCAAATGTATTAAAATAAGTAACATGTTTTATTAATACGTCTGCTTTTGTTTTTGCTACAGTTAGGGATAATTATATTATACATTATTATGATGTATAAAGGCTTAAATGAATTTATTTCTATGCAGATCGTTATAATTTTAAAAGCTTTGCTATAAAAAAGGAAGGAACACAAGTTTTGATTGATTTGAATGATTAAATGATTTTTGAATTTGATTTAAATGAAACTACGTGATGTAGTATTATTTCCACTTTCTTTAATTTCTTTACCACGACCTAGGTTTCGTTGTATTACAACATCTTCAGGTAGGATATTAGCAAAGAACTATGTTAATAGCCCACCTGAAGATGTTGTAATACAACGAAACCTAGGTCGTGGTAAAGAACTTAATGAAAGTAGAAATAATACTACATCACGTAGTTTCATTTAATTGTGAATAATGAATTTTTAGAAAATTAACGCCAAACGCTTGAAAAACGCTGAAAATTACGCTTGTGAACGATATAGTAACCAATATATTCACTTTATTGAAAATTGCTATTTGTGAATATTTTAAAAATCAAATACTATGTCCATTTAAAAATTTACGTTTCAATGTGGGTTCCAAACATGCAATGCCAGTTCTATTCATACTTAACAGTTTTTTAATGAGTTATACCCATGTATATATATATATATATATATATATATATATATATATATATATATATATGTTTATATATATATATATATGTTTATATATATACACATGATTTAAAGTTAAGTCTATATGTACATATAGGTTCGTTTCAACCAAGTTTCGAATTAATAAAAAGCCGAAACAAAAACGAAATTCTTGCCGCATACGAAAAATCGATAACATTCATCTTCAATAGTACTACAGCTTCAAATAATTCGAGCGGACCGACACAAGCCACCTAACGATGTAGCACATTGTATTCGAGAAGAAGTAAGACGAATGGACGCGCTGGGATTGTTAGGCGTCGTAGATGCCGCACACTACGTAAACGCCAAACGTAGCGAAGGTGCACGTAGGACGAGAGACGTGACTCCGCTCGATACTGTTCACGTTAATATCTAAATTTAACACGTACATTGGTAACAATGCATTCGATGGGAATATTTTGAGATTTGTGTGGTGAAATTAATTTAGTTTTTATTATTTTATATTTGTGGGGAATTTACCAAGATTCTCAACCAAAAATAACCTAAACAATAAAATTCGTGTGGAAGTTTTGTTATAGTTTAACATTTGTTTAATGCGGATTTGATTCCAAAGCGAATGTAGGGAAGTAGTATTTTTAAAATTATATCACATGAAAACCATGTAAGCTACGTTGTGTGATTTTCACGGTAGAATTATTCATATAACGCGACCTTTCCTTTTTTTTTATTTAATATGGAGCTAATTTAAATTAATTAAATTATAAATTTTTATAAATTATAATAAATTATAATTTATAAAAATTGTGTTACATTATATTACCCGAGTTCAAGTAATGTATATTTCAGTACTTCGTCCAATCTTAAAAAAATAATTAATTTAAATAACGGTAAGGTTATGTCTATAAATTTTGATTGAAAGTTGTAGTAAAAATACATTAAGCTAATCCGAGAAAGAGGAAAATTTCGTTTGATTGTTTGAAAAATTGTCATTTATTTACTTTGGGTATCTTACTAAGTAAAATATCCTTCGTCGTATAAATTCTATATTATATCCTTAGTTTAAAATACGGCTAAGAAGCAATAATGCAAATGGGTTGTATGAATACAATAATACATATGGATGGAAACATTCTCGGTTTACCGTGGCAAACGTTACTATATATATGTATATATATAAATATATATATATATATATATATATATATATATATACATATATAAATATATATATATATATACATACATACATACATAGATATATACATTATATGATCGATATTACTTTAAAAGTGATGACATTCTCTCTCTTTTGTCCAAAAATTTTTATATAATTTTCTCTTTATAATTATTTACTTCAAAAAATAAATTGCTCCACTAACAACTTTGCTCTCCTCAATATTGAACTCAGTTTTTGCAACAATATTGCATTGTATTAGAATTTTCATATAAACACACTCATCTATATCAAGCATTTACATATGCAATGTAGGTGTGCATATTTGCTTATTTGAAATTATCTGTGTGTGTGTTTTTTATTTTGCTTTAATTTGGTAATATTTAGCGGAAATCAATTAATTTAATTTTTGCACCTATCTGTTTGTCTATCATCAAATTTTATATTTTCAAAGGAAAAAATCCAGGTTAAACTTTTAGGTTTATTCAAAGTGTTGAGAATGTAAAAGAATATAAAAACAAATAGTTCAAGGCAATCAAAAAACAACAAAAAATAATAGGTTACAAAAGCTGTAAAAATGACAAAGAAAATATGAGCACTCTACAATTAGAATAAATATTACTTCTACAAGAGCTACTTACCAATCGTAAAATACTAAGCAATTCCGTTACCCTATTCCTAAAGCAGTCAACGGTACAGAAAAAAATTAATTTCTAAGCTGAGTTCATCTCAGACTACCACATTTAACATACGAGTACGCGAAACACAAGTGAATGTTGCAGTATAGTCGGAGTCGGCTCTCACATTATGATTAGAAGCATTAAGGGCTACTAAACCTAATATCGAGGGAAGTCAATGTACGCATTATAAATTTAGAAGGAAATAAATAAAGATAATATCCACACAATTCGTAATAGAAACATCTATTTACATTTTTTTTTCATATTTATTCCAACATTTAGATTGTATATTATAATTAGAATATGCTAGTAAATTGAAGACCATTTTTTAAATCTAAATTATTTCTTATTTTGTGAAAGATTAAAATTTTTAAGTATATAATTCCGACATAGACCCAGTATCGGAATTATATATTTATATATTCATTATTAGACGTCGACAAAAGGTTTCTTAATTATATGTAATATACCAAGGTTATCAAGTACAAATTGTTTATTCTAATTTTAAAAAGGCATTTCACTAAGTCGAGAATGATATTCTACAAGTCAAATTATTAGAGGCTGGAATGTGTTTTGTTCTAGTAAAAATTTTCGTCAGTAACATCCAGGCTCGCAGCAATGTAATTCGGTTTGGAAATTTCAAATCTCGGCCTTATGTTATCGAATCTGATGTCAGTCATAGAAGTAATTAATGTCCACTTCTACTTCTATTTATGATAAACAACTTTTTTTCAGTTATCAGCACTGCTCGTTGCCTCCTGTTTTCCGACAATTTCAAACTCTTCTTAACTATCAATAGCTAATATGATAATGAGGTCCTTGAAAGTGGTATCGACTTAATAGTCCAAGAGCGTCTGAGCAATAAGCTACATTTTAATTCAAGTAGATGTGCAATGATTTCATACTTTCACTTACGTGTTCCCCTTGTGCATAGTTATAAATTTGGCGGAATTACCCTAGAAAGGGTTTTATCTGTGCAGGGTATTGGTGATTATTTTTAAAATCTCACATTTCACCGTCATGTCATCGAAAGGTGCCAGTAATCCTACAAGGTACTAAGATTTTTCGTACAACATTCTCATGGTTTTCGTGTTGTCAAATATATCGTTGTTTTATTGAACGCTTTGGTCCCCAGGACTCTCGAAACTAATGCAGAAGTACTTATATCCTAATATTGGAATAAGGTATGAAAAAATAATTCAATAGATGTTTCTATTACAAACTGTGTGGACATTATACTTATTCATTTCCTTCTAAATCTATAATTAAATTTCAACTCGAACAAAAAATTCATCCTCACATTTTTTTAATAACTAAATCATAACATTTCTATTCCCTTGATATTGAGTCTAGTACCACTTAATGCTCACAATTAATTTGTGAGAGGACACCTAGAACACGCACGACTATTCTGCAACATTCACATGTGTTTCGCGTACTCACTTTGTTAAATGTGGAATTCTGGGATGAACTCAGCTTAGAAATTTATTTTTTTCTGCACCGTTGACTGCTTCAGGGATAGGGTTATGGAATTGCTCAGTATTTTACGATTAGTAAGTAGCTCTCGTAGGAATTATATTTGTTCTAATTGTAGTGTGCTCATATTTTCTTAGTCATTTTTACAGCTTTTGTAACCTATTATTTTTTGTTTTTTTTTGTGCTTGCGTGGAACGTGGATTCGTTATTATATTCTATCACATTCTTATCACTTTGAATAAGCCTAAAAGTTTAACCTGGATGTTTTTCCATTGAAAATATAAAG
Source organism: Druceiella hillmani (assembly GCA_039881145.1). NCBI lineage: Eukaryota > Metazoa > Arthropoda > Insecta > Lepidoptera > Hepialidae > Druceiella > Druceiella hillmani. The sequence continues at coordinate 9,227,324 of JAYKKI010000082.1, forward strand.
TTTGATGATGGACAAACGGATAGATGCAAAAATGATTTCCGCTAAGTATTGGCAAACTGAAGCAAAATAAAAAACACAGACACACATAATTTAAAATAGGCAAATATGGACACCTACATTGCATATGTAAATGATTTTTCAATTTACATTTAAAATTTTGAGGATGAACAAACGAACGGTAAGTTTGTAATTGAATCAATTCATATCAACAACTACATGAACATTTCACTGCAATACTGATCGAAATGTGGGAAGCTGAGGACGTGGATCGATATGTTGTAGGGGCGGTTACATCAGTCTCTGTCATCTGAACCATAAGACGAACATAGAACTCCACTTCTAGTTTATATTGAGGCTTGTTTTAAGGAGAAAACCGACTGATTATTGAATTTTACACATTTCTCCACTTCTACGATGAATACCGTCTTATTGGTATATTTTAAATAAAATGTTATATATTTGTCTACAATTAAAATACCCAAAACTTGATATAGATGGGTGTATTTGTATGAAAATTCTAAAACAATCCATTATTGCTGAAAAAAATTGAGTTCAATATTGAGTAGAACAAAGTTGTTTGTGGAGTAATTTATTTTCTGGAGTAAATAATTAAAACGAGAAAATGATATAAAAAGTTTTTGTAAAATAGGGAGTCGGAAAAAAGGAGAGAATATTATCATTTTCAAAGTAATAACTTTCTAAAATAAAGCACAAATTAATAATTGTTCTCCTTCTTAGTCCTTTATTTCCAAACTGCCTGATACTGAATCGTTGTAGTATAAATGCATTAGTATGAATGATGGTATATCACGATGTTTCAAACATGAATATCAATGATATATTACGATGCTTCATGCATTTTTCTCCAGCGGAACATTTTCAGGGCGTCTATATATTTCTTTCTCTTTCACGTAGTATCCACGTCTCTGCCGCCTAGAGTAAAATGGGGAAAATTTATTGATATTGCTGTTCTTCCATATCTTCCTAAGTTTGTTTATAATGATCTCGTAATCTTTATAGACCTTTTAGTTTCATCAGTGCAGCCGCCATTATTAGGAATTAGTGCCCACACAGAGGTTTATGATTAAATCAAGTCGCAATTTGCTGGTTGGTGAATTAGGCCGAGTAATTGTTAGCACGGTTAAAAGTCATCACCTTTGTCTTATTGTGATCAATTTCTAATCTGTATTCTAGACTAATCCTTTCCATCCTTGGAAGTAGACTTTTCACATGACGAATACAAATTTCGAATAAGGCGATGCCATTTTCACATAGAAATTCAAAAATATTGAGCTTCGGCCGTAATTCCGTTTGTCCACTTTTCTTCCAAACTTCATATATTTATATTAAATTGAAACGGTGAGGTGACGCATTCTTCACGAATTCCTACATTGGGGTGGCAATAATTTGACATAACCTTATATCTTTTTACCGAAGCTGTTCTGATTTCAGGTTTTTGAAGAGGTTGTACAAAGTATTTAGACGTATTCATATCTTGAAGCATTCCCGAAAATTTGCTCATTTTAACTAGTTAAATGCCTTAGAATAGTCAACGAATGCAATATATTAATTGTATATGATATAAATTGTATATATATAAATGTGTATATATATATATATATATATATATATATATATAACATAAACAACCATATTGTGTTAATAAATCGTACACACATTAAGCGGGTATTTAATATTTACAAACACTATAGTGAGTATTGACTGACAGTTTAAATATAGTGTCATAACAACGCTGTTTAGAAAAATGTTTATTTATCTTTTTTACAAAAAATATATAAAGTTCTTTTTCGGTCAATTTTCCACTAATTTGTACTTTTTTAAATTTTGCCGATTTTTTCATATCTTGACTAGCATTAATCGACTCCGTATCAAAACTATGCAATACATGGTAATCAAATTTGAAAAAAGATAGCTTATTAGTCGGGCTACAAAATAACCTTTCATCTTATACCAAGAACTGAGGAAAATTTTGATATTTTTGTTATATTCGATAGAATAGAATTTGAGGTTCTAAAAATATGTTCAAATTTGGAGACTAATATTATGAAAAAATATTGAAAAAGATGATAGGAAAATTCTCTTAAAAATTGCTAGACGTAATCTTTTAGACCATCGAAAAAATATAATTTTTAGACCATAGAACAATTAGAATTTTTACACCATTGAAAAAATTTAAAAAAAAATTATTAACACTTTTTTGCTTGAACTTTTATGTCGGTTCCATAACTGTATAAATTCCAATAACCGTAAATAACTGTAAAGCTATTTAAGAGAAAAGTGGTCAAATTATGAATAATAACTTGGTATAATAATCGTTTTAGCTTGTTCATGTTAGAGAGAGAAACTATCTGTCTGTAATTCATTTATATTCTATCGTTCATTGGTTCAATTCTCTTCGCTATAACTACCTTAAGTATTTTTGCTTTTCTATCTTAAATTATTCCCATAGTTTACTATGTTTGATATACCCATTCTTATGCTTTTAACTTTTATTACTAGACTTGCTTTTTAGTTTCTGATTTGGATCAGTGTAATAGAATTAATGACTTAGCTTTTAGGAAGCATTTGGACTATTGAACATACCATAACACAAAACCTCAAAAAGGTTACGTATTTACTGCGAAGTACATCACAGCAACTAAGTCTGTGTGAGTAAGTGTGAGACTGCACAGCAAATAAGTCAACAATCTCTTGACCATTTGGTTTCTTATCAAGGCCGCTTCACCATTTTCTAAACATCTTGCCTTTATCCGGTTATATTTATCATATTTGGAAGGTAAAATAGCAACAAATGGCTTTTAGAAATGTATCACAGCTGTAAATATTGGTGAAAGAGATAAACAAATACGGACAAATTTTGAAAATAATCCAACATCAACTACGTGTAGAATTGAAAGTAATACTGGCACACCACTTTCTGTTATTCATCATGTCCATACGATTTTAAACATGCAAGCATTATTGCCATGAGGTTTTGAAAATAGGACACAGATTTATAGAGAAATCTTGAAGAAAGATATGAAAGACTGAACTTTTTTGACAAATGTGGAGTGGTGAATCAAAATTTATGCTTCTTTAAATATTTAACCTGCATGATATACATTAAGTAAGCGTCGTAAAATTTACTGCAGACGAGAATATAGTTTTCAATAACAGATCTCAGTGAACTTGCGGAGTGGAATGTGAAACCACTTATTGATCCTGTCGAGCTATCCTCATATTTAAGCGGAGCGCCCTATTTGCACTTTCGGCAAAGCAAGTTGGTAGACTTAATAGAAAATGTCCCCTTATTTAATTTGCTGACTAAACTTGAAATAACATTTTTGGAAAAATTATCGTGTTATAAAAAACACTATATTGAAAAATTATGCTAATCTTATTGTAAATTGTTTTTAAGAACAATGTGTTTTGTGGGAAATGATACATAATGCAAAGTCAAGATAGATATCCTTTAAAGATGGAAATCCAACCAAAATGTATTCTGGGGTCCAAGATTTTGTACATTAATATTTTTTATAACATTATAAAATGCCACTGTTTTACGTAAAAGATTATATATTTATTGGTTAGAATTTTTAAAATTTTTGTATCGAATTACATGTTACATATATAATTGGTTTGTGTATCCAAATGTCTCAAAAACTTTCTTTTTTCCAACCAAAAATTGAGAGAATGTTAATAATATTTATGTAATTTCCTAATTGTACATTGCTGCTTAAAATAAGAGAAGTTGGAAGTAACTGTAAAAGAAAAAGGTTTCAAAGAAATTTCCGCGGAAATTTTATTTAGCTCGACGCGATTCCGGTAATTAATGAATGAGTAGCTTTTTAAAATAAAGATAGCAGGTCATATTAAGAACAAGTCTGAAAGTAAATTAATCCTACCTGAACTCAAAGAAAAAGAAAAACCGAGCTTTATCGTTTAACATTTTTATTATATAATCGTCACGCTTCATAAACATTAAAAAATGAGCAACATTTTTTAATTTTTTCAAAGAAACATTACTGTGTATTGAACTGAACTCACCCAGAGCTTACTTAATTGACTAACATATAAAAATTCTCTTTGATGGCTGTGATTTTCAAATTTAAAATATTAGTTGCATAATTTTTTTTCATTGTTTTTAATATACGAGATTTCCTCTCAATAGTGGTCAAATTAAGAGGATTAAAATAAAATTAACATTATTTTTCAACTTCTCAGTTAGCGTGAAAACTAACTAATGCATACATTACAATTAGTAACTTTAAACAATCTGCCGCCGGTGGCAAGGCAAAGAATGTGGCGTTGACGGAGAAACGAGAAATCCTCACGACGTACCTGCACATCTTTTTTTATCGTACTATATCCCCGCACCCTCGTACTTGAGCTTACTTTAACTTATTGGCCTCTATCCTTGACTAATTGTATAGGCGCGCGTCGCTTTGCATACGCAACCAAAATGTCATCTATCAATAGCGATAATGGCTGGCCAAGATCAGCAAAGATACGTAATAATGAGTACCATGACGTCGTACGTCGCTACAACTTAAACGGAGAGAGCTTATGTGATGTGCAGAGATCGTGCAAAATTAAAAGTTTACCGCGTTTACAAAAACGAAGACTCGTAACCAATAACCGACCTCAAAATTCCAAAATTTTAGCTTCAAATCAGGGACTATTAGGTAATGTTTTATTTAGTATCACTGAGTGTTTGATATGGTAATACAATTAGTGTCGAAATTGAAGAAAGAGTTCTCTCGAATTTTGAGCGCGGTCCTGATGCTAGCATGGATGGTGCAGCTTAAAGTTTCGATGTGAGCCAAATTTATGGAAACTGTTGAATTCGTCCAGGTTTCATCCATATCATTGTCAACGCATACAATCTTTTATGATGGTGATAGTTCGGCGGATAATGGCTTCAAAATATCAAGTGACATCTTACGTACAGATGGAGCTTTTTACGCGATTTGGGCTTTATAACATGCATAACGGATATTTTTGGGCTTATATCAAACCCCACGTGATTAGAAATAATTATCATCAAGTGAGATTTAGTGCAAATATTTGGATAGTAATAATTGGTAATGTAATATTTAGGGTCATTTTTTCGAAGGTTGCTCGACGGGCGATTCGTACTCGAACATAATACGGGATGCAGTTGGAAATTAAATCAACGATATGTCGTTAGTATTTCTAAGGAACTTTATTTATCATATAACGACGTACCACCACACAGGGCAAGTTCGTTGTGCTACTTTCTGAACAGTCGCTTTGGGCATGGATGGATCGGGTGTAGAGGTTCTGCGCCGTGACCTTCGATATCGCCTGAAATGGTGATTATGGTGAAAAGATATGTTTGTATTGAAGAGACACGATGTTATGAGGACATAAGAAACAGAATAAGTACAGCCTTTGGTAAACTAATATGAAATGGAATTAAGTTAAATTGGTCCATAAACAATTTTTAAAAATTTGCACATACGTTTATCGAACAAAATTAATCGAACTTTGATCAGTTATTCAGATGTTACTAAGGATAAGAAAATAAAATTGTGTTAATAGGAGTTTATTAGGTACGTACATTTTAAATCATTAGAAATACATTGCTATAATTTTCCTAAAAATGCTTTAATGAATTTACCGATTTCAATAAGAATTAAACACCTGGTTTCATGATGGTCCTAAGCCCCGAAAAGTATGAATGGAAAATGGGAATCTTATTTCACAAAGTAAGGTACACAGAAATACGTTCGCATCCGCTCACGGATATTTAAAACGCCTTCTCGTAACTAAAGTGGTTAGGGTGAAAATTCGTGGCATTTTTTTTTCTAAATTGAATGGAAGCTTCTACAATTTTGAAATTCCAAAGAAATCGGTAATTAAGACAAATGTTTTTGTTTAGATTTGAGCTCTAGAATATAATCTGTTTTAATCATGGATTGAGGAATAATCATATATATACATGTGTGTGTGTGTGTGTGTGTTTCTTCATATACATTTATGTGTTCTTATTATTTTTTATACACTTTACATATTCAATTTAAGGTTATTAAATTGTACTTACCATTGTTCAAAAATAAATATTTGAAAAGACGTTCAATGTTTCTCTCAACAAATTTTATAATAACTTAATAAGGACGAAGAATATATTTTTTACAAGCATGATTACAATAATTTTCATAAACATTATTTACAATAATTAATATTATTAATCCGATAAAATGTTTCACACAAATACAAAACTTGGAAAATATCCTCTGGAGTGTGCAGTTTATGATTAATCAGCTGTGCCTGCGACTTTTTTCGCGTTTAAAAAAAAATATTAAATTAACTGTAAGGTTAATACAATTAATGGCATTTATTGCAATATCTATAAAATTATTTTTTTATGAACATACAACCTGTAATAAAGCGTCAAATTGACATATTTTCTTTTTTATTGAGGGACTGCGATATAAGGTAATGTATTTATTACCCAGGTAGAATCTACCAGTAACAACTACATTGAAATCCTTTTCCCTGTTCTTACGTGACAGACGAACTAACAAACAGACTCACAGAAAAAGAACAAATATGGACTCACAGAAAAAGAACAATTGGAATGTGAAGAAGAAAACATGCGCTTTTTTCTCTAAAACTAAATCCACTTAAACGTTTGAATTTTTGATAAAAATTTCTGTAGAAATTATATTTGTCTACCTTGTGTTATAAGTTATTTTATGTTGTGTCATTTTCCTGAAAAGCTGCTTAAATTACGTTGGGCTTGTTGGTTTTCTATCTAATCTCAAAATTCAAAGCTCTTACCACTTAAAAAGGAATGTACCGGACAGAAGTTAAGTATAGGCAGGATTTTTTTTGCATTAAATGTGTTTAGGGTACGAATCAATTAGTTTTATCTAGCATGCATTACGATAAATTTTAATAAAACTCCAAGTTGAATTTGCTGAAAGCTGAATTTTTACAAATTTGATAAAGAATTGAAAATATTTAATTCAGAATAGTAACCTTGATTTGCTCAATATTTACAACAAATGTAGTCGTACACAAACTACTAAATATAAACTAAGTACGACAAGTATGTGGTGGTAAATCCACACTTGTATTATACTTGGCGTTTAAACGTAATATAATTGTTCAAAACTATAATTTTGGTTTCACCACGTTCGCGGAAACAAGAATAAACTTGACACTGTTAATAATAAAACTGCTCCACCTTCAGGTTCTTCTGCTGAATCTGTATCATACTTTATGGCATGAGTTTTGTTCTAATACAAAAATAAGGAATAACTTCTTAAAAAAGAAGCTATGCGATCACAATAACGTAGGTAATTCAAGTGTCGGATGACGTATGCGGGCAAGTCATGGTACTATCACAATAGGCAATTGTCAAATACAATATAGCGACTCACTTTACTCTGATAATAACTATTAAATGGTAATAACTCTACCTGAACATTTAAATGTCAGCTTGTTTTTTACTAGGTGGCCATCCTATGATTTGACTGAAACTTAAAAATACTGGCGCTTTAATTTACGTCGACAAATACCAAACAAATTCGACGCTGGCTATTTAAATGCTATATACTGCGCCCATTCATATAACGAAAGTTGAATTAATATATTATTACTAAACCGAAATTATGAAGTAGCCTTTCCAGTAAGTTTTTTCCTTTTTGAAGAATTACCTAGATAGAAAATAAGAGTGAAGTGTTGATTGGATGTTTTACTGTACATTATTCGCTTCGTAAATAGTGTACAATAAGTGTACTCAGACAATGCTCCCATAGTAAAATCCTCATTCATCACCATAACGTTTTTGCCCACTCAATCAGATAAAAGACCGAAAATTCGACTACGTCGAGAGTAGCGATATGGGTCATCCACCATACAGCTACGACTTTGCACCATGTGAATTCCATTTATTCTCAAGGATTAAAAATAAACTAGGAGGAATACGATTCCCAGATTCTGAAGATGCGGCGGCTGCCTTCAAAAAGTAGCGGGAGGAACGTCTAAGAAAGAATTGGCCGACTGTTTAAGACAGATTTTTAAGAGCTTCTATGAAAAAACATTTGTTGGCATATAATGTGACATACATTATATGCCAACATATTACGATTTTTTGCATTTCATAACATTATCTACAATGACATGTATTTAAACATTTTTGTTTTTTTTTTAATTTCCAACAAAGTCAAGACTTATGTCTATTTCCGAATATATTATTCACATAGTTAATATGGCCGTACGTGCGAATGTTTTCATAATTTAAATAATGTAATTCGTCACCTTTTAAATTTTTTCCACGCTTACGCTATGACATTTCATGTTTACCTTGAATTTCTTTCCATGTTAATTATTTCAAAGAATATTCGACAACATTTCGAGCTGAACTGCAAAATTTAATAAATTTCTGTCATAGAAAATTAAACTTAACCTGTTAACAGAACTCATTATGAAAAGTGGTCTACATTCACATTTTAAAGTGAACTAGGGGAATGTGATAAATAAATCTTAAATAATGTTCAGTGGCGTGGATATCTAAAACTTAATTTGATGCGTTAAATAACATCACTGTGGTTAATTTACATATTGCTTAATTAGTATTTAGTTAAACTTAGCTTCTGTTAATTAGTGCCAATAAATGAATAGAAATCTTGGAGTAAAATTTGTAAGGGGTTTAATCTTATCTCTCTGAATACAGTAAAAAAACATTTTTTCTGTTACATATGAATATATGGAAGAAGTATACCGTGTTTGTTAATTGTAGGAACCTAAGGAGCATATGTTTGGCCCATATGCATACCTGTGATCGGAATGTGATTGGACAACAGTTGCAACTGTGTCAGAGTAGAAGGGTTCAAACGGGATCGAGACGGGGGAGTTCGGGATATAACCATATATGCGATTGCTTTATCGGTGATGCAAAACTATAATTCATGACATACTGTATATATTTGGCTTTAATATTGCATAAATTCATTATTCACATTTAAATTAAACTACGAGATATAGTATTATTTCTACTTTCTTTAATTTCTTTAACACGACCTAGGTTTCGTTGTGTTACAACATCTTTAGGTGTTCTATTAGCGAAGACTTTTGCTAATAGCTCTTTGCTAATAGCCCACCTGAAGATGTTGTAATGAAACGAAACCTAAGTCGTGTTAAAGAATAAAGTGGTATAGAAATTAAAGAAAGTAGAAATAATACTACATTACGTAGTTTCATTTAATCATGATATACTGTAAAATATCGAAAGGGTGGCAATCGAAAGACTTACCTCGGAGCATTAATTCCTTCACGACTAAGTTCTTTCCGATGCATATATTGAAACTTTTTTTTATTTAAATGGCTTTTTCGTTATTTCTGTCACAGATATAATGTAATAATTGACAGTCCAGCACTTTAATAATAAATTACATTATTTAGTTACGGTTCACCAGAAGATGTTGTTCTGGAGATATGAGTACGCAATGTATACAAATGTTACCAAAATAATTGCTTTCAGCACAAACTCAAATATTTCTCGCGTACTCGGTATTTCTCAATACCTGAGTCCGTAGTTATATTACATATATTAATGTATCACGACAGCGATATGATATTGTCCATCGCAGTCATTTGTAACCTAAAAAAGTTATTTAATTTTACCAAATTTGAAATCCCAAAAATATCGTTGATATATCGTCATCTATTCTTCAAATAAATCACTCCGTTTTTATTTCAATTGTTGGATCTTTACATTATGCAAAAAATTAATTTTATTTAAATTATATTTTTAGCATACGAAATGCATATTACATTGTGTTGAAGTTGTGAGTTATTGTCGAATAATTCCACTGAATTCTTGAATCAAAAGTTTTTCTTGTTAATAGATCAATACGAAATCGTATGTTTGGTAAAATTTTACTTAATTTGTCTTAAATACTCTGCATTCAAGAGTCAGAAAGATTGAACAATTTACATACACTTTGATTATAGAAGTATTCAGATTCAACTATTACATAAAACCGTGTATTGTACCTGGGGTTACAAAAAACTCATGGTCAGTTTCTATAAATCGATTTATATTTTCATTGGTGTTCAACATATTCTTGCAGTTTGAATGAAGGTCAAGCAACTATAGTCTTATCGTAACAGTAATATTAAAGAGACGATAAACGAACCATCTTATCCAATGAAAAATAATTAATTCAGTTTTAGATTAGTAAATTCCTTTAAAAACTGTACCTATACTGAAATTTATGAAATCTATATTTGTTTGCATATCTAGTCATATTCATAAGCAAATGATAAAAACATATATATCATATACAAAAAGTAGTTTTATCGCTTCGTTAAATTTATCTATTTAGTTTTTTTTCTCACTGGAATTCTGTCGTTAATTGAACAGAAGACCAAACACAACGCTATTTACAAGTATTACCAGATGTTTTCAGGAAATTTGTGTAAAGACACCGAAACATTCATAGTTTTAAGTTTTTTTATTACTTTTTGGTAACAAATTTATTTTCCTTCAATTTTAAATTGACATATTTGGAATAAAAAGAAATGTCAGTTAAATAAAAATTACTACGTTTGGAAGTTAATAATTTTACAGAGAAAACGTAAAAAACAAAAGAAATAATGTAATGTGAAAGCTATAATAACAAGTTGTGTTTCGATGTCTGTGAACTTTAATAAAGGGTAGTTTGACGTTGACAGACGGGAAAGGCGGTGGGCGTGGATCAAATAATAATTACGCATTTTGTCGAAACGATGCGTCAATTTTCGGTATACAGTAAAATTCCAAAGATGTCTGCGAAATAATTTTTAGTTGTATGAACTAATATAAGATACAATCTGTTGTAAATTTGGATTTGATGACGAAATTTTAGCATGAAAATTGTTCAGCATTTCTTCGCAGTATCACTTATTATTTAAGTAAAACTATAGTTTAGTCTCTGAATTTGTGAGTAATCTTAATTATTAAAAAAAAAATTCAGTCTCTTTTTTTTAGAAAGTCTACAATTTTAAATACTATTTCATCGTTAACTTATAACCAGTTGAAGGTGACATAAAATATGTATGTGAAAATAATCAGTGTTTTTGTAAGTTATCACTTAATATTTGAAATAAAAACATGTTGGGATATAATGTGTACCTTTTTTACTATTACTGTTTTAAATTTTTCGTCACATTCTTGGAAATTTTACGTATTTCGCATAAGTTGAAATCAAAAATTTTTCAGTACATAAAGTCAGGACACAAATGAGACGAAATAGGAATACGCCACTATCGCCAACATAATAAAGCTCATTGACCATGACTTTTTATATGACCTTGAATATACGAGTATGAGTATCATACCAAACTATATTTCAAATCGTGTCAGTTAGTTCTCTTTAGAATATTTTCCTTAACCTTGAGAACAAAAATATTACAGGAATAGGTCGCATCGTACTTATGTTTATATATTTTATAACAATAAAAAAAATGCATAACAAAACTCTTATACAGGCTTCAATTGTAATAAATTGTATAGATAAATGGTATTATTAATTATAATAAATAAATATTAAATATATTTAATTACTTTTTAGAATATGTGGTGGTATTTTGCATAGAGTATGTATTTTATGCAAATAGTTAAATATTTATTTATTTTGTTTAATATTAACGTGACTATATTTAACCACTCGTCTTTTATTTAATTATACATTAACTTCAATATTCCTTGTAATACGTAAAAGGTATTTATTGCTAAAAAGTGACCTCTCCCAACCCATTCATTCACAGCACTTTTTGTATTCAGTCATGAGCTAGACCCTCAGAAATCATCGTAATTTGAAAACGTCCCTAATAAATCAAACAAATAAATAGCTATATTTCTTGCAGTCAATAATTTAAAGGCATTTATTGCAAATATTGATCACACAAAGTGAAAAATTATTAGATCTAGAAAAATAGCCCCTAATGGTAAAAATAAATATGTAGCAAAGGAATCGAGGATTAAGTGAATAGAGTGAGGCATCGGGTATAATTAATAAATAAGCATTATAATTACTTTAATATAATAGATAACTTTTGTTGATGAATTGATGATATCAACAAAATATACATATTATATAAAAGTTGAATTCATTGGGTAAGCTGTACATAATTATTTAATCGGACGTTTTAATCCTTGTGCGTTTAAGATCTAATTATTTATTTTAATTTATTGAGCAATTACCTATGTCAATCATGGTAATAAGTTTTCCTAGAGTTATATTTAAAAAAAAGGAATAAATAAAATGTAATTGACTTCGCAGAGAGAGTATTGAGTAGAAGAGCCATTATTAGGACTATTTGAAAAAGACGAAGTATGAAAATATTGAAAGTTTCCACATATATTTCTATAAGTATATGAAAATTAAGATACAATGTACAAGGTGTAATACCTACCGATACATGGGTCTTAGTCCCTCTTGACAAAATGTGTGTACATGTGAGCTTCTAATTTCTCAAATCACTTGTTTTAAGTAGATGAGAGAACTGAGTGTTATTTCCCATAGAAACTTGCCGTTGTATTACAAAATAAAAACAGTTGCAGATACTAAGCTGAAACGTGAATTTCATGGAGATTGTGAAATTCTAAAATAATTGGCAGGTAATTGTTTTTAATTTATTTATATATTGTATAGTATAGATGACGTACCAAACCGAGGACGACATGTGACAACCATACGGACAGATGACACAAGACAAAATAACTATACGGTTCGTTTATTAACAATGTTACACTATGATTGAATTAAGAAGCTAGTCAATATTTTAAAAAAGTAATAAAGTATTTTTTTTGTATTTCATAAATATCTTTAATATAAAATAAGCAGTATGAGATGCGAGATATGGGAAAAATGTTCATTAATTTAAAGTACATAAGCAAAAATTTATGATTTTTATTAATAAAAAATAATACAGTATTGTTTTGGTATTTCCTAAATATCTTTAAAATAAAAAAGGCAGTATAAGATGCGAGATATGGGAAAAAATACTCATTTTATGATTTTTATAAATTTCATCAAATTTATGATTTTTACTATTCAAAATCAATGATTTGACGATGAAGTTAAGCGTTCGATGAAAAATTAAAAAAATATTTTGTAATAGTTTCAGTTTAATATTTCTGTTTTAATCTTTATAAAAAGCAAGTTACGGAAAACTATGATTTACTTTAAGAAAATTGCAATATTGGAATGAATTCACATACAATTATATATTTGTACCTAGCGATAAATTTTGCAATTTAGAAAGTGGTAGAACTCAAATCTTTCTTAGCTGTCTCCTACTTTACACACATATTTTAACGATTTATTTCCCGATATATTTAAGTATATCGAATTGTTGCTTTAAGATAGCGATATTCTCGTCAAAATTATTATATTTGTATATACAAATATTAGGATGAAATAGAATATAAATACACAAGTTTTTGATATAACGGAAGACATTCTATATAGCTAATTCAAAAATATGTGAATAGAAGCAAACATAAATATATTGATTGCTGTATCTTTGATAGACATATAAATGAAACAAACAAAATTATGAAATAAAATATTTTGGGACCTCACAACCTCTGACCACTTCAATCAGAAATAACAAATCAATTTATATTAAACTATTAAGTAAATGCAAGCAAAATAACATATTGGTTTGTTTACAATCATTCTCTTTCCAAATGTCTACTTTCACAAATGAAAAAAATGTTTTTCTTGTTCAAGTACAAGAGAGAATGTTAATGTCAATTGTAATATTAGAAACAGGTCATATTTACTCAGAGATTACATTTTTCAAAGTGGAACTCGAAAAAGAGGTGGAAAACGTACTTCTTGGGCAGTCTCTTACATCATTACTCTTTGGTTTTATTGCCTAAAAGCAAAAAGTAAAGCAATGTAAAACAGTTATTTTTCAGAATTTCTGTTTTTGGGAACAGTGAGTATGTCTAACGAAGACTGTACCAGTGACCAACTTTTGTTACAAATAGTGACAATAACAACTTAGAAATATAATCAGACTTTTGAGATCAAAAATATAATGAAGATTCAAAAGATGTTATCGCATTTTAAGTTCATTGCTTTGTTACGAATTTTTTTTTACAAAACCGTACACAGATTAAAATACGATCAAATACATGTAAAGATAGAATGGAATGTTGTTTAAACGGGAATGAAATATCGATAATTTTTAATAAATTTTAAAATTATTAGTTTAATTATTTTTATTGATTTATATGATATTTAAAAAATTGATATTGACAATCTCGATTAAGTTAGTGTCTGACGATTAAATTAGTGTCTATAATTATAATAACAGTGATTATCTAGAAAAATATAAAATTATTAAAAACAAATTATGCTACCAAAAATTAACATAACTATAACTAAAAAATTAACTAATTGTGTGTACCAAAAAAACAAATTATATTACCTAAAATTGGCATAACTAAAAAAATATTTTTATTTGAAAGAAGGTACTAGAGATTTGGTCTCATATGAATATGATGATGATCTGATTATGAAATCCGGAAATAAAGGGTGGAACTCCTTAACGAATGACAGTAAATCAATTATGATTTAAGATATTGGCAAAGGGTTGTGTTTATGTAACAAAATGATTGCACCACTTACCAGGTCAGGATCTGATGACAAGTTTTGGATATGAACATATAAGGAGTCTTAACGGATATTAGTAAATTAACCGTGATTAAAGATATTTGCTGCTAGTAGTTGATACATTTCGCAATAACTACACCGTCAACCAGGTCAGAGTCTGATGATGAGTACTGGAGATGAACAATGGAACTCCTTAACGGATGTTGAAAGTTATTCAAGATGTAGTTGTTACTTTGCAAAATAACTACACTATCGTTCAGGTCAAAGTCTGACGATGCGTTCAGGATGTAAACAATGGAACTCCTTTTTATTTTAAAGTTTTAGAAAAGTTTTTACTTTGCATGTTAACTGCACCATCGACCAGATCAGTATATGATGATGAGTTCTGAAGATGAATAACGCAACTCCTTAACGGATGGTAATAAATTGATCGTGATTCAATATATATGCTACTGGTTGGTTGTTACTTCAGTTATCACTTTGCACAATCTGATATTGGGTTTAGGACCTGTAAAACGGAACTTCTCAAATGGTAGTTTTTAATTTGTAAAATGTGATATTGGACTTGGAATATGAAGAACCAAAATCCTCAACGGCTAACAGCTAACTATTGGCGGCTACTACTAACGCTTCACTGTTGATAGTTAAATTTAGACAAAGAGAAAATGATCTATGCAGTAGCTTTTGCCCGTGGATTTATTAATAGTGTAATATTCTAAGAAAGAAAACAAGTGTGATCATTAATATTAATATATCAACCACTAAAAATTTTAAAAACAAAACCTTTTAAAAAGCAACTTAAAAAAAGATATGTACTAAGAAGTAAAAAATACGAGTAATTAATTCAAAATAGGTACCTAGTTATTTGCAATAAGTAATTAAGTTATTTATTTTTGAAGTCAGCGTCAGCCACCTATCAACTCATACAAATGTAAATTTTTATATTATATATACGCCCTTTATGAATCTTTTTATTGTCGTTACAAGTTAAAATTTTAAATTTATGTCATGAATTAAATTATATTGCAATTTAAAAAATATATTATATTATAAATTAAATTTAAATTATATAATTTTCAATTTAACTTATTTAATACAAATAAATAGATGCCAATTTTGAGTTAATTATTTTTTACTTTTTAGTACCCACATATTTGAAGTCGGTTTTTTAAAAGTTATTTTATTAAAAGTTAAATCATTTTTAGGATCGACAATTAATGTCATATATTTTGCATGAATTCAACATATTTATGTACTTTTAATCAGATTCTGTGAGTAAAAAATAAGTATCTTAAACAATACTATATAAGTACCATACACAATTACCGGTATAAGATGTTCTTGCAACTTTAAAAAAAAATTATAAAACATGCATGTGTTCAATCTATGAAGTTACAAAATGTAGCTCAACGTAAATGCATAACCTTAATCAGCAGAAGCAAATGCTGCACGTAAAACATGAAACTGTTGGTGGACCGCATGATCGTGTTTTACTTCGAAAATAAAGGGATACGCATTCGAATACGCTTTCAAATGAACGAGGGTAATTCAAACGATTCACCGCACTGAAGCTCATTCGTAGTGTCGGTTTTCTTTTACTGTACCTGTGTGAATGAATCAATAGCGTATTCCGTGTTCCTTTTTATTTCATGTCAATGGAACAATTTTAACGGCAATGCCACGTAAAATGTTGTCGATGAAAAAAATAGAGTTAGCTCTCAAATTTGTAAATTTGTTCATCTAATATATATATATATATATATATATATATATATATATATATATATATATATATGTACATATACATATATATATATATATATATATATATATATATATATATATATATATATATATATATATGTACATATACATATATATATATATATATATATATATATATATATATATATATATATATGTACATATACATATATATATATATATATATATATGCATATTATACATGTGTGTGTGTGTTTATGTGTATCTATATAGTTACATACATACTCAACTTTCGATTCAAAAATGGATGTATACTTTAGATTATTTTAATTTGTATGCCTTTAGATTTTTTAGGTTATTTTGATTATTTTCACCATTTCCTACATTCAAATGTGGAAATTTTTGACGTTATTTTTTGCTGCTCGTTTATTCTCTATGGTAGTGCGAACAAAGTGAACCCCGAGTATTTCCTTTGAACTTTTTATTCTTAGAGTCAAACCCGGTGTAAACCGCGATAAATCTTGCTCTGACGAATACAGGCATTGTTCATGGATGGTTGCCTACTGACTATGAATTATATAAAATCATTATAAAAAATTAGTTAAGCTTTAATTTGACGACAGTAGAACTTTTCGCGGACATAATGCATTTTTAGATTTGTGTAATGTAAGTTGATTGGTATAATCTTGCATATAATTTTTAGGTAGAAGAATTGTTGACGATAAATATATTTTTTTAATGAACGCGTGATAACTTCAATGTCAAACTGTCAATAAGGTCAGTAATTTTTTGTGACTAAACGTGCAATATTTACTTCGTTAATTGTTGACTTGTAGTAACACATGCCTGCATAATGCAACAGATGTATGCGAATGTATTTTTTTACATTCATTCATTTCATCAGACATATATTGCAAACAACCAATCCAAATACTGGGCTTGCAAGTATGTAAGTAAAGTAAATCGGTTTTGTATTAGAGTTAAGTATGTAACAGTAGTGTTTGGGTCAAGAACTCTCAAGAACATTCAAATAAATATATAACTAACATGTTTTTAAAATAGCAACAGTGTCTATAAAAAAAGAAAGTTGACACCAAAAACAGAAATCATGTCCTATTTGGTCCATATGAAGACTATTATATTCAAATTAAAGTATGATCTCTTGATCAGTATTAATTGCAAATATACGAGAAAGAATTTATTTCAAAACTTCAGCTTTATACTACCTTTTTTTCAATAAATTGAAGAGAGACATGTACTCTCGTAGCTTCTTTACTTCTACTCTAGAATGAAAATAGATATTTTTTCAATTTTACATTCAGCCTGAGGATTTAGAAAATCCACATAAATATTCACGCAATCTTTTCTTAGACGTTGAAAGATATAGAATGATTTTTTAAAATTTCTTATCACTTATAAATTAAAATCAAGGAATTATTTAGAGATTCGTAAGTATTTCAGATAAAAGTTTCATACATTTTTTTATTGAGGATAATAACAAAATTTTAATGAAGAAAAAAATTAAGAGACTTCAAATAATCGCCGAAAAAGAAGCACACTCAAAAACAGAAAGTGAAGAAAATACGTGTATTTACTTGGAACCTTTGCGGTGCCATATCGTTTTTAAACATAAATACATTTCCACAAATAAATGAAACTATGTGATGTATTATTTCTACTTTCTTTAAGTTCCTTACCACTACCAAGGTTTCGTTCTATTACAACATCTTCAGCTTGGTTATTAGCAAAGATCTTTGCTATTGCTTTGTGTGTGTTTATATATATAAATATATATATATATATATATATATATATATATATATATATATATATATATATATATATATATATATGTATATATATATATATATATATTTACTTAATACTCTTTAATTATCATTAATTCCCATTTATCAATAACTGACATTTTGCGTTATTAATGAAATCAATTTTTAAATATGTAAGCAACATCTTTTTTATCCGTTGTCGTTAGCCTCCATGCAGAAATAAAATTCTTTTGTCATAATTCTAACAAGAAAGAATTTTAAAAAGGAAGAAATTTATTCTTTGGAATTTAACTGAAAAATGTGTATGTATAGCCTAAAAATCAGAAAGCGAGCGAAACAAATAGCAGTTGAAGGACAAAGGTCTCGAAAGTAAGGAGGTCAGGGAGATG
Source organism: Druceiella hillmani (assembly GCA_039881145.1). Taxonomy (NCBI): domain Eukaryota; kingdom Metazoa; phylum Arthropoda; class Insecta; order Lepidoptera; family Hepialidae; genus Druceiella; species Druceiella hillmani. The sequence continues at coordinate 9,245,870 of JAYKKI010000082.1, forward strand.
AGAAAGCAGAGGTCATCCAAATGAAATAGGATATTTTTTTTGTTACATTTTGGTGGTGTAGTCTCCAACATAGTGATGTAAATACAATACTGCTTTAATTTATCGGAAATTTAGCAAAAGCGGTGCTTAATATTTCCTAGCAAAGATTTTGTGTTAGACTAGTTTCCAATTAAAATAGTATAATTATAGCCCGTTTTATTTTTGAAACGACTTTTCGGTTATGGCCATATTTTGCTGAAGTTGTAACATTTTATCTAGCTTATAGTCATTAGCGCTTACGCGCAAAATAATCATATGTTACTTACTTTTCTTTGCTTTAACAGGAAACGTTTAAGTCCTCCTCCGGAAATTTTCTTATTTTGTTTGTTTGTTACTCACCCCAAGTCAATTACTAAGTGAACAGAGTCGCTGCTTTCTTTATATTTCTTACCAGAGATTCCAAGAAATTACTATTTTGATCCAAAAATCGATAGAAAAGGTGACGCATCCATTAGATGCCAACCATATATTTATTTTTTCGGATTTTGATGTCTACACAGCTACGTAAGTAAGAAATATTTATTAAAAAAAAAATCGCAAGGGTGCAAGCGCAAACTAAACCAGACTAGACAATCGCGAACGAGAAAAACAGCCAATCAGCAATCAACGCGTTACCTGCTATTTAAATGGTGGTTTATTAATAACAAGTAATAGTAGAGTTAGTTACTACTGTTTGTGTTAAATAGATTTAACGATTACTTATCTCTGTGTCATGATCAAATACTTGAAAATTCTACCACAAGCTCTCTAATTATGAGCTCCTTAATCATATTTAGCGAAGACATCGGCAGCTAGCGATAACTTAAAACGTGACAGAAATACTATGCTCCGATCTCGCTGGCAGTTTGGTATCATATAATCATATTGTACGGTATCGCTAAGTGTTATCGTGGTCTGATCCGATCAAGCGGTAAAGCTCACATCTGACATTTAAGTTTATAGTTCTTAAGAAAAAGCGCAGTGAAAAAATGAAAAGCAAAGAGCATACATCTTATCTTAAGTTTGTTTACCTTAGTTAGCTTCAGAACAGTTTTACGCTTAAAATTGAGTAATTGGAATTTGGTTGAAGTTGTAAAAAAAACAACGATGAATTTAGCGAATTTAAATCTTTATACCTAAAGTGGAAATATTCGTTCCCTGATTTCATAGTTAATGTTGTCCTCTCTTGTTTTACTTTTACAAGGACTTAATTTACTAGCTAATTTCTAACATCAAACTAGTCAAAGGCGAATTCGAATTTACTACATTCGTAGATTGTGTTAAAATACGAATAGGTGGCTTCGTTTAATTGATACAAGTGCCCTATTATAGATAAACATTTTAAACCTTGGCGCCGACCTTGCTCAGTGTATGTTTATAATAGTGATCAGTATTGACTTGATTACCCGTGATTTTAATATTAGTACCTGTTATTAACCCTGTTTAATTAAACCTGTTTTATTATTTAGCAAATACTTTCAGTATCAAAAGTAATTCTTTGATAAGAAAATCCTAACGATAAGAAAATTCTGAACGAAAAACTTATATTTTGTTAATTTTTTATAAATATGAATGACTTTTCATTAGAAGTTCTTTACATTCTTTGGTTATTGTAGTGTTCAACAAATCTAATTTTCTCTGGTTCTGAAAACATGTAATGATATCAATTGTAGCATCTGAAAATTGGTTTTAAGTGTAAAATTCCGCTTGAATGTAAATAAGTTAACAATAATTATCTATTTTCAATTCCTTGTTCTTATCATAATTTACTATGCTTATTTCTCTTTACTAATTTATAAAAAAAAACACGACTAAATAACTTTTATTTTTAGACCGAAATACATATTTAGATACAAAAAAGCGACTGCTGGTAATAATGGAAGTAGTTTCCATTTTATGTATAGCAGAAGAAATGAATGAAATTACAAGAACGAACGAATGGTACTGTTGTAATTTAATCAAATTATTCTTACTATAAGACTTATCGCATGAAGATGGTCATAAATATTACTAAATAAAGAGAAGATAAACGTAGCTTTGGTAACGTAAAACTCATTCTTAACTGTTTGAAGATTTTTTTCTTTTATCTTTTAGTTTTGTTTCCTGCAATAAAGATTGAGCATTTTTTTTCTTGTCCTTCTTCAATAAAATTGCGGAGTAGTAATCTGCTTTTGTGGTCAATGATATATTACATCAAGGTAGGGTATTTGTATAGATAGGATACCGTTTTTCATTATAGTGTCCTTAGTATAAACATAGCAAAGGCCAAAAAAATAAATGCACGCGTAATTTACAATAACGAATAAACAAATTGAATCGCTTCAAAGATTGCATTTTAAATTAAAAATAATGATCAGTAATATAGGTATATTGCACAAAATTTATCTATTTTAATTGGCTTTTAATTTAAAAATAATTATTGAAACTTAAATAATTTTGCAGAATCCTGTATTAAACATATTCAAAACGAACGATACAATTTGTCATTGTTTGCGTTATTCCGTAAGCTTTTTATTAACCATTACTATGATGAATTATATTGAGCTACTAAGCATTACATATAAAATGAAGGACTACAAATTGACCAAGTTATTTCCATTGTGCCTACTGCGGCTAATATCTGTGCAATATACTACGCCATGACTTTCTGAAAATTCATAAAATAAACTTCAATGAGTCAGCAAATTGAACACACGTGATGACTTATGTAATTGCGGGCCTCAAACGCACGTGTGTCTCAATATATTTGATATCTCGCGGCGCTGGTTTTGCTTACGTTGAATTTAATGAAAAAAAATGTTAAAAAAATTCCAAGATCTATCTTTTGATTCCCTTCTCTTGGCAGTTCTATATTATCAATCCTTCGTTTGATTTTGTTTGTAAATGTCAAGTCAAGATCTGTAACGATTTTTTTTGTATAATCGCTGGGAAAACACTTCCATAAAAAAATTTAACTTTAACCTACTCGCATTGAAAAGAAATGGTAATAACACGTACAAATAGTTTTCTTACAAAAATATTTTTCAGAGTAACACAAAATCAAAGATATAACGAGAAAAGATAGAATCCTTTGCCCTGCAGAAGTTAACTGTGGACACATTACGTCGATGGGTGTTTATCTACATAATTTTATAGGTGCAATAGATCATAGAAACATGTCCACTTTTAATTCTAAAACGCAATAAATTCTATTTCTAGGTTAACTAAGTACTGTGTTCACCTCTCTGATATAAGCTTTATGTACGCAATATTTAACGTGGTTCAGAAGAGTAACTATGGCGTGAAAGCGAGCAAATTTATTAATTTATGTACATACATGCTTTTATCGATACATTTCAAATAAACTATTTGCAACCTAAGCAATTCATATTTTAACGAAACATAAACTTTTAGATTGACCATGAATAAACATACTATAAAAAATATATGTTGACATATTTCGACAAATAAACTTTCATTCATCATGAACATATCACACTCTGGTGCAACCGGCGTCAAGTGGTTGAGCAGATGAATACCATGGAAAACTGAAGAGTTCCAATATAATCAAGTCCTAGAGGATGGCATAGCAAAATATGATGATTGAATGAGCGCTGGAAATTGTTAGATGGGAAGAATGAAATATTACTCAATTATACAGCCATGAAATTTTTCCTTTTAAAAACTGGGAGATCAATTTCATGAGCCTAACGTCCCTGAGTAACATGTAATGGAAACCTAGCATACCCAAGAGGAAATCGCCAGGAAATAGAAAGGGGAATTAACCACAATAATCGAACCAGATTCTGATTGGCTCTCCACTGATGAAGTATGCAGCAGGTCTATTGATGATACGAAATAAAAATTCTTTCAATTGTGCAACAGTAATCCAAGTATCCGAAACAATTTTTTTGCTACATCCGCCACATACCCACGAAATATCAATTACGAATCAAATCTCACTCCCGATTCAACAACCTTATGCGGACGGTGCAGTGTAATCCCACATCGCATATTCGTACTTAACAGGAGCGTGTGCTCGGCTGTACCTAACTATTGAATTTTTGTTTGCGTTAAGCCGTAAGCCATATTCTGCGCTCCACTTAACAACGGCGATGACGTTACACAGCGACCGTTCGCCGTCTGCTGCATCATTGACGGCTGAAAAAAGTTTCATGGCGTCCGTAAATAACAAAACAGCGTACAGATTTCATTGGGTAATTAATACCTTTTACCAGAATAGCTAATCACTGGCTGCTCATAACAGATTTTCTAGGTCGAACAGATGTCGCACTGTAAAACGAAGTCAAGTAATTTAGCTATTGCAGAGAGGATAACGGCGTTTTAGAGAGGATAATCGGTCTAAAATTTATTGCGTTTGGCGCCGTGCTACTCTAGTATAGATATTACCCAACTTCAACCTAAGGAATATGTGCCACTTCTTAATGAAATTCTGAATATATGCTTCAATGCTTTCGTAGAAATATCAGCGCAAGCTTCAAATATGTATGTGGGTGTACTATTGATTCGGATTAATTTCTTCAGCTTAGAGAAAGCAAGTTGAAGGTTACCAAAGACCCGTGTGACATCAACGTCGTCTCCGGCACCTACCGTGAGCTGCCGTCACAACATCTAGTCGAGGAATCTTTGGATTGTACACCTACTGGAAATGCCTGGTAAAAGCTTCAGCCGCCGCTGAATCGCGAACAATCACATCGCATAATGTAACGTTCCGAGCGCTGCGGGTAGCTCTTTGGGTGATTATATGTGACCAAAAAAGCACAATTTTTTTGTAAAATCAATAGCAAAATAGAATGTAGTTATCTCTAAGATTTTTTATATCACGTTTGACAGTAGATAGATGAGATCTAAATATATCATATTGACTAGCGGATCGTTGTTGCTTCCAAGGTGGATGAAAATAATGTTTACGTTTGATGTCGGTAATTAACTGCTGATTAAACCAGACCGTGTAATGTAATTTAGAAAGCTTTTGGGTCTTGAGGGGAACAAACGAGTTGATACAAGTCTAGACTCGGCTGCAGAAAAAAATCGACAGCGACATTCACATAGTCAATTAAGTGCAATGAACCGTGAAGTGTATATGAACCGGTCCAACCATGCTCACTCACTGCAATTATATTAAACTGTTTGGTCAGTGCACTTCAATTAAACTTCCTAATTTTTCCTTTTAGACTGCGTGTGTTTTAATAATGCAATTGATGTGTCAGCTTGCAACGATGCGATGTCCAGCTGTTCCAGTCTAGCGGACAATTCTCGAGTACACATAAGATATGTCCATTCATTTATTAAGGTTGGTGGGCCATAACCGTCTTGCGGTACTTAAGATTAAAAAAAGTAGCCTTCTTTTGAGTTTACCTTCTCAGTATGGGGCGCAAAAGAGCAATATTTTTTTTATGTATAAGTAAAGAAAGTAACTCGCTTTCGCGTTTAAATGTTAATAACAGTTACGATTTTTAGGTAATTAAATGTGAGTAAATGTGACAAATAAAACCAGAAAATAGAATTTATAGAAATTTATTTTTATGAGATCGGTTAAAGAGGTAAATTTACACTGTTACCCGAAAGTTATTTTACGCAACAATGCACCAAACCCACTCTTGCCCTAAAATATCTTAAGTTTTCGAACCTCTCCGCCGATGAATTATTTCAAAAATATTAAATATATTCGTATAGTTTATAAACGGCAAACGATCGCTCACGACCAATGGACACATTTTTCAGAGCAAGGTTTAAGGCGCAGTAACTGGTTTTACTCCAGAAACTAAAAGTTGAAAGGAAGCATTCGAGAAATGCTTTGTTCCAAATAACAAAATCAAACAGAAATAATACCGCGAGTACCCGCCAAATCTAACTTGAAAAATTTATATTTGAATATGATAAAAAGTTGAAACATTAGACGAGTATCAGACAGAACTCTAATTTAATTACCTAATATTGTTTTTTCAGTTTCGAGAATAAAGTAAAATCGATATAAAATTTTCCTGGTCATGTTCATTAGATAGAAAAATTCTTTTTATTATGAATTTTCCTTCATATTCTGCCTATTAGCTTTATAATTTCGCAATATCATAATTACATACTGTAGTTATTCCCTCAATTAAAATTCTAATGTTAATAATTTCTTCCCTAAATTCCAACGTTACATTATATTTAAGGTTACACGTGTCTGTATATATATATATATATATATATATATGTCTAAAAATTTGAACTTGCATTGACAAAATTTTAAAATGGCTTCGGAATGCGCTATCGATTTATTAAAGCAGGTACGGTAAAAGAAAAGTTGACCCGATGAGGGATGCTCACCACTTGAACTCTGATTAGAACTATGTATAGCGATTAATTCTATGCAAAAGACATTACATAAATTTTGTTGCAAAAATGCTTTAATATTTCTGATAGCGCCATGCATCGCAAATTGAGGGTTATAAAAGAAAACAAAATATAATCCACAGTTAGTATATCAAACATCTTGCATAGCGTCTGTCCTCGTGACAATCGCTTCACCGTTTGATGTACAACAATAGATATAATACTAACAACCAAAAGCAGAGAACGTTTCGTTCTCGAAAAACTTTGTTCCAACTATCACGAGCCTAAAGATAAACGATCAGCCAGCGTGTAAAAGGCAAATAGATTGAGTTTAAAATATAGCGAACAAATTATGACGGTGTTCAAACGAGGTGAAGTCGTATTTTAATTACATAAAACTCTTGTTTAAAGCCACGAAGACGAAACTGCACCATAAATATCAAGAAGTCAAGGAAATGGAAAAGTTTTCCCATAATTTTGCTTCATATAAAAAGTTTCCTTAATTACATGCAGGAATTTTTACTGCAACTTTTCTTGAAAAATAAAAAATTATTGAAAATAGTGGTTGATAATTAAAACAAGGATATATTCAGATTTTTCATCTGTTACAAAATGCACAGAGAGAATAATAGTGACGCAAACAGCGAACTACAATGACACCTTGCGGGGACTTTTAAAGTAAACGTACTTGACGGGAAACATAACATTTTGTAATTAACGTAAACAAAGACACTGACAAGCTTTGCTTTTGTTTTTGAACATCTTTGGACTTCATGATGTCGACACCCTCCAAAATAATAAAATTTTCATTCGCAAACATAGACTATTCGTAATTTTCGCACCCCTTCAGTTTCGGCACATTCACAATATAATAAGCAGACATTTCACTACGAACTAATATTTTAAAGTAAAATAGGGGTCTGAGCCATAACCTAATGAAACGTGATGTGATGTTTCCAAATCAAGTGACTTTTTATTTTCTTACTTCCATAAACCAGTACAAAATTACCAGCAGACGGCTGCGCTATTTGTCATCCAAGTATTCATAATTGTTATCTTTATTTAAAACCTTAGATCCGCACGTTAAATTACACTTACGTGAAATTGTCTTGTAAGACATGTTAAGTTATCATAGTTAATATCAAAAATAATTTACTGTCTGTTGTGACGAGACTTTATTGTAAATCATTATAATTAATTTTGAGAATAAATGTTGAGACTCTATTTTTGGTAAAATTTATTATTTTGAAAGTTAGGCTAGTGTTGATAATTTTTCGGTAAAAGTTTTCAAAACCTTTAAATTAGTTACACAAAAATAGGTCTTTTATGCACAAATTGGCAAAAAAATCTAGTTTTATGAGAGAATGATTTTAGTACAAAAATTGGCCATTGCCTAGTTTTCACTGTTAAAACTATATTTTAATAATAAATCACTTTAGAAGTCCCTTTTCCGATTAGAATAACTAATTTTTTTATATAAATATTTACAGTTCTTTGTAATGTGAATTCAACTTTTTCACATTTCGCTCATAGCAGCAATAATTTTTATCGATAAAGATTTGGGCTTAGTATACACCTGACTAACATCATAGAAGTACATGTCAGTTTCTATCACAATTTTCCTAGCACGATTGAGAAATATTTTCCTACAGATGTTGAGAAGTGTATATATAAGGTATATATTTAAATTCTGTTGAAGGTGACTCCCGATTAAAAAGATTTAGTTTTGTACTTAATAAAGTAAACACAAAAACATTAGGTTTTATTTTGCTTTACAACGTTGTTGTTTCATTTACTTTTGATATAAGGAATTATTACGAGTACACACCTTACCATACAGATAACGTATTCTGCTAGAAAAATGTGAAATAAATCTAATATATGAGTATAAAGTTCATAATTAATGAACTTTCAAAATGTTCCTCTTAACATTGACATTTTAAGTTTCAAAGTGTGTATATATTTATTAATTGAAGTGTATATATATATATATATATATATATATATATGTGTGTGCGTATGTATGTGTGTGTGTATATATATATATATATATATATATATATATACACACACATAGAGAGAGAGAGAGAGAGAGAGAGAGATAGGTGCATATCACATCATTAAAGTGATCTTTTGTTCCCCATATTTTTTTTCTCCTCCATGTACTTTCAATTCTCCTTCGTCTGTCCGTTAGTTACAATTACTGCTCAGTTTATTTTTTCTTCGCTTTTATTTATAATTGTTTGTCTTAAAATTCTCAAAAAAAGGTATCTCTATACTATAACACATTATATTTAAAGATAAATTTGACATTTCACTTTAAAATTACCGGAAGCAAGGTTCGAAATTACACATGTTTAAAGTTCAGTAACGCACGCGTTTATTATCTCAACATACCTTCGGCATAACACAAATTTTATAGAAGTAAAAACTACTTCGTAATTTCACGATTTGAAACGAATATATTTCTAAAAGTTGAGAGGAAGTATTAGCAAAAATCCTTTTTATAATGTCATGAGCCTACGGAGAAAGAAACAAACAACTTTTATACAAAAGATAAACAGTTCTACTTTTGAATGTGCTGGAAGGTGTGACTGAATGTAAGGTGAAGACGTATTTTAATTACTTAACATTCTCATTTAACAGACGCCAATACAAAGGTATTACGAAAATAAAATATGATAAGAGGAAGTAAAAGTTTTCCTCATAATTTTCACTCTATAAAAGGCCGTGGAAAAAGTGTGTGGAAAATTTTTCTTGCTACTTAGGATTACTGTTTTGCTTACGATATGTGTGTAATATGAGGATATACTGTTATAACTAATCGATATTTTTTCGAAATAACTTATTAACTACTACATCTAATGTTGTATTATTAAGATGTTAAGAACTCACCGATAACAACGTTTTAATTTAACCTACTCTTTCGATCATGTAATGGAAAATATTATATCATAAAAATTGTAATGTATTATTAACATATAACATGTATATAGAAGCATATGGATATCGATTCGTGTGCATATTAAATGTACAGTACAAAAATATGTTAGATACTTAAAGAAATATTAAAATGTTTGAAATATTGAGAAAATCTATTAATATTATACTCACAGACAATTAAAGGTGTACAAGTGCACCAGCAAAAAAGAAAATATTGTCACTTTTTATTTGAGGAGAAATATAACGTGAGAATTTAGATAAACTGATTGTAATAATGACAAATCACTAACAGAAATAAGTAGAATGGGAACAGGTCTATGGAAAGCCTACCTTTAAAACGAATGAAACAGTGGGTCCGTGTGTGTGTGTGTGTTTTTTTTCTAAACACGCAATAGAATAATTCCCATAGAGTACGCGGAAAAAAATCTGACGTTACGAACGACGACATCACGTTCCTTTCTCTATCCAATCACTCGTTTTAGGCAGATCTTTCTCTGTTTGAACGTAAAACCGGAATACATGTGGTCCACGGACAAACTGGCGATATACGTGCATCTCGTCTATCAGGTGATAGAGACACATGCAACCACCGCTACGCCACATCACAGTCCCCAGCTTTGCATTTCTCGATCAATCTGTGACACTACGTCGCAATGAAGCGTTCATGTTGACGTTCATATGAGCTTTTTCAGTTACAAACTTCTGGTTACATAAAATAATTGAATATAGTAAATACTTACGTATATAAATACATTTACACAGTATACGTAATTAATTTCATATTTATTTGAAAATATGTAATTAAATATGTGTGTGTCTTAGTTTGCTAAAATTGAAATAAAGTCAATAAATTTCGTAATACATCTATAATTCTGTCTGTCGCATAAATATATATTATTAAAAGCCAAAACATTTAAGCTAAAAATTAAATAAATTTTATGGTGTTCCTCAATGGGAAATTATTTTCCCAAAAAAAAATTAGTTTTCCTTGAAGTTTAAGAAAGTCCTTGAATCGTTTATGAAAGAATCATGAACATTTTTGTAATAATAGAAAGTGTCAAAAATAGCTTTCAAGACAAAAAAGTAATTTCAGACGAATTAGAAGAAGACCAACCATCGACAGTTATTTTGTCTTGCAACTCTATCCTATTTATATTTAGTAAAAAAAAACATTTTATTTTCACTAAGTATTTCAAATATAATCATCTGATTTCAGTTTACACCCAGGAAATAAATTTTCGTTTTTTGTAAATAAATAATATTTCAAGGAATTTACTAAAAAATTAGTTTTGAATTAAAAATAATATATTTTAATTAGTAAATATTGTACAAAAGTACTTATTTTAGATTACGAATTATAATTGTTTCGTATATTTTAATATACCTTGAGGAACGTTGCCATACTTTGGCATAAAGAATATTTCCATACCATCGATTTGCACTTTTCCTTCTTAGCCTTATTTTGACTTAATGGTATAATATAGGTGTTATAGAACTAAGAACCTTTTTATGTTTTATATTATTTGAATTAATAGTTTTGAGTGAGAATTTTTAAAATAACAAACAAAACAAAACCTTTTACTTCTTCAAAAACTAGTATAATTATACGGTTTACAGTTTTAGTGCAATATTCAGTCAAAATTTATGGATTTAAATTTACCAACGAACTTAAATTTAACATTAAAACGAATATTATTTGAATTTAATACATATAACGGGCCAAATTTAATTCTTTTATTAGGTAACACATTCGAATTCGTATCTATTATTCCCCATAATTCATCTTTTATCTTTCTCATAACTCTAATTGTAACTTAATCATTCCTAGACATTCTTTTTAAATATACACTGTTTAATATACTCTTTATATAGCTCCATTTTAAGAAAAAATAATAATTAGGGACGAAAAGGACGTACTTTTGGAATCATTTATACGTGAGAATCACGCAATATCACTTTCGTTGTTCTTATTTCGTAAATATTTATACACACTAACACAACTCATTATTACTCCCGAGTAATTTCTCTGTCTATGCATTAAACTCAAGACTGTATTAAATGACACAACTTAACATGTAGCAAATATTTTCCATTGTTTAATAAAACCTTATCTTTAGTAGGGCACTTACTAAAGATTCTATTAATTAGGAACACAAACTAAATAAAATTTATACCGCAAATGACAACATACTCCCGTGGAATACATTGTCATCGATGCTCATTTTAAGTTTAAATGTTAACCTGAACGATTCAAGTACCGAGCGTTATCACCTCCCTCGTCCTACCTGCACACCTCTACGTTTGGCGTTTACGTAGCATGTAGTATCTACGGCGGTATTCTAACAATCCCAGCGCAACCATTCGTCGTAGTCCTTCTCGGATACAATGTAACACATCATTAGGTAACTAGTATCAGTCTGCTCGAATTACTAAAGGTCGTAGTACTATTCATGAGGAGTCTTATCAATTTTACATATGAGGCAGGAATTGCATTAAAGTTTGGGATTTTTATTAATTTCAGATTCACTTGAAATGTATTTATGTCAATCAAGAGTCATTTTACTAACCTATATATATATATATATATATATATATATATATATATATATATATATATATATATATATATAACTTAAAAAAGAATAAACATTTCGAAAAAAATACGCTGAAAGCAAAACTGTTTTTATAAATGGTTTATTTCTAACTAATTTTATTATATACTGTCTTTATTGTTGATTTTCTATGAAATAATGATTATTACTAATACATTATAATAGTAATTTTACTCTAAGCTGTTTTAATTAAAAATAACTTAAAAATTTATATGGTTTCAGGACATTATTTCAAGAAAATATTTAATTTTTTCATAAGAATACCGAGAGAGCAATTATTGTCCTGTAATTCATACTTGAGTATTCAGTGCAATAAATATTAGAGTATTATAAAAATTCTTCCGTGTTTTGACCATTAAATGGTACTGTGATGACTTATTTATGTTAAACATAATCAAATTAACCTATAGTTCCTATAATAAAATAAAACAAAACTCAGTTAACTAAAAAAATATATAAAATAAAAGAAACATATAAAATTTAAACAATTTGCACTTTGCGCTCTTTTTAAGAATCAAAGCTGCTAAATATATTTCGAAAATATGAATATTGATTTTAATTGTTTAGGCAAAAATATAAATGAATTGCTAATAATCGTTTCAACTAATCGATTATGGTGTTAATATTCGATCACAGTTATTAAAAATAGCCGATATTCCCTCTCTTTTCGATAATAAATGTAATTTTTTTTTAAATTTTCTCTATGATACGAGTATTTTGGCAATTAGAAATGAATTTGAAAAAAAACTGTCAAGCAAGAATGGAACTCGCATTACGAAGGATTCCTGCCTAAATAGGCATTTATAAACATTTATTTGCACCTAATATTGCTATTAACTTATTTACAAAATTATAATTTTTTAGAATGAAAATATATTGCCTAACGCAGGCGCACATTTCAATTTTTTTTTCTATACGATATAACTACAAATGAATGATTTCCGGACTTTTTTATTTACTTGTGCTAAAAGACCTTTTTTCTTTTTGAATTTTATGATTCTAGGTCAACGGGAAATATGCCACAGATTTTGACTTACCTTCGAGTGTCATAAGATGCTGTGCAAATGACCGTATTTTTAGGATTCTTCTTGATTACGTTGATTTAGAAGAATTAACTTTTTACAGCTCCAAGGGACCATCGATCTAAATATTTCATAATAATTCAAGCTTAACACTTCCACGCGTTCTTGAGAAAGAGGATCTTGAGAGATCGACAGACGGGCAACGAAATGGTCCTGCAAGGGTTCTTTTTCTTTTTTGTGGTACGGAATCCTAAAAATGTGAAAAATATAGATGGTACAATTTGTTAACTGGCATATGAAATATTTAATGGAATTAAATAAAAGATAAATGAATTTAAATTCATAGATATTAATTTTTATATAATGCAAAGTTTGATAAAAATATTCCTCTAATCTGCTTACTTTTTAACACGCTGGCTCTCAGAACTTCATATTGACACTGTTAGAGTTTAGTAATGATTCTCTGGGGAGCCAAAGTGTTAATTATAATACTTTAATTATACGGATGTTAAATGCAAATATTAATTTATTGTGTAAAATTTAAGAAATTAAAGTCATGTAAAAATTATTTTATTTTATGTCACAGGGAAGCTAATTTTAAATTAGTTATTAATTTTTCATTATTCAGATAATTTGAAGACATTAAAACTTGAATATATTTGACGTTAATTTTGTAGAAATTTGGTATTGACAATTGTATTACATCTTCAGGTGGTTGCAAAGATCTTTGCTAATAGACCACCTGAAAATGTTGTAATACAACGAAACCTAGGTCGTGGTAAATAACTTAAAGACATTAAAACTTAACAATTTATCTGACCAATTCGTTACTATTAATTAATTAGGACGTCATCGCAGCATCAGTTAGCTTATAGCATATACAATCTTTCTTATTTAAATGGGGAACGATATAAATTAATCGACGCTGTGATGACGTAAAACATTGAATTTTTCCAGTGATACTTATGGACACGCTGAGATTATAAGTGTTGTAGGGAAAAATCAACTTACTTACAACGGAAATAGCCGTTAAAATAAAATTGGCCATAAGAAAAGGAGCCAAAGTCATATTCAGCTTTAATGCCCGTAATATTTTGTCCTTTGAATGTATGTATTTTAATAAATCAATTGCATCAGCTATATTAAAGAAATGTTTCCCCTACTCACTTTGTCATTTAGCTAATTTTAGATTATTGCGGTGTCTATCCAAAAACAATTACAACTTTTCTATGAAAACCTGAGCTACGAACGTCTACGGATTTATTAAGAGAAATCAATATCCACCATCTTTACAGCTATCTCATACGCTTCTTATATGTCTGTACACTATTAATCTATACTTTTAATGAGTTATATATGAAGATATTTTTCAAAACTTTGAGCTAATTAAGTCCACTGTAATCGTTTGTAAGAAAATTGTAATGTCTTGAGACTAAACGAGCTTTTTAGAAAAGCTGAATAAATCGTCTTTGTGGGTAGATGTATGAGTTCTATTTGTTTTTCAATAATTTGAAAAACAAAAAACATTTTAATGTTAAAGACGAGTTAAATAATAAGGTTTTGCAATTTTTCACAAAAAACTTTAGAATATTTTAGAAAAAAATCTACTTACTTAAATTATTGTCTTATTTTATTAATTTTTTAATATGTTTCCTTAATATTTATTTGTTAAAGGAAACATGAAACGTTATTTAAGAATTTTAAAAAAAAATGTTTTTCCACTAATAATTTCACATAAATAGATTGCATTCTTTGCATTTTACAGCTGATATTAGCATTACCCAAAACATACCTTAAGATTGAACAGATTGCCTATATAATGGACAAATTGTTCTGTATTGTGTTATTTCTGTTGTCTGTTATACCATTATCTCGACCTATTTATAATCCATGACTAATAATGGGTATTCCTTAAGATAGAATTTCTCTGAATCAAATATGCATGCATTTTAGTGCACCTCCTAATATCTGCCTACACCAGAAGGGTAGGCAGATAGGGTTAGGAAGGCTGTTTTAACTCCCTTCAATTAACGTAGACACTTTTGTCTCAAACAATTTGTCAAACGTGCTCTATTTGATTTGAGATGAGACACATTGCTAGTTGCTGAAGTAAAGCAATAATATTTTGTTCGAACTGCAACGTAAAAGCGAGCATTATCAAGTAGGAGAATAAAAAAAAATATTTGCTCGTAGAAAGGATATATTGTTGGATATGGACTTTTTCTACATAATTAGAAGTAGTTAATTCGCCACGTGAGAAAAACGACCAGGGGTGTTGTCAAAAATCATATACTAAAAATTCACAAATTAATAGGCAGGCGGCTTACTGTTTTTCAGCTTGTAATGCTGACGTAACTTCCTCGAATCCATGTTGTAGAGTTTTGCTTACAGAGAATTGCGAAATTTGTGATACGAATTTTTTTTTACGAATGATGAGGGTTGTCTCGTGTCTAACATCTAACTCTTTTCGTCGATGGTACATAATGTCTATGGACGCCAAGTGTAAGCACAATACAAAACAAATTCGCCCCTGAAATATTGGTAACCTGTTCCTGACTGTGACCTTGCAACAAAATGGAAACAAGACAAAAAAATAGAGCCCTTTGAGTTGACATTGGATAATAACTTGATTTGTTGTGATTGATTATACTTATTATTAACAGTTTATTAAGTGTTGTGATTGATTTTACTTATTATTAACAGTTTATTAAGGGTATAACCGTAGTTAAAAATATTGACCAAAATTCATATTGTGGACAGCCAAATGTGTATAAAAATTTTAATTTAAAACACCGTATGTTAATTATTAATTTCAGTGATTGTGATTTCACAATTTAACATTATGTTCTAAATGAAAATTTATGTTGAAAAAATAGTGACAATTTTGATATGATTTTTAAAAAATTTTAAATGAGTTAATAATTCGAAATAAAAACTTGGTTAAACGAAAATTGAAGAAATTTTTTTTAAATTATCTATTAAATGTTTTCCTCGTTTTCATTTTTACCTGAAATACGACCAAGTTCATGTCGAAACAAGCATAAAGTATTATTTCATTTTATCTATAAGTCTCGAAACTGTTAGCGACAATTTACAAAAATAAAACTTGACCGGCTCAATTCATAATTCATGTGTCTTCTTTTCAATTTGGTATTAATCCTAGCATTCTTTCTTAACTTAATTCAAAATATAAAAGTAAGCTTGATTCAAATTGCCATAGATTATAATCTAAAACTTCCTTTTTCCCTTTCTCCTAGACATAATGCCATTACATTCTATCTTCTTCACGGTGCTTATAACTAAACTTTTGGAAAACACTGCTTCAGATATTCGAAACACATAATCGACTTATCAAAAGTTGTATAAAAACGTTGTTCCTGTTTTGATTTAAAATTATTATTTTATACGTTTTTATTGTATCTTTAAAAATTTCCAATCAAATTTTGCAGATATGGCGAAAAATTTAAATTTAAATTTCAAAGTTATTTTACTACGTCTTTATCCATTACGGTCCGTGGTCCATGTTAGAAAGGACTTTTAAAATATTAAAATTGTATAGAAAACAATTTTCCATCACTTAGGTGGGAAATAAGACCCCAAACTTTATTTCATCTCTTTGTATATAGAGATATAGCTTTCGTCGATATGCATTTAACATTCGATATATTATTGGTGGCAATGAAATATTTGTCATCTTGATAAATATTCCTTATAGAAATATTATGTTTGATTCATATTTTAATACATTTATTAACAAAAATCTCTTCACAGATTTCTTTACTAAAAGTCCTTTAGAACTTATATTATTTACTTTTTTTTACTTTTTTTATCTTATCCAACTTATATTATTTATTTTTTATGATGTTTTTTCGCAAGTCAAAATACTTTCAAGTTATCTTTTAATAATTTAAATGAAAAACGGTTTTCGCTCATACACTGTTTCTCATTATATTGTCTTTAATAATATAACTAATCAAAAACATTGCAAAATTCACCTTTCCGACTGGCATTTGCCTTCGATTTTGATCTATTTAAAGCATATTTCAACAATTTTTTAAATTCGTAAATTTTATGGTCAGTCTATTTCAGTCATCTGTATTACTATGTGTTGTAGGTAAAAGGAAGGGATGAAGTTTACAATAAACAATAAAATAATATACTTTATTGGTAACTGCAATCTGCTTATCTTATTACTCTGCAATTTAGTACATGCTGGTTTACCTCGTTGTATTAGACAAGTAAAACAAACACTTTAGTTTTCCCCACTTTTTAGCAGAAAAGTATTGTTTTTTTTCTACAACGACAATATTTTCATTTAAGTTTGCTGATAATGTAATAGATATCTTAATTAAAAACTTTTAAACAATTTCAAACATTAATTGAAATAATAAATAGACTACGATAACGACTACGAGACGTTAATAAGCTAGTAGAATTATTACAGACCACAGCAGACCAGAATAGTAATCAAATCAGCAGACAATAAAAATTGTCAACAGAAACCAACTGAGAATAAATTGTGTGGACACAGCAATATACAAAAACGTAATTACACTAATTCGAAATAAAGGACTCATAGGACATACTTTTAACTTGAAAGACCAACGTTGCTATAGAATAGTTATAAAAAACCTACACTACACATCTCCACATAGTGCAACCGTTGAAGCAATTGAAGAGACTGGAAACAAAGTCTATGGTAAAATTATAAACTCAAAATATGGACCAGATAAAACCAACATCTATATTCTTTGTCAACATCAAACCTGGAGCTAAAAAAATATTAAAAATATATACCACCAGTCTGTAACAATCGAAGGTCCAAAAAAGAGAACAACATTGCCCCAATGTCAAAGATGCCAACAATACGGCCACTCCAAGAACTATTGCATGAGATCCTACCGATGTGTAAAGTGTGCCCAGGGACACAAAACTGCAGACTGCCCGAAGAAGGACCGTAAAACACCAGCACAATGGCTCTTTGCCAAGGCGCACATCCGGCCAACTATAAAGGGTGCGAAGTCTATAAGGAGATCCTAGAAAGACGCATGGAAAAAAACCCAGTACTCAATGGCAAAATACAGGAGGTGCCAACTAAAGCTGTTCCCTTAGTAACTCAATCACATCCTGAAGAAATGCAAGAACAACTATACTCTGATATATTGAAACTAACCCAACAACTGTAACTGGCATAAACATTAAAATAGAAGAGCTACTGATCAAACAGTCGGAAAAATTCGACATGATCTTACAACAGATGAGCACTCTTATGAGCCTCATAGTCACCCTTGTTGAAAAAATATCAAAATGACTGCCCTAAAAGTGGCCACTTGGAACATCAATGGTCTTGCCCCAAACAAAACTGACTTAGAACTCTTTATAAACAATAACCAACTTGATGTTGTTCTGATTTCCGAAGCACACTGTACAGATAAAAGTAAAATCAAAATCAAATGATGCAATACCTATGTGACTAAACATCCAGATGGAACGGGGCATGCAGGAACAGCCCTTGTAATAAAAAATTCCATCAAACATCAGATACTACCGGAGTATAGGACAAACCACATTCAGGCTACCACCGTTGCGGTGGAAGGTAACTGTGGTCAACTGAACCTGTCTGCAACTTACTGCCCCCCAAGACACACAATTAGTGAAACGAAATTTGCAGAATACTATTCAACAATGGGAGGAAGATTTGTGGCTGGTGGTGACTGGAACCCCAAACATACATACTGGGGCTCAAGGCTAACAACAACTAGAGGCAGATAACTAAAATTATGCCTTGTCGAAAATAACCTCAACTGTATATCATCGGGTGAACCAACCTACTGGCCAACAGATCCAAATAAAAAACCCGATTTGCTGGACTTCTTCATAATAATGGGACTTTCGACAAATTACATGAAGGCTGAATCTTGTTTAGACAATAGTTCTGACCACACCCCTGTCCTCCTAACTATTAGTACGTCTATCAGTTGCTACGACAGGCCTGATACTCTGTACAATAAACTCACTGATTGGGAAGGGTTCAGAGAATACATTGAGGAAGGCATTGAATTGAAAGTCTCCTTGAAAACACCTGACGAGATAGATGACGCGACTCAACACTTTACTAACCTTATACAAAAAGATTGCTGGGTTAACACCCCTCGTAAAAAAGAATAAGGTTATCAAGTTGTTGGGAACGTACCTCTTGAAATAAAACGTAAAATACTGGAGAAGAGAAGATTGCCCAGGATATGGCACCAAAGTAGATGTAAAAGTGACAAGACTGCACTTAATAAAGCTATTATAGAGCTGAAAAATTCAATCGACACTTTAAATAATGCCACACAAAAGCAGTTGGAAAGCCTAACTGCCACAAAAACACAGAATACTCTGGACACTTACAAAGGCGTTAAATAGGCCACAGCAATATAAATGCCCCATTAAAACCCAAAATGGTTGGACTAAGATAAACAAAGAAAAAGCTAACATGTTTGCAAAACAGCTGGCCTCCATCTTTACTTCTAATGAAGGTAACAATGCGGAGTTCGAAAATGAAGTTGAACGTACACTGCAGCAAGACCTACAACTGTCCATTCCGCCAAGACCAGTCACATTTGGAGAACTGAGAAGGGCTATAAAAGGACTGCAAGATAAAAAAGCCCCTGGATTCGATCTCATCACAAAAGAAGTTATCTTCCCAGGAAAGCACTGCTGTTTTTAGTTATTCTCTTCAATCGAGTGCTTCGAGTACAGTGCTTTCCCAATCTATGGAAGGTATCCATAGTAACAATGATACACAAGCCAGGAAAGCCCCCGGAAGACGCATAATCATACAGACCTATAAGTCTCTTACCTGTGCTATCAAAGTTGTTTGAGAGAATCCTCCTGAGCAGAATATTACCCATACTCAACAAAGACCTGGTGATACCTAAATATCAGTTTGGATTCAGACAACAGCATTCTACGGTGGACCAAGTGCATCGAGTCTGTGATAAGATTAGACAGTCTTTCGAAAAGAAGGAATACTGCTCCGCTGTATTTTTAGATGTCCAGGCAGCTTTCGATAAGGTATGGCATAAGGGCTTACTCTATAAAATAAAAACATCTTTACCGCATAGTTACTTTTTATTGATGGAGTCATACCTCATGAACAGAATCTTCCAGGTGAGAGAGGACGGAGAACTGTCAGTTATCCAAGATGTAATGGCGGGAGTTCCACAGGGATCTGTCATTGGTCCTGTCTTGTATACCATCTACACCTCAGACCTCCCAGAAACAAAAGAGGTAACTACTGCTACTTTTGCTGACGACACTGCAATTCTCGAGAGCAACAAAAATCCGATTGTAGCATCTGCCTGCTTGCAGAAAAGCCTCGATAGGGTCAACGAGTGGATCCAGAAATGGAGAATCAAAACCAGCACAACCAAATCCGTACAAGTTACTTTTACGCTGAGGAAAGGAAGCTGTGCTCCGGTAAAACTGGGAAAAAATGTTCTGCCACAGTCTGACTCTGTTCGATATCTCGGTTTGCATCTGGGCAGAAGGATGACCTGAAAGAAGCACATCAAATCAAAACGAGACGAGCTGAACATACGGTTCAGAAATATCTACTGGTTGATGTCACGCAACTCTAAATTGTCAATCGACAATAAATTGCTGATATACAAAATGATCCTGAAACCAATATGCGACTCCAATTTAAACATAATGCAAAGGCTGCAAAATGGTATGCTAAGAACCATTTCCAATGCATCATGGTTCATCACCAATACAGAGATCCACGAAGCTCTGAAAATAACAACAATTGAGGAGTTAAAATTAATAGGGCATAAATATAAGACACGGCTGGAAAACCACCCAAATGAATTAGCTACTGCGTTAGCAACCATCTCCTACAATAAACGACTGAAACGCCATGATATAATTGGTGACAGATGGTGAAGGATGAGGTGTTTCCTACTGAGGAGCTCCTTGGAAATTATAAAACGACATAGAACAAATCTGGTTATAGTTTGGAACTGATTGCAAATAAACACAAAAAAAAAGATCAAAATATTGGTTGTAATAAAATTATTTCTAAGGTAATGAAATTTTTGGTCAGTAAAAAGATACGATGCGAGAAATCTCTTTTCACAACAGAGGTAAAGTTCATGATAAAGATAAAAAATATAACAAAAAAGATATTTTCAGTTTCAGTTAATTTATTAAGCCAAATAAAATTGTAGTTAAGTGCAATGGAAATTTTTTCTGTTACAAAATATCTGTCGGATATTTGCCATTATACAAAATTATTTATCCTAGTGTATTTGTATCAGCTTCAGAAACTGGTATTAAACAAAGGACAATTAAAAAATTCTACAGTATATGAATGTACTGCATATCGACAATAGGTTTCTCTAATATTCGATAAGCAAGTATAGTAATACAATGAATAAAATTAACTTATGCTAAACGGGAGATATTACCACAAATCACGACAGATTTTTATTAATACTAAATTCAAAAACTTCATCCAAAAGCAAGCCACTAACTTTCTTAGCTTAATAAAAAACGCAGCTCACTTATATCTCGTGAAGTCGAAGTTGATTCAATAAACGTTATCTATAAAGAAAACACTTGTTGACAAGATATTTGCTAAAATTTGGTAAAATGAATCTTTGGTTATATAAATTTCTCCTGAAATTTCTGTTACCTGTCGCTATAATCATTCTAATATTGAATGCATGGATACGAAAAAATTCAGTACGAAAATACAATTTTTTTAAATTGTACTTTTTCTCTTGTTTACTTCTAAGAAATCACTAAATTAATAATCTAATTACTCCGAATATCTAAGTCAATAAATTCGTTGCTGAGTAAATGTAATTTTTTTTTTATATGTTTTTGGAACTTTTTCAATATAACTCCGTCGATGTCGTACCTAAAATTGTGAAAAAAATATTTTAGCCCCTAATAACTAGCCCTTTCAACTGATATCCCCCAATATACATTGAATTTAATTTTTTTCCGAGTAACAAATTTTTTCATTTATAATTTTGCTACAAATATTTGTGGGTCTATGTATCTTTTGAAATAAATACTGGTTAATTTTATTTATTACTGCGCTAAATTTCAAGATTCTACGTCATGTGATTTTTGAGAAAAACGACTCTGACCAACATACACATAACAGCTAGTGACTAAAATTTTCTTGCCTATTTGTTTATTTAAATTTCAATAAACGAACAATACGTTTATTGAAATTTGAATAAAGAAATAGGTAATAAAAGTGTATTGCCTTCGGGGAACACTATTAATAAACAAATGATAAGTTAATACATGTAATTAAAACAGAGAAATGTATACCCCTGGGATCTATTACTTTTTCGTTTCCTTGTTTTAATTTGCTTTAAATCGTATTTGGTTAGGTCATGTTAAAGAAAATTCCATGAGCATAATTGATCATAATATGTGTAACAAAAAAAACGTATGGAATCCTCCTGTGAATAGGAGGTTTTAATCGTTTTAAAGGAAACTTTTTATATTACATCCTTATTAAAAAGAAAAAAGTTGAGGAGAAAGGGAAGAATCGAATAAATATGTTTACTGATTACTAAGCAAATGTTCAAAAAAGTTATGCTTACTAAATAGTAAATATAATAAGATTTTTTATTTTTCTATTGAAAAGTTCAAATTCAAGGTTTTGAAATCTTCGAAGTATACGAAGAAACGAACGAAGTTTCCAATAAACTCCGTCATTGCCTACAAAAACAAATATAGAGAGGCGTATAAACCACCCACAATCAGTTATCCAAGTTAGTAAACTTTGCTACTTACTTGGCACAAATTAAAGTACAAGGTAAGCATCGGTATACGAAAAGTGGAAAATAATATTAATAAACAAAAAATTGCCAGAGATTTTCACCGAAATATAATATATAGTTTAAGTTTAAGATAAACTCTGCAGATGTTCGTAATTCTATAGTATGCTTTTTTGAGAGTTTTGTTCACTCTAAAAAAAATGTTATGTGGAAATTAGTAATTTACTATTTGCCTCAGATTTATTACTAGCACAACAATTACGCACAGATTAAAATGTTTATCCGAATTTCCAGTAATATAAATTTTGAAGTCCTTTCATTTTCTTCAATATATCTGATGAAACAATAAAACAGAAATACTGTGCGATAGTTAGCAACAATAAAAAATGTTCTCGAATTAATTTACTAATTAATTTTTCCAAATTGTGCCACATCTTTCTATTCAGTAACTCAACGCATATGTTTACACTTTTACATGTTTTACGTGAAGTATTAACAAGCTACACAAATAAACGGACATGTGTCATTTATGTCATTTACGAACAGACTTACAAACGTACAAATTTCACTATGATTTCTATAATTAAATCGATATTCTCTGATTAAATAAATTCAGATACTTTTTATTATAATTAAAGTGTATATTTTTTTAAAAAGATTTAATTTTTTTAATAAACAAATAAATTTATTATCATTTAACATATTTCTTTCAATCAACTAAAGAATGTACAACTTAAAAAATGTACAAGACTTAAAAAAATAATAAAAACTATACTAAAAGCAAAAGTCGCTTTGAAATAAGAAATCATACAGGTAAGAATAAAAGAAATGGAACAAAGGAAAAAAAAAATTTACGATAGAGAGCTGATATAACAAAAATATTTTAATTTTTTTCGATACAGTGAATAAAATAATCTGGTTATGTTTTGTTCAAAAGGCGATATTATGATAAATAAAAACTGGGCAGAAGTTTTTAAGATGAAATCTTAGGCCTTGAGATAAATTATAAATTTGTTTCCAGAGTACAGAGTGCATTACGAATAAATGTAAGAAGAATTACTTTTTAAAATTAAACAGAGGGAAAATTATATTGCATTGATTAGCACTTTGACTAATGAATTATCAATAAAAATGTTAAATTTTATATAATTAAAGTTTTTGTTCATTCGCTTCTTCAATATACATATATTGAAGAAGCAAATAAACAAAAAGTAAAGTGGAAGAAAAATATAAAGAATAGAATTAAGGTTGTCATAAATTTTAATAAAAATAAAAAAGTTATTATTAAATGTAAAACCCCGCTGAATAAAATACAAAAAAGAAAGACTAATTAATTATGACAATAAAACTTTTTACGCAATAATTTTTAGACGATTACTTGATTAATACAGGTAATGAAATACGTTTCATAACAAGTATTAAAATACGTTTCACTACAAAGTCATCTGATCTGACTGATTTACAACTTGAATTTCGGTATTTGAAGAACGATCTTGATTTCATTTATAACGTATATATATATATATATATATATATATATATATATATATATATATATATATATATATATATATATATATATATATCATTCAATAACAATTACATAAGTAGAATTAATTTCACTCTAATACTTATATACAGTGAAATTTGAGAGCATTAATAGTTAGTATTGTGATTTATAGTCCTGGACACTATTGTGACAATGACGATCTCAATTATTAGTGATAATTATAATCACCCGATTATTGTATCAAGTTATTGCACACGTACACTATATTATTTTATAGTGCGTTGTTCTATATATTTACATTATTACTGTTATATTTTCCGTATTGAATTCTGTGGTTAATGGATTCACAAAACAATTTTATTTTTCTAAAGTATAATATAATATTTTTCTTAAGACAATATTTAAAATATAACTAAACTTTCCAAAATTTTTGAAAATAACACAGTAAAAATTTAAACTTGGTTTTAAGATTATAAACAATTTTGAATAATGTTTTGTGGACAATTGTTCCTGTTTAAATTTGATTAATGCCACAATAACTATTAAGTTACAAATCATGTATAACTTAAGGTGGAACCTTAATTTACCGACGATAATAACATTGTGCACAAAGCATAAATTGTAGAATAATTTTGTGTTGTAATATAACAAGAGCCATCGACCAGTATTTAAATATGTTACCATATTTTTTCCATTCACATTTTTTATTTGAAAATATAAAATGAATAATATTACAGATAATATACATAGAAATTATTTAACGCATTAATCGGTGTCCCAGCGCGGAAATCAAATTTTGAATAATAATAAAACAACAATTATTGTATTTATAATATTTTAATTACAGTAAACAAAACTTTATTTGTGCTAATTTTATGCACGGAATATTACACCATCAAGATATCTTTCGCCACGGCGAACGCATTCTTCAAAGCGTAAGCGCGAATTTGTCCACTGAGACGTCCATTGAGATGGCTCTCACTTCTTCCGTTATTTTAGCCTTCAGCTCCTCCATATTTATAAAAAGGGTATCAAACTCTTGTTTTCAGATAACTCCAAAGAAAAAAATCAGTTGGGGTTGATTGGGTGGCCAAATTATGTCTCCATATCGGTTTATAACTTTTCACAGAAGTAGTGCTCTAATTGTGTCCTTGGAGAACCTAGTTTTGTGGGCAGTGGCTCTATCTTGCTGAAATCACACATCTGACTTGTCAACATGCTTATCTCATGGTTGTAGAACAAAAATATTTCTATGTACCATTCTCGAAGAAAAATGTTTGTTGATTTTTTACCCTGAATGCCTGATGACCGTTTTATACGACATTACACACCGTACATTATTTTTTATACGATATTGCACACGTAGTTTGGATTTTTGGATGATTAGCAATGCCAATTTTAACGATTTACGTAATCTTCAAGATGAAAATATGACTCATTCTCTCAGGCTAAAATAAATATTGTTCCTTCCATTTTCGTTTAAAAAAACATTTTCGGACAGTAAATTTTCCGTTTGTTGTAGTCTTCAGGTTTGATTTTTTGATCAATATTTTATAGGGATTTAATTTTAATTTTTAAAACCAAAATTCTTTGAAGACTCGGACGATGGATATTCAAAGAGGCAGCATGTTTTCTAATCGATCTTCATAGATGCTCTTCGACCGTGGCGGTAACAGGGTTAATCATTTCAATGGATCGCATAGGTCTATTTCGAGGACAACTTGAAAGATTTAGTGTACATCCTGACGCTCTGAACTACCGCTACTCACAACTTGATTAAATGAACACTGCGTTGATCATTAAGATGCCGATATAAAAATGATTACAAAACATGCGTCGTGCCTCACTAACAGCAAAACAGCGTAAGCGCGGTAAACGCAAAACCAATGTTACATGATAACTAAAAGATTTACGTCAATGAGCTAACGAATGCCATCCCTTTCCTTCCGTTAGCCCCGTAGCTTGCCGATGTATTCGAGATTAAAATTTGAATTCGGCGCTGAAACACCCGTTATCTGCACGAATTATTTTTACTTATCATATTTTATGTAAACAATTTGAAAAGGACTAATAAACAGATATACATACATATTAAAAACAAAATAATAATCAAGGCATATAATTCCTTATTTTAGTGTTCACCGTCTTAAAGCACAATATCTGCAGTTTGAATGTTAATAATTTGGTTAGAAATAAAAATTATTGAGATTTATAGAAAACTTTGTACGTACATTTCGATACGTAACATAAGCCTACAAAGAGAAAAAAAAAGTGTACCAACATACATAAACAAAAATCATGCGTTCCGAAATACCGCGACAGTTGATGTGGTCGCGTTCTCAATTGCTAACACTTACCAATTTGACCAAATGTTCATTTAAATCTGTAATAATTGTCGCGGGTAAATTTTGTGGTTTATTCCTGTTTCAATTTTGTAACGCTATCATTACATGCAACTTCAAAATTTGCAATGTTTTGTAACATTCAGAAAGAATGAAAAGCATGCGACGTGTAATGTCAACCAATCCTTATAAGTTTAAATACCACGCACACGATTCATGGATGACTAAAGTTGTTAATGATGATGAATAGTGGAACTAAATTCTCCATTAAATAGATTTATATTAGTATTAAGATTCATCTACGATGTTAAAATATTATCCAACTATTTTCTTTGCAAGAACCAATTAGAAAACTTTAAAAATGAACACTTCATGTAGCTAACATTAACAACCAGTACAAAAAGTGAGAATTCTAAAAGAGGAGATCTGAATCGAACTATTGTTTGTAATACAATGACTGCTGTACAATAATCCTAAATATTAGTTGAAATAGTTAACTTCAAGGTTTCTAATCAAAACAACGAGCAAATCCAAAGGTATCATGGAAGAAGCACACGGTGTAGATCAAATGTCCCCACGTTGTATTGTTTTGAAAAACTTTACGCAACTGATAATTATTGCAGCGGTGGATATTTCATTTTAAAGAACGTAAACGATTATGGTGTTTTTTTCTCTTCAACTGCCTTTCATTTAGTATAAAAGATTAACAATGTAAAGTTGTAAGAATTTCAATCTTTTATTGTTTTCATCAGATTTTAGGCAAACCTTCCAATGAGACTCTATACAAGTTTCATTAGCTGGTAGAATATTTAAAGTTTATGACAAACTATTTCTCTCGCGTGCAAATATTATGATATTAAATCACTTTTTGTAGTTTCTTTAATTTCGTAGTATTTAAGTTGCATTCGTCTGTGAATTATGTTCTTTGATTTTACTACTGATCCAATGCAACTAATAATTATATTATTACAATTTGGAAATTAGAGTGTTGTGAAAATAATGTATTGCTAAATCAATCACTTGTCACCTAGATGCAGATATTCATGGGTTAATTACATCGAAATTACTAAATAATGAAGTATAAAAATAATGAAGTATGTAAATTTTTCAAATTATTTTGTTTGTATTTATCAATTATCTCAAAAAGAAAACGAAATGTGTATCGATGCTATTAGCATAGCCGTAGTTCAAAGAACATTAAAAATTGTTTGTGTATTTGATATAGCTGATACTTATTCCTTTTTTATCCTTTACCTTGAGATAATTATTAATTACCATAAATCATGTTGTTAATTTGGAATATTTACCAAATATATTAAGAAGAATTTCCAGAACAGATGACGATCTTCAATATGTTTTTAAAAACTAAAAAAAACTTTTGAATTTTTCAAAAAGATGTGATTTTGAAAATAAAATAAAGTTAATAAAAATAAGTGTTTGAATGTTGAAATATTTTGTTACCTGCATATTTTCCCATCTAAAAACAGGTAAAAAATTACTATCAACCCAATAGAGAAAAATTATAATCAACAGGTTTTGACAATCTTCAGCAGTTAATACATTTTTTTAGATGTCTCAAATTTTTAAAGTTTATTAGAAACTCTAAATATCTTAATGAAATATTTCGTCATAAAAGTTATTTCAATTTTCAATTTTGGTAGCGGAAATTCTTCTGTTCTTTAAAAGGCCAAAACAAGAGTTAAATAACTCATTAAATTATTCAGGTGGAAAAGAATTATCAATGTCCTGAGTTTGTGCAGCAACATAAAGTAAGAGAAAATAGGTGAAATAATTAACTTAGCCAGATAATTTATGTTTAGTTCCGAATAAATTAATCACTTTAATATTGTGATCATATGTGCGGATGTTTAATAATGTGGTCACATGTTACATGTAACGCCCACGCTATGACATTTCATGCTTACCGTGAATTTCTTTGCCTATTAATTATTTCATAGAAATGGTAACAATATTCCCAGCTAAACTAAAAAAATGTATGAATTGCTTACATAGAAAATTAACTCAATGTATTCACTGAACTCATTATGAAATGTGGTCTACATTCACCTTTTAAGGTGTAGTGCAGGAACTGTGACATACATTTTAAGTAATATTCCGTGATACTGATATGTTAAATTTAATATAATATTTTAAATAGCCTCACCGTGGTTATTTCACAAGTTTCATAATCAGTATTTAGTGAAACTTAGCTTCTGTTAATTAGTTCCAAACAATTAATAGATATTTTGGAGCAGAATTACGAGGGAGTGCTATTACCACTTTTCCCTAGTATGATAATAAATATGTTTTCTGTAATATATAAGCATATGCAAAAAGTCTATGAAGTTGATTAATTGTAGGAACCTAAAGAGTATAGGTTTGGTCGATATTCATATATGTGCTCGGAATGTGATTGGATGACAGCCGCAACTGCGTTGGAGCAGATGATTCGAACGCAATATACAACCATATATGCTATTGCTTTATTGGTCAATCAAAAAGATGGTAATCGAAAGACTTACTTCGAAGCATAAACGGCACTTTCATAACCTACCTCACGACGAAGCTGCCGATCCGAACATTTAACAAAAAAATCTTTTTATTTGGTATATGGGTTAGAGATTTACAAAAATTAGAGTCGATAATATAAATTTGTATGTATAATAAATAATATTTACTATGTAAATTAATATATTATAATAATCACATATCTATAAAATTAAATATACATATTTACATTCTTCTTTTTTTCATTTAAAATATTTTTTTTTGTTTTTATCATAATTCTAATACGATATTCTTGGTCCGCTTTTGAAATATTTAATCACATTATTTACTTATGGTTCACTGAAAATATTGTTGTTTTAGCTATAAGTACGCAATACTCGTAAGTATAAATTGTTCCATCAAAAACTAAATTATTAAGTAAAAATACTTGCTTTTAACGCAAACTCAATGTTTTCCCGCATGTCTGCATAACTGTGTCAGTGATTATGTTATACATATTTATACAACATAACAGCGATGACATATTGTTCATTATAGTTATTTGGTTTAAGCTACCCATTATTTTTATTTTTACCATGTTCTTTATCCTAAAATTGTTTTTGATAAATATTTATCATCAACTCTTTAAATAAATCAGGCTACGTTTATTTAAATTGCTGATATTTATATAATGCAAATAACAAATTTGATTTTAATTAAATTTTTGGGTTACGAAGAGCATATTATATTGAGTGAAGTTGGAAGTTAGAATCAAGTAATTCTATTTTACTTACTTAAGTTTTCAATAAATGACCATAAAATTTAGTGTTTAGTAAAATTTTGTTTAATTCGTCTCAAATTATTTTCATGTCTGAAACCCAGCAAGTACATACATTTTAAATACACTTTGGATATAGAAGAATTCAGATTCGAGCAATTATATAAAAACGGATATTACGTATGGTTGTTTTTACCTTTTCACTGTAAAATTCATAACTTTCGATCTGTGTTAAATAAAAACATTTCTTCTTGTTCCTAATATGTCAATGTAAAATTGGAAGAATATAAATTTGCTAGTAAAAAATAATAAAGGAAACCAAGAAATATAAATTCTTTGATTTATTTAAACTCTAGGAAAATTCCTATAAACCAATTAATATTTTTCACTGGTGTACAGCTTATTTTTTCAATTTAAATGACCAGGGAACTATAGCCTTACCGTAACTGGAACACAGAAGAGACAAAACACGAACCGCATCATCCTTTATAATGAATAATAGTGTACCAGTTTTTGATTAATAAATACTTATAAAAACTGTATCCATAAATATTTAAATGCATATCTAGGTAAATATATGCATTCATATGCAAATAATAAAAAAAACATATATCACACGCAAAAAGGAGCTCTACAAAGCGGTTATTGCCCTAAACAGATTCGTAAAGCAAAATTAACCTGAGATCGCTTCGTTAAATTTATATATTTTGTTTTTCTTCACTAAATGAAATTCAGTTCTTAATTGAATAGAAGATCAAAATCCCTGTATTTATATTACCAGACGTGTACCAAATTTTTTTCAATATTCCATTAATGGAAATATATAATATCACTCGATTATACCAAGATTAATTTTAACCTATTACTTCTTTTATTATTTTCTATACTTTCAATTACTCGTACTCTCTAAATAGGTAAACTGTCCCACAGTACACCACATGTTTTTATTGTTTATACTTAATATTACAAATGTTATTTAAAAATTTAATTTCCATTATACCTGTTGACTTACTCGAAAATATACGTATACCTAATAAATCAATAAAAAACTAGTCATATTTCTCTCTACGATCTATGCGAAAACGAAGATAATAAACCATTAATATATTACATACGACCGACATTCTCCATTGGATCCCAATTTATTGATAAGAAACAATAAAAGAGTTGAATAAATTAATATGGTATATGGCAAGAAGGAAATTTAAAACTAGGATGCAAAGCAAAAACTTATAATAAGGTTAACTTTTGACGTATCGAACAGTTCGGGAAAAACCTTTAAATATATTAAGGCTAACCTTGCATATTTAGGTTTATTTCGAAGACAATAAATCCTAATAAGTGACCAAAAAAACATCATCATAAAAGAAAAGCAGCTATTCAATGATACCACGATGAAAAAACGATGTGATCCAGCTGAATTTAATTGATGATGAAAATTTGTCTCAAAAGTTTAAATTTTAGCACAAAAATCCAAAAACAAATGAAATAGAAGCTGTTAGATGTCCTTTTCATCTGGAGGAACAAATATAATTTTTTGTTTATCAATCAATTGCTGAAGCAATTGATTGAAGCTCAGCTTCATGTTAAAAGTTGTGGTTATATTTATTTGTTGGGAATAATAATGAAAATTTTATGGATTTATTACATTGTTATTGTTGCGAAAAATTGATGAGACGATTGAAATTCATTTTATTGAACATGTACATTTTCTGTATCTCAATAAACTTAAATAAATCAAAGAATTTATATTTCTTGGTTTCCTTTATTATTTTTTACTGACAAATTTATATTCTTCCAATTTTACATTGACATATTAGGAACAAGAAGAAATGTTTTTATTTAACACAGATCGAAAGTTATGAATTTTACAGTGAAAAGGTAAAAACAAAGAAAATGACATATGAAAGATATAATGGCAAGTTATGTATCGATGTCTGAACCTAAATAAAGGGTAGTTTGGCGGCGATCGGAAAGGCGGTGGGCGTCCATTAAATACTAATTACGCATTTAGTTGAAACTATGCGCCAATTTGCTGTATAATCTACAATTCCAAAAATGTTTTGTGTTCTATGAAATAATTTCTAAGTTCTGTGAAGTTATTATTAATACAGTATAGAATCTGTAAAATTACAAAAATGTTTTGTGTTGTGTAAAATATTTTTTAAGTTCTATGAAGGTATTAATATCGAATAGAATTTGTTGGAAATTTTAATTTAGTGATGAAGTTTCAGCATGAGAATTGTTTAATATTTTTTCGTAGCGTTACTTACTAGTGAAGTAAAACAATCGCTTAATCTCTCAATTTGCGGGTATCTGTAACTTTTCAAAGAATTTTTTAAGACTACTTTTTTTTAAAAGGCCTATATTTTCAAACAGAATTTCATAGTGAACTTAAAACCAGTTAAAGTTGACGTGAAAGATTAACGTAACTAAAATCGGCGTTTTTGTAAATTGTCACTTACTCTTTGAGTTTCTTAGAAAGTATATCGGAAATAATGTGTATCTTTTTCGGGATATGACGTATATATTTTGACTATTATTGTCCGATATATTTCATCATTTTATTGGCAAATTTAGTTATTTCAAAAAATTTGAGACCGAATACTTGGTGATATGCAAATTCAAGATACAAACAAGCCGAAATTGGAATGTCAACACTAAAATATGTTGATTTTTAATTAAATAAGTAGTACACAAGGATTGAACCATGTATCTATTTTGCAATAATAATATAAATGTTGTTTATATTAGAATTATTTATAATGAACATTTAGGTGTGGTATTGACCATTTTATTGTATAAAATTAAACTACAATAAAATAAATGTAGTTATAGATGATGGAATAAAAAGTTAATAGAATATTTTTACGATGACGCTTAAGGCTGAATTTTAATTAAGGATGCTGAATCTTAATCACTGAAAATAATTCCCCGAAAGTATTTTAGCTCTACTAAATTAATAAAGAAAATCTATTTTTGCGATGAAACGTAAGTTGATGTATAAAGTTCTGATGAAATTTACAATAAGATTATCACAGAAAAAGTCCTAATAACATCGCTGCAGACACATGATGATGTGCAATAATAAATAAATAAATTCTCTTCTTGAGAAAATAATGTTTTCCTCAACAGCACCGTTGAGAAAAATAATATTTGCAACTAATTATTCTTCAGATCCAATTTACGTCAAAAAATATGCGATGCGAGAAAACTCTTTTCACAGCAAAGATAAAGGCCATAGTTGAGAATAACAAATATAATAAACATGATATTTTCAAGTCTCAATAAATTTACTAAGCTAAATCAAATTAGAAATGAATCCAGTGGAATTTTATTCAGTTATCAAATTTTGTCAGATATTTGCTTTGATACAAAATTCCTTGCAATATTAAAATATTATCCTCGTATCAGCTTCAGAAGTTCATATCAAATAAAGGACGATTAAATAAATGTACGGGTATGAAAATATTATATACTTCTATTAGTTTTGCTAATTTAAAAGAAACAAAGCTGATAATAAAATAGATAAAGTTAACTCAAATTAAACAGATGAGTTTAACATAAAACTCGTTTCGGTGATTAATATGAGTAAAATAATAAATATGTAGTTAAATAAAATACGTCTTTTTCTTATATTAGTCCATTCAAAAGGTGGGGATAATATCTAATTTAAGCACGGAACAGCATTTGCAATCTGAAGTACCAGATTTTTAGATGATTATGAATAGAATTGTTATTTTGGAGCTCCATATTTTATACTTTATATTTCCTTTTCAACAAGCTTATTTTGTATAAGCAAGTCCTACGCCCAATTTGGAGTTATAGAATACAGCTGTGGGACTGAGCCAGTAAGTCTAATATCCAAGTGATACAAAGATTCCAAAACAAAGTGCTTAAGTGTGTAGTTAACACGCCTTGGTATGTCCGTAACTGTGATCTCCATCGCGATCTTGAGATTGAGATGGTAGACGATACTATTAGTAAATTTGCTAGTTCTCACTTAAAGATACTTCAAAACCACATTAATCCAGAAGTGTCCAGACTCTCAAATGTGCAAAATACTATTAGAAGACTCAAAAGAATAAAACCTTTTGAGCTTGTTAGCCATTAGAACTCCAAGTGATTCAAAGGAAAATCTTAGTTTAGTCAGCACATAGTACATTAATTCAGAAACAAATTAATCGTTAGTTATATAACTAGTTTTAATAAAAATTGTAAAAAAAAAAATTCCTTTTGCTCAAAATATAGAACAACCTTCTATAAAAATGTATTTGTACAATTTATTCATACCTGTTAAATAAATTATACCCTGGTATATGAAAGGCAAAATTTATTCGTAATAGACTTCTTATTGCTTCTGCGAACTGCATTCTATTTGTTTTATGAATATCTTATTTATGATAAGAGACGTAACAGCGCATGTGAAAAAATTAACTGTTACCGGTAAAACAAAAGTTTAAAACTAAATAATACGGCTTAGAATTTTGTTCTGAATAGGAATATTCTCTCAAACTTATTGATCCTAGTTAATGTAAATAAGAATGTAAGAAATGAAAAACCTTCCACTGATTTTGAAATTGTACCACGACTATATTTCCACTAGGTTAATCTTTATTGCCGCTACTCGATATAAGGGTCTTGAAATTTATTTATTGATTTTTCGGCACACAAATAATTCGGTGAGTCAGAAAACTGCAGATGCAACAAATAAATTGGAGGATACGATCGCACTTACTCTCTGCGTGGCGGAGTGATACAATAACCTTATTCAGATAAATGCAGCCAAAACCGTTAAATGTCAATTTAATTTTAATTCCAGCATAATTGTTTTCACTTTCATTGATTGTGATTATTTAGTTTTACCAATTTTTAAAATATTTTAATCAGGCTTAGAATTGTAAATATTGATTAAGATAACCTGTAAACGCAATGTACATAATTTACAATAATTGCAATTGGACGAGCAATTATAACTAAGGACGAGCACCTATAATGGTTATAACGTAAATAATGACTTATTTTAAAAACTGAACCTCCAAATATTATCAACTGAACTGAAATAGTTTGATTAATAATTAAATAAGTACCTATGCAATAATAGGCTATTAATATTCTTTATTTTTAATGAAATTTATCTATTATCAGTGTAGAATATAATTACTTTTAATATTATTAATAATTGCTATATCTATATATTTGTTTTGCACAGATGGAGACAAAAACCAATATGATTCAATAAATATTTCCAGAAATCAGTAATAGTTCTTATAATTCTAATATTTCAGAGAAAAAAAAATAATTGACTTCTTGTAGTCATATAAAAAGAAATTACGCCAGGTTTGCGTGCACATTAAGACATACTTAAATATTTAGAAATATATGACATACCCATTAATTATTTACATAGATTTGTTATTTATTATCATGTAATTGTTACTATAATTCTTGTTTTTAATATTTTTTTCATCTTGTAAATCTATTGCCTAATATAAATGTTAGAGGCGCAAAAATATGGTTAACCCGCCATGGTTTTCGGGTGAACTTCTAATCTTTACCAGTGGTCGCATAATTTTGACCTTACCAGCTTTGGCAAAAGCGGAAATATTTGTTATGGATATTTTCAGGAACGTAATACAATTATCTTGTGTAAAGTTCTTAATAAAATGAAATTAAATATTTATACTCGCAATTCGCTACTTCAATTGAACTACTGCCTCCGATAAGCGAAATTGAGTAGTTTATTTTACACAATTAAATGAAACTACGTGATGTAGTATTATTTCTACTATCTTTAATTTCTTTACCACGACATAGGTTTCGTTGTATTACAACATCTTCAGGTGGGATATAAGCAAAGATATATATAATACAACGAAACCTAGGTCGTGGTAAAGAAATTAAAGATAGTAGAAATAATACTACATCACGTAGTTTCATTTAATTGTGAATAATAAATTTCTACAAAATTAACGCCAAATATATTCAATACTTTATTTTAATTAATATGCTAAATGTCAAGTTTCTGCATCAAAGTGTTTTTCAGAAAAACGGCTATATTGGACAGATAGATGGACGAAAATTCAAATGATCTTGGGAGGGTTAAATTTCCTCTATTTCAGGCATGAAATGCTAATAATGTTGTATTTTTGATCTTAATATATAATAATAAAACTGCTATTCTGAATCTTCTGTTTTCTGAAAAATTTCTTTCTCCTGAAATTAGGAATGTTCGTCAGTAATATTGGATAAATTAATGTAATAATTATGTCTCTTGATGTGATTTCCTGTGCCCTATTTTCCATATAAATAAAAAATAATAAGACTAAAATATTTGCGTGGCATTGTGAAACCCTATAATATCGCTGAATGAAATGCTTTCTTAAATGGTTGCCAATATTTTAAATATCGGCTTTATTAAATAGTTTCTTCACAAATGCAAATTTTATTGGTATCGATAAAAAAACACACTAATTTTAGTGTAAATAAACTTCTGTAAAAAAATTAACTTGGACGTTTAATCCTAAATAGTAAAAATAACTTAGCGCTTCAAATATTTGTAACACTGAGAGCATTTTAATACACTGAGAGCAATTATAGACGTTTGCTCTGAAGTATACACTTTTAACAAAACGCACATACGTATTCCGACGCAATAAGTGAAGATAAATCAAGGATAGAAAAAGAAACTTAAGGAAATAGAAATGGCCTTTTAAAAAATATCGTATGCCGACAGCAAGAACGTTTGCAGATCTTACTTAAGATAACACAGATGACATAACCTTCGTTAAAACTTCAGTTAGTTAGAACTTAAGATAAACTTCATTCATAAGCAAGCACATAAATAGCTGCTAATTTTCATAGCTTTGCGAAAAGGCGGATCACTTACCTCTTGTAAAATCAGAGCTGATTCAATGGACATTAACTATAATAAATACACTTGTTAGGCAGATAGTTGCTAAAACCTGATAAAATAATTCCTTCGTCATCCATATTTCTTCTGACCTTTCTGCTAGCTGCCATCAAAACCACTATGATATTGAATGCATAGATATGAGTTAATTCTTTACTAGGATATTTTTTTTTCTTTCTGTAGCTCTCATAAAGCTGTAGTCGATTGAACACGTGTTAAAAAGCTAGACTAGACCTCTTAAAATTAGGGAAATGCTTAAATTGATCAAAGAAGAGTTGTCAACATTGGTATGTTATTAACTTAACTATAAAGTCATGTTTAATACTATCGTTAACAATAGTATCGTTTCTAACTGAATTGATTATTTAAGGAGTTGCTTATTGTACAATGTATATATTACTGTAAGAGACGATTCTTTTATCAAGCTGTTCGGTTAATCTAACACATTATTCTATTAAATTTAATAACGGTTTTTATTTACAAAATTTATGAAAAATTATTAAAGTACATAACCAATTTTCAAGAGAATGAAATAAGTTAATAATGTTAAAGATTTATAAAATATGATCCATTTCTATGCTATTTGTTCCAAAAGTTTTCGTTAAATAAAAAATAGAGTAATACAAATGTGTCCGCTTCAAGTTAGCCTATAAGGAAGAGAGTGGAACTGTCAGCTTAAAATAATTAAGTAATTTTGTCGAAAACTCATAAGCTCCCAGTTGTCACAAATGCACCGCATGAGTGCAACACGAGTCGAATTAACCAAGCGAGTAAACGAGCAGTTAAAGAGACCATTCTCACTCACTAGTTTCTACTCAAATGATAACCGGTCAGCTCTGCAGCTCACAACGTGCACTTTATTCACAATGCGCACGGTGTAGGATTTGCGCTGTCGGTAGTTAAATGTTGGAGAAATTTTGGTGTAAGATTTTAAGTCATTGATACATATATATGAAAATGTTGTATGATAACTATCTCAGCTATGTCATGTTACACATATGGCTCCAATCCAGACAAAGGTACGGTAAACATTTATACAATTAAAAGAAAAGTAATTAAAGAGCATAATAAATTTTGTATAATAATTTACATTTATTAGAACTGGCAGAATATAACTCTATTGTGAATAATAAACGCAAAAAAATAACCGCCCTCAAAAAATCAGAGCCAAAATCTTGTCGGCCCTCTCGATTGTCGTGATTTTTAAAAGTAAATAAAATATTTGAGGTAGAGTAGTCTTGATAAATGATTCTATTCTTCATTCTTGTACAAGTTTGCACTCTTACAAATTCTTAACGCTACAAAAATTACATGGCGCAGGATGTTTTTCTTACTTTTTATGACATAATATTTCAAAGTATTGCAATTTACCTGAAAAGAAAAATTATATAAACTTTTGAATGTTATAAAATGAAAAAAAATTAATTTTTTTCTAAATGTAGCCACAAAGAGGCATCAAAGATAAAAATGGATTTTAGTTTTCTTGGTCAGATTCAAAAGCATTTTAATTGGTAACGTAGTTATAAAATAATAGCAGAGACCCGTACGATCTACATTATTAACAACTTCTATCATACAATCGTAGGAAGTTTAAAAGTACCCGTGCACGAGTTTCCGAATTATGATTCGCCAATGCAGTGAGCGAAGATATTCGTCACAGGCGATAACGTAAAAAATGTCCGAATAATTATTAAGAATTTTGTGGCACAATTTTGATCAGGCACCAAATATTGACATCTTAGTCCTCGCATCACGATCGATTTGAACGGCATATCCTTTAGAAGTAAGACATGTGAAAAAAAATAAAGCGAATACAGTACGCTTTATTTAAAAATAAAATTCATGTATATTAGAAGTAGTTGCCCCAGAATCCGACTCCATAGTTATTGAATTTAGCTCTGTACACCAAACTGTGGAAAAGGTTAATTTGCTAATGACATGATTAATTAATGGGTCCTCACTTATAACATACCTAATTATTTCCACGGCAACTTATTTTATTAAGTTACCGTAAAAATAAATATGTTTTAGGTAATAATATACTCTAAATAATTTTTTAATAATAAACTTCAAATGTATTATGACATGCGTTGAACGTTTTCACATACGAAAAAGGCCTTTATTTAATTACTATAACAGCGCTATTATAAATAAACCATTCATACTTCGACACTGACCTTTATATGGTATACTAATAATAGTAAATATAATAGTATCGATTGTCCATGATTTGAATACTCGTGCTTGTAATCAGCACCTTTGAAGAAAACATATATATGCCTTTTAAATGTAATAACGTTGTTCTCTCCGTCGAGTTAACTATTTAGCTTTCTGTCGTAATTCATGATGTTTTTTAATTAAATTAATCTAAATTATTGGGTATATCGTAACTTCGTTTGATTAAATATAATAGGTTCATGAATAATAAAGGTCCAAAACTTAGATCGGTTCATTCTTTTCTTACTTTCACAGATGGGTCTTTAAAAATTTTAAGTACCGTAGAAGCAAGGTCATTACGGGACATTTGATATAGGTCAATTGTGGAAAGAATGAGATGCTATTTTATTCACCGATGAAACAATAACATGTCTAATTCCATTCTATTAGATGATCAATACGCTATTGGCGGAGGGTATTAGAAATTTCCGTGTCGTAGAAACGTATGTTTGTATATTAGGGATATACAATTGATTTGCACCATCCCAAAGATCAATCATATAAATTACTCTCCAAAATATTTTGTAAAATTACCAAATACATAACAGTGATGGCACTATACATACTCAGTGCAAGTCTGCTAGCTTGTTTCAAGTGCGTACGTGTGGATAAAATAAATATTAAACTTGCTCTTATTTTTACATAGAACCAAATTCAAATGTGGATTAGCTTCGATTTAATTATATACTTTTATTGTATATGATCTCAAAGTATGAGGATCTTTTTCCTGTTATTTATTTATTGAAACTGTGTTTTAAAGTAGGACATATGTTCGCAAAATACATTTTCGTGCAAATTTATACCAGTCTCGAGAAGTTTCGAGAGCATAAACGAAGGAAGTTTATTCATCTAAACAAAAGTCGCGAAATTTATGTGGTTTTTTTCCAATCTGAGTTGATACCACATGTCTAAACTTAATATTTCTTAATATTATAACACTCTGCTATGCGATTAATTATATATTTGTTTGGTTCATAATCCATTGCCTTTTCTAATTTAATTATGTTTCCAACCATTCGAATTTGTCTTAATGAAAATTAACCTTTATTTGAATTATAAATATAATATATTAGATATATGAGATATTAGATATATATAGAATATATATATATATATACAGATATTAGATATATATAGAATATATATATATAATAAATTAGATATTTTAGAACAATATGTGAATGTTTTTAGGTATTTTTTATATTTTAATTCTACTTAAACGTAGTTTTGAATAATTATTTTTCATTTACTTCTTTATACATTTGAAAAGAAAAACTTGTTTCAAATAAAGATTAATTTTCATTAATATTATGTTTCTTGAAATATTTGGAACAGAAACTTAACATATTTGCCCCCAAATTGCATCGACTCATTATTAGTCGAAAAACACATCCATTCTTATAATAGGAAAAACATGCATACCACATGTTATTAGCGACAAGATTTTTGATTTTGCTCTGCAAACACTATATTTCAAAAAGTTTTATCCATAATTACTTGAATTTTGGAAAGCAAACAAATACGAAAATATTGTCAAAAATTAATCCTAACTGTATAGAGAATTTTTGTTTCGGTCTATTTTTTAGTTTTATTTCCTTGTGATTTAAATTATTCAAATTCTTTTAAGCTCATCAATAACATTTCGATATAAATGAGAACCTTTCTACTCATCATCACATTATATCAAATTGGATACCTCGTAAAAGTAGAATGAGGTTTTTCACTGTTGTGCCGAAAATATGAATAATTTTAAAAACCCTTACTAACAACAAGTTAAGACAAATGAACTTTAGATATGAATATTCAACAATTTTTCTACTTGTTATATATAAAATATGTCTTTATTGGGTCGGAAGTAAATATTTACAATTAAATTAATTCGCACATTCCTGTATAAAAATATTTTTTATAAAATTAATAAATATTATTGTATAAAAAAATATTTTATAAAAAAGTAAAAAATAGTTTTAAACTAAATTTTAAATATTTGCGACTAATTGAGACCGAATCTTCCTGTAAGGGCTTTCAAAATAAAAATAAGTTTTATTCTGAGCTCCCCTGGCGAAATATTAAGCTTTAAAATTACATAAAATATAATATCTTATCCATAACTTTCTAACCATGGATTTGGAAATTTCTTTGTGTTGATTTCTTAATGAATGATATTGTGTAGAAAATATCATTATTACCTCAAGCTATTCCTTTTTTCTTTGTGCTTTTAATTTTGAGACATTTTATGTTCTCATGTACAAAATATAATCAATATTAATAAAAAAATTAAAAGCCTAAGATGTTATCAATGGAACTCATTGTTATATATAAGTACTTAAATTTGGATGCATTTAGCGATGCGTTATCGAAAATGTCCGACTATGGCAATATGTTCAAGGTTAAATTCACTTCTACCGTGTTACATTTATCAGATATGTTTGTAACGCTAATTGAATGATTTATTATTTGTCATGAGATAAAAATTTATTTTAATACCTTCATAAAATATCACTGAGAAAAGTTCTTGCAATAGAGACCATGCAATGTTATTAGCGCCACCTGGCGATAAAATATTAAACTTCTAGTTACATTACACACAAGATTTTTTTTTAATTAAACATACAAATATTGTGAACTATTTCCATTAAATAATAAAACCAATGAACACTTCAATTGTTTCTTCCCTTGCTTATCGTGTCATTCAATTTGTAAGCACATAAAAATTACAGATTTCCTTTTTTCATATTTTGCCAGTCTTTATCGTCTGAAAGAATTTTATACTACTGTATGTTTTGTAAAAACAAAATATACTTAATCGATTCAAACGTGACAAAAAGTTCTTGTGATAGGACGCTGTGAAATTTTTTTGGCGACATTTAGGTTTCTAGCATTTTCCCCGTAACTATCGTAATTATTTATTTAATGAGGGTTATAGCATACATCAGATTTAAAATTTAATAAATATATCGAGACAATAATATTTCACTAATACTCCAGTATACTTCTTGAAGAATATTTGTTTCGATATAACATGAAATGAATTCTTACATATTTTTATTTAACATTTTTATATAAAGTAACAACATGTATAGAGAATTATAACCAATCACATAAAAATTATTAGACATTGAATTGCAAACATAATTAGAAGGTTATTTTCAAAGCAAACTTCTTTTTCGATCTTGTGTTTCGAACGCAAATAGCATTATCAGGCTTTTACGTTCCCTTACCTATATTTGCTTAATTTTAGTGCCGGTACAATTTGACATATCACTGACGAGCTTGATCATATAATGCCGTTGTCTGATACGAACATGATTTAAAACTATATTTATTATTATTTTCATGGTCAATGTTGAGCGGGTTCATTAAATCAATAGATGGTTTCTAAGGAACAAATTCGATTGCAAAAATGTTAAAATTGTTACATAGAAGTACGTAATATAAGTTTGTAAATAACATGGGTTTGAGAGGATACCTAAAATTATTCCATTAGTTTATCAAAAGTGCATTGTAAAAGGAGTAAAATC
The DNA here is from genome assembly GCA_039881145.1 of Druceiella hillmani. Lineage (NCBI taxonomy): Eukaryota > Metazoa > Arthropoda > Insecta > Lepidoptera > Hepialidae > Druceiella > Druceiella hillmani. The sequence goes on from JAYKKI010000082.1 coordinate 9,288,342, forward strand.
TTCATAACAACACAAGTGTTTTTCAATAGGGATGGAGCACATTAGAAAGTTGATTGCACAATTTTACTTTGTTAATTGACGAGCATTGACTACACGATGAGTTAATGTTAAACATTATTTATAGTAAGTAGGTATATAATTAAGCCGTGTTAAAATTTATAACGAAAATTATAATTCAATCAGTCAAACTTGAAATTTATGGTCAAGGACTATTCACATTTTGTGTTACAGGGGCCTGTCCGATTAACGCAAAAAGTATTTTTCAATAGGGACTGGGTACTTTTGATAACTGATTGCTGCCATATTAATTTCTTTATTGGCGCTAATTATCGTTGAACGCTATAATTGCTGAAATTTTTATCGTGCATTACTAGAAATTTATGGTGGATATCAAGATTCTAAGAAGACTAGATTTTTTGGATAACATTTTAACAAACAAAGTTAAAACTCAATCTAGGTACAGAATCAATAACTTCCTATCATTTAAAAAGTGATGTACCCCAATATTCCCGAGGTAGCAGGAGTAGTAGCTAAAAATGTGAGAGAAAAATCGAAACTCCAAATTTTACGATATTCCAAACTAATCGGTTTTCTCGTGTTTTAACTTGGCAGACTTTACAAAGACTTCGTCTTTTATTTTACACAAGAACTGTAAATTAATGATCATTTTCAGCTTTAAAAGCAGGGATTGGACTTCAAACAACCTCAAATCAACTGCAATTTTTCGTGAAAAATAATCTTACATGAATCCCGTTTTTTGCTCCATGGTTTTTTAATTAACAATTGAAGAGAAACTTTAACGCAGTAGGATGACTATTGTTTTTTAAAAGAATGACCGATGCAAAATCGGAGCTGGAAGCATAAGGTGTCCTTATTTATTTTTGAATAAGTTTGATGTTGCCGTACCGTGACTTATGATTGCAGCCAAAACATGATTTGGAACTATTTGTTTTGTATATAACTATTTCATCTCAAACAATTTGATTATCTAAATTCATAATTTTAATGCCGAAAAAACGTCTTTAGTTTTTTTTCACGCCTCAATATAGTAAAATCCAAAATAAAAATAAAAAAATTCATTAAACCCTACTATTTCTTTTTTTATTTCCAAGATATCTATACATTAGCATCAGTGACATTAGTAATCTAATTACTACCGAATATCTAAATCCGTTATTCCACTGCTGAGTAAATATAATTGTTTTGAGTTGAATGTTTTTATTCCTATGAAATTAAAAGACTACTTTGTACAATAAGAAACATTTAAAAATAGCGTTCCATTAGTTTGAATAAAGACAAATTGACTATATATAAAATTAATGTGGAATAGTGCGAATCAAATGGTGGATTATTTCGTTAAAATATATTTACATATACGTTTTAATAAATTTTGGATTATCTAGTAGTACCATAAATTACTTATTAGTAAGATAAGCATGATAATATTTCTATATGGTCGCAACAACAAGTTTATCAATGTCACGGAAATTTGCGCTGTAAGAATTAATATTTTAATTTAATGTCGAGTTAAAATTTTCATCCGTATATTTAAAATCTTGGAAGAGACATGATATAATTTACTTATTACAAATACCAAACCTTGGCCAAGTGCAGTAAATTCGTAAATACTTTGCCTATAAAATTTATGTAATTATGTAGGTTAACATGTCTATATATCGTAACTTCGTAATTTATTATTGTTTTATGTAGCTTTTCAGATCAAAATGATAACCTTCCAGTGATATCAGTTTTGATAATCCGCTTGTCATTTACTAAAACATGTATAAACTATTGAAATAATAAAAGTGAAAGATTGTGCGATAGTTGGGAAAAATATAATTTTTTCTCGAAATAATTTACTATTTTTTCTATATTATGCCACATCTTTTCTTTCATAACTCAACCAACGTATTTACACGATGCTTGTTAAGTATTGACCAGCTACATTAAATAAACAAATATATGTTATTTATACCTTACACCAACAGATCTGCACACATACACATTTATTAATCAGACCTACAATTAAATCTATACCACTTAAACAAATAGAGTTCAGTAGCTTTTCTTATTTTAAAATGTAAATATATATTTCATGTTATAATCACGTTAAAAATATGCTGCATTTGAAATTAAAACAAATTTATTATCACCTCAAATATTTATTTCAATCATCCAAAGCTACATACGTTCAGAAAACGTTGTACGTTTTAATTGCCTTAAAAAATTAAACAAGAAAATACATTAACAGTAAAAGTTACTATGAATTAAGTAATTATACTGAAATGAATAAAAGAACTGGGATAAAAAAAAAATTATTGAGAGCTGATACAAAAAATTTCATATTTCTTAAAATCAAACGTATTGTCCACTCACTTCTCCAATATAAAAATGGGAAAAAAATGTAAGACGTACTTAGAAAGTTATGGACTTATAAAGTTTAGTTCGAAAATTAAAAATCCGATTGGGTAAAACCAAAAAGAAACTAATTTTATTACGACAATAAACATTTCTCTATTCAATAGTTTTCTGACAAGATTCAGCAATCGAACATCGATTTATTTCGATTTATAATTTGGAATATGAGACTTCCTGCAGAAGATTGATTAAAAGTATTTTGACAGTAAAAGTAAAGCTTTTTTCTCTGTTCTTAGTTTTTTTTGCCCAATCTGTATCGTGCCCTTTATTATAATATAATGCTTCCTTTTCCACATACCTTCAATTTCAAATGCTTATTAAATCCAGTCATTTCTTTTAATACATATAACACAAGTCCATTCGAGGAATACATTCTCTGAACAGACTGGCGAAAGAGCGGTCTGGTCAAGCGTTATTAATTTGTCCAAGAGTAGTCAAATTATATAGCTATATCCTTTGTAATTAATTGCGGTTTGTACATAGTAAGAAAATGTGTATTAAATTTTAGGTTTTGCTTCTACTTTTGGTGATTAAGAGTTTTATTTTGTTTCATGTGAATAGTGTTACAATTACTTTTTAAAAAAAATGTTCTAATTTGTGATTTTAAATAAAAATGTAATGAAGAATTCAAAAAAATATTTTGGTATTATTTTAAAATAAATGAAGCTTTAGAAATAACAATTTTGACATGCATTTTGTTAACAGTGAAAAATTATCAATATTCGCTAAACTATAACAATCAATGATTTTTTGAGGTATCTCAAATTTGTTATGTTTACTAGAAAATTTACATATCCCAATAAAATCGTGCGTCATTATTTGAAGTTATTGGTTTCGGTTTTTTATAATGGTTTCCAAAGCAAATTAAGAAAAAATACTTGAAACTTGGAAAATTTAGGCCTATATCAGAATAAATTAATCACATTGTTTATATTGCCGTAAGTGGAATGTACTTTGTCTACAGTTTCTACAATTTAATAACTAAGTCTACAATTTCATAACTTACATGATGTAATTTGCCACGCTGGAAATTTCCCAGAGGCTATGACATTTCGTGTTTACCGTGAATTTCTCTCCGCGTAAATTATTTCATAGAATTGGTAACAATATTTCGAGCTACAATGAAAAAAAAATGAGTGAATTGCATACATAGAAAATTAACTTAACCTTTTAACAGAACTCTTTATGAACTGTGGAACACATTAATTTTAAATAATGTTGTGAGTTAACTAAAGTAATGCTCCACATTACTTTAGTTAACTCACATGTTGCTTAATAAACATTCAGTTAAATTTAGCTTCTGTTAATTTGTTCCAATAAATGATTAGAAATATTGGAGCACAATTAGAGTCAGCTTATCAGGGAGTAGTCTTACCAGTATTTTTCAGTATATAATTAATAATTTTCTATAATATATAAGAATTTGTCAGAAATATATATGGTGGTTACTTGTAGGAACCTAAGAAGTGTAGGTTTGATCCATATTCATATTTGAGCTCTGCGTGTGGTTGGAAGACAACTACAACTGCGTCGGAGAAGAAGGATTCAAACGGAATATATCCTGGTATATGATTGTCTTATCGATAATACTAAACTATAATGCAAGACGTATTTTTAAATATCGAAAGGGTGGTAATCGAAATAGTTACCTCGGAACATAAAGGGCACTTTCATAAACACTTTCAGAACTAAGTTGCTTCTGATCCAAATATTGAATAAGAAATTCACTTTATTAAATATATGGATTATAGATATATGAAGATATAAAATGAAAATATAAATTTAAATATATGTAAATATAAAAATATATCATAATACAATAATCATATTAGGCTGGCTAGTAAGTTTTTAGCCACAAATTCAAAACTTATTTATAAATATTCTCAAAACTTCTAAATGGTTTTAATTTAGGGTACAAATAGGTTAAATTGTAGTCAATTGGTAACAGCCAGCGCGCAAGCTTTGAGTAAATGATTTAAAAGATGATGGATTTTCATCGATATGAAATACGGATTCTATTATTTTATGAATTTTGTCTTCGTAACTATGCAAAGACTGCCACAAATAATATATGCCATGCGATGAATGAATTCACGTTGTCTCACGTGACGTCAAAGATTTGCTTCAGAAAGTTCAGGAATGAGGAGTACGATTGAAGGACGAACCCCGTATTGGATATTCTGTTGAATTGGACGATCAACGATTACAACCCTTAATTGAGGAAGATACTCGGCCGACGACTCGTCAATTGGCCGATAAGATACCCTACATTCATAGCACTATAGAAACACTTTTTAACAAACGGAGAGAAGTTTCAAAATCCGGTGTTTGGTTGTCATCAATCACCTTCAGCGCAGAGTTTATACCTGTCAACTGTTATTAATATTGAAACTTACTTCGACTGGCTGAATCAGTTACAATACACGCAAACGTCAATGGCTGGCTGCTGGAAAAACAGGAGTTCCAGTATCCAAACATGAAATAAGTACCACAAAGGTGATGCTCAGCAGCTGGTGGAATGTCAAGGGCATTAATCATTGGAAGTTGCTTCCAGAAGGATCTACACTTAATGCAAATATTTACAATTAAATGAAACTACGTGATATAGTATTATTAGCAATCTTTGCTAATATCCCACCTGAAGATGTTGTAATACTACGAAACCTAGGTCACGGTAAAGAAATTAAAGAAAGTAGAAATAATACTACATCACGTAGTTTTATTTAATTGTGAATAATGAATTTGTACAAAATTAACGCCAAATATATTCAATAGCAAATATTTACAGTGAACAGTTGGACCGATTAGTTGACAAATTGAGTAGTTAACAGAATCGAGTTTATTTTCTACATGACAATGTTATACCATATGTTGAAAACGTACCTGTGATAAATTAAAGGAGCTCGGCGGGGTTATGCTAACTCATTCACCATATTTGCCGGACGTTGCGCCTTCTGATTACCACTTATTTAGGGCTCTAAGTAATAATTTACGTGAAAACAATTCGACGTTAAAGAAGATCTCTAAAACGACCTCGCAGTTTTTTTAATCAGTCACCAGAAATTTACAAGAATGCCATATTGTCACTGAAAACTAGATGGCGACAAGTAGATAATAGAAAGTGTAACATACAAAATGTTTAAATAAAATTGTTGGCAGCAACTCGGGGTTAAAAATTTATTATCCAACCCAATATATCCAATATAGGTAAATTTACGTATTTTAATTCATCTCTTATATTTAAAATGTTTTTCCTTTGTTTTTGTTATAATTATAATATAACATTTTACAGCACGCCACTGTTATAATAAATAGCATTATTTAATTTTGATTCAGTGGAAGATATTGTTCTTGTAGCTATAAGTATCCAATGTGTACAAATATTACATTAAATACAAATAATTTAATAAACATAAGTTTTTGCTATGAACGCAAACTCTGATATTTCCCGAATCTCTAGTATTTCTGAATTACTAAGTCAGTAGTTATATTACTGTAAGTGAAATTCAGTCGTCAATTAAACAAAAGATCAAACACAACAATCTTTACATACATAGGCACAGGTTTTTAGGAAAACTTCTATAATACTCCAATGAAATTTTCATCAATATTACGGTGATACAAATATTTAATAACTTTCAATTATTCCACGGTTTATATTTATTTATTACTTCTATTTTAATTACATACTTTTTACTCGTATAATTTTAATTACCCGTCCTCTCTAAATACGTAAACTTTGTATTAAACTATAAATTTTTATTGTCTTTACTTTAAGGAACGTCTTAATATTAAAAAAGTTATTAAAAAAATTCGATTTTAAAATGATAATTCACTTACTTCAAAATATTTATATAATAGCATATATGTAATGCGTAAATAGAAAATAATCTCCTTTCTCTCTATACTATGTAACCGACAATGATGATGATACGCCAGCAACATATTTCGTACTACCAGTACTTTTTATGCGGTCGCCATTTATGAAGATTATAAGTAAGAAAGGTACATATTACATCCACATACTATTTAAAAGATACAAAAAATGGTTTAATAAATTACTATCATATATTGCGAGAAGAGAACTTAAAACAAGAATAAAAAAAATTCAACCTTCAATGACAATGATGACGATACGCCAACAACATATTTTGTACTACCAGTACATTTTATGCGATCTCCATCTATGAAGATTATAAGTAAGAAAGGTACATATTACATCCACATATTATTTAAAAGATAAAAAAAATGGTTTAATAAATGATTATCATATATTGCGAGAAGATAACTTAAAACTAGAATAAACTTTTATTATTTTGTCATAATAAATTTATATTCTTCAAATTTTACATAAATATATGCGGAATAAAAAGAAATGTAAGTTTAAAAAAACTACAAAGCTTGAAAATTAACCATTTTTCAGCGAAAATATAAAAAGCAAAAAGAGAAATGAAATGTGAAAGCCATAATGACAAGTTGTGTATCAATGTCTAAATTTAAATAAAGGATAGCTTGACGCCGACAGACGGAAAAGGCGGTGGGCGTGGATCAAATACTAATTACGCATTCTATTGAAAAGATGCGTCAATTTTCTGTATACAGTCCAATTCCAAAGCTGTTTGTGAAATAATTTTTCAGTTTTATGAAGTTATTAATACATGATTAAATTTTATCATGAAAATTGTTCAGCATTTTCCCATAGCATCACTAATTATTTAAGTAATATATTTGCTTAATCTCTCGATTTGTGAGCAATGTTAACTTTGGAAAAACTTTTTCAGGCACCCTTTTTTAGGGGGTCTACAATTTCAAATTGAACAAACAACTGAAAACCAATTGAAGATGACATAAAATATATATTTGATTAAAATCAGCATTTTCTATGTCCTCACGTACTTTATGAGATAGGAATATGTCGGTATATAAAGTGCACCATTTTGACGATTACTGTTTCAAATATTTCATTTTCTTGGCAATTTACACAGTACAGTCAGGACACGAGATGAAATCGGAATGTGGCTATTAAAATATAGGAATATATTGGAATGGTAAAATAGTAAAACGAGTTAACGGTGAGTATTTATATGACCCTTGGATTAGCGAGCTTGAGGATTATATCATAATATATTTTAAATCCTGTCAATTCTTTTCTCTAGCATATTTTCCTTCGCATTGAAAACAAATGTATTTCAGGGGTGTATTGCATAGAACTCATGTTTATATATTATAAAACGCAGTTCCACAATAAAAATAATTATATTACAACACGCTTATACAAGCTTCAATTGTTATAAATTATATAGACAAAATTGTATCAGTAGTTGTAATAAATAAATTTTAGGCATCATTAATTACCTCTTAAAATAGTAGGTGTGATTTTGCGTAGAACACTTATTTTATACAAGTGGTTTGATATTGATTTCTAGAAATTAATATTAACTTCACAATATTTATCCATTCGTTTTTTATTTAATTATACATTCATTTTAATGTTCCTATAAATATGTTCGTAAGAGGTACTTGTTATCGACTTAAAAAGGTACTTATCTAGACTCGTTTATTCAAGTCATTTTTTGTAATCAGTAATGACTTAGACTCAAAAACTCTTTGGAAAAATAGTCCTAATTTAAAAATATCCCTAAAAAAACAAGCAAATAAATATTTACATTTCTCGCAATCAATCATTTCTAAGTAATTCTTGCAATTATTGAGCACATAAATTAAAAAATGTTGAAAAAAAATCCCGTAATAATGTAAATAAAAATAGATCCAAACTTAGTTTGTGAACAGAAAATAAAAAAAAATTGAGGTTAAGTAAACAAAATTCGACCTTAAGCGTAATAAATAAGTTAGCATTAGTATTTATCACTTTTATGTAATAGATATATTTTGTTGACGCCATAATGATGTTACATTTGCCAAAATACAATGTGCAAATTATATTTAAATTTGGCGAGAAACAATGTATAAAATATAATGCCTACTAATACATGGATCTTAGTACCTCTTGACAATATTTCTTTATATGTGAGCTTGTAATTTCATCAAATCCTTCATACAAAACAAAAGCAATGGCAGGCACTAGGCTGAAATGTGAATTTCATAGATATTTAGGCATCAAATTATGACATAATTAGCAGTTAATTTTTTTGTAAGTTATTTATATATTCTCTAGTATAAATTACCTACCAAACCCAGGACGACGTATAACAAACATATGAACGGATTATACAAGATAAAACAAATGTTCAGCTCGTTATTTCATCTACGTTACGCTAAATTGAAGTAAAAAAAAATCAATAATAATGAATAATACAGTAATTTTTTTGTGATTCATAAATATCTTTAATGCAAAATTGGTAATATAAAATTTAAGATATGGGAAAAAATGCTCATTAATTTTAAATACATAAGCAAAAATCTATTAATTTTACTATTAAAAATCATTAACTTAACAGTGATATCTAGCGTTTGACGGAAAATCTAAAATATATTTATATTTTAGTTTTTATAAGCCGCAAGTTACGGAAAACTAGGATTTACTTTAAAAAAATTAAATTATGGAAATTAATTACTAAAAATTTATATTATTTGTACTTAGCGACAAATTTTGGTGTAAGAATTTATTTTATAATTTCGAAATTGATTAAAACCTAACACTTTTTAACCATACTTTACCGTACACACACATTTTAATGAAATTTTCGTTGATTGTTTCTGATTAGGACAGAAATAATTGTGGCATTTGAATAGCGAAAGGAGATACTGTGTTAAAAGAACATGTTCCTTTTACGATTTTTGGCTTAGTAGTAACGGAAATATAGGGAGGAATGCTGTTTTTTGGGTATTTTCTGGTATATCCTTTTTAAGTATGAATTTGAAATTGTAACCAAAATATAATTTTCTTCTTCATGAAAAGATTTTTCAAATGATACCTTCACATTACGAAAAAAGGCGAAAAAGTTAAAGATCTGTCTTTGCCCCCTCTTTAATTATTCTATGTATATATTTATAAAGCTACGTAGCAAAAATATGAAGTTTAACAAGTTCAATTGCTATGCACCTAAGTCTCAAGGTCTGAAAGACAATCGGCTGTGAATATTGGAAATCCTAAATACATTGCCGACTATATCGTAAAAATATGGGTAATTTTACAAAAAGCATGATATTTCCAAACGTCACTATAGTTTTGCTATAATTTTGCGTGGTCTTTAAAATTTGGTTCTCCGTAGTTTTTGGTGGAGTAATTTTTAGAATTGAGAGGAGAACACATTTTTTCACATGCTGTTTAGAATATTTCTGAAAGTATACAATTAAAAAAAAATTTTGGTCCTCAAAATTAGCCCTATCTAGATGTATCCCATAAAATACATGGTGTTAAAAAAATTTTTTTGAGTACTTAATTTCTCGCTCCTAAAATTTGAAAACGAATATTTTTTAAATTTTAGCTATTGAGGTATATGGGGGTTAATATTTTTCATTACTATACAAAATTGAAAAGACTTGACCTACTAATCAAACGGTTTCAGAGAAAAGTGGCTGTGTAAAACGGATGGACGTTAATAAAATTATAAGGGTTCCGTTTTCCTTTCTACGTCAAGGATATCTTAAAAATTAAATTAAATCCTCTAATTTAACAACCGTTAAAATAACTACTCAATATATCTTGCACTAATTAGAACAGACAAATTACACCAGCGTATCAGCGAACCAGCGGCCTATTTAATAATTTGCTCTTTTGCCTGTAATCCTTCTGCTAAAATTTTAGGACGGTTGACCCATTTCTATTAGCGCGAATAGGTATTATATAATATTTTTATCTATTTTTTAATTGCCCGAAAATATCACAAAAGGTTAAAGTGAATAAACGAGAATAACAGTTTATAATATTTAAATGTTAAAAATTAACAATTTTAAAAATTAAAGCTATATTCGGGAGGGGAAGGTATACAAATTTATTCACATTTCTGGAAGATTTAGTAGCGAATATATTTGGCATTTATTGTTTTTATTATATTGATTATGATTATCTTTACTTATTGTATTGATTATGCTTATCTATACTTCTATTATATAAACTGAAATTCTCTGCAATTGTTAAGACTGCATAAAATTTGGCGACCACCTCATTTTCATATTTTCTCTGCTTTTCTCGCAATCGTTATCCATTCAGTATTACTCTCATATGCTTTATAAGAAAAATTAATATCACCTGTCTGCCAACTGACACATTACATAAACATATGACATAAAATAGTCGAAAAACTACATATATATCACTTCGCAATTTATTTAAAAATTAAATGATTTGCATCCGAAGACTCCTCCAAATAAACGAGTGTGGTTTAAACGATTGATCGTACGTTAGATTAGGTACGATGGCGTCATTTGTGGTGAAGGAATTTCTTTAATTCTCATCGCGTTTTTTATACAGATGGACTATATGTTCTACGTTTCGCTTTTTTGCATATTAACAGCAAAGTTTAAATAATATTTTATTACCATTGGATTTCCTGTTACCGTTAATCGAGAGAAAGTTATCTCTTAATGTTTATGAGAAAATACTGTCTTTGGGTAAGGGGATATATTTTTGAAAATAAATAAAAATATAGTTCATAACAAGGAATTTATTATTTTATTTAATATGCAAAGACTATGTAACAGGATCATCTACACGTGCTTAGTGTACTTTCTCTATCTCTCGCTGTCGATTTGTGTCATACAAAAATTTCAGATATTAATTAAGAAATATGGTCTATTGGTTTAGTAAACTTACAAACCATGGATCCAGGTATATACACAAAATATATACTGCGTAAAATTTGTACATACCTGGTTACAATCAGCCTATGAAAATTATAATGTCTGAAGAAAAAAATTGTCGGCAATATAGCGCCTCGTTTAAGGTTATAAAGTTGAGTGACGGAAGCGTGATGAAAAGGAATGATTATTTAAATCATTTAAAAATACATGACGGATTGTAGTTTGTAATTTCAATAATTTAATATATCAAAATATAAGTATCGATAAGGCGCTGAAAACTGAAAAGTCTGATAGTTTCGCACAATAGTTATGCTACAAGATCAAGGTTTACACAAAGTGTGGTAATCAGAATCCCAATGGTGCCACTGAATGAATTGCCTGAGAGAGTGTGATAAGACGTAATACTACTTATTATCTCCCATACAATTTCTGATGTAATATAATGAACGTTAGCGTTTACGTATCTGTTATAAGCAAAAATAAGAAAAACATTGTTTGATAGGTATATTTAGTGGAACTTAGAAAATATGTCTTTCTTGTATATATTTAAGGAATGTAAAATAAGCTGAACTAACTGAGCGAGAACCTACGACAAGCTCTGAACGATAAAGGTTTAATGTCATCATTCGACCTATAAGCATTTTAAATCGACTTGGGAATCAGTGCCAGACGATAAGTATACGAATGATAATTTAAAAGTTAGATTGTTTGTGAAAGAACAATGATTGCAGAGAGGCGGGAGGAGTTGTGGATATCTTTAGCTTTATCCACTAAGAGAATGGACAAGAAAAACGTTCAGCTTTGTAAATCGTAACAAACGATGGGAAATTGTGAAAATATGTGGTTTAAATTCATTCTAATATGTGTGACCCAATATAAGAAACATTCATTGCAGTTTGGAGATACTTTGTAGTGTTTAAGCAAAAATAGTAACTTTTATTGCGTTAAGAAGCGACACTTACCTCCCGCTGCCAATTCAAGGTCACCTGCAATTGTCGGGTATGATTGAGAGTACGCGTTCCTAGATTACCGCTCGCTGGGTGCACGAGGATTTGTCCGATTTTCCTATCTTTTGTTGAATTTAACTTGCGTCATTATGTCTTACCTGATAGTTATTTATAATAGACTTGGGCGATACGAATATTTTTATATATTAAGTACGATGAGTACTAGTATTACAAAATATTGGTAACATATCGGTGACAAAATACTCGACGAGTATAGACGACGTAATTCAATTGTAAGAGGACTCTATTACAAATTTACATAGACTTACGATCACAGTAGATGGGCTATAAGTTTTAATTGCCATTTATTATTAAAGACTCAATCCTCATATCTTTTATTTTTACAGCGAAAATTGATAGAAATTCCTATAATTTCTAAAGAAGATATTTTTATAAAATGCAGGGTCGTTAAAGATAATACCTAAAATATTCATAGTTCCAGACTTAGGATTTATAAATAAATGAACCGTTTAAGATAATACTTTAGAAAGTGTTTTTCAACAAGGAATCAAGTTGTTAATTATTCCAACAGAAATACAGAAACTCTTTACACGAAAAGATTGTCGTATTTAAAGTCTGCACTTTTAAAATACTTGGTCTCGTGATATTCAATATATATTTGTCCGCAAGTTGCGAAGTGCGGAGCAATACTTAGCGTAATGAAAATATGTCATGTACAAGTGTTACGACTTACGAGTATTCAAATATTCAGTTTGTTCCTTATTTCTTATACGTTTTAGATTTGAAAGAGCGGAAAAGCCTATGTAAAATTTGCAGCCCAACCATAAAGTAACCATTGTCCGAACGTCTGGTAGACCATTCCATACAATTATTAACAACACCAAATATTTTGTCTTTAGTTTACTAAGTACTCCAGGGATATCAAGTATTTTTACCAGTGGCATTAAATACGACTCACCTTCAATTTATAATAATTTAATATAAAGGCCGTTTACTGTGCTGTGTACGAGTGCTTAGGAAGCAATCAAATCAATAAGGATAGGAGATTTTTTTTGTTTCCCTTCCGATGAAAGAAGGTAAGACCACTGTATGTTCTTAAAAATTATTTTGTTAAATTATTAATTAGTAAATATAATTTTATGTCCAAAAATATTCACTGAGCAGTTTCAAATTTCAAATTGTTCTTAAAACTCATTGTTTTGTTTGAACGTTGTTGTATTTGTGTAATGTATCCTTGTAGTGTCCCCTATTGGCTTATAGTATTGTTAATTAAGAAATCTTTCACGTGCAGCAAATGTAAACGAGTCTAAATCTAAACGACAATCTAAATTCAAAAGTAGACAATATTTCAGTAAACCACATTTACAAATAAACAGAATATATTTTTAAGATTTTACTTTGTTCTTAAAATCCACACTACGTATCTTTTTCAAATTATGTAACCACTTTCACACAATTGTTTGTATAGTGTGAAATACCTATTTACATAATTACATTTTTACAATTAGGTAATAATAAAGAGACATGCACTAGTACAAAGTTACTCCACCAGCGTGCTATCGAGATAGTCATTCGATCGACGATATTGGTTAGAAAGAGAAACAGTTTTGTTGCTGATGTATTAGCATCGACTTGCTCGATCGGCGCGATTGCTCGCAATATGTAGCAATAATAAACATTATTTACCTACACGCTTCTGGCAGCCCTATATTAATTTACGCACACAAACAAACGGCTACGTATAGGCGAATACATACGTAAAAGTGTAGGCAATTAAATCTGTTCGCGAGTATAGAGTGTCGGGGGTGTGGTTTAAGGTCACTAAAGTTGAAGTTGAACATAAAATCGGAAATAAAATTAATTATATTATATTTGAAGATATACTGGCAATTGTTATCGGCTAAGTAATTTGAATACTTTTTTCTTACGACTCAGTTATAATTTATAAGTATACTTTTTCATACTCACAAGTCAGCCTTCTAATTTTTTTAACAGTGTTGCCGCATTTGAAAGTTACGAAAAAGTCAGATTAAGATAAAGCATGAAAAGACTTCCAAAAGAATGGCGTTAGATAATGACCTGACCTGACTGCACGTGACTGAAGTGTGATAATTAGGAAAAAAAGAAATTAAGGATGACCAGATTAATTTTTCATTAAAGTAGACGAAAAAAGTAGACATATATATATATATATATATACACATATATATGTATACACACACACACACACACACACACACATATATATATATATATATATATATATACATATATATATATATATATATACGTGTTGCATTAAAGTTTTGTATGATAGATAAGGCAATCGCATATATGATTATATTCCATTCGAACCCTTCTGCTCCAATGCAATTGCAGCTGTCATTGAACCACATTCCAAGCTCAGATATAAATTTGGCCCTAACTTATACTCCTTAGTTACCTCCTTCACCAACATCATATACTTCTCACAAATTCCTATATATTATGAATCGTTTATTACTATACCTAAGAAGGATTGTAAGATTATTCTCTTATAAGCTTAATTTTCTTTTACAAGATTTCTATTCATTTATTGGAACTAACTAACAGAGGCTAAATGCAACCAATTACTCACTAAGCAACATGTGAATTAATCACATTGGCGCTATTAAAACCATTGAATTAAATTTAACACATCAACATCAATATCGCACAATGTTATTCAAAATTGATGTGTCACATTTCCAGCACTTCACTTTAAACAGTGAATAAGACTACATTTCACAATGAGTTGTGTTAAAAGGTTAAGATAATTTTCCCTGTAATCATAAATTTTTTCAGTTTAGTTCAGAATATTGTTAGCAATTCTGTGAAATAATTAATACGGAAAAAATCGTAGTAAACTTGAAATGTCATAGCATAGGTCTGGGGAAATTTTCAGCGTCACGAATTACATAAGCAAGTTATGAAATTGTAACATGGAGACATTAGCACGTACAGCAATATTAACAATACGATTTATTTATTCAGAAGGAGCCATAAATTAGCTGTATAATATATCTATGTATATATATATATATATATATATATATGTAAATATATATATATATATAAATATATATAATATATATGTAAATATATATATATATATAAATATATATAATATATATGTAAATATATATATATATATATATATATATATATATATATATGTATATATATATATATATATACACATCATAAAACAAATGAGTGATTTTCAAGATACACAAAAAGTATTCCCTTCGCCCAAACTTAATTGTCATATTGTTATAAATTTGATTAATAACAATTAAATACATGTAAAGTACATTTGGAAAGTCATTTTGTAGATACGTTACAATTTTTTAATAAAACTGACAAGGACGTGGAAAGTGCTGGCAAAGTGCATAAATAAAACAAACGTAACGCATTTATGGTGGGTCGGTGTGATACATTTTTTTAATAACAATGATTTTCAAGAAGTTACTAAAATAAAAGACCTTCTGATTAGTTGAAACAACATTTGAGTGTATGTCGATAGGGGAAATTTCCTAAACGTACATTTATTTCTTTAAACTATAAACTTATAAGAATTGGCAAAATTTAGGCTAGTGGATATATGTACACCCTTAGAAATGATGTGCTCAAAAATTGATAGTGAACGCCACAGTTTAATAATATATATATATATATATATATATATATATATATACATTTTTTTTCTAATGCATAGATTTATAATTAATAATTGAGAATCGACATCGAACTCTACGAATTTATATTTGGATACTTCTCAATGATAATCAGTTCCAAGGAAAAAGTTCGTCATGATGAAATTTTTGTGACGCTTGCAATGTATTTTTTTCTGTAGAGTATGTATGTGTTTATGACACTATTTAAATGATTATCTAAAAATTAAATAATTTTGTTTCGTGATTGTTTCTTGAAAATTAATCTGGTTGTATCCTATATATTTAATTAAACCACTATCTTTAGGATGTTTGGAAAGCAATATATTGTTTGTCAGTATGTCAGGGTATACACTTTATAGACTAATCATAGATAATGACGTTTAGGAAAGCGTAATTTACTAGTATGAACAATGTTTACAAATATAATTTTTCACATGTTAAATAGTATATTGCTTAGTACTAGTCTCAGAAATGAAACAAATTGCTTGTGTAATTCATGTGCAAGGTGACATGTTAATGTTAGCTGTAATACTGGAAACAAGTCACGTCGGAAGGGAAACTAAAAAAAATTATATTTTTTAGGGTAAATAAAATAGATGTGAAATTGCCTTCTTTGGCGGTCTCTCAAAACATTATTCTTGGTCTTTATTGCCTAAACAAGAAAAAAACTAATTTATATTCTCACCAAATCCAAGCATTTGTTTCATTATATAAGCATTTGTTTCAATATCCCCGAATGAAGATAAAACAGTTATTTTTCACAAGTTTTGTTTTTTGGAACAAGTAGTACACGTAATGTTTCATGTAATGAGGTTTATAACGCTGGCCAACTTTTATTACAAACAGATCCAAAATTAACTTGAAAATATGATCAGTCTTTTTTTGAATATAATATAGTGAAGAAACAAAAGATCCCAAAGCTTATTATGTTTATAGCTTTCTTAAGATTTTTTTGCAAAATCATATGAAAACCATCATAACAAACAATTGAATATTTATATAAAAATAGAATAGGAATATGGTTTTAAGAGGAATGAAATGTCGATATTTTTAAGAGACTTTAGTTTTTTTTTAAAAATCAATATTTGTGGCCAATAAATAAGAAAAATGACTAAAAAGATATTGATAGCTTTTGGAATATTTTAAAAAAAAATTGGTAATAATAATTTAATTTTACAAATATTAAATTATTACTATAAACTCAAAATGTTATATAATAAATTTATTTAAAATTGTATTAAAATAAATATTATGCAAACCATACTAAAATAATATGTAAATTGATGTAAGCACAATTTTACTTATTCTGTTATAATCTCGTAAATTTATAGCATAACAAAAAGTCTCTTTAATTCTCTTATTGTCATAAGAAAAAGCTTGCAAGATTTTTAACTAGAAAATGTTTAATGTTACATATAAATTAGTGATCACATAGCTTATGAAGCTCACTTCCAGTTTTATGATTTTACCAAAAGGTTTTGAAAACACAATTAAAATTATATCTGATAGTTTTACAACTTACTTCAATGTTTGGAAAGAATTTAAAAGCGGTATTGTCGGTAGAATCCTTGTTGTCCTTTAGGAAAATAAACCATTTTATTTTATATGAAACCTAAAAAGTATTTAAAATTTTAATTCAAGGATTCAAGGACCTCAATCCAAATGAATGCATATAGTCTTTTAAAGGTTTTTGTAAGAAGTTATCTGTGGTATTATTTTTTTTAAATTGTAGCTATTTGTAAAAATGATTCGCACTAGTTATTACGATTCTTTCGGTATGTCATAATTAATTGAAATTTATGTTTAAGTACAAGGCAGAAATCGATATACGCAGAAAAATACGCAGGATAGAAATGTACGCGGGTTTTAATGTGTTTTGATTAAAATGCATTTCCTTTGCAATAAACATCAAAGCGATTTTTTTCTGAAACTGAAATCGAAGAGATCTTTGATATCCTATTGTCGTGGAATAAAGTAAAAAAAAACTAAAGATATTTAAAAATACTAAATATTTGTTCGTATCGTTTACAATGATCCAAAAACTTCTAGTAATATAGGCCAGGATTATTGCTATTCGTAGTTACATATCGAGATTAAGCGTTTGTTTGCCTGTAATTATTACGTGGGGAAACCCAAAACCATAGGAGATACAGGAACCATAAGTATCGTTAGATTTTCTTTTACGGAAACGATTTTTGCATATTAAATTTTTTTTTTTGAAGCGTGAGGTTTACATGAAAATTAATAAAATGTACCAATTTATTTTTATGAATCAACTCAGTTTTATGATAGATTTATTTAAATTTTATTAAAATCTATTCATGGGAAAGTCGTCTGTTTTCATATTGTTATGTAAATTTAGTCAAGCCACATTACACATCAATATTGTTTTGTGTAGACCATTAACTTTTTATTCGAATTTTGCGTTAAATTTCAAGTATAAAGCATCCATAAAGAATAATATCACTTACTAAAAGAAATTAAAACAGCCAACACTATTTTATTATGAATGAAATAACTTTTCAAACATATTTACGATATTCTTGCTATTCATGAACTCTGAATAAAATATGCTGGATTTTTTACTGGTTCAAGTTTAACAGTTTTGTTAGTTTTATTAAATTTTATTGAAAAATCACATTTCACTAAAAATTTGACTATGCCAAAATCATTCATATAAAAAGACTTGAGGATAAAATACTGATACATGAGGCCGTGTCCCTGCACCTGCTATAATTTCGGATTTCCTCATACTATCCCAGTTAAAAAACACACTGTATACCTGTATAATTTATTATTAAAAACGTAATTTTGTCTGTTATTGTTTAATGTGGAAATACTTCCTGTTTTGAACTTCCTGTTTGAACCATATTTTGATAGCATTTTCAGTGATGTCGTTTGTTATTTTTCGAGACAAAGTGCAATAAAATGCAATGAAAAGTTTTCCATACAACTGAGAAACTTTTGTATAAAAAAGTTACGAGAAAACCTTTTTTGTATTCTTTATTCTTAATAATAACAACACAGAATTTACCTTAACCTCAACTCTTTCATTCCTCTCTCCGCTACATTAAAAACCCGGTTTTCTCCTTGCTGTCTGGATATGTAATTTTCTTTTAGCTGGTCTTCTTTTGAAGAAAGGCTTTTGGGAATAATTGGCTTCAGCTTTCAGTACTTAGAATTATGTCCTTTAATGCACATCCAACGGCGAAGCTGTGATAAAAGTAACCCTTTAATATGAATATTCATATATTAACTTCAGATTATACCTTTTCATTTTCTAAATTTTGGTGTAATTTAGGTGTTTTTTTTTATAAAAATTAAGGTTTCATAAAACACTAATTTGTGTCATGTATTTGCATAGATTCATCGTATTTATCAGTGTTTTTTTCGGTAAGGAATAAGTATCCTAAATAATACTCCAAAGTGCAATGCGAATAACACCAGTATAAACTATGTTTGCAACTTTAAAGATATTAGATAAAAATATTTATGTCTTTAATTTATAAAGTTGCAAAATGTAGCATAACGGTAACTGTATAGCCTCAATCAGCAGAAGTAAGAGCTGCAAGTAAAACATGAAACTGTTGCTGGACCGCATGTTCGTGTTTTGCTTCGAAAATAAAGAGATCCACATTCGAATAAACTTTTAAATGACCGAGAGCGATTCAAACGATTCACCGTACTAAAGCTTATTCGTAGCATCGGTTTTCTTTTACCGTACCTGTGTGAATGAATAAATAGAGTGTTCCGCGTTCCTGTTAATTCCATATCAATGGAACAATTTTAGTTTCATGCCTCGCAAAATGTTGTTGATGAATAAAAAGAGGTCCTTGATACCCCCAGCAATATCCGTTTCTATAATTAGATTTTCTGTGATGTATTAGTTGCCTATAAACCGAAAAAAATAAACGTCACTTGTCACTGTCTTGTATTCTTTGACGTCTCGCTCTTAATTATTTTCGTTATCTATAATTACTTTATTAAAATACTAATTCTTTATTTTCCACAAAAATATTTACTAGGATAACACGTTATTGGAACAGTGCTATAAAACATTAGCGCGGTTCAATTAGCTTTGTTTAGATATAACCTCGTAAATGCTATCGGTATTAGCATGTTCACATTTTTTCCCTTCGTTAACATCAAAAGATTACATGAATATTGTATATGGTATCTCTGATATTAATATAGCAATTAAGAAGTTGACTGGTCGAGATAACTACAAAACTTGGAAATTGGCAGTAATAAATTATTTGGAGCAAAAGGAAAAATGGGATATAATTAAATCTGGTCCAAACCATCTTGTGCATGGTAAAACGTATATGAAGGCACGATCGAATATAATACTTTTAATATACCCGTTAAATTACGTCCACGTACAGGAGGCAACCAGAGCAAAATATAATTGGGGAAAACTTGAAAAAAAGGTTGATGACTCCGGGTTAGGTAGGAAAGTAGGTTTGTTACGATATCTGATTACCACAATAATGCATAATAGTTCCAGTGTAGACCAATATGTGAACAAGGCCATGACATGAGGCCCTGAACAGTTCACAAGCTTAGGAATATAAATTTTGTAGTGGGGGACTAGCGGATGGATAATTTATTATTCGCTAGCCTTCCCTTCCCTTGATCATGTGGCCATGGAGAGTTCGGTAATGTAGCTTGGTAGAGCTCGGTGGATGTTAAAAAATCCGTAGTCTGTTATGCTAAGTCAAATGTAAAACAAAATATTTAGAAAAACATATCAAAGTCACAAAAGGATTTCCAAGATTATTATATATGTAACAAGTTTGGTCACTTCAGTACAAATTGTTATTTTAAGAATAAAAAGAAAGATAAGTCGGATTGTAATGATACAAAAAATAACTTTTATTATGGTATTTTTTTACAGTTTCTGCACTACTGGCTGACTCTAAAACGCCCCTGTTTATGTGCGGACACAAAAAGTGTATGTACAATATCTCTCCTACTCTAGTGGACAACATACAATTAGCAAATGATAAGAAAGTGACAGTAGTGGAGTTCGATGACGTAGACTTATAAATAATGGAATCCGATGGCATACTCCCCACAATATAGGTTAGAAATGGTTTATCTGTAGCCTTCTTGACAAATAATTTATTTTCTGTAAGTCAGGTGGTAAACAAATCGCTGTGAAATAAAGTTTTAAAAAACCGATTATAAAAGTTACTAAATTTAAAAAAAAATAACTTTGACAACTTTGCATAGTAATAAAATGTACTTATTGAACAACGTAACCGAGTCACCGGCATTACTGTTAACAGTAAATTATCATGACATAAACAGATCAAATCAGCGAATGAGTCATTTTAACTTCAAATACAGAAAATGCCAAATAATACCGTAGGGTGACACTGACAAAAAATATAACCAATTATGTGAGACTTATATGAAAAGTAAAATGAGTAGACTAATTAAGAACATAGGCACTAGAGCTTCCTCCTGCTGAACTGCTCCAATTAATTTACTCTGATTTACGTGGTGTGCTGGAGATAAGTTCTATTGTTGATTCTAAATACTATATCAATTTCATAGACCATTTTCGTAGAAGTGTTTCTTTACTCCATTAAAAATAAATCTGATGCTTTAGATAGGTTTAACGAAATCAACGCAGTAGTAGAAAACACAACTAATAGAACAATTAAAGTATGATGCAAAGATAATGAAAGGGAATATATAAATAACAATTTTATATTATTTCCAAAAATGTCGGGCCTGCAATATCAAACTATAACAGTGTCATCTGCTAAGTAGTTTTGTTCGTGGAACAAAACTACTTAGCAGATGACACGGACACTTGTGGAAAGAGATAAATGTTTAATTTTGTATTCCTGATTAAAAAAAGGTTTTTGAGCTGAAGCAGTTTCTGCAGCAGGTTAATTAATCTATTGTTCACATATGGAGAACTTAGACCATAAAATGGCGTATGAAATATAAATGGGTAAGAAACTAAAAATGAAAAACATAAAAGTTTTTGGCTGTCAGGCAATGTCCCATGTTCGAAAAAAAAAACACAAAAATGGGATTCAAAATCTGTCAAAAGTAGCTTTATTGCTTCTTGTAAAACGAAAAAAAGGGTACAGATTGTGTGATGTAAACAAAAAATAAATATACGAAAGATTTGTTGTTATTTTTCTTCACCATACTGTTAAAAATAACTGCGTAACAATGCCACTATTTAAGTTAGAGCGAGAAATTCCGACTAACTAGTCATATACTGAAGATACTCTTGAACTTGAATTTGATATAAAGGTTCTAAATTCACAAAAAACTACCCTCAATCTGATATAAAGGTTCTAAATTCACAAACAATACTTTCATTCAGAAAAAAGGAATACAATATAATGATATATTCGTTCCAGTGGTTTGACAAACATCAATCAAATATTTACTTGCAACTGCTGTTAAATATAATTTATATATTGAACACATGGATACTGTTACAGCATCTCTACAAGGACACACTGAAATATTTATAACCTAACCGCCAACTTATGAACATGGAGATGATGTTTATAAATTAAATAAATCCATTCATGGATTGAAATAGGTGAGCCGTCAATGAAATTTGAAACTTACGTCGGTATTAAAGAGCGTAGGTTGAAAAGTTCATCTCTGGATCCTTATATGTACTGTAAGATTGATGATGAAAATATTTTGTTTATATTAATCTATGTTGATGACTTACTATTTTATTATAATAACATTTAAAAAGAAGAAAAAATAAAATATCAGCTCAAAAACTAATTAAATATGAAAGAACTTGATCCGGTGCATCATTTTATTGGTCGGAGGATAAAGCAAAATTTATATAGAAATGGGATCAGGATTGATCAGACCTATATTAAAAGAATTCTGCAGAGATTAAAAATGAGTCATAGCAAAAACTATATCACAAAATTATTTAATACAGTAGAAGAAAAAGGTATAGTTAAGAAATACTATATCAATGCTCGATGGGAAGCTTACTTTATCTATTACAAGACATAAGACCTGATATATGTTCCGTAGTAAAGATATCAATCAAATTCAATAATAAACAAAAGAATATAGATTTTTATTTGGTCAGAATAAAGAAAAACAAAAAGCGTTTGCCTACAATGATTCAGACTGGGCTTCAGTTATTAACAGCCGGAGATTCTGTTCTGGCTACATCTTTCTGTTTCAAGGTGCTTCACTATGATGGTGTTCTACGCGCCAAAACACTGTTGATTGATCTACTATTAAAGCTGAGTATATGGCATTAACTACTGCGTACAAAAGGTAACGTGGTTGCGATAATTTGAACACGGTCACATTCATCTTGGTTGCGATATTCTGGTCATGTAATGTAGAAATTCCTGCGGAGGAGCATCCAGTAATGGTAATCGAATTTTTCCATACATGCAACAGATTCCTTGTGTTTCTCTACTGAACCTTTTCGCGTTGCAAAATTAGATGTTATTCATTTTTCTGATTACGACATGTTTGTGTTTGTTATATCCTTTCGTCAGGTGTTAGTGTAATGTTTCATTTATTAAGTTGTACTGTTTACTTATTCTCGTTCGCGCTTCTTTTGGGTTGATATTTTCATGGGTGGCTTGCGTTCGCAGTATTTTATTATAAGATTACGTCTTAATTCGTTAATTTCGTTCTTCTTTGATTTCTTTGCATTTCACGTTGCTCATTCTCGTTCGCTGGAAACGCTGGTTCGCGTGAAGCACGTTTACGTGCTTCTCGCTCTTCGACAGTTTCATTTTTTCGCAGTTCTTTTTGTTTTCCTTCAGAACTAGCAAGATCTCCTCCTCTTTTACGTTTGGGCATTGTATAAAATATAAATCAAATCAACTTTTAATTAAGAAATACACTAAGTAAACTTTATGTTCAGTTACTGTTTCCTTTTTATTACTCACACTTCGCTGTTTGTTTTTATTCACTCACTGCACTTCACTGATAAGAAAATGATCTTCGAATATATAACTAATCTTGTTTTACATACCAAAATAAATATGATATGAGTAATAAGCTTGAAAGTTAATAATTTACAGAAAAAACGTAAAAAACAAAAGAAAAAATAAAATATGACAAATATAATGGCAGATTGTGTATCGATGTCTGAACTTTAATAAAGGATACCTTGACGCTGTGAGACGGAAAGGTGGTGGGCGTGGCCCAAATACTTATTACATATTCCGTTGAAAATATGCTTCAATTTTCTGTGTATATTTCTATTCCAAAGATATTTGTAAAATTATATTTCGGTTTATGAAGTTATTAGTACAAGATAGAATTTATTAGAAAAATGGATTTGTTCACGTAATTTTAGCATGAAAATTGTTTAGTATTTCTTCATACTATCACTTATTATTTAAGTAAAAGAGTCGCTGAATTTCTCAGTTTGCATAAATTCTAATAGTTAATTTAAAACCAGTTGATGATGACATAAAATATATGTGTTAATAAAGTGAGCATTCTTGTAAGGTATTATTTACATTTTGAGGTAAAACAATACCGGGATATGTTGTCTATCTTTCTTAATATTACTATTTTAAACACTTCTTAATTTTTTGGAATTTTGATACATTTCGAATAATTTGAGACGAAAAGTTTGTCGGTACATAAATTCAGGATACAAGTGACCCCAAATAGGAATGTCACTACTAAAATATATGTCGGGACGGTAAAATAATAGAACGAGTTGATGGTGGGCAATATGTAATTCTCTAGTATAATTCTCATACTAGCTTATTCAAGATCATATGGATATATGACTTAAATAAGCTAGTACGAGGATTATACTGAACTATATTTGATATCGTATCAATTAATTCCCTTTAGAATATTATCCTTCACCTTGAAAACAAATATATTAGAGATCGTGGTCACTTTTACATACTAAAAATTACTTAACAAAACCGTTATATATGTTTAAATTATAATATGTAGATAAATATTATTAATAATTGTAATAAATAAATTCTAAATATCTTGGATTACTTTTTAAAATATATGGTGTTATTTTGCGTAGACCATTTATTTTGTACAAATGGTTGAATATTTGCCTTCCTGTATTTAATATAGACGTGAGAACATTTAACCAATAGTCTTTTAAATAATTATATATAAACTTTATTTATCCCATAAATACGTAAATAAGAGGCACTTACTATAAAAGCAATCTCTCCCAACCCATTTATTTAAGCTATTTTTTGCAATCAGTGATGAGCTAGACTAACCCATCTAAAATACGGTTCCCGGACCATGATGCAGCCCGCGAAGGCCCTGCATCCGAACCGCGAGCTACTTAAAACTTTAAAAACACCAATAGAATAAAATGCAAATATCGATTAAAAATATGCCTATGTCAGTTGCACTACACTAGTAATGAACCAACTACTGATAGTTAAAATGAATGATGTGTACATTTTAGTAGTTTGATATGTTACGGAACCTGGCGTCGCGATACGGAAACCTGTAAAAAACGTCAGTTTCATTGTCTTGCTCCCGCGAACATAATATACAAGGCAAGTAATGTAATATTTAAAGAAAGGCATGTAATCGATTTAAAGGAAAATTTTACGTTAAGTTGTGCTTAAAGAAATACCCCCGATCAGTTTAAACGAAAATTTTTCAAAAAACTCTAATTTATCAAGTGAAATATATCATAATGCTCCATATTATTATAAAAAAGTATTTGAAAAAGTGGAGACACAGAGAAAAACAGTTTTGCCAAATATGTTTTCTGAATGATGAAGAAATATTTTAAAAAAAGTATACATAAGAAATAACAAACAGAATACCATTTTTTCGTTTTCCTTTAGTACCTTTCAACGTCAAAGTTCTTAAATCTTTAGTATTCTAAGTATGAGAACAACCATCCAAAGTTTCCACTAAGCTCCGTTGTTACGTAAAATAATAAATAAACATTAAAGAGGCGTATAAGGCGCTCACAGTCAGTTATCCAAATAAGTAAACTTTGCTACTTATTTGGCAGAATTAAAGTACAAGTTAAGCATCTTTATACAAAAAGTAGAAAATAATATTAGTAAACAAAAAAAGTAACAATTGTCAAAAATATTTAGCGGAATATCATTTATATTTTAAGTTTGAGTAAATTCAGTAAACGGTCGTAGTTCTACAATGTTTGTTTTTATGAGAGTATTTTATTTCAAAGAAATGTGATATTGAAATTAATTATATAGGGTTTGCCATAGAATTCCTTGCACAGAAATAATATACAGAAATATTTGTATAATAAAAAGGGCTAACATTTCTAGTAAACATTTTAATCTTGCTTCAAGCAAAATTAAAATGTTTACCCAAATTTCCAGTAATAGAAATTTTGAAAATTCTGTTGTTTTTTTTGGTTCATCGATGTATACTAATGAAACAGCATAACTGTAAAATTGTGCGATATTTCGCGAAACAAAAAGTTATGTTTTACTAATTAATTATTTCCATATTATGTAACATCTTTTTTCAGTAACTCGACGTATATGCTTACACTTTTAATAATGCTCCTTAAATATTGACCTACACAAATAAATGAATACTTATTAATCATACCATGTAAGAAATAGGCGTCTTCGGTTCACATTCACTATCATTTCTAAAATAAATCTTTACTGTTTGAGTAACTACAGTGAAGAACCTTCTCTAATTTTAAAATGTACATTTATATTTGTACTGCTGCTAATAAAAATATGCTCCTATTAAAAATATGCAAAATTTTCAAATAACAAATAAATTTATTAGCACGTCTAGTATTTCTTTCCGTCAACTCAAGCTACATAAAGGTTTACAAGTATTAAAAAATCGAAAAAAAAACGGTAAAAACTTCTATCACCTAAATAAAATATACAGATTAGACAATGAGAAATCAGATAAAGAAAATAAAAAAAAATTACTGCTAAAAAAAGAAAAAAATTTGCTTAGAACTGACATAAAAAATATTTCTATTCTTTTTAGATATACTGGCAATGAATTCTAAATAATAATCTGGGTTTATTCTGTTCAGTTGTATATGTATTAATTTATTTATTGTCATGGTATTGCCATATCCTTAAAATAAAGAAATTTCTTTTTACAAAAAGGAAACGGGGAAAATATATCGCATTAGTCAGCACCTTGGCTGATTAATTTGCGATAATAATGTCATATTTCTTGAAATTTTATATATAATATATCCTTAAAAAATGTCATATTTACTAAACACAAACATACTTACGAAATAAACAAAATAATTTTTTTTCAAAATTCACTTCTATATATGAATTGAAAATAAAATGTAAGAAGTCATCAATTTTAATAAAAATAAAAAAGGTTAGTAAGAAATGGAAAACCAGGGTGAAAAAAATACAAAAATGAAAACGAATCATATTATTTAATTTTTTCGCCATAATTTTCAAACGAAATTGGACGATGGAAAATCGATTTATTACCTCGGTTATTCAGATTTCAGGTATCGCTTATAGTTTGTTTCGTACGAATACTTACATTTTTGAAACACGCTCTAGTTAGTTACTTCAGGTAAAAAGTTAGAGGAAGATAGATTCCTTCTTCTATGTACGAAACAAAGTATCAAATAGTTAATTCTACCTGTGTCAACGATACGATGACTTACATTAAAACGTCATATCAGTAATAATTGAGAGCACACAGATAACAAATTTGTTGATAGAAGATATTTATAATGACTAATTCCTTTAGCAATATTTTATCTCGAAATTAATTAATTAGAAATCCATATTCCTCCAAAAACTGACAGGTGTCAAAATACGTTGTACCATAAGGCCACCACTGTTTAACGACTTTAATTCCAGTATTTTAAAAACGACATTGATTTCATGAATAATATTATACATCATAAGTCATCAAATAAATAAATACAGGAAAGTTCATGAGCATTAATAACTAGTATTGTGATTCATATTAAGGTATTCTCTGGTCCTGGATACTATTGTGGACGATGATGACTTTGTCTTCTCAGTTTCTTTGTGGTAATTATACTCAACTGATTCTTGTAAATGCAGGTATTACCTACATACACTACATTATATTAACGTACGTTTCTCTATATATTTACAATACTACTATTGCATTTTCCGTGTTGAATTATATTGTTAATGGATTTTGTACTTTCAACGATTTTATTTTTCTGAAATAGGAGACATAACACGTTTCTTACTGCAATATTAAAAGTATAACAAAAGTTCCCAAAATTCGAAAAAGTAAAATAGATACAAATTTAAGTTTTCTTTTAAGATTATAATAAGTACATTTTGAGAACTATTTTGTACATTTATTTTTGCGGACAGTTCTTCCAGTTTAAATATTTGTAATTATTTTCCACCTTAGTTGCACAGAATAATTACATTGCAGCTTAAGTTGTAGTATAATTGTATATTGTTACGTAAAAGTAGCCACAAATGAATATTTTACCATATATTGTTCCATTCATATGTATATTTGTTTGGAAATATAAAATTATTAATGTCATATATGACATCCATTGAGATTAGTTAACACGTTAACCGTATTCAACACGGTATTCGACAAAAAAAACATATCTGAGATAAAACAAAATAGTGATCATGGTATAAAATTAATAACTTTCTTATTTACCGTTTTGCGCACAATATATTAAGTATGGTGGTATACTATCAGTCTGACTATATTTTTATTTAAACCTATAATCACTTTGGCGGGTAAATTTGTCCTTTTTTATTTATTTCTATTTCAATTTTGTAACACATATCATTATTTAAAAGTTTAACATTTCTGTTGTTTTTAGAATGCAAAATTAAAGCAAAGTAGGTGATATTTAATTTCAACTAATGATAAATAATAAACAACACGGGTGAAACCATGGTTGACTAAAGTCGATAATGATTATGAATAATAGAATTCATATTAGATTAAGGTTAATATATGGTGATAACACAATATCTAGAAATTGACTTTAGTTGATCAAATTGAGAAAATTCGGAGAATTAATATGAATTCAGTAAGAACTAGTACAAAAGTCAGAATTTTTAACGTGGGGATCGTAATCGAATTATTTTCTATAATACGTAAGCCATTGTAGCTTAGTTACAAACAAATATCGTAAATACTAGTTGAAATATTTGGTTCAAGGAGTACAAGCAAAACACGGCAAATTCAAAGGAGATTGATAGTTGATGTTTTATGGAAGAAGCTCAGGGTAACGATCTGACGTTCCTGTGGCGTATTGTTTTAAAAGCTTCTTTGCAACTTGGCAATCATTGCAGCGATCGATATGTAATTGTAAAGATTGCAGATGATTATGGTAATTTTTTCTCCTCAACTGCTGTTGCATTTGATACAAAAAACCAACAATTTAAAAGATGTAAGACCAACAATAAAAAAAATATTACATAAGATTAACACTGCCGAATAAGGCATTTGTTTTTTTTTTGTTTAATTGATAATAAGTAAATTCACGTACTTAATAGCGTTGAAACTCGTTTTTTAACCTATAATTTTAGATTATTATCAATTAGTGTAAATTTAGCTGGTAATTTGAAATGTTTACCATATATATATTAAGACGAATTCCCTGAGCAGATAACGTTCAACAATTTCTAAAAATCAAAAAGAAAATACTTATGTATTTTTAAAAAAACATAATTGGGTTTGTGAGAAATGAAATAAAGTAATTAAAAAAAACGAATGTTTTTAATGTTGAACTATTTAGTTACCTGTATGTTTTGTCATTTAAAAAAACGAGAGGACCAAATAAATTTAATACCTATGATCTCTTTTTAAAATAAATTAAAGGTCAGAAAAAATTATTTTGACATGTACAAAAAATTCTTGTGAACAGCTATTAATAATATTAGGTAATTAATGAATCTTTTTAAGTATCTTAAATTTTTAAGTTTGTTAAAAATTATAAATATCTCAATAAAATCGTTCGTCAAATAAGTTATCTAAATTTTCGTCGCATAAATCCTTTTCTCCTTTCTTTTAACAAGCGGAAACAAAAGTTTAAGCAATTCATTCAATTATTGAGGTGCCTTTGTATAAGTTTTACCATTATGCCATTACTAGTTAAAGAAAAAAGGATGAAAAAGCTTTTACTGGAAAGAACAAGAACTTCAAAAAAATATAATTGATGCTGAGTATTTCGTTACTTCTGATATCTGTATCATTAAATTGTAACGTAAAAAATATTGAAGGAAATAAATCCCAATTTAAAAGAAATTCAAACATTATTGTTAACAATATGAACAGTTAAAAATATCAGTGCCCTGAGTTATTGAAGCAACGTAAAGAAAAATGGATGAAAAGTAATTACTTAGCCAGCTAATTTATGGCTCTTTCTGAATAAATTTATCATTTTGTTAATATGTGTGTTAATATGGTATACGTGCTACATTGTTTCCATGTTACAATTTCATAACTTGCATAATGTAATTCGTCGCACTGAAATTTTTTCCCACGCCTACGCTATGACATTTCAAGTTTACTACGATTTTTATCGTAATAATTATTTCACAGAATTTCTAACAATGTTCCGAACTAAACTAAAAATTGTTATAAGTTGCTTACAACGAAAATTAACTTAACCTTTTAACAGAACTCCTTATGAAATATGGTCCCATTTACTCATTTAGAGCGGAGTGCATGAAATGTAAAACATCAATTTTGAATAATATTTTATGATTATTACGTGTTAAGTTTTATTCAACGTTTTTAATAGCGTCACTCTGATTAATTCACATATTGCTTAATGAGTATTTAGTTACATTTAGCCTAAGTTAGTTGGTTCCAATAAATGAGAAATTTTGGAACAGAATTTGTGTAAACATGTGAATGAATAGTATTACCTTCTTAGGTATGGTAATAAATAGTTTTAAAATATATAAGAATTTGCGAGAAGTATACAATGTTGGTTATGAAGGTAACTAAGGTTTGGTCCAAATTCATATTTGACCTCGGAGTATGGTTGATTGACTGCTGCAACTGCATTGGAGCAGAAAGGTTCAAACGGAATATAACAATATATATATATATTTGTTTTCTTTTTTATCTAAAACTTTTTTTCTCTTTTCTGTCCTAATTTTAACGTAATATTTTACACTCCACCTCTTTAATAACAAATAATATTATTTAGTTTTGCTTACTGAAAGATATTGTTCTTGTAGCTAGAAGTACGCTATGTACTTCTAGCTACAAGAAGAAGAGTACGCTATGCGTATAAATGTTAAAGACAAATAAATTAATAAACAAAAATATATGCTTTTAACCTAAACTCAAATATTAGCCGTATATCCAGTATTTATGAATAAATAGGTCAGTAGATATGTTAAACATTTTAATATGACATAACAGCGATACGTTTAATTGGATTTATTTGAAAATTAACCGATTTTTTTTATTTTTACCGAATTCTGTATTCCAAAAATTTTGTTTATAATTTGTCGTCTACTCTTCAAATTAATTTGGTTATATTTTTTTTAATTGCTTGATTTTTATGTAATGCAAATAATAAGTTTTAATTTATTTACATTTAAAGCATGAGAAGTGCATATTATAATAAGTTGAATTTGTGGGTTAGAATCAAATAATTTTACTTGCATCATATTTAAGTCTTGTTAATAGATGAATATGAAATAGAATATTTAGTAAAATTTTATTTAATTAGTCTCAAGCACCAGTGCACTTTGAATTGCCCGTGCCTCTACATATGTAAACCTTGACAATAAAAGATATATTCTTATCGCTAGTTCTCTAATATTTTCTGAAAATATTACAAATATAATTTAATAAGTTTAATTCCAGTATGATTATACACTTACTCTAAAATATTTATGTGCATACTGGTATGTCTAAAACACGTAAAAAAATTAATTCCGATTCGGCACATTTGTATCATGACTTTATGTACTGGCAAATTTTTGTCTCAAATTGTTCAAATATATAAAATTGCAAAGAAAATGATGAAATGTTTAGAAGAGTAACAATCGAAAAGGTATATTTCACATCTCGATATATTTTTATTTCAAAAGTTAATTGACAACTTCCAAAAACACTAATTTTATTCACATACATATTTTATGTCACTTTCAGGTGCTTTTAAGTTAACGATGAAATTATGAATGTTTGAAATTATAAAAAACGTTTCAAATTATAGACATTCAAAGATAGCGTACCTATCTCAGATATAGATCAGAAACAACAAAAGGGATGAATAAATAATTATCGTACACTGTAAGAAGAAAGTTGAAAACTAGAATGCAAAGGAAACTTAAACCTATAATAACAAAGTAAACAATTGGCGGAACAAACGTTTCGAGAAATACTTTGTTTTCATTACCTCATATGTAGGACTTTACAAATTTAGGTCTCTTAACTCAATATTTAGGTTAATATCTACTCCTTGTCTCCGAAACAAATCTAAATGTTTAACTTAGGTTTAATTCCAAGACAACAATTCCTAATGAGTGGTTAAAAAACTGTCATTTATTTTAATTATAAATTAAGCGCATGTCAACATGTGACACAAAATGGTCTTCATGTCGAAAATACCACGTAATCCAGTTGCATTTAACTTTTGATAAAAATATTTTTCTTAAATTTCAATTTTTTTCGGAAAATTCAAAAAAACACAAAGGAAGTAGAGCTCTAAGAAATCTTTTTATCTCGAGCAACATTAATTTGCTTATCAATATTATTTTGCTTATCAGTCAAATAAAAATAAATTGATTATATGTCTACAAGCTAGCTATATAACCACAAGCTACGTTATAGCTATTTTTATCCATTGTCAAAAATGGAGTTTTATAGATTTATTGCATTCACATCGATGTACAGAAGTACGGTCAGAAAAATTAAATAAATTTTAAACACAGTCTTATTACTATTCAACATAGATACATTTCTTGTATCTGACGGAAAATTAAAGATGCTGAACCATTGATATTTAAACTTTTTTTTTTTTTATTTCTTCGTTACCAATTTACATTCTCTCAACATTACATTGACATATTTTGAAAAATAAAGAAATATTAGTTAAATAAAAATTGCGAAGCTTGAAAATTAATAATTTTACGAAGAAAACCTTAAAAACAAAAGAAATTATAAAATATGAAAAATATAATGGCAAGTGGTGTATCGATGTCTGAACATAAATAAAGGGTAGATTGACGCTGACATACGAAAAAGGCAGTGGATCTGAATCAAATATTCATTACGCATTCTATTTAAACAATGCGTCAATTTGCTGTATACAGTACAATTCCAAAGATGTTTGTGAAATAATTTTTCAGTTTTATGAAGTTATTAATAGAAGATTGAATTTATTAGAGACTTGCATTTGGTGATGAAATTTTAACATGAAAATTGTTCAGTATTTCTTCGTTATTATGAAGAAATACTGAATTGTTTTCATTTACACTTACTATTTAAATAAAACGATTGCACAATCTCTCAATTTGCTAGGAATCTCAATTTCGTAAAAAAAATTTCAGACACTTTATTTTAAAAGGTATATAATTTCAAACAGTACTTCATTATTAATTTAAAGCAGTTGAAGGTGACCTAAAATATCTAAGTGAATAAAACCAGCGTTTTTGTAAGTTATCCCTCCATTGTTGTGATAAAAATATATCGTGATTTTAGGAATAAAAATATATGTGCATCTTTTTGGCTATTACTGTTTTAAGTATTTCATAATTTTCTTGGCTATTTTATGTAGTTCAAATAATTTAAGATAAAAAGTATGTCGGTACATGAAGTTAGGACAAAAACAAGTCTAAATTGGGACATTTCCACTAAAATATATATCGGGACGGTAAAATAATAAAACCAGTGGGCCGTGGGAATTTATATCACCATAAATAAGCTAGTATGACAATTACACTGAACGACATATCGTGTCAATTAGTTACCTTTAAAATATTTTCCTTTAACTTGAAAATAAATATAATAGAGGCATAGGTTGCATGTACTCACGTTGATATATTTTAAAACGCGATTTAACAATACAAGAAATTACATAATTGAACGCTTTTACAAATTTTCCTTTAAATAGAATATTTAAATATAGGAAAATTGTGTAATGTATTATTAATTATAATAAATAAATTTCAGGTTCTTTAATTACTTTTTAAAATTGATGGTATGATTTTGCATAGATCATACATATTTTTTTACAAATGATTCATTATTTATTTCTTGTATTTAATATCAAGGTGACTTATCCACTAGTTTTTATTTGTTTATACATTAATTTTAATGTTCTTATAAATGCGTACGCAAAAGGCGCTTATTACTATTAAAGCGATGTCTCTCGGTCCATTTATTCAAGGCCGAATATCGACCTAATTTGAAAACGTCCCTAATAAAACATTATTATTTGTTGTAAGAGTTTCGTCTCTGGTAGTCAATAAGTTCAAGGCAATTCTCGCAATTATTGTCCACACTAAGTAAAAAATTGTTGAATCTAGAAAAGTGATCCATTATAATAGAAATATATAAATATGTAGCAAAACTTAATTTATAAACAGAAAATTATAAACAATAAGGACACAATTAAATGAAACTACGTGATGTAGTATTATTTCTACTTTCTTTAATTTCTTCACCACGACCTAGGTTTCCTTGTATTACAACATCTTCAGGTGGGATATTAGCAAAGATATAAATCTTTAAAGAAAATATCTCACCTGAAGATGTTGTAATACAACGAAACCTAGGTCGTGGTAAAGAAATTAAAGAAAGTAGAAATAATACTACATCACGTAGTTTCATTTAATTGTGAATAATGAATTTCTACAAAATTAACGCCAAATATATTCAATAATAAAAAATAAGGAGTTAGTAAACAGAGCGAGGCATCGAATATAATAAATCAATTAGCATTAGAATTAGTTTCTTGTAATAGATATATATTTTTTGATAAAATTATGATATCAACAAAACATACCTGTCCCATAAAAATATAATTCATCGCATACTTAATATGTTAATAGTATTTTATAATTTAATTGACGTTTTAAATCTAATGTGTTTAAGATATTATATATGGAAACAATGAAGATGAAGTTTGTATCGACCAAGAATAATCATGCAATATTCCATCGATTTAAACTCAGGTATATTACTATACGAATATAATAATACGAGCATAAAAATGTAACAATCTAAAAAAATTGTTTCGATTTTATCTTGATCTCACAGAGGGTGTCTCTGAGATCAAAAATAAATCGAACACCCGGATAACAACGATACTGGTGAAGCTTTCTAATTTATTGAACAATTACGAATGCGAATCCTGGTAATGAGAGTTCTTAGAGTTATATTTAAAGAAAATTATCTTTGTTTTAGGAGAATATAAAACATAACTGACTTCTAAAAGAGAGTATTGAGCAGAAGAATAATTATTTAAGCTATTTGGAAAAGACGAAGTATGAAAGTATTGATAATGATTTCCTCATATATTTGTATAAATATATGATAGTTAAGATACTATGTACAAAATGTTATGCCGACCGATATACGGATCTTAGTCTCTCTTTACAATATTTGTGTACATATGAGCTTCTGATTTCATCAAATGCTTTGTTCTAAGTGGATAATAGAAACGAGTGTTATTTTCCATGGAAACTTGCGGTTGTATTACAAAGTAAAAACAATGGCAGACACTAAGCTGAAACGTGAATTTCGTAGATATTTGAGCGTTACCAAATTCTAACATAATTAGCAGTTAATTTTTCGTAGGTTATTTGTACATTGTCTAGTACAGATGACGTACAAAACAGAAGACGACATGTAACAAACATATGAAAGGATTATACGAGACAAAGTAATTAATCGGTTCGTTCCTTTATCAATGTTATGCTAATTACTGACTGAAAAAGCTACTCAATAATAAAAAAAAATAATACATTAATATATTCTTGTATTTCTTAAAAAACTTCAATACAGTATTGACAGTATAAAATGTGAGATATGGGAAACAATGCTAATTAATTTAAAGTACATATAAAAAAATCTATGATCGAATAGTTACATTCAGCGTTTAACAAAACATTTAAAAAATTTTATGTTTCAGTTTTAGTTTCACATTTTCGTTTTTTTTATAAACCGCAAAATAAGGAAAACTATGATTTACTTTCAAAAAATTTCATTATTTCAATGAATTCATAAACGTTTATATTTTTGTACCTTGCTATACAGTTTGGTGCAAAAACTGATGTAGTCCTTTAGAAATTGATAAGAACTTAAAACTTGCTTAACCATCATTTACCTCTATTTTAAGACGTACACGATGAAATTTTGTGGATTTATTTTCTGATCTACTTAAGATTGATAGAATTGTGTCATAAAGATAGCAAAAGGAGATCAAAATTATTTCATGCATTTATCAGAAATATCCATATAATGTAGAATGTAAATACACAAGTTTATGAAATTGCAGAAGGGATTCTAATCAATTAATTCACCGTGTATTTTTTTCACATTCGCCTTTCTTTAAGGGTTTGACTGTTATCGTTAGGAATATACACAATTCTCGGAGACAAGTTTTTAAGAAGTGGACTCTTCTTCATGTTTGTATTATGTTATTCTTCGTGTTTGTATTACGGGTGTAGGTCAACAGATGAACACTTAAATAAGGGATACATAAACTAAATAATGTAATTGTAGACCTGGGAGCCTGCTCTTGAATACTTTTTGTATTTAAAACGAATTCGCCTATAGAAGTTAATTTCAAAATTACAACTTGACTGTATAAATTACGATGGTATTCCTAAACGTATCAGAAAATCCATGGAGTCTGTTCTTCCCAATATAATAATATTTATGAAATATTTTAGGACTTCTTCAAATTTAGTCCAAGTTATTTCAAATATTTAAAGCGTGAAAAGTAGTTATTGTAGCATGGAAAATATTTTTACATAATCTGAAAATTTTGTTGTGTACCTAATACTAAATAACAATCACTTTTGTGGCACAAGACAACTTTAATGCAATATTAAGAAAATAATTTTAACCCTCAATTAACGATATACAAAAATATTGATACATTGTCCAAAGCATATACACAAATTAAACCAAACCTAAAATTTTTTTTAAAATTTTTTTTTTTGCATGAGACTTGTATTTAGAACATTAATAAGTATATTTTTTCAAGGCTTATACAAAAAGTTCAAAAGATTTATATTTGGGTAAATAAGTCAAATTCTTGTTTCGACATCATCAAAACCGATGTGATATTTTTGGAAAAAAGAGAACAAATGTTTGATGGCATATTGACCAATTTAGAAACCTGAACTATCATTAAGAGAAGAATTAATCTAGATCGAAATGTGTGAAATTATGAGTTCAAACATTTTCCTTAGTTTTCCATTCAAGATAAAAATAAGCCTGTAAAGCGCGAGTAGAAGTCCCGCTATGAAGATTTCGTAAATATTCCCCTCATTTAGATACTTATAAATACTTGACAGTACGTCAACAATCGTTAATAATAATTTTTCACAAAGACAATATATTGTCCACTGTTGCTTTCATAGACGTAAAAATATTGCCCATATTCCAAAATTTATAAGTTCCGCTGGAATGTATTTTTCCGACCCTGTTTTCTTTTATGATTTTTAGCTTATTTGTGTCCGAAATAAGGGAAGGAGTGCTTTTTTTGCCTATTTTTTAAAACGTCTTTTTTAATATGAAAGTTGTAATTATGAAATAATTTATTGCATTTACCGTAAAGAGCCCTATCAAACGATACTCCCATATAATATACAAAAGGAAAAAAAAGATTAAGATTTTTATGTAACTTTTCTACCTGTATTTTTAAAAAGTTAATTAGTAAAAATATGTGAGTTAGCAAGATATATTACTATGCTAACTTTCAAGTTTCCACGACTCATAATTTCTGCGAAAATCAGCTGTGAATATGGGGAAAAGTAAATATATTGAGTGTTGGTATCTTTTACAGGCATATAAACATGGCACAAATTTTTACATCTACCAACATGGCTATAGTTTTACTAACATTTGCATGGTCTTTTAAAAATCCAATTTTTTATAGTTTTTGGTGGAGTAGTTTTATAATAGGGGTCGGGGGGGGGGGTGAAGGGGAGGAAAACATATTTCTTTCGCATATTTTTCAGTATATCTTTGAAAATATAAAATTATTAAAAAAATACTTTGAGACTTCATAATTAATATCACCATTCTGCATAATACATGTGGTATTACAAAAAAAATTTCCAGTATTTAATTTGGCTGCCCTAAAATTTTTTAAATTAATATTTTTGAATTTTACTATATATATGGGATAATATTTTTTATTTCTGAGCCAAATTTCAAAACTTGTACGTCAAGCGGTTTCAGAGAAACAACGGTCGGACTTATACGTAAGAGATCCTAAAGGGTTCCGTTTTCTATTTTGAGGCACGCTATAATTAAAAAATAATGTAAGTGATCAAATTTAATAATTATGAAAACAACCTTTCATTATGACTTACAATAATTAAAAGTGGCAAGGGTATCGGCCAATTAATAGTCCGTTAAATCATTTAATTAGAATATCGGTGTAACTGATCCATTTTAATTAGTGTTCACATCCATTATTTAATATTTTTTGCCTTTAATTAATGGCTAAAAACTTCAAAAAGTTAAAGCGAATGAATTCTATTTACCTGTTAAAAAAGTTACTGTTTAAAAAGTAAAGCTTTCTCAGGAGTGAAGGGTGTGAAAAATGTAGTTATATTTCTAGAAGACTCAGTAATAACGATATTTTACATTTATCGGTTTCAATTGTGATTATATCCACTTCTACTTTTATATACTCCTGCATCCGACGAATAAAGCAAAATTCTCAATAATTATTAAGACTAAATTTCGGAACCACTTCCTATCAATATTCTCTCTGCTCCTCTCGCAATGCCACCCATTTTAGCATTAATCCAATACGCTTTAAAACAAAAATGAATAACACCTGTTTCAACCAACTGACACACCAGATAAGCATATAAATTTGTTGGAGGACCTTCGTATGTTTGACTTCACATTTTATTTCAAAAATAGAAAGTTTTGCATTCAAACACTGCTTCAAAGAAACGAGGGTGTTTCCAACAATTGAATGTAGGTTAGATTAGGTGCGATGGCGTCATTTGTGGTGCGATCGCGTCATTTCTTTTATTCTCATCGCGTTTTTTTATACAGATGGACTACATGTTCTATATGTTCCTTTTTGCATATTAACAATTTGTCATTATCGACAATCAAGAAAAGGTGTTTTTGACGTTTAAAATAAAATAATATCTTTGCGTAAACGGAAATATTTTTAGAAATAAATAACGTAAAATATATAATGCAATATAAGTAATCCATAATTTTACTCTGTAGATATGTGCCATGGGCGATGAGAATTTAGTTTGTAATAATTCATACAAATATTTGAAGCTTTAATTAAGAAATCTGACATTTTGATTTAATAAACTTACAAATTATGGATCCCGTTACACCCATTAAATAAATAATTGCAACCAGCCCATGAAAATTGTATTAATAATTTGTCGGTTGTAAAGAGCACCGTCTGAGGTTATAATGGCGGCGAAAACGTGAGGGTAAAGAATATTTGTTTAAATATATTCAACAGTACATGACGATTTGCAGTTTGTAAGATAAATAATTTAATGTATCAAAACATAAATATTATTAGACCGAAAGACGCTAAAATTGAATCATCTGAAAGTTTCAAACGACAATTACACTATGAGATCAAAATTTACACCAAGTAGTCTAAGGTCATAATCTGAATCCCGAAGGTGCTTCTGAATAAATTATCTGGGAGAATATCATAAGATGTAATGCTATATATTTGGTATGTGATGAATATTTGGTGTGTGAATATTTCAGAAACGTATCCGATAATAGAAATATCCCCGACCAACAACTGTTGATAGTGCACTAACGACTTCAACGGCGAATTGGAATACGTTGACGTTCGCAACAGCTACTGAGGTATCTGATAGAGCGTATGGTTTATCAAGGCGATCTGCTGTTGCTGTTGCTTCTGTGGTTTTAGCTGGCATCGGCTTGGTTTCTACCAAAAATTCAACTCTGAATATTGATAGAAACAAGATCCACAGAGCTGTATATAAAGCCCGAGAGAAGCTTGAGAAAGTATTGGAGGATAATAAAAAGCATTTTATTTTATGGACGACGAGACAAGAAAAGACAAGATTCTGATAAAGGAAAAATAGTGGATTGTTATAAGCAGAACTTGTATCGATTTATTAGGAACACACAACGCCAATTTGTGGCACTGCAAAGGGAATTTTTAATTCGATCATAACTTTATTAGAGGGTCAAGGTTGAAATTTAGATGACATCACTTGCGTTGGATATAACGGAACCTCACCATTTGGAATCATTTGGAAGGGTGGCGTATTTCAATACTTAGAGGAGTATTTAAAGAGATCGTTGCAATGGTGTGTCTGTATGTTTCATGCCAATGAGTTACCTATTTGTCATTTATTCTTAACCGTAAATGATTGCACTTTCGGTACTAGAGAATATTCCGGACTTACTGGAAACAATTAGCTGGTAACGATTGTTGGTGATTTACCTGACATGCCAATGATGCTATCGATGAACTAAGCACAGATTAAAAATAAGTTTGTCAGATATGTCAAAGCATATCAACTGGTTCCTGTACTCTTGAGTTGGCAAACCTTCAACCTGGAAAAATAGCACACCCGAAATGGCTTACTTCTACTAATCGTATACTCAAACTTTACATAAGTATTCTTAATCCACTATAAAATTTGCGATTGTTTATCAACTACGTAGTTAAAGTATACGTTCGGGTTTGGTTCCTTATCAAAGAAGAGATATCTTATAAGGACTTAGGCATGCATATTTTACAACTGATTATGTATTTTACTTGACAATCTGAGACCTATTGTGTATTCTGTTATTGAAGGAAAAGTCTTTTTACTCACCCAGGAAACCTACTTGTCAGTATGTTGATTGATGACAGAGACTATATTCGTGAGCTGGCATTGTAAAGAATAATAAAAGCTGGAGAAGCGGAAACTAGTACTAAAGGCAAGATATTTAAACCGTCAAAATTTAACTTCTGGGCTAGAGAAATCATTATATCGCTCGAGTGTCAACTTACAGCACCGCTGGTTCTTCGACATATTTCTAATGGGGACACTCAAACAGTGACAAAAGATAAGGGCTTTAAAATTGTTGAATTTACGCACAATCTGTGGAAAGATGTGTTAATTCGTTAACAGTGGTCTTACAAGGTATAACTAAGGCTACTTCTAGAGATGGCTTTATTAGAACCAAGTTCCCACCTAGAGCAGAAATGCCAAATTTTGCACATAAAAATATGTTTAAATTCTAAGTTTTGTCATTGAATATAAGTTCTGTTTTATTTGTCTTGTTTTCTTGTGCTTTCTTTCATTAATTTAAATAATAAAATGTCTTTTAAATCTGATTTTTTTATTGTTTTAGACATACGGTTGAAGTTTATAAAAACGTTAAATTTACAAAATTGCCAAGTGCGGTAGAACCCTCAAAATGACATGCAATTCTTAGCTTTTTCGTAATTTGTTTAAAATTAAGCAAATTTTTGTAGCTCTTGTAATAGCGTAGCTGAAAAAAAACTTTCTCTCATACAGGGGCAAGATATCTTATTGCGCGTGTGGCTCAGTGAAAGATATGCATTGTGGTTTCGAGATACTTTGTAGTAGATTGACTACCCTAGTTACAGTCGTATTTATTCTGTAAGAAATGATATGAATTTAAAAGATATATTTAAAATTTTGTAACTGAAATTTTAAATAAAATTAAGTATTTTATATTCAAAGATGGACTGGATTTGTTTTCAAGAATATCAATATTTTTTTCCCCTACGGCTCCATTATAATTTTGAAGAATGTTTTATGATACTCACAAGCTTGTAATATTTTTAAACTTGCTGCTGCGTTTGGAAAGAATTCTAATGAAAAACAAGCGCCAGAAGACAGGACTTTCAGTTCTGAAAAGGATGGCGTCATATACTGTTAATCTGTTTAATAATATTTGAGGATTTGAATAGAAAAGGATAACATTAAAGTTAGTCTTTTCATACAGGCAGCCTTAAACCTAAAAATGGTATGATTTATTATATCTTAAATAACATTTTTTTAGACAAAACGTGGTATAAGTTAGCAAAAAGTTTATATATATATATATATATATATATATATATATATTTGTAACAGCTGTTTTGATGCGGCGGGAGATATATATAAATGTTTTCATTTAATTTTAAACAATACTTAAACTATACGTATCAAGGTAAAACAGCTATTTTTGGAAGTTCTCTTTTTGTGAACATATAATGAAATTTATACTTCCAACCTACTTTTATTACAAATAATAAAAATATCAACTTACAAATATGATCACATTTTTTTGATAATAAAAACATAATAAAGATCCAAAAGATGCTATGGTTTTTAATTATTATTCTATTAACAATTTTTTTGCGAAATTATACGCAAAGCAACAAACTAAATATTTAAATAAATGTAGGAAGGAAATACTGTTTCAAAGCGAACGAAATACCGATACTTTTTAAGGTAGTTTAGTATTTTCAAAAATGAATAATTTAACTATTTTAATTGATTTACACGATATGAAAAACATTAATATTTATGATCTATTTAAAAAAGTTAGTGTCTTTCAGATAGTACTAATAGTGATTAGCTAGAACAATGTCTAATTGTTGAGAGAAAAAAAACATTCCGTGAAGAATGAAAAGATTTTAGTCTAATTATATTTAAAAGAATTATTTTTTCAATTTACTTAAAAAGTATTTCGTAATTTGTTTAACTAAAAAAATATTTTGTAATTTTTGAAATCTTTTCAAAAAAATATAGGTACTATTAACTTAATTCGAAAAGAAAGTAAATTATTAATAAAAGTTAAAAATATATTTA
The DNA here is from genome assembly GCA_039881145.1 of Druceiella hillmani. Taxonomy (NCBI): domain Eukaryota; kingdom Metazoa; phylum Arthropoda; class Insecta; order Lepidoptera; family Hepialidae; genus Druceiella; species Druceiella hillmani. Next base: position 9,331,167 of record JAYKKI010000082.1, read on the forward strand.
TTTTAATATTTGATAATTAAATTTCTATTTATAACTTTGTTAAGATATTTATTAAGAAATGTTTAAAAACAAATTATTTTAAATAACACAAAATTTGATGAAGGTACAATTTGACGCATAGTCTAGTAAATTTATGATATAACGGGAAGTCTCTCTTATCCTAAATCTTCATCTGTTGCAAGACAAAAAAAGAACCAGATATTATATATAAACTAGACGTATAGTTTTGGGAGTTCACTTCTAGTTTGATAATTTTATCAAAACCTTTGGTAACATAAGTAAACTGTATCTATCCAACAACTTATATCATGTTTGCAAAGAATTATAATCGGTATTGCCTTTGCAACTCTTTTGCCTCCAGATAAAATAACCATTTTATTTTATTTGAAACCAAAATTCTAAGTCAAGGATTCAATGCCATCAATCCAAATTAGCACATATAGGCTTTTTAGAGTTCTTGTAAAAGTTATTTATGGTATTAATTTTTTGAGGTGTATCTATTAGTAAATTTTAGTCTTGGAATGACTAAAAATTACTTAAAATTATAAAAAGACTGCAGTCGCTGTCAATCTCTTCCTGATCGTTTGTTTATGTATATTATGTCGTAAGCTTTTTACGTTAATGATGATCCGACTAATGCTAAGGCTACGTTTGTTGCCCCAATTAAGTGTTTGTTCGCCTGTCATTGTTATGTGATTCAAGATTTCTAACTAGAATATTTATCCAACTTACAAATCCAACTTTTTTGCGGATATCGCGATCAATAATTCGAAGACAAATACTATATACTTTTCTACCTTATTGTGAAAATAAGTGTTTTCTTACTATAGTAATATTCTTTATGATGTCACATAGAATTTCTTTTGTTTTTATCAGCAAATTTGAACAACATTTTGGGAATGTACCTGAAACTCAATATAAAAAAAAAAAATAATTACTTAGTATAAACTGAAAAATGTTCGAAGAAACTACTTTTTTTCTAAAAGAAAATTAATGGAATTTCACCATTTTTTAAAGCATCGTAAGTAAATTATTATGAGGCATATCTTAAAATTCTAAAGAATTTTGGAAACGTGACAAAAACTACGAAAACTCTAAAGTAAGGTGGTGTGATACAGATCTGATACAGTAGTTTGAAAGTATCATAAATCAGATTAAATATTACTGTATTCTGCATGCAATGTTATTGAATTTTTATTAGGAAAAAACCCTACGAACATTTTCCGACAAAGAAAAACAATACGCTAATTACCTTTTGATAATACACTTAAAATTACGTTAATATGTCGCTTCATAAGCAGCCAAGGAAACAAAATGCGTAATTTATGCACTGGGTAGTTATCAGTCTTAATACTAAATAGACCGTGTACTATTTTTGTGTTTATTTTGAATATACAGTTCAATCTCATTTTCAGTGTCTTCGTCTTTTGTTTTCATAGACGAAGTGCAATAAAAAGTTGTCCATTCAACTGTATGGAAAAAATTATGAGAAAAATGTTCCTTGTATTTTCTCTTGGTATTTACGACATAGCTTTGTTTTTGCGATCTTAATCAAGAATTGTATGTAATGAAAACGAGACTTTACCTCACCTTAATACTTTTATTATTTTCTCCACTATATTTGAAAGCCAGCCTTTTCCCTGCTGGGTGCAATGATAATTTTCTATATCTGATCATTTTTTATATTCTGTTGTCGGTTTGAACAAAGCCTTTTTGTGAATAATTCATCATTGACAAAGCGACTGCTATGAAGGCAAACCTTATGTATGAGTGTTTATATACTAGCTTCAAGCCATAATTTTTTTTTAAATTTCTTAGCTTTGATTTGACTTAAATGATGCCTTCATGAAAATTAAGACATTCGTAAAACAAAAACTTGTGTAATCTTTTTTTCATGGATTCATTGCGTTTACATAGTTCTATTCAGAGTTTTGTTGATAAAGAATAAGTATTTTAAACAATATTGTATAAGTACAATATAAATATTACTAGTATAAGCTATGCTTTGAACTTTAGAAAAAAATTATAAAAATATTAGTCGTCAATCTGTAAAGTTGCAAAATATAATTCAAATGTAATTGCATAGCCTCAGTCAGCCGAAGCAATTGCTGCACGTAAAACATGAAACTGTTAGTGGACCACACGATCGTGTGTTACTTCGAAATTAAAGAGATCCGCATTCGAATACGCTTTTAAATGAACGAGAGCAATTTGAAAGAATTCACCGCACTGAACTTTATTCGTAGCATCGGTTTTCTTTTACTATACCTGTGTGAATGAATCGATAGCGTGCTCTGTGTTCCTGTTTATTTCATGTGAATTGAACAATTTTAGCGTCAATTCTATGTGAAATATTGCTGAATAGGAAAGTTATCTTTCAAATTAATATACCTAATATATATATATATATATATATATATATATATATATATATATATATATATATATATATATATATATATATATATATATATATATATATATATATATATATATATATTTATATATATATATATATATATATATATATATATATATATATATATATATAAGTGTATATTACCGATAAGAGCCATCAAGAATACGTGGATAAATACGTAAATAAAATATTTTAAATATAAGGATAGTGTTAATAAAAAAAATAGAAAATTACATAAAAAACAAGAATCGTCTGTCATCGACTGGAAGATTCAAATTTAAATATTGCTATTTAATTCATAGTAATTATAAATATATGGCACAGTTTTTTTCCAGTATTTTAGCTTTGCGGTTTCTTCTTTTAATAAAGTGAAAGGAGATATGGCCTCTCTTATTTTCTTTACTACTACTTCAGAATGAAAATGAAATAGATCTTTTTTCAATTTTTAATGTCAGTCTGAGTATTTGTAAAATACATAAAAAATTCAGGCAACGTTCTCCTAGATGTTGAAAAACATAGAATGGTTTTTTAATCACTTATAAATAAACATTATCGCAGTTCATTTATAACTGATAAAAAGCATAAAAACATTATTAGGAGAATCGAATATATTTAAAAAAAATTTCATTTCATATTTATATCATTGATAATAATAAAAGTTAAAAAAGATAATAATAATTAAAAGTAAATAAAAAAAAATTAATAGTCTTCAAATAACCGCATATAAAATTATAAAAATAGAAACAACAATTTTAAAAATATTAGTCGTCAATCTGTAAAGTTGCAAAATATAATTCAAATGTAATTGCATAGCCTCAGTCAGCCGAATAAATTGCTGCACGTAAAACATGAAAGGGTTAGTGGATCACACTATCGTGTGTTCCATCGAAATTAAAGAGATCCGCATTCGAATACGCTGTTAAATGAACGAGAGCAATTCGGACGATTCACCTTTTTACATTGATTCACATTTTTATATCATTGATAATAATAGAAGTTAAAAAAGATAATAATAATTAAAAGTTAATCAAAAAAAATTAATAGTCTTCAAATAACCGCCGAATAAGAAACGCACTTAAAAGCCAAAAATAATGAAAATACGAGTGTTTTCTTTGGACCTTTGCGGTGCAATGTTGTTTCTGTACATACATGTATCTGCAAAATTGCTAAAGGTTCTCGGCATCGGTACCAAGTCGACGCTTCTCTAGAAGTATATAAACAAGAATACATAAATGAGTGCTACATTTCATATGGCTCTAGTATATATCCGTATCCGTAAGTAAGTATACTTACTTACTCACTAATATTATATTGGCTTTATACTTTTGTATATATTTACTAAAATACCTGTCAACATTTGAGCTACTTTAGGACTTTTTAATTAATACCTACTTACTTAGTTACCTTAATCATATCTTCTTTAACATATTAGGTTCTTTAAATCTTTGCATATACCAGGTAGGTATATTTAACTATATATTTAAATTATTATTTATTTAGAATTAAATGAAACTACGTGATGTAGTATTAATTCTACTTTCTTTATGTTCTTTGCTAATCGTCCACCTGAAGTAGTGATTATACTACATCACGTAGTTTTATTTAATTGTGACTAGGTTATTAGTTAGCTTCATTTAATGTTGAATAATGAATTTCTACAAAATTAACGCTAAATATATTCAATATTACTTATTTACTTCAGAACAAGTCAAACGAGTTCAAACTTAATGAGATTACTTCTCATCACCGAAGAGATCTTATCACCACGTTCCGGTCCAATGATTGTACCTTGATTATACTAAATGGCTGCTTAAGGTTGTTATATGGCTAATACTAAAACTTTAGAGACTATTATAATTATAATTAAATTTTATCATCACGAAAATTATACCATCCAAAGTTATATTATAAATAAACCTATATCATCCAAACTCGTTAACGGTCCAATGAAGAATTCCTGAAAAATGAACAATCTGGTCAGAATTTATATGGTGGAACTTCAATTCCCATGGGCAAATTCTGAGACTATGGGGATAACTTCCATATAAGAGAATTAGGCAATTATGGTAACAAACACCGGGAATGTAGGGTAAGACAGGCAGTATTTATTTTTCTACCTAATCAATTTGTTACTTTCTCGCTTACGTCAAGATAATTCCATCAAGTATAGACTCGATGAGTTTGCTTTCTATTTTCATGGTTAAATTATGTTCTATTTTTATGGAACTTCATTGGGGGTATACCCATTCAAATTAAAAAAGATCATACAAATTGGTTGATAAATGCTGGATATAGTAGGCCACAAAGACAAATATAAATAAATAGGAATTTACAAGTAATAATACCCGTAAATGCCTACTTATTTCCTTTTGATTCTGGCTAAGGCAACAAGTAAAACGAGTTAAAATTCGACGAGTTTATTTTCCATGGCTGAAGAGTTCCTGTCACCACTTTTCGGTTCCATTACTGTACCAGATTTAAGTAAAGAGTAGATTTATGTTGCCCTTAGTTGCATCAAAACTTTTGGAGAATTTATTATTAAATTAATATTATTACACTTATATGATTCAAACTCAATCACAGCACCTGGACTGTTTGTTTCTGAGGAATTCTATGGTGTATCGTAATTTTCCGTATTCAAATTATAATGAATTTTTTTTCAGACTACACTGGGGATTTGCCCTTCCAAACAAACAAAGATCATTTAATGTCTTGATAAATTCAATATATAAAAAAAATAGGACTGGAAACCATACAGTCCAATTTTTCACTTAATTGAAATATACGAATTTATGAAATTACAACCAGGGAAAAGAAGTATTTCATTTTAATGGACGTAAAGTTTTTATCGTTCACGAATAATGTAAAATTACTAATGAAACTTACAACAAAAGTTTCAGTTATTCAATTGTTATTGAAATTTTCCATTTCGCTGTACGATTAAATTGCAATTTATGGCATAACTTATGTAACTTTTACAGTCACGGCAGACGAGTTAATGTCTTTGGACGAATTTGGAAAATAAGGAAACACGTAAAAGATTAGAATGAAACTTGTTGGACAAGAAATTTTAAAATCTTTTTTTACAGAACAAAGAACGAAATTGAAAAAAAGATTATTCAAAATTTGAGACGTTATTTTAGGAATGGGGGAATCTAAATAATTACGAATGACTAGACCTCCTTTTTTTAGTTAACAAAGTTGGGAAATATTAGAATAAAATATAGATATTTTAAAAATCAAGTAATTTCAACGAACTAATTAAATCAGACATTATATTATATTATTTTAATGATAAAACTATGTGGCGCTTTTATATATGTAACTTAAAAAGACGTGACTCATGAAATTTTTTAGTAAGACAATTAGTTTGAAATTTAATCTTTACTTACCTTTAGTATCCATTGAAAAATATCTAAAAGAAATTTTGGATTATAACTTTCTTGAATTTACTAAGTACGGTGATTAACGGGCGATACTCTGAGGTAATATTGACTAGAATTCCATTTATATGTGAGATATTACACGTTTTGTATAGTGTTCTAGATCTAAGAATTGGGCTTGCATGCTTTATTGGAAAAATTAAAACTATTCACTTTTATAATTTTCTATAAGAGATCCATTTTACGAAATTAAGTAATAAAGTCCAAAGTAAATTAGAGAGTCGTTGACCATTTCGGCTATGTATAATGATTATTGTAATGAATATATTCTTTAGTTTCTTTATAATATCAGTTTTTCAGCACATTTCAATTGTTTTTTTTTTAAATTTAATGACGACAAAGGAAGAAAATAAACGCGGATTAAAAGCGGTCCTTATATAATTGAAAATATGTCGAAATTCAATTTAGGGCAATTTTAAAGTATTTTTTGAAATTATTATAAATTTTAGGAAGTCGTCGTAGGAAAGAGATAGTTAAATATTTTTTGATACTAAAATATTGGCGATGTGCTGCAGGAGACTTTTAATAAGAAATTTGTTATATAATCTAAAACAGGCTTATATTTTTAGGTAGTTTTTCAACATTTCTCCAAACAGTTCACGAAAATTTTTAATTTTTATATGAAAGTAATAAAATCAGTCTTCAAATGTATAATAAGCACCCTTGTTTTCTATCGTTTGTTGTCTGCTTTCACCCAGAAACAAAATTATTTTATTACAATATTACAAGAACTGAATTTTATCTTTTGGAATTTTATTGAAAAAATGGATAGGTTCAACATTAAGACAGTCTGCGAGTTTAGATGTTTTTTTTCACTTTAGTAAAAACTAAATATTGTACTTTACATAAAGGTGAGAAAGCATATTTCCTCCGAGTGAAATATTATATATTTTTACGCATCACTTGCTATGTGGGGTCGAACAAAGTTAAGTAAAATCTACATTTCGCTTTAATTTATCGAAAGTTTAGCAAAAGCCTAGCTTAATATTTTATTGAATTTATTTGGCGTTAATTTTGTAGAAATTCATTATTCACAATTAAATGAGACTACGTGATGTAGTATTCAAGAATCTTTGCCAATATCCCACCTGAAGATGTTGTAATACAACGAAACCTAGGTCGTGGTTAAAGAAATTAAAGAAAATAGAAATAATACTATATCACGTAGTCTCATTTAATTGTGATTAATATTTTATAGTAAATATTTGGTGTAATTCTATTGAGTTGGAAGAAGTTCCAAGTAAAATAGTTTAATTATAGCCCGTTTAGATGTCATATTTTGATATAGGTATGATCTTTTATCCAATGGCGTTTACACGACGAATTATTTTATGTTACCCAATTTTCTTCTCTTTAAATAATATAACATATTGTTGCATATCGCTTCTATCACTTTTCACTCGAAAGGGATTCCATGACATAAGAGCACTTCATTTTAACTTCGGGAAGTCTTCTTATTTGTTTGTTTTTGACTTGCCGAAAATTCATTGCTAACTAAACAAAGCAACTGCATTCATTATATTACAAAAATCTATAAAAAAACGACGCGTTTATTAGACGCCAACGTAATATTTATTACTTTTTAATCCTAAAATTGAAATATGCGTAAATATTTATTATCCCAAATTCAATTTTCTATTCATTGACTTTGATGTCTACATACCTAGCTACATAAGAAGTACTTATTGCTAAAATAGCAAACTGTTTCCGTCCATCATAAAAGCGCAAGCGCCAATCGAGAACGATTAGCCAATCGAGAACGAGAAGTCACAGACCATCAGCAACCAGCGCGTGTGCATCAGCGACTCCCTATTTAAATAGTTAATTTTTTGCTAATTTATAATCTAGATCTTGTACATAATACAGCGTCGCTAGCGGTGCATTTAACTTTAACGTAAATCCAATCAATGAAAGTTTTTTTATGTGTACTCTAACCTTAATTTTTAGATTGGCGTAAACGTAAGTTGGGGACTGTGACAGGACCCTCTCGACCCGGAATCGGGGAGGTGGATTTCGTCAAAAGGATTTCATCGACCGGATAGAGTCATGCAAAGGGAAGGAGCAATTTTCCTTCATCGTTCAACTCATTTCCTTTTTGGTTCAGACCTATTAAGTTACAAATTACATAATTGTTAAGAAATAAGAATTGTGTACGTTTCTAGCAGAAGGTATTTAATTTATCATTATACCTATATTAAATTAATATTCATTTGGTTTCATTAATTTAATATGCATACATAACATGAATTATTACATAACGTAGTACTTTAGTGAAATATTTGTTATAAACATAATTGTAATTTCATTTCAGTTAAAATTTTTGGTTATTGGTGTCCATTATTTCGTAGCTTAGAAAATAATAAATATTATTTCATTTCTTTACTGGTTTGTACCGCCGAATATTCCAAATAACCTGAGCGTCGATCTACTGACCTTCGCACTAATTGAAATCAATTTGCAATTCAGAAGAGTCGAGCGGCATAATTAATCACGCACCGCGTGCTTGAGTTTGATTTTATATTTATTGTTATTTTGACTAATTCATAATTTAGCCTAATTTAACTATGAACGCGAATAAATCAGACGATGTGCTATTAAATGAAGAGAAGCTATTTAATGATTTAATTAAAAACGCTCTATTATATAAAAAGGTCATATAACTAAATTGAAAGAATAGGTTTCCACTCTGCAGATTACTTTACCTCAAAATATATCAAAATGAAAATTTAAGAAACTTACGCAAATATAAAGGTAATTTGAGAAAATGAGCTATAAATGATGCCGTATCTCTGGAAAATTATTGTTACAAAAATATAGAAAATTGTAGGAGCATCTTTATTTAAAATTAAAAAACCTAAATTTAACGGCAATTACCTTATGTGACTAGAGTTCAAAGATGTAATTCATTCTTTAGTAAATTTAAATAAGTCCATGTCAGAACTAAATAAGTATAATTATTTAAAATCGTCATGAGAAACTAACCCGAGGAAGGAAATTACATCAAATACGTTTGTAGCAACAAATTATAAAGTTGTTTGGTATCTCCTTTGCGTACGGTTAACATACTCTGAAATAACTACTTATAATGAGTATTAAGCGTTGAAACCCTGAAATATAAATCTCTCAGAAGGCGTTGTTTCTCTCTAGCTAATATTATAAAAAAATTGAGCCTTACTAATCTTTACGTCGACCCAACGACAAGTAGGATACATTGACAATATATATGATTTCGACTAAATAAGACACGGTAACTCTTTTTCAATGGGGACAATTTAAATATAATATGAAGGATTATTATTCCTCAATCGATTTCACAATATTTTTAAGTAATTGCTCAGACGTGCTTGAAACGTGGTAATTTAGTAAATATAATAGGTCGCGTCTGGACAATTTAAATAATAATAAAGGCAATATCCAAGAAAAATAATAATTAAAATATGTTGCATCATCAAATAAATTTAAATTAATTTGCATAAAACCTGGTTGCTCATCCTGCGAAGAAAGACAGAATATTCCAATATTCAACATTTAAGTCTTTCAATCATAAAAGAAAATAGCAAAATTCCTCAATTAAATTTTATGCTTGAACTCTCTTCAAAAGTGTCATATCGCGATGTCAACTTTCGGAAATTATCGAATCTGTAACCACAAATATTACAAATTAGTATAATTAAAATTTACTATGCGTAAAATGTCGGAAAATACAAGCAACTTAACAGTACAATTACGTTATTCCTCTCATTTCTCGTAGTAAACAAGTTCGTCTAGGTACTGCGTTAGTTAGAAATTGTAATAAGTTAAATAAGAAAACTTATCTCACTCATGTTTTATTCTGTGCAAGTACATAACTGAAAACTTAAAAAGAACGAACTGTGTTTTGTTCAACTTGATGCTACAGCCGTTTGCATTTTAGGCATTAACAACTTAAATCTTTTATTTAAGAATGCGTTGTATGCATTAATTAAAAGAACATACATTATTGTATGTTCTTTAATGAAAACATACAGCTTTAACATAAAATATTTGATAGTCTTTATAATTGTTGGTTACTTGTTAAATTCTTTAGTTTAATCTTTATCTTGGTAACTGCCAAATTTTATTTAACCCGCGGATTTTGAATTTTATAAGTTATGTGATATTGACCTTCTGTTGAATGAATTTATCCATTTTACAAAATTGAAAACTTAGTTGGTTGGTAGTTCGACCGATAGATAATAGCAGCACAACTTCAAAAAATATTCAGTATTTTTTTTAGTAAAGTAAAATTACCTGAATCTGAGATTCATATTATAGATCAGCATGAAATACGTAAAAAATATGTAATAAATTATAATGCTAAACGCGTTAGTGGTGGCACAATTTCAGTTCGTTAGCCATTACGTACATTTGAAACATTATGTAAGTCATATTTCAACTCTAAAATTAGATTTTGGGGTTTAGAACTTGTCCCATGAGTATAAAAATTTTTAAAAAATATGAAATAACTATAATTAAAGTTAACTAATCATGATAATATTCTGATCTTTACTGTAGAAAAACCATTCGACTTAATTACTCATTAATTATTAATAGTAAACAAATTTAATTACACAAATGCACCTTGGTAACTTGATAAGATTCAAGGCGTTGATATGGAAATCATTAAAATATTTAACGGGCTTGAAATTAAATTTACTTGAACATTAACCCAAAAAATTTAAATTCACCTGTATTAAATTCTCAAAATGCTACCTAAATTTATGCACCTTTGTGAGGGCGATACATTTGGAAATGATCAGCGATTTGTTGAATCACTTTTGATGAATGTAATGAAGTAAAACTCATATCATCAATTGTAATGATGGAAGCAATTTCGTTCTTATTCATTAATTTGAATAAAATATAGTAATTAACTTCTCCCGTTTAGTTGTAAACACTTTTGCTTTAAATATTATTTTTTTCTTTATATTCACAACTTATTACATTATGACATATTTGAAATTTTCGTGTACCCAGAGGATGACCTTAATTCTCATCCACTCATTTTCTCAACAGCGGCTCCTAATGACCTCTCTCCTCTAATTCTGAACCGTTCTTAATTAACCTATCACTTCACTTCCATTGGTACTAATTCCCAAGCGTCCAACCAGGTACGAGCGCAATGAAGAGTTGAAACAACCCTTCTGACCTGGGTGAAGTAGCGAGTATCTGGCAAGTAGTGTCGTTTGCAGCTTTAAATACGGGTTGGCGATCTACTTGTCATAAAGGAGGATAATACTCCTCCACTTAAATGGAGAATCAGAAGGGTGGTTAAGCTGTTTCCTGAGGAAACACCTTCTCCCGAGTGGGCAACTTCAGGACTAGCAGTGGCATCTAGAGAATGGCTCTCAATAAGGTCTGCCTCTTTTCCACTACGCTGCAGGGCGTGGAGGATGTTTGCGTTACAATAAGCGTCCAAGTACGAATGGAAATAAGCCAGCAAATCACGAACGATAAGCTAATCCGCAATAAGCGCGTGTGTATTGGTGACTTACTATTATACAATTTTTATCAAATATGTCCAGAAAATGGTGTCAAGAAAATAAAAAACATCATTTAAATATCATAGCCAAAAGTGTAAGATATGACAATATAAACAGATACATAAATTAGGCTAGAAAAAAAACCAAATAACCGGTGAATGATGACAGGTGAAATTCACTGTGGTAGCTAATTTGTACAATATTTGATTTAAAGTTGATCACAGTTGTTAATGTACTGAGGTTTATAAATGAACATTACTGCGTTTTGATGTAAGGATTAAAATTTATTTACTTTACTTGGATCGAAACCGAGAAAAGTAATATTTAATATGTATTTACTAATCTGTTAAAAGTAGTAAAAAAAAATATTTTATCTGCCTCTGTGGCACTTTCTTAAAATTTCGTTCATAACTATAAACTTCCATTAAATCAGCTTTGAAATCAGTACCAGTGAGTAGTAAGATTCATATTCATAATTCTGAGAAAGTTAATGACTATTTATGTGCGTGCTTATACATGAACGTGCTTATACATGAACTGCTGTTTCAAATAACCTCGGGGCCGCTTCAAAATGAAATATTCTTGTTTTGTAATTCTGAAGCATCAACTCTAATTGAAACGGAAATATTGAATTTTCATACTATTTACAGTTTAGTTTTAGAATACATTTTGATTCTTAAAATTACAAGACTATAACAGTAAATATATATATATATATATATATATATATATATATATATATATATATATATATGTATATATATCTATATATATATATATATATATATATATATATATATATATATGTATATATATCTATATATATATATAAATATATACATATTGCGTGTATTTTTAAATTAAATGAATTTAGGGATATTATTCATTTAATTTAGGAATGTAAATTAATAATTTCGTGATATTGCATATTCATTTCATTTAAACATTCAGATAAAATTTAATTATAGAAAATTTTATTTTCTAATACGAACATATCATATCTTTAAGAAATAACTGTAAATCATCTGAATCAACTAAAAAAATTCTAAATTAAACTTATGCTGAAATTGAGATTTATCGGTTCTATCTGTATAAATAATAATACTAGGCAACTTGACCTTATTTATACCTCACAGAGGAAGTAAGCTCGTTGCTTTCTTCCTCTGGATGATTTGCATCCGTAGTCTTCCTAAGTTACCGAATTCAACTTAATAGTAATTTCATCTTTTCTTAAGTTTTCGGGGACATTAAATACATTACATTATATGTTTATATCCTGGAGAAATAAGAGTCAGGATCATTTTAGAATATAATGCAGCATAAGGCAGAAAATACACAACTCAAAAATGTAAATGAAATTCATAATTATTAAATTTACAATTCTAAAATATTAATACAGCAGTTGACTCATTTTAAATTTTGATGTTTTTTGTAGAATATTGTGAAATATAAATTAATTAAAAATCAGTCTTGAAAAATATTCAAAAATTGATCGAAAAATAAGCCAGTTGTAGGCTTCTAAATTTGAAGATCTGGATAGAGTTGTGTATATCTCTGTCTCTTTTCCTCTCTTAGAATATAATGTGTAATATTAAAAATGACCTCACAACACAGTATTGCCGTCTTTTATAAGTCGGTAAATTTTTAAGATTATTAAAAAAAATTTCACTCTTCGTCAGCACGTACCTTGAAATTATGATTAATGAAATAAAAACAATTTAGTCAAATACCCAATTCCATTCACAATTATCTACATATCAATTGTATAAATATGAAGTGGGTCTGCTCTATTATTTTTAGCAGATGTTATTTCCAATTTTTGCATAAATTAATGAAATGAAATTTATTTTATTCAAATATATATTATTTTATTTAAAATTATCACCGAAAAGCTATTGCATTGCAATTGTGGCAATATCTTCTTTGAAATTAAAATTAATATTGTGATTGGTATGGTCATTAGGGTGACTAAAAATTAGCTGAGCTAATTTTTAATAAACATAACGGTATGTAATATTTTCACATACAATACAATTTTTTAATCGACCTTTAGTAAATAAAATCTACTCAAGCTAACATCAGGAAATAATTTTGTATCAGAGCAAATATCTGACAAAATTTTGATAAGTGAAACAAATTCCGCTGGAATTAACTCTGACTCGATTTTGCTCAGAAAATTTACTAAAACTTGATTATATTTTTTATCTTCAGTTATGACCTTCACCTCTATCGTGAAGTGAGTTTTTTTTACGCATCACAGCATTTTATTGACATAAATTGGATCACGACGAATTTCGATGCCATTGAGAAAAAATATATTGGCTACGAGAGTAAATTTATTTATTTATTATTACACGTCATTATGTGTTGAAGAAGTTAGTAATGATGCTGTTCGAAGTTTTTTAGCAAAAATCTTAAATCGAAATTTATTGAAACTTCATATATCCTTGATATAACATATATCTTCTCACTACGTACTCAAGTGACGTTGAAATTACTCTCGGAAATAATATTCAATTCACTTTGGCTTCCCATGAGATTTAAGGATTTCCATCTATTTTATTTACTTCCTTTGTACTATTTTTTTTATCTTTCTTTTCTCAATAAAATACGCATTAATACGGTAGTTGACTCATTCTAAATTTTGATATTTTTCATACAATATTGTGAAACATAAATAAATTAAAATCCAATCTTGAAAGAAATTCAAAAATTAATTGAAAAATAAGCCAGTTATAGGCTTCTAAATTTGAAGATACGGATAGAGTTGGGTATTTCCCTGTCTCTCTTCCTCTTGTAGAATATAATGCAAAATATTAAAAATGACCTCACGACACGGTATTGTCGTCCTTGTCTAAAGGTTAAATTTAAACTTTTATAACTTGATCAATTTTTAAAATTAAAAAAAATTTTCGCTCTTCATCAGCTTGTATAAAATAAATTAGTCAAATACCCAATTCACCTAATTACTTAATCATAACTAATATAACATCTAACACATTTCTTTTATAATTATGAAACATATGTATATTCCAATTCTTTAGTTACTTGAAAGTAAGAAAGCAAAGACCATTGGTTGAAATAAGGAATTTTAAAAGCACTCCGTTAAAAATAGTAAAATATATAAATAGTTTCGGGAAAATTAACTATGTAAATAATCCATGAATTTAATTATGTCACAAGTATATGCGATAATTTAGTTTTTTATTAATGCGTAGCGCATTAAACAGACACAATCGAAGTCATATATATATATATATATATATATATATATATATATATATATATATATATGGCACTTTGTTAAATGATTAATATATATTTAAACGTTATTAGTCATATAATATGAAGGGTTAATGAAAAAGTTAAAAAATAGTACAAGTTATAACACATAGTGTACTAGGTAATGAAGAAATTGGAATAGCATTTTTCGGCGTACCGATTTTCAATGTAAGTAATATGCTATTTGACAACATCGACAATAAACCACAATTCGGGGTCATCCTATTAGATTATAACGTAAATAAGCGCAATACTTTTAATTTTCGGAAAAATAAGTTTATATTATATAAAAAAAAACCTAAAGAAATCACAATATTTTTTAAAATTTAATCAGCATCGCAAACGCCTTGGTGAAAAGTAAAATGACGTCACAGACAAGTTTTTAGATCTTTAAATTATGGTCCTTTTTCTTTTTTTTTATTTATAACTATCACCTTTTGCATTCAGTATATATTTTTTATAATATAAATTCATTACCTATGTTATTCATTACGTATTATATTATATAAAAAGAAATACATTACAAATGATATATTTAACTACCGGTCATAACTAATGCATAAACAATTATTTAATAATAGTAATAAGTGCTTAGCGATAAAATATAAAGTGAACTAACTGGAAAAAAAGGTTAAAACATATTCCATCGCAAATAAAAGTCATCCGGTATAAAATTTTTTAAATTGATTTTTTTATAATAAATAATTGTCTGCTGCAGAATTTTATTAAACTTATCATTTTTGATGTATATTATGTCATATCATATTAATAATTTAAATTTATATGAATACCAACAATTTTCAAAATATTATTGGTACTAAAGCGCATTCATACTTATTATTTTGGTTTATAGGCATTTATATCGATAATAATGTTTAAAATACAAATATTACTTATATCGAAATGATTTTTACACATAAAAATATTTAAGTGAGGAGCAATGCTGTTTGGATCTCTTTGGACTAATTGCAGCCACTTTTTTCGCCTTTTAAGATTTGTTGGCAGTAAAACGAACACTTTGTGTCGAAGTTTTAAAAACCTATTTTTACATTGTGTCACTACACAACATTTTAACCCCCTTCAGCGGACAGGACTCTACTTGTGTGTGACGTCACATTAGCAGCCATTACAGAGATTGCGTTTTTAGCGCGAGTTCCAAAATTCAAACTTTAAAAGTGATTTATGTAAAAAATACAGCATATATCCTGGAAATATAAATATAGTGTGCTTATAATGCAAAATAAAACAATTTAAAAATTCAAGTCAAATACCCTATTCTGTCATAATGAATTTTTTAAATATTCTTTATTTATTTATAAAATTATTATATTTCAGACTAACAATTAAAATTACATCTTCTTTTTAGAAAAAGTAGCAAAAATAAAACTGGCAAAAATAAACATATACATATACAGTATAACAAAAATGACAAATACAGTACTAATATATTTAATGGTTCTAAATAAAATTAAAAAAAATCGGTTCTAACTATAATAAACAGTGGTTTTACGCGTCCTACTGTTCGGCAAGAATGCATTTTGTTTTTTTTTATATACTTCGTGTCGTAACTGTACGTATTGTTTACTACACAATCGAAATAGATATAATACTTTGAAAGTGATAATCAGTTATATTTCACACAAATGATAAATAATCTGTGCAGAGCTTTTTCACTCGTACACTTCAATGCTAAATCATATATTCGCTCCAGTATCACGGCGGAATTTTACGAGAATCTCGGACACGAATATGGCTACAAATATCTGTTCACATTCTTGACGGATATGAAAGATATTGAAATCAGTGGAGCATCTACTTCGTATTGTTGAACTTATTTAATTACATAAATTTTTAATAAAAGAAAAGAACAGAAATATTTAAATCCTCTTATTTTTTTGTTATAAAGGATTTATATAATTGTATTAATTCGTCAATCACGATATAGATACCGTACAGATTTCAAACTTTCATATTTTTTCGACTCGAGTCAAAAACCGATATCAAAGCCGGTGCCAGATTAGCAACTTGATAACACTAACATATTATTCGAATTATGTGCGAAATGGAATGAAATAACACAAAAATATTGTTCGTACAGTGATACTCGGCTGGTATGTGAATGAACCATAAACTGTAAATGGAAACGACTATCTGAAACTCAGTAGTCGGAGTGACAGCTCTATCCGAAGTCCTTGGCTAGTTTTCAATCAATCACTTTGCTATTACTAATATATATATATATATATATATATATATATATATATATATATATATATATAAATGTATATGTAAAAGTAGAGATACTACAAAAAAAAGAGAAAATGATAATATTTTTTGTTTAAATTTTATTCATAAAACTTTGCGTTCGATACTTTTTCAAACATATCACATTATAATTAATTTTTTCTCCTGCGAATAGTGGTTCGTTAGAAAATACGTCAACTTTATCGTTTGAGAGATTATACAAATAAATGAGAAATATTCTCATAAATTATTAACATATTGTCCCTGTAATTTTTTTAAATACTTGAAATAAAAATTAAAATCAAATAATTAGAAACCGATCTAGTAAATGAATGGTTTATAATGAATAGCTGCGAGAAAAAAAGTGATGAAGTAACTACTCTATATAAATTTATACCAAGAATGGAAACTGAGTTTCACTAAAAAAAATACTGATTTTGCTGACAGAATAACCATCATTAATGACAATTGTCAGACTATTTAGCTGCATAATGAATATTTATTAAACGATAGATTTAAATAAAAGGATATAGTTATTTAATAGTTTACATTCACCATTCTCGTGACCAAATGAACTTTTAGGTCTAAAAACTATTCATATGTGAAATAAGTACAGTGAAGTAAAGCATTAGAAATAATATTATGTTTGTTCTGCTACCTTTTTTCTAGCTTTATAAAATCTATCAGACTTAACATAATTTGAAAGGGTTTTTGAATTTACTAATATTAAGAATTTATACAATAATGTCTGTAAATGTACTTTTTGACCAACTATAGATACAAAACATCTTCCACGGAAATCAAATAAAATAAAATGTCATGTAAATAGTAAAATAAAATGTGTCATAAAGTGTAAAAGAAAACATCTCACTCTTCAAAGCCGTAAGTGTACAAAATACTATTATCATTGACAATCTAATAACAAGATCGCTTATGCATTTCGACAATACTGACTTTTTTAATAATTTTGAAGAAACTGACTTTTACAAGTCGCACTCCAAAACTGATAAACTGACTTCAATATTAAGTATCCATCTGCTATGCAGTGGTAAAACTAAATATTTAAATGTAAAAAAGTTCCAATTTCAGAGCCAGAGAATTGTATTCGAAATATCTTACGTTACATTACAATAATTTTTAAACCAACAGATAATAAACATCTTTTTTTCTACAATTCAATAACTTTTAATATCAAACCTTAACTTGATGTCCCTCTTAACGAATAAAAACTGTTACCTCCTATCCGCTAAACTATTTCTCGTGAATGTTTCTATTTCGAACACTTCAGTCTGATATATATTGTTTTACCTTATATGATCTCCGTTATATGATCGCGCTCGTCTAACTTGATATAACCCTAAATCAAACAAAATTAATTTATTGTAAGAGCATTTGAAGAAATTCTGATATCATTCTTATAAAATCTATAATTAAAATATAATTTGGTCTAAAAACTTTACGATTAGGACTATTATCATCCTGAAACAATTTTAGCATCAGTCTGAATGGAAACATAAGGACGAACATCATCTTTAATATGTCCTATATAAAATAATCATAAAAGATGTAACTAAGTTGTCATACTGACTTAGGTTGTAAGATTTTTCTGAAGAAATAATTTTCACCTTTTTTTGTACATCTCTATTCACCATAAATTTTAACTATTAATGGATTTTTCTCAGGCATTTTCATCACTCATTTTATGTATCAATAAGCTTGGGCGTTTTACAGTTGTAGAAAAAGGAATCAGAAAATCGTAATTTTCAATTTGATTTTACTACCATATAAGTTATGGCAGTGTGCTATGGTTTTTTTCATTAGGATAGATGATTAAGATATATGATCGCTATTAGGGATACATGATCAATATGCCGAAAATTTGTCCTGGTCCCCTGTCAACTTTAGCAGGGTATAAGTAGAAACTTCGAACAAAATTTATTTTAAATTTTATTTTTCACTATCAAGATCAGTTTGTTACTTGTAAGACTTCAAAATAATATGTGATGTCTCTCTAGTTTTGAAAAAATTGAAAAAATTCTTGACTAAAATTTGATTGGAATTTTAATTAAAGTTATTTTCGTATGACAAATTGTATTAACAATTTTGCGACTAGCAAAAAATTATGTAATCGAATTTTGTGCTTATTTTGACACAAGCTTGGCCACTTTTTTGCTTGAAGTGAAAATGTCGGAAAATGTGATTATATTAAGCAATAATTCTTAAATTTTTGATTAACAAAAAAAGATACATTGGGAAAATAGTACCACTATTTTCTCAATGTAATTTTTTTGCAAAATAAATTTAAAATTGCAAATATTATAATTGCCAATTTTGTGTTTACAATTTTTAATAACTAGAATATTTCAAATGGAAAGACAAATTTCATGAACCAATGCAATTCCATGAATAAAGAACTGACGTACTTACATGGTGAAATTCTGACCTGGTGCATATGTTTGACCGTTCACAATATGTATTTCGATAAATCTAATAAAATTAAAGTCGTCATGACCCAATGCTATCTTACATAACTCAAATTTGTTTGCCTCATCTCTATTTGAAGGAAAGTCATAGTCAAAAACAGGTTACCATTACGTTAGGTGTGAACCGATCTATTGCAAACCGAGCTTTACCTAGGTTTCAATGGACAGTAAGCGCCATTGGTAAAAGGGGCAATATATGAGATAAGGGACATTGGTCCCAAAAAATATTTTACAATTTTGCAATCACCGATTGCAACATTGATTCAAATGAGAGATGATTGTACCTATTGTTCAACATAAATAGGAATATTTTTTAACGTAAGTATACGTGCGTTTTTGTAAGCCACTTACAAAAATGCACGTATACTTATGTTAAAGCGTAAAACAGTCTGTTCAATATTCTGGTATGCTTTGGGTAATGCTCGTGCCGGCCGTATAATGCAAATATTGCAATTTTATTAACATTATTTTGTTAATCAAATTGCATTGTGAAATGTAATAATAAAACTAATATAAAAAAGACAAGGTAGTAAACAAACATCACATATTTGGTCACTGTCGATATAATGATCAAATTGTTGCTGTTATTCTGCTTTGTTCTAAGATTACGCGTGTGTGTATATGAGCGTGGTAGCGCGTGCGTACCTGGGTGCGTTCGTACGTACAGGCGTACGTGCCTGCATGTGCATGCGCGTACGTGCGCGCGTGCGCGTGTGCATGTGTGCGCATATGCGTATGTGCGCACGCGCGCATGTGTGCGCGTGTGTGTATGTGCGCATGCGCCTATGCGTCTGTGTGTATGTGTGCGCGTATATGTGTGTATTCGTGTGCATGCATGCGCGCACGCGCTCCTTTGTGTGTGTGCATGCGCGTGTTTATGCGTGTGTGTGTCAGTGTGTTTGCATGTCTAATGGTCTCTGTGTGTGTGTGTGTATGTGTACGCATGAGTCTTTGTCTTTTTTATGCATGCCATGGGTGAGAGCTTCTGCGGATACGTCTGAGTGCGTGCATGCATGTGTGAGTGCAGTGTTAACAAAAAATAATATTCGATATCGATAACTTTAAAATGTTTCCCTCAATTTCTGACTCAATTTCATCACCTGTATATATATACATATATATATATATATATATATATATACCCACACACATATATATATATATATATATATATATATATATTTGCATATTACATTAACATTATACATTACCAGTAGACAGACGTGTGGCAAGGGCAAGATAAAGCAGCAAAAATATAAATATTGTTCGTTTTGTATTAAAATTGTGATTTCAATATTTACAGTTTTTATAAATGTTACACCGCTATAAACTAAAATTAGCTAAACAACAAAGTGAGTAGCGGAAACATTGCTCCGTATCTGATTGAATGCAATTCACTTATTTTAATATGTACATTCAATGGATCTGACATTACGCTCTTAAAGCCTGATATAATTTTTGTTTTATTCCTATGTACAATTTTTACGTAATGGATGTTTTAGTAATAATAAGTAGATTCTCCTCTACAGCACTTAATAACCGCTAACAAATTCAATGAGTTACGTCATATAGTCATTATTTAACTTGTGGCGTGACACAAACACATTTTCCCAATTCAAATTGGAAATGACGTATGCATATGTACTAATTAACTGTTGCTGCGATGAAGTTCTTATAGATTACGTCATAATAAGGAATAGGTCAGGCAAATTTGTAAGTTTTTATGTCTCATTTGTTTATTTAAAATAGAACAAGTAATTTAAAATAAGCTTCCTTTTTTTTGTAATTCCAAGATTTAATTGTTAATTTTTTCGCATTTCTAATTTCTAGGCCCTTGCGTCAAATAATGAAAAAAATAGAAGATTTTATCATAATGTTTTTTTTTTATTTTTAAGATCATGAATTAAAATAAAAATGCAATACGCTTAAAAATGGTATTTTTATATAAAATTTAACCAAATCTCAAATATGAAGTTGATATTAGCATTTAAAAGCTCAATAGTAATAAAAATATTATAACTTGCATGTTGGCTTCCGCGAGAGTCACTAATGAATCTAAGCAGGAGTTATATTTTCATCTCTGAGCCAACGTGTTAGTAAGTCAGTAATTTTATCAAAACTGATATCTGTAAGTTAAATTTAATTCATGTCATTGATTTAATTTATCTTTACATTATTTGTTTTTCTTTAATTTTCTACATCACTTCAAAACGTTTACGGTCTAGTAGAATTTATTTCCATTTTTCAATATTTTTTTATCCAAAGTATATTGGTGAACATTTATGAAAAAAATTATCATGGAGAAAGAGTGTAATTGACTATCGACAAAGACAATAACTGATTAATTGAAACGGTCTGAGTAATCCATTTACATTATTTTCGTGTGGATATAATTTTCTTGATAGATATATGACGTTAAATTTTTTATCTGCTTTTGCCACGCAACTCAATATATTTAAAGGATAACCATAAAAGTGCTGTGGGGTCAACAAAATAACATAGATTTGTAATAAAAGCGTACAATGTGAATTCTAAGAATTTTATATTCATTTATTTTTTGTAACTGAAACTTTTCTGTAATTAAATGAAATATTGAATCGTAATTTTACAGCGCTTCGTTAACAAAACACGTTATCTTAACTGCATTTAAAAGTAAAATCACGTAAACATTTTTACAATAGTATCCATCATATTATTTGTTTTTGAACGTTTAAATTTAATCTAGAGGGCATTGATGGCAGTCTATTGTTTTCATAATTTAAGAAATAATGATTTAAAGCAATGTCCAGGAACTTTATCAATTTTTAAACTTGTTTATAAATACAATAATTTGTATATAATATTACTATCATATTATATCCTTGATGTTAATCAAAATATTATAAATAAATCATCCACAAAAAAGTCCAAAGTCCTTCAACAAAATGTCTTGTTTTTAAATTAGATATGTATATTGTTAGTAAAGACTAATATATATGTACGTAAATAAATTTTGATCGAGTCCCGGACCTAAAAAAGAAAACGAAACAGAACAACGATTATTGCCGCATACGCAGAATCTATAGCATTCGCCTTCAACGGTATTACCGCCTCAAGTATTTCGGGCAGACCGATACAAGTATATAACGATGTAGCACTTTACATCCGAGAAGAAGTAAGACGAATGGACGCGCTGGGATTGTTAGGCGCCGTAGATACCGCACACGTCGTAGATACGTAAACGTCAAACGTAGCGAACGTGCACGTAGGACGAGAGACGTGACTCTGCTCGATACTCGGCCCGTTCACGTTAATATTTAAATTTAACACGTGCATCGGTGAAAATACATTCTACCAAAATATATTGTGATTTGGGTCAGAAATTTGATTTAGTTGATATTATTATATGTGCAAGATAAATTTGATAATACGTTTTACTCCTAATAAGTAGATACTTTAACAAATATATAATAAAAATTTAAGCTTTAATAAAAAATGGGCTTGAAAATTTGTTACGTTTCCACTTCGTCCTTCAATCCACATAAAATGCTTTCGAATACAATAAATTTAAATAAAAAGAACTGAAATCGAAATAATACTGAATTGTGTATTATTTTTAAAATTTATTTGATATGAAAACCACAAAAGGTACGTTATGTCTGTTTCACAATAGAGGGATTCCGACGACGCGCCCTTTCTACATTATTTATTATTTATTCATTTCAAAGGGAACTGTATTGAGAAATATAATATAGAGTATTCTCAAAAAAAGAAAGGCAAAATACGAATTAGAGGATCTTACTAACTAAAATTACCTTATATTTATAACTTCTATATTATGAGTTTATAATTAATTTAAAATAAAGCTAGGGAGCAATGAAATAAATGGAAATATTTTTGAAAAATTTTCTTGGAGTTTTTGAAAACATATCGAAATATAAGAAAGAATAACAATAGAGCGTAATGTTAAGTGGTTTTGTACTACTTCGATATTAAAATACGAATGTTGATTCAAAAACCATTTTTTCCAAAAAATTGTTACTTTGCCAAAATATGAAGTTAATTTATTGAGTTTAAATCATCTACATATCTTTGTTGTCGATTATATACAAAATGTTTCTTTACAATACACAAATAGGACAAAGTACTTTAAGACAACATAACTTTCTGTGGTTGAGCTAGTCTGTATGAAGTAACATTCTGTTATGAAAACTTTTTTGGTGACTGTGCCTTATTGAAAACTTTCATAAAATATTGTTTCTATCTCAATAAATCTGCTGAAAGTTGTTAAATTTTATTCCAAGCGATCATTTAATTGTAAATAATAAAACAAAATTCCACGACAATTGAATTTTATCAGCAAAATATTTATCGAAATAAGAATAGTACATAATAAAGGAAATTTGGAAATTAAAACTTTTTTCCATGTAAAATATGTTCTATGATTTACAGATGAATAGATGCCCGTATGGAATTATGTAGATTTTCTTTAAATGTTAGTGAACCAAAGTCTAAAGCCACATACAAAATATAAATTTATATATACAAATATGTACACTTATATAAATTCATTTACATTTCCGAAAATATTTAGTAAATTCAATAGTTTTATGTAGCAGAATAAATTTGAAATGCATTGCCACCAACTTGCTCTCATTAGTATTTTGTCTTCGTTCCAATTAATTTATCTCAATGATCATGGACAGATTTGTTTGGACGCTGGCTATCGGTGTATAAAATCCAAATGTACACCACAAGAAAGGTTTTTAAGTTTTACGGGAAAAATAGATATCTGCATCCTTAAATACCCTAAAAATATAGTTATATTTTATTGATTAGGATTAAAATTTAAGAATCAAGAAGATAGTAACAAAAACTTCTATTTATCTCGTTTATTTAGATAAGTGTTGCTGATGAATATTTATTTATTAGTGAAAATAAATAAATCATATACGTGTCCAAAGGATACCTGTCTAATTAAAAGAAAAATCATTTCTGCAAACTAAGTTTAAAGTAAGACAGGGGCGTGTTATTTGTTTAAATATAAATGAACCCAATAGAATCTTATTTTATTTTTATACCTATTTAGAATAACATGTGAAGGTTAGCAATAAATTTGCATCTTAATTTAAAATAAATCTTCTAAAAAATAAAAAGTGTATTGAAGTCCGTTACTAATCTAATAATTAAGCTATATGTACCCACCAGAAAGTAGCGACAAGAAGAAGCTACTAGCTTCTCTTGTAAGAAATATATATAGCAAGCTAAAAGTGTGGTATTAGTGGAGTCGCAAGCAAATTAAAAATACGCGTGACTCGAGTAATAACTCTGATCAACCTGGATATATGGTCGTTACAACTTATAAGTCCTACTTACAATTATTACAAAGTACCTGTGGGTTTATAGGATTTTTATTAATAATTTATTCTTTTTTTATTTTGCAAATATTCATAGAAAAAATAAGCGTAATCCTTAATACGTTATACCCCAAATAGTTTATTTACAAATAAGTATATTATCTTAATTTTTTCTCGGTCGATAAAATGAATGATTAGAAACCGAAGGATTCATCATAATACTTTCCGAATCTGTTGTTCCAAATATATTTATTTTTTTTAATTTGGCTAATTGGTTTTGAATAGTGATTCATTGAATTTTCAGAGAAGCAGGCATCAAGAGTAATATTTTCTAAATATAGAGCCAGTAGATGTAACACCTCGTATCGATTGTGATAAAAAACATTGACTCGAACATATCTCAATGCTAACACTCAAAAATGCATACTTTAGTTCAGGTACACAATATAAATATTTTTTTTTAAATTACATTTAGAGTGTGTTTTGTATTCACAATTTTAGGTATTGTGTTTCAGAGATGTACTTAAAAATCATTTAAAAAAATTTGTTTTCTCGCTTATTTCGGAAAGTATTCAACTTGAAATTATAAAAGAAATTAGGGTTCATAAAAACTTGTGCAGAAATTCTAGAAAAAATATATCTATTTTTCCAGATCCCTTAATTTTTATATTAATTCATATTTTCACATTTCCTGACTTTATAGTAAGTTATATATTCAAATCTTAAAAATAAATATTTTAATAGAAATACTATGTACCAAAAAACGTTCTTAAATACCTAAATGCGAACGAAACTCTCGTAAAGCGAGTACTTGACAGGTTTTTAAATTCATATGAACGACCAAATATATGCACTCTAAGGACCCTTAAGATGGAAATATCTTATTTCTCTGGGACTCAAGAATCGTTTCGTCTCAATAAAGAATGCAACTCGCGTGAAGTTGTTTCAACTGTATTGGTTTGGTTTGAATACATTAGCGGGCTAATTTGATCGTAATTATTTGGATCGTAATTGTTTGAATACATTAGCGGGCTAATTTGACCGTAATTATTTGGATCGTAATTGTTTGAATACATTAGCAGGCTAATTTGATCGTAATTATTTTAAGGTTATTTTTATATGATGGATGAATAGTGGCAATAATGAGCAATATCTTTTTTCTTTATTACATCTCACTTGTTCACCTTTAACGTCCGTTAGTGTCACATTAATTAATCCTTTTAATATTCCAAATATTTAATTGTTTGCTTAAATAGTTTGAAAATATTTCTGTACTTTACAAAAATATATATAGACAAAGGAAAAATCCGACTTGCCCGCATATTTGCATATAGGTATATATGTATGATATTATTCACTTGTTCACCTTTAACGTCCGTTAGTCTCACATTAATTAATCCTTTTAATATTTGAAATATTTAATTGTTTGCTTAAATAGTTTGATAATATTTCTGTACTTTACAAAAATATATATAGACAAAGGAAAAATCCGACTTACCCGCATATTTGCATATAGGTATATATGTATGATATTATTCACTTGTTCACCTTTAACGTCCGTAGTCTCACATTAATTAATCCTTTTAATATTTGAAATATTTAATTGTTTGATAATATTTCTGTACTTTACAATAATATATATAGACAAAAGAAAAATCCGACTTACCCGTTACACATATTGGCATATAGATATATATATATAATATTAATTTACTTTCATCTTTATATATTGAATCCACGAAGTGCTAATTTGTACCGTAAATTAGCACTCCGCTATAGTAAATAGTTTCGAAATAATGCAACGTTATATATAGAAGTATATAAGTTTTACCACAAAGTGACAAACTAATGATAATAAAAAGTAAGGTATTTTTTATAACAGAGATAACACAAGCCAAATTTAAATGTTTTCGTGCAATTAAAAAAAAACTTGTATATAATGAAAATTACGAGAAAAAATTTACTCGTTCTTGTAATCCTTTTTATTGAATAACACAATCCGGTTAATGCAAAAATAGGATTATCTGTCTTAACTTGGTCCACTGTTCATTAATTTCTTTTTCATTTCAAGCTAGTTCGAATGAAAATTTTAACTAGCTTAAGTAACTACTTCTCAGTTTTCAATTCTTAGATAATTGCGACGCCCATTTATGAAGAGATATAATTAATTTAAACAGAAAAGTATTGATAAATAAAGCATAGAAAGAAAGTTACGGAATGCTAATTTCAACTAGGTTAAAAAGTAGATAAAGGTATATTAGCAGTATAAAGTGGCGAATTGCTACTAGCAGCTATAAATAAGAGTGAATCGATGGTAAATTGAAAAGGAAAAAAGTGATTAAATAGGGAAATCAAAGTACCATTATTCGAAAGAAAGTGATATTGATAAAAAAATTATGGCAAAAGTTTCTAGGAAAATAGGGAGCTAATATGATTACTTAAAAAGTCAGAATGATGAAAAATAAAAAACTCTTTGATAATATATACAATTGTTGGAAATAAGGGCTTGTAAAAAATCACCTAAAAGCAGTGAAACTAGGAACCGTCATAATTTTATCATATCCGTCTCCTCTCCGGTCTTCTGTTGAAAATAGCCTTAGACTTTCTACTGTTTTAGATATGCATACATGAAATCTTGCTTTGAAAAGACTTCAATTAATACATACAATATATTAAAACAAAGAAATGTATCGCATCTTCCCATATTTTATAAGAAGCGTAAATATTTTTTTTCGCAAAAATAGAGTTTTTAATCTATAAATATAACAAAATTTTAATAGAGTGAATTCTCTGTATGGAAAATATTTTAAAATAGTGATTTATTTCGAGTACAAATTGGCAATAGAAGCCAAAACTATCTGTCTACATGTTAATTTATGCGTAAATCACATAAAACCTATTGCAGGGGTTTTGTTGAAATTTGGTATGATAATGGTTTTTATTCAAGGGAAATACGGAAAGCGAAAAAAATATAATAACAATTTATACCTAAGAGCAACATATAATATAAAAAAATCTGATAACTTCACTTATTTAAAATTTCACGTAAACGAAGTCGTGAGCACAGCTATTTGAAAATAAAGTTCAACTTTCAACGTTTGCATTTTTTGTGAAATTTCTTAGATAATACCTTATAAAAACAATTCAATTTGTTTTTAAAGGTAAATTTGATAAAAAAATATAATTTAAACTTAGAATAAAATTGATTTTGTTCCATTTACAGTATGCATTTTAAAAGATAAGTCAATATAACACTTACTTATAAGCATGTATTGATATTTACTTTGATTTTCTTATTTAATATGAACGTATAAACACATTTTTTTTAAATTAAGCTATCATTATTGCGAGGCATTGTTTTTATTACTAGTATATAATAAAATCCATTGATACTATTTAGTAATATGTAAATCAACCTCTGTCAACGGATTCATTTGTAATATATAAGTTCTACTTACCAGCTTTTCTTTAAAATCTCAGAAAAAATGGTATAATTTATTGTGAACTTTGTATGGTCAAACGTTTTTAATAAGCAAATCAAGTAAAAAGATTTGAAGTCACTTAATTTGTTTGACAAGTTTTTTTTTCCTTTTAAAATGTGTACATTTTTCGATTTATATATACATATCTTCATAACCAAGATTTAAACAATATCGAAATTTAAAAAATTTACCACATAAACAAATAAATTCAAACAATACACATAAAATAGGGTCCATTTGTCATCCTTATCTTTTGAAATCGTCGAATAATTCAAAGTTAATTATATTTGAAACTTCTAATCAAGTATCTATAATTTTCTCGAATCATTAAATAAACAGTTAAATAAAAAATTAAAGCATATTGATCTTAAACTTTGCAAACGGGGTAAAAATTAAAAACCGCAAACTTCACGCTATAAAAACATTCAATTTTATTCAGCAAGATCTCCATAAAAAGGATCATTTTTATATGAACGAAACAATCATCCACAGAGGTCCGAAATTATAAAATTATGAAGCTGATGTATTGACAAGAATTTCAATTATTACATTTCATTAATACACTACGAAACTACTCAATGAAAAATCAAATTCTGTCAATCAATCATATATACGCTAAACGAATGTTCAATGCTTTTAATCACTCAAAAAAGTTTATTTATCAGGGCAGTTATTTTAATTTAATTTTATTTCCATATATAATACTTATTTATAGATAGGACTAATCATAACAACATAAATTAGTGAGATAGTTGTACATAATATTCATGTATGCCCCATAAATATTTTCAACTAATAAGAGAAGAATTGAAAGAGTTTAAATAACAAAACATTCATTATCACCTCACCATGTTACAGTGCGTCAAACTTATCAAGAATTCGAAAACTGCCAACTTGGATTATTTTAGAGTAACGTGTGCATCTGCCTTCATCAGCTTATGCTATATGCGCATACGCTTTTCACGCCGTTAATTTTTCGGTACACTGATTTTTATGGCGAACAAAAAGAAATCCTCATTCAAACACTCATACCATTTATTGCATATTGGAAGAAATATAATTATTTCCACTTTTCTAGCATTACGTTTGAACTGAAAGCATTTGATTAGCCCTCGAATTAATACAAATGTTATAATTCAAAAACTAATAAGAAATAGGTTAAATTTTGGATCATACGTGAATATTTCAATTGTATATATATTCGATCTGTTTGTTACGTGTAACCGATAACAGTTTGTCGTGTCGTCGCAACGCGATATTTAATTTGACGTCATGCAGTTTCTATTATTTACTTCAAAAACGTTTACGTTTCTTTCTCCAAAAAAGCTTAGTAAGTTCTTTCTAACCAACTATCTACAACGTTTAATTTTATTTTCATATTTCATTCGAATAAACAGGATTCTTGAGACATACATTTTATGATGGATCCTTGAATGTTACGTCTTTAATTACACATTAGCTTTTATATTAGTGACACTTCTCGGCAGATTATGCACATGTAATATTTATTGCAAAATATACTTTAAATGTAAGTATTTAGCAATCACGCTTTTATTGTCAATGAGCACCCAGCTTCGTTATTAAATTATTTAAGTAGTATGTATGAGGAAAACAAAAATATGGAACCAAATTTAAAAAAATTCCCAACGCAACTGAAAAAGCCTGTTATAGGTAAACATGTAGTTAGTGTAATTAAAATACGTGCTATGTGTAGTTTTAAGTGTGGTTATTTGTATTCTCTTCATTGGCATCAGTAAACGAGCACGTTTATTCCTGTGTAAAAGTCTAACAAACTTTTCAACAGAGTTCAAACAAACATTACACGAATAGCTCTATTTTTGTTTTGTTTGAAAGTTATACCCATTGCTGCCAAATAACTATGTGAGCGAATGTAATTCAACAGGTCTTTGCTCTAGAATGACGTTTTCAATTATGTAATTTTATAAAGCAAAAGTACTTTTTATATTGCACTTAGGTGCAAATGGTGGACCAATAAAATATTTAGCGGGATTTCGGAATATAACAGTAATATTTATTGTTTAACAATTTTGATCGTAAGGGTAAAAGTTATAAGTCAAATGATTGGTTTACGAAAAAATATATTCAATATGTTCCATAGTAGTAAAAAGATTGAACTAATAATAATGCAGTTGTCGTCTGAGAGTAAAATTTAAAAATTTCCATCAAATGTTTAATTAAATTTTTATTTCCAAATCCTTGATGTGGCGACATTTTAACAATTCGTAAAAAAACAATGCTTGCTTTTGTTATTGCGTCTTTTTTTTAATAAAATGAAATATGATGAAATACCTACCTCTCCCGTAATGTTAATTGTATAATTTTTGAGTGCGATTATTACCTAAACTAAACAGCAAATAGTTTTTTCTTTTTTGAAAAATATATAAATATGGTTTTAAATTTACTTAGTTTTTTCGACAAATCTCTCGATGGGTAACTTAAATCAAATCAAAACTTTGGTGAAATATCCACTTTTTCTGTAATGTTAGTTGTAAAATTTTTAAGAAGAATTTCTACCAAAATCAAGCGGTTATTTATTATTAAATATTTATAGTTTAAATAATGTATAAAAAAATCAGCAAATTTCGTTGGTAACGTATTTTACACGATAACTACCTTAATGTGCTTCAAACGAAGGGTTCGCTAAAAATTTAGGAGCGAATCCTTTGTGTTATATTTAAAAAATAAATATATCGTATTTAAAACGTAAATGAAATATATTTAGAAATTATCGTGTTATTAATATTATTATGTTATACATTTATGCTAATTTTATCGCAAATATTTTGGAGAAATTATTGAAAAGGATATATTGTGTAGGAGGTGACATATAATACAGAGTAATCAAATGAGGGTTGACATATTTTACTGTGTTTTTTTGGAGATTCATATAATTTTGCGTCCATAGAACACACTGATTGTTTTTAATTATAGCTAAAGGCAGAAAATAAATCATAACTTTTTTTCTGTGTTCCAAGAATACGCAGAATAATATTTTTTACGATATGTGAAAATGTCAATATTAATATTCATTTATAAAAACGGGTGAAATACAATTTAAGTTTTGGTTTTGAATTGTAATTTATGTAACGAGTATAAAGAATAAATGTTTAATGAATTATTTGAAAACATGTAGGATGAAATTATTTTTAACATAATAAGGAAATGGCTTAAGAACACATAAATAATTTCTATAAAGGGAGATTGTCATTTATTATGCTTTATTCCTGCTCGATCTAAAGCGTTTTAATAATTAATGATTTAAATAGAGTTATTTAATTACAAAAAAATATATTTTTAATAATACCTATAAACCTATAAACATATTTTGTCGACAGAAAATTAAGAGAACTGTATGAAACTTTTCGGTAACCAGGTAATTGTGAAAAGACAAAGTTTCAAAGAAATTTCTACGGAAAGCTTCATTTAGCATTTAATGAATGAATTATTTTTAAAAGCTGCCAGCAGTCTATTTTGAGAAAACGCTTGAAAAGCGAATGAATTAGCGAAAGTGAATTTTCCTGCCTGATCTTGAATGAAAACAAGAATGAGTTTTCATCATCTAATATATTTTTTTGTAGTAGTTAATATTTATTTATATTGAAAACTTAAAAATAATATTCGTTTTTATTTACGGTCATTACCTAATGAGCTGATCCAGTTACCCAACAAGGATAGTCAATTTTGTAGTTATGATTTCCACATTTGAAACTAAAATGTAGAATTTATTTTTAACTTTTTTCAATATATGCTTTCTTTTTCGTTATTCGGATTTATTTTACGTATTAAATTTTTGGTTATTAAATGATAATTATCGTTATATCCAAGACAGTAATATTTAACAGGAAAAATTTACATAGTACAAGACGCTTAATTGTTTTCTGTATATTTATTATTACTTTCGTCCATGTGTTTCACAAATATTTTCCGAGATTATTTTAATTTTAAATCTATTAAAATAAAAAAAAAACTCTTGAATATTTAAAAACTTAATAGAGGTCAGGTACTTACATATATTATTTAAAATAATTAACATTACGTTATTTCAATTGAATATTGTGGAAAACGTGTAATTTTAACTGAAAATGGAGGTAAACGTGTAAACTTAACAATGCAAATAAAGTAAGGTTTTCCCATCTACTTCTTTTTGAAAATATATTACGTAAGGGTTTTTCTTAATAATGTAATGGACAATAAATTTTTCGAAATTTGGTTTCTGAAATTAAGGTATATTAAATAGCACGTATCTGGATATTTCACACACGACAGTATTAATATAGAATTTTATAACTGGTCAAAATAATAATCGATTTGTTTTTCGTATTCTTTATACCACACAAGGTATAAAGATTCCAAAATTGCGTTCAATTTCAGAAGTTGTATGTGGGATAAAATGCCTAAAAATATAAAAAATCAAACGTGAAAAAGTCAAAATGAAAAAAAATCAGGTATAAAAAGAACACCACAAATTTATCAAAAAAGAGTTATTTTATTAAATTTGCATTTAACGAAATAACTCTTTAAATAAAAAATTGCATTAAATTTGTATTACATTTTACATTTTTTTTCATAATTCGTATTGATTTATATATGTATTTATGTAACATATTTGCATGATAAATGTATTTATGTAACATATTTGCTGTGAAATATATATGTATTTATGTAACATATTTGCATGATAAAAAATGACACTATAATTTCTAAGTAGTTTAATAGAAATACTATATGGCTTTTAAATATTTATTTTTGCGTAAGTGCGTGGCGTCCTTCATAGTGCGAGTTCCATTCATACCTTAAAAGTTTAGTTCATTAATTTAACTTCAGCGTTATTTTAATTTCCATAAATAGTCACTTTTTCTTTATTATGGTTTATCTATGTTATATAAATTGTGATAATAGTTCTGAAAAGTTTGGTCTTTGGGGGGACGTAGAGCAATTTCATATTAAAACCAAATGGCAGCATAGAAGTATTTTCTTCCATATTCTCTTACTAATCCTTCTCATTGGTGAACAACATCTTCCTATTAAGTGGTCAGCCATAGCTGATCGTGTAAGCTTTGCTCACTAACTAAAGTAGTTAGTAATTTAATAAAAATTAAAACTGGGTAATTTTAATTGAATTATTAAATTTACTTAAAGTTAAAATCAAGATGCAAACAAGTTAGAAATCGAAGCAATGAAGCACGCAAGAAACCAATAATTGCAGTTAAAAAGGCTAAGAGATAAAAGCTTAAAATTGACAAACCATTTACTTTAGAATTCCGTAATAGAACTAACATAAAACAAATTTTTTATTCGTTACTTTAAACTTAATAATTTGACTTTTTAAACTCCGACAATTTGCCCTTCCAAGTGACTGGAACCACCGCAAGCTTAATTAGTAATATTACAAACAATTCCCGCTTAACGCATTGAGAGAGAAACTGTACAAGATTTTGTTACACTTCGACGCGATATTAGGATAGTGGTAATGTCAATAGTTTATGGAATTAATACACATAGTCTTAACCGAAAGTTTTTACAAGCTACGTAATATTTCTTTAACAAAAATAATACTCAAAAGATATCGCCCATTAATAATTAATACTAAGTTGATGCTTCCGATGTAATACTATGTAATACTTCCGATGTTAATACTAAGTTGATGCTTCCAATGTAATACTATGTAATACTTCCGATGTTAATACTAAGTTGATGATAACTAGTAAATAGTGGAACAATAAAAAATATTGGTGCAAGAATCATAAAAAAGCTGGTCAGCCGAAGCAAAGAATTAAGTTTTCAAAAGTATATATTCAGGCTGACGTCGTTAGGGTTAATGCTTACGAAATTACCAAAAGTTCCCTTATTTTGGTGAATTTGCTAATTTTGGTGAAAACTAACCATAGCAGGTACTTTGTACAATATTATTTTATATAATTATAGGGGTGAATGAAACTTTTGTGAAAAAAATAAAATTTTAGTTATTGTAATTAGGACTGAAGTCCCCAGCCTAATCTTAGTGAAGTACAGAATATCCAAAATTAATAAATTTACACTCAGCAAACTAGGTATATACGTTTTATGTCAGCAGTTCCGTGAATAAATTACATATTGCAAATTGAAGTAACAAATTTGTCCGTGTGTAAGTGTGCATGTATATATATATATATATATATATATATATATATATATATATGTATATGGTATATAATTAATAGAGTTCTAGTAGAGTGGTGTGGATAAATCGACCGCAAGTGTTTGTTTCATTAGAAGAGTACGAATTTAACATCCCACAGAGATAAAAATTATATTTAGGTTGATGTGGTATTACAGGAATGCATAAAACTTGTAAGCTACTTTTTTTTCGTCGCCCTTTGTTGAACCCACTATTGTACAAATTTCCCAATAATTCCAACTCTTCTAAATACAGGTATATTTCAACATCATTTCACATTCGATATTTTACAGAAACCTTGTAAATTACTTTAAATTGGTGAACGAAGAAATAAAAAATATATAAAATAGCTCCAAATAATATCAGAATTTATTTTAACTGAGAAAATATAACATCCTTACTGATAGTAATATAAATAAGAAACTATATTTTTGATCGATAATGAACAGCTATTTCCGAAGTAATCGAAAACAATGAGAGACCAATTTTCACTATGCTGCTGAAGAAAAGGAAAAGGGAGAAAAACCGATAATGATGGCATCATAGACATATTTTCTTCGGGTACCTAGACATATCCTCTAATTTATGTGTCTATCTTTATGAAACAGGGAATAAAACGTTTATGGGCAAAAGGTTAAATTTTCAGTAATTTTAACTGATAATATAATAATCTTACGAAACCAATTACTTCAAAAAGTGCAATTTAAAGGAAAATGAAATGTGATATTTATATTTCCATCAAAAATTGGTAATGAAAATTAATAACGTTGTTTTTGTTAAGTATTAATTTTATTCAATAAATATTTACGTTGCATTTATTATAATTATAAAAAAGAAAAAGTATTGGGATAAATGTATCAAATTACTTATTGAATATATTTGGCGTTAATTTTGTAGAAATTCATTATTCACAATTAAATGAAACTTAAGAGATATTAGTAAAGATTGGAATCTTTGCTAATAGCCCACCTGAAGATATTGTAATACAACGAAACCTAGGTTGTGGTAAAGAACTTAAAGAAAGTAGAAATAATACTACATCACGTAGTTTCATTTAATTGTGCATCAAATTACGTTCCTGTTTATTTAAAAAACTGTTTCAGAATATAGGATTAGAGCTCAAAGCGATATCCAACCTAAAGTTTAAAATCTAATTTAAATTTCTGACAATCGGAAGATGATGTCGTAATATCGAATGGATCATAGCTAACTAGAATATATATTTAAATGAACTTCTTATAAAACAATAATAGAAATCTATTTCACGGTAATATCTCATCTTAGTTTATTGCTAGAGAAAAAGTTTCAGCTTGGTTTGACTATATAATCACAAGTATAATCCCATTATCTCCATACGTTGAAGGTTATTAAAAGTGGTATGGTCGATGGCAGCAAATGTTGATAGAGGTATTCAATTATGGAGATTCGTCTTTTAGGTTGAAAAGAGACAAAACGTTAAAAAATACGTCAAAAAAGTGATAAGAAATTCAGGCTTGAAAAATATTTGCATAATAAATAAGCAAATTGTGTATAATAAATAAGGGTAAGCGTATAAAATAAGTGATGGCTAATTGATTTAGTACGAAGTTATATTCTAACTTACACAAATAATAATCGCTCTAACGCTCATATTTGCCGCTTGAATTAAGGCTTGTTATAATAAAATAATAAGATATCCTTTGTTATTAAATTGGCACTAAGTCAGGAAATTTCGTTTATGCATGCTGTAGCTGTTCTGAGAATAAATTATATACAGTAAATCGAATTAACGAATTTGGTATAAATTTATCTTATAAATTATATATGACTGACAAGCAAGAGCAGAGTGGTATAGGTAAATCAAACGCAGGTGTAAACCCAACTAGAAGAGTGCAAATATCGGTTTCGCAGAGAGAATTTATAAAATTATGCGATGCGTTGTAATTATACTGTATAATTATGCCAATAAATTAAACTCTAACAACTCTGCAACCAAGCAAATAATTGATAACGAAATTACATGCGTGCGCTTTGTGTGGTAAAGTATCTAATGCAAATAATATTACTAGCGGCTTTGCTGGCATGGAATATCGG
The DNA here is from genome assembly GCA_039881145.1 of Druceiella hillmani. Classification (NCBI taxonomy): domain Eukaryota; kingdom Metazoa; phylum Arthropoda; class Insecta; order Lepidoptera; family Hepialidae; genus Druceiella; species Druceiella hillmani. The sequence goes on from JAYKKI010000082.1 coordinate 9,367,608, forward strand.
TACTATAAACATTTTGTTTTAATGTTTGTAATGTAATCACTTCTAAACAGCTGAAGAAGTTTCCCCGAAACTCGATATAAACATAATTTATGACCCAGAATAATACGTATAATTATTTTTTATTTCACATAGTTTATAATTTTTATAAGAAAAACCTGGTAGTTTTTAATTTGTAATAAATATTTTTTTTACTACAACGTGTCGATATATGTTTCAACGGATGTATTAATATTGGTCATTTTTCTCGAGAGCCTGAAATAACATAAAAAATGTTTTTGTAGTGAAAAAAATGGAAATCAATAATCGACGCGCTACACAAGAGTAAAGGTCTAATAATATTGGATAGAATAGAGTTAAAAATATATTCGAACCTGTCTCTAAAATCCCTAAAAACATCATATGCTGCTAAAGGCGCACACGAAGGAGATTAAACGCCACATGGTTCAATTTATTTCTCTCGAGTAGGGAACATACGATTTCATCTCCAAAAATTAATGCACATAAACATTTTTATTTCCAATTGTAATCTCTAGAGAAATTACATATTTTAGGGTTTCCAAATAAGTGAAAAAAAGGTTCAAATTTGCGCCCGTTGTTACGAGTGTTGTTATTCAAATAACAACACTTAATTAGTATTTTAATAATTCCATAAATAATTAACAAACGTAATAAATATAATATTTCTAACCAAACATGGAATCAAGAGTAAAAAAGATAATTAAATGCCCAAATTAACCAAGTGCTCTGATAATCGTTCAACATACCTATCACTTCCGCTAGTTTGAATATACAAACGACAGCTGCCCATCAGTGAGCAACTAGCTAAATATTACTACTGCGTTAATTTAGCCTATAATTATTGTGCTGGAGTTTCTGCATAATTGTTCAGTTAATGTTCATCATGTTGTCGTTCAACATATCTGGGTCTCTCTTTTTAAATATACCTAGAAATTATAAAAACGGTTTAAACGTCATAAACGAGATATCGAGTAGTAAATTCATTCCATTCGTTTGTGGAAAAAAATATCATTTAGCAGTGAAAATGTATTTATATTTATAAAAAGCTATTGGAATCGATATTTAATGTATATTATTTATAACTACGGTTATCTACACCTCTACTTTTGTACACTTCTGCCTTACGTGGATAAACTTATTTCTCAATAATCATAAAGACTGATTAATCATAAAGCCAGATAAGTACCTGACATGGGTGTGTTGAAGAACCACATGACTTCGAATTTTATTTAAAAAATAAAGAGTCTCATTCAAACATTGCTCCAAACAAACGAGTGTGGTCCCAACGATTGATCGTCACTTGGATAAAGTTCGATGGCGCCATTTGTAGTGAAAGCATTTCCTTTATTCTCTTTGCGTTTTTTTTGTTTACATGGATTGACTATATATTCGATATCTCATTTTTTTGCATATGAATGATGAGGGAATATATGTCTTGTCATTGCCACTGGATTTATTTTTATCAAAAATCGAAAAAAATATCAGCTTTAAGTTTGAATTCAATCTTGTCTTGAGACCAAGGGACTTTTTCATAATTAAAAAAGTATGCAAAATAATATCAGCAATATTATAATATATTCTTAAATTGGCAAAAATATGTGACAGTGATAAATTTATGGGAGCATCCCTCTCTCTTTCTCTCTCTTTCTTAATTTGAGTCATAGCTGACGTAGGTTCTGTTTCACAATATTTAACATATCGTAGGGTTTTGTATAATAAATTTACAGGCAACGAATTCAGGCATGTAATTCTGTACGTTTTTAGTTACATCCGATTCATAAAAATTATAATATTAAAAAAAATAATCGATAGCAAAAAGCGCATCGTCTGAGGTTTTAAAATTAACCCGGCGGTAGCATAAAGAGAAGAAATACTTGTATAAATTGATTTAATAAGAGAAAATAGTTCATAGGAAGGAAATGAGTAAGATTTATAATTTAATCCATCAAAATATAAGCACTATTACAAATTAAATTGCTACCCTAAATAAAGAGGAAATTGAAGGAAAATACTATGAAATATATTTTATAGTGGTGAAGAGATGGCAACCAAAATCTCCATTTCATCAGAAATTCGAGAAGTAATTTAAATATTACCAGTCATCGAGAAAAGCTAGAAAGGAAACGGATAAAAGAGGGAACACAGATCATTTTATAAATAAAATAATGCATACATGAACGACGAGGAGTCGAAGATATACGAAGAAACTGTGAAAAGAGACAATGCTGATAAATGGACAGAAATCATATCAGTGATTTACATTGTTAAAGAAAACAATACTTGGGAAATCAAGTACTGCAAGTGATACAAATAGTAAAAGGTAAGCAAAACTGTAATCAATTAATTAACATCAATAATATCAATTAATTAACGCAGACTTTCTAGAAGGTTGGTGTTTTACAATTTTCTTTCACTAGCTATTTTGATGCCTACTTATGCGTATTTCATTATATATTATGTACCGTACAGTTTTATCAACAACACAACCCTTACGACAAAGAAATGATGCAGAGCCCATAAAAATATGTCTGATAAAAATAATGTGCCAGATTCAGTAACTAATATATATACTAGAAATGTCCCTAAAAATACACTTCGACAATAACACATTTTCGTTAGATATATATATATAAATATAAATACATATTTATTTATATTTACATATATCTAATAAATATTTGCTTGCATGGAATTAACATTTCTTAAAAGGAAGATAATTATTTTTAATGTCTAATAATAATAGATAATTATAAGTTAAACTTTTTTAGATCGATTTAATAGTTGAGCCATAAAATTGGATCAAACGGAATTATAGATCCCTTGGCATAAAAAAAAATCAAAACACAAAATATACATTTATGAATACCGCCTTTCAGTACGAAAAACTATGGAAATTCTAAAAAGTTTACCTAGCTTCACTACATATATCATAAAGATGTTGACGTATTCTGAAATGCGCTTTTCCAATTAATAATTAGAACATATTGCATACATAATCCTCGCACTGCTGATACCCCTAAGGACGGATTTCTAAAGAAACATGGTCAACGGTAGCACTCCGTATATAGTTTAGCACACATTTAATTATTAATTTTTTGAAGTGCTTCTACGATATTTCAAGTTAATAAGGCCATCTAATTTTTGAGCATACATTATATGAGTAAACTTTGTGCAAAATATCAAGTTTCTAGAGTTTTGGATTGTGTGTTGATATGTCAGGCCGTCAATCAGTCACTTTCTTCTTCCTAATAAATATAATATGGATTTAGATTTTCAATAAAATTTTAAAACATATATTTAATTATATATTTTCAGAGTACTTCCTTTAATGAGGTTTAAAGTTAATAAACATCAAATATTTTTTCCTATACAAATTTTTAATACACATTTTATCTCCTTAGGTGTTAATTTAAAAAAAAATACATATTCAGTTACTTATTTAGAGTAACTTTACAAATATTCATGTTAATACACTAACAAAACAAAATTTCAACCTCAATTTAACCGCTTTAATGATTGTTAAAAAAATAATGTAATATACGTATTTAATTATTTATTCCTTACAGTGCTTCAGTAAAGTTATGAATGAAATGAACCATTCAATTTTTTTTTATACAAACTGTGTTTATGAAAATCCTTCTTTGTTGCATATATATGTTATATTAGGAAGTTATGCGGAATTTTTCCACTTTTTAGAGTTAAAGCCATTCCGCTCTACGATAATGAAGTAGCTAGTCAGTGAGACATATTATTTTAACTGTGTAAAAATGTAAATAAATTTTATTTTTATGTAGAACCAACAAAATGAGTTCAATTTGCAAGAAGCCAAAGTAAAAAGAAAATAAAAACAATTTTCTTTTTAGAACAATGTAAACTGGATAGTTTATTATCGAAAAGTAAGGAAATTTTTGAGAGAATCTTACACAGAGCTTTATTTCGTAACAGATAAATTAAAATAAATTTTAACAGATTAAAACGACTCTACCTTACCTTTGTTTATTCACCCTTTCCTTTCGCTATATTCAAAAATGGGACTGCTTCCCTTCCCTCTCTTACTCTGACATTTAATTCACTCTAAGTTCACTTCACTTTAAACAAAGTCTTTCGCAAATTGTTTTCTTCGGCTTCCGTTTCATAGTGTGATATTCATTTCTAGGCGTCGAATCACAGAGTAATGAAAACAGCCCTTATTCGTGAGCGGTTGTAGGCGAAGTGTGAACTGAATAAAAATGTTACCTGATTCTTCTAGTTACGATTTGGTGCTGGAAGGGCTTTAAAAACTTAATACGTCTTTAGAACGAAATGGTCTAATGACTTGTTTCAAATAATTTATTGAAGCATTTACTATATTTCGAATATTACAATTTAACATTCCATAAGTTTTTCTTCCCTACGACTCCACTTTAATTTAAAGTATGCTTTACCATACTCACAAGCAAACCATGAATTTTTTTTAATATTGTTGCCGCGTTTGAAATATGTATTAAAATATTACTTCTTACTTTGTTTCCAATCTTGAGCTTGAAAGAGGATTCCTGTGACTTACCTCTATGCTCCTTATATACTGAATAAATATTACCTAATATATTAAATAAACAATTTAAATAGTTTTATATTTACTCCGATGTTAACAAACTCATCTTTATAATCTTCTTATAAAATTGGCGACCGTGCATTGAAACCTATATGCTTCAGATTTGAAGGAACCTATTAACAGGATTAATCAGTTTAATAAAGGTAAACTAAGTTAAATGCCTTTATTTTTCTTCTTTATTCCAACTCGCACTCAGCCCTATCTAAATTTACGTTTCATACCCAACAATTAAATACTTCCACCTCTACAACTGAACGTCGTCTAATTTGTTTTTTATGCGGATTTTTGATTTATTATTGCGAATTTTTGATTTATATAATTTCATCATTACCATTGATAGTATCGATACTGTCAGAAAAGACCCAATTAAATGCTTTGATATAATTGAATCTTGTTAACATTTACATTTAGCTTATTGATTTAATAGAGGACGAAGGTTGACAGAAAAATTAATTAATAGAAATTATTTGCGTATCTGAACTAACAACAATTTTGTTTTTTTTTTATGGCAGAAAAATTGATATAAACTCGCTCTATCCGATATTGAGATATTTTATGAATCCATTTAATTAATGCGTTTAAAAGGACCATTTTTTTTACAAATAGCTTTTAAATGAGACAATAGTTTTTAAATGTTTCAGGCCCTTTTTCAAATATTTAATATAAAAATATTTAAAATGCATCATTTTTTAATATATATACTCGTTAATTACAATATTTAAATCTGTTAATAGTTTCAATAATTAGAAAGGAAGAATGGTTATTTCCCAAATGAAATCATATGCTTACATGACTACTTCCCATATTTTTGCAAAAATCAATAAAAATATGACCAGCTAGTTACGTTACCCAATGAAATGGAACGTAGGCAAGCATAAAGATCTGAATTTTCATTTAAATGTTCGACATGTTTCAAAAGAATACAATATAATTAATTGTGAAAAATCGTGATAATTTTATAAATCGTTCACAAATTTCTCATCTCATTCCTACATATGCAGCTCGAAATTTAGTTTTTATCGCGAGAGAAAGCATATATTATACCTGGACTCTCTAAGAATTGTCATTTCATCAGATTTAACTCTTAGCCACCTAACGTGTATTTTAGTAACGCATCCACCTAACGTCGGTCATGGTGATGGGTTGCATATAATTACTATTATGAAGGTTAAAAAATCATAAATTGGCAAAATGTAAACTACATTTTCTTCAGTTGTTTTTAATTTAAATTGTTTCAATAAACACTTCAAATTAACACTTCTTACTTCTTATTACTATTAATAAAAGTTGACTTACAAATATTTTAACAAATTAAAGGTTTTCTAATCAAGCTGAAATCTAAGCAATAACAATCAATGAGATTACTTATTTTTAATTATTTTTAGTAAGTTAAATATATAACCTCTTATATAAAACTATCATTGGCATAATTAAATAACAATCATTACAAAATTACAGCCCCTAACATTCACAATTTCTCGCGGCAGTCAACACACATTTTTTGAGAACATTCAACGCAAATTGGATTTTTGCACTGAAAACACAAATGAATTGTCTTACACTTTTTTTTTGAGTCACACGTTGAGCAAGGTTTACGTGTTTCTAATTTGTCAGAGCTGTCTGCCGAAGATGTTCTGGGTTCTTCTTCTATTTTGAGAACCCGGCAAATAGTGCCCTGAAGTTCCCTTTGCAATCCAAACCGATTCGCTCGACTTCTTAAATGTGGTTTGATAAGATTTTCAGCCAGTCGTTTCATGAAATTCAGTCTGGGCACCTTTCTGTGAGATTGGTTTATGCTGATGATGTATGCATTTGCTGCAGATACATCCAGAATTCTGTAGAAGACAACCATTGGCCAACGCTGTGTGCGTCGTGAAGTTGAGTAAATGACACATTTCTGATCGACGCCACCTTTAGTGCTATTATAAAAAGTTATAATTTCTGGCTTTTGCTTTTGTGGATCGATGGTTGGGGAGTGATGTATGCTGGAGAGAACAAGCACGGATTTGTTTTGCTTTGGTACAAAAGATAACAATGTTGCGTCTGACGTGAATCCAAAAATTGAAAAGCCTACGTCCCTATGAACGCCAGGCAGAAATTGAGGAGGTACTTCCCTTTTATTTTTTAAGGGTACCCACAAGTGTCAGCTCTTTTTGCTTAAGGATGTTCATTAGCTCCACAGAAGTAAACCAGTTATCAGTCGTAACATTTCTGTGGGTTGCTTCAATCGACGCAACCAATCTCAAAACTGCTTGCGTGGGTTTTTTCAGTCTTTGGTATTCAACGGGTAAGCCTTGGCCATCTGAGTCTTTTCCCAAGTATAGATAGTCATCCACAAGATATCCGTTTTTGACGTCAGTCAGGCACATAACTTTTAACCCATATTTGTTGGGTTTTTTCGGCATGTACATTTTGAAGCTGCACCTCCCACTGAAAGCCACCAACATCTCGTCAATACAAGCATAACTGAATATTGAACAAACTTCTTTGCAGTTTTGTATCAGTTTATCAAATAGCTGAGATATAGGCGCAGCTTTATCAGTGCTACGGCGTTCATCTCTGATGCTCGCATCATTAAAATAAAGGCAATTCAGCAATGTTTCGAACCTATTCTTGCTCATTATACAACGATAAATCTCTCTTCCTGTGCCATCTGTGCTGTACCAACATGTGTAATGCGTGTGGGTCTCTTTAAAAATTGCGGTATAGTACAAAATACCGATAAAATCCTTTAGCTCCATTACGTCGAGGTCTTGAACACATATCTGGTTTTGATAGTTAGGTCTTATCTTTCTAATTTTTTCGTTAGTATGCTTTACGATTTCTTCTAACATATCAGTAGTAAAAAATAACTGCCATAAATCGGATGGTGTTGTATTTCTGTTCAGAACATCTCTGAAATTATTTTTCAATCCTGGAGGTTGTTGAACGATGTTGTGTTGCAAAGTCCTTGATCGCGAAACCGGAGGTAGAGATGACCAACGGAACCGATTTTTTCCGAAATACTTCCGGTATCTTGCCAATGGAACTACATCATTGGAAGATGCATCATCAACTGGCAGATCATCATTATCGTCATCTTCATTTAACTCGTCAACATCAATTTCAGAGTCCGGTTGACCTCACCATCAATGACGTGGTTTAATGGTACATCTTCTACGACACTGCAGTCTTCATTTGGTAATTCCGGCACGTCTCTTTGATCTTCGGAATCTAAGTCACACTCTTCTAACCATCTACTGATATTTCGATCACGTTCAGATATGATAAACCTAAAAACAACAAGAAAATATTAACACTAAAAGTAACGTAACAACCTAACGTCGGTCACCATGACCGCATGCGAAATATATTTACCTGTATTTTTTTACTGCACGCACGTGTCGCTTGGTCGAGCGCAGGGCGCCAACTGGAGAGCCGCCCGCGTAATAACGGAAATATTTGAAAAAAATTATCGTCTGGAGTCTCTGTGACCGACGCTAGGTGGTTAAGGGTTGAACAATTTATTCCTAGCTCCTTGAGAAAGGGATTAATCTTCTATAATATAATAAAATTTATAATGTAATAAAATCTTCTATAATATAATAAAATTTAACTTAACTTAATTTTTAATTATATATATATATTAATTATTTACCCGGTTTTACCGGTGTAAAATATTTATACTATTATTTATTCTGTAATATCTTCACTTCTTCGACGATTCTAATATCTTCTCTTTTTCGACGCATTACTTTTCTTGTAAATCCCTTTTGTTAAATTCCTTACTTTTCCTGTTCTTTTTTTTCTCGGGGCTGTTTTTCATCTTATAAATTTTTCAAGATTGAAGGGTTCATAAAACTATGAAATATTTAGTATTCAGTCCACGTCTACCACAATCATTTTATAAGTTATTACATTTCTGAAAAATTGATAGTTCATTTTGATATTATTATATGCCCCGCCCCCCATCACGACTTTTTCTAGTGCGTTTTATCTAATGTAAGTCCTAGTCTATCCCACAATTCTCTTTTAATGAAATGTTTCTTTTCTGTCGATAACTAATTTTTCTTCACCCACACTAGCGGTTTTAATATTGATTTTGTATGATATCTTTAACACCTCGTATAAAATTTAATTCAAGGGCGTGTACGCAAATGAATATAAATCGTATTTTAAGTGTTTAATAAAGGATCATCAATGTTACTAACTTTTAAAATTAAATTTTTACTGTTTGTCTACTTTTGTATTTAACTTGTAATATTTTTTCAAGGAAATATATATATATATATATATATATATATATATATATATATATATATATATTTATATTTATATATGAATCGTAAAAGTTTGCTTTTTTTTTTCAAAGTATAGTACCTCCGCAATAATCATTGCCATGGTATCTTTCTGAAATTTTAATCTAATAGATCTATAGTGCAATGTAAAATGTTGCATAAATTCTTTCGGTTAATTATCATCAGGTAAAGTAAAAATATCTAACTAAACTTATAAATCTACAAAAAAGCGGGGGTTCCCTGTTAGTATGTTCCAAGGTTTGTTTGTACTCGTTAAATCTAATATTTTTATTAAAATCCTATTAACGATTCAGGCATTTCTTCGCCTACCATTATAATGGACTCTCGGTTTGCAAACCGGAATATTTACTTAAAAATCCAACGTTATTGTAATTTTGCGCATAGTGCCGTTAATAATTTGATCACAAATATTACATACGTCTCAAGATTATTATGAAAATCGTAATTTTTCGTATCTACTGTATTAATACTTTTTACCATATCACCAAGAATTTCTGTGTTTTAGATCGGCAACGTTTTTCATAAAATAAATTTAAAACATTTAACCGAAACAATCACATATAAAATAAAGTTGATTTAATATAAGTAACGACGTATGAAAAAAGCTTATACGGGCGTAGTACCGAATTTTCTTAAAAAAGGCAGATTTCTTTTATAATTATCCTTTTGTATGGCATCATAGATACATTATTGCGAGCAGTTAAAGCTTTCTTAAAAGTCTAATCGCAGTAAAAATGGGACAGATTTTACTATTAAACAAAATCGTGCAACACTGATATTGTATGGGAATTTCAAATAATATTACACCGAATAAATATTAATTGGTTTTTCTAATTTCTCATACAAAATGTCAAGTAATTTCCAAGAAAATGTTGAAACACAATACGCTACTGGATTTTTATAACACAATTAAAACCACTTCAAAGTATCAATTCAAACGCTAAAAAGATAATAAAATATGCGTTACCTTATATAAACCTTATATATAAATTAAAATTGTTCTTCACACTAATCAAACAGTGTGCTATTTTTACGTACCATCGCTTAATCTTTTAATTCTTAATATACGGGCTAAACCACAGGTCTATCACATTTTTGGGGTCTTTGTTAATTTTTCTAAACATAGTGCAATGAAAATGGCTGTACGCAAATGGGAAAGCTTTTCATGCGAAGAAAATTATTACAAAAACTTTTTAACTCTCTTAGCTCCTTAATATTTATGGTACAAGGCTATTTCGCTACCCCTAAAGAAGAATTTTAAGTAATTAAAACACGAGTTTACCCCATCTTACCCCTTTCATTACTCTTTCCGCTACATTCGAGGGCCAGACTCTGCCTTATATTCACTAGTTGCTCGTTTATTTTTGTTTAGGCTCGTGACAATTTGAACAAAGCCTTTTGTGAAATCTTCTTCTCAGCTTTTAATGCTTAGAATCATGTCCGTTGCTGCACGTGCAAATAGCATAATGGCTCTGATTAAGCTAGAGTGTTAATGTTGAAAAAAATTGTAGTAGTATTTTTCAAAAAATTGAGACATTTACGGAAACAATATTTTTCAATGTTTTTATAGAACTTTTCATACTTAAGTTGTAGATTTATCCAGGGTTTTGCGATGAGAGATAAGTGGCTAACCAACATAATGAAACCGTAAACTTTTCGCGTCTGTGCGGTAAAAATATTTGGCGAAAATAATTAGGGAAGAAGCATAAGTGATAGAATATAACAAGATGACTTTTGAAATTTCTATCAGTCTGTCTATTTGCTTGTCAGTTTGTATTCTTTTATTATAGGTATCACGCAAAAAGTATTGACTTCGTTCAGATGAAGCTTTTAGAAAAATAACGTAAGCGTCAAATTGAAATAAATTTAGTTTCTATTTCACTGCGAACGGTTTACTCAACCGGAAGATACACAAATTAATTTTTTTAAAATTTAAATGCCATTGCACTTATCTAACAACACAAAGGAGTGCCTAATGCGCGACGTGTAGTAATTACACAAATGTACACGGTATTTTTATTAGAAGACCACTTTATTAATGTATATGCATTAATAAAGTGGGCTTCGTATATTTTAAACCGCGCAATGAAGTTTATCACCTGGAAGTACATTAGTGAAATGGGCGTAGCCAGGGGTGAAGCATGGAATTGTATGAGAAAGGTAAGTGCCTGAATAAGCAATCCTAACAAGGGCAGGCACATAAAAAATCTCATCTTATTTATTCGTATGTGATTTTATACATTAGTTTTCTCACTTTACTCAATTTTTTGGAAACGTCAATCTGTTACCAATATTAGAAGTTTCATTTTTTCGGTAAGTTTAGTATTAAGACGCCTTAATTTCATTGTGACGTGCTTTATTGCGGTGTTTATTTAATAAAATCATAGAATTTACCTACTCGTATATTGAAGGTATTTTAATTAATTAATTAAAGCAATACAGAAGAAGTAATAGACATAAAAATATTATTTTTGATATGTTTGTCTTTATTTTATCTCTGATACCGTTTATTTGTTCCCATATTATACAAATAAAGGGATATCGATTAATTATTTGCTGGAAAATTCCATTGAATCTAATGGAATACGTAGGTTAGGCTTCGTTACAATGAACCAATTAAAAAGGAATTTGACATTTAATTACAAAGCGCACGTACTTAAAAAAAGTAATATATTGGTGAAACATTTTTGAATAAAAACGCTTGTTACTCTTAATTTGTGAAGTTGTAAAATTTAACTCAATTATGATTGTATTATCGCTGTCAACCACTGCAAGAGATGCACATGAAATATTAATCTATTGGTGAATCAAGTGATCGTCTTCTACATTAAAAATAAAGACACCCATATTGAAAACTCTTTTCAATGAGCGAAAACAATTTAGACGATTTTTCGCACTTTGAATGTAATCCTATATCCCATTCATAGCATCGGATTTTCTCTCGCCGCACTTCTGTTAATGGGTTGACAGGGTGTTTCTTTTTTCTTCTTAATTTCAAGCAAAGGAAAAAGTTGTGTTGTTGACATATAACATGTTGTTTATGATTAAAAATAATACTTATTCTTCATATTCATAGTATGAACAAACAACATTTTTTTCCCTCTTTATTATCCATTAGTTCCTATATGTACGTTACGTAATCAATTCCAATAAACTTCAAGTTTATTAAAATTCTAAATAAGCATATTTTTAAGAAAATTTGTTTGTGTTATGTAAAATGTATTTGTCTTTTAAATTAATACACGTATATACGTGCGAAAATAAGATAATACTTATAAGCCTATCTTCGATTCACACATTTAATGTATCAGATTGGAACCATCGTCAGAATGATGAGCTGAGGAACAATTAAATACGGGAGGAAGTAAAGCTAATAGATAGAATGCAAAAAAAAATTCACAATATATTCAAGTATATTTTTTTTTTAAATTACAAAAACAATTTTCTCGTTTATTTTAGGGTTTAATATCTTTTAATAACTTTGTTTATTAGGTTTCGTAGACCTATACAATAATTTTAAATGATTAAACTTTATTCTGCATTGACTTGTCCTATTATTTCACTTTTTGGTACAAATATGAAATTTGCGTTAGCTTTAATGCCTACTCTTTAATTTCTTTGCGTCTTTTTGTCACTTTCAATAAAAGTTACTCTGAGTACTTTCTTTAAAATTTGAGTACTAGGTTGTATCCGTTGCTGCGCGTTAAAATGAATTATCGAAAACTTTCCTCTTTTTTTAACTCCACCGTCGGCAGCTTCAAGTTTTTCGAAAACTTAATGCATTTTTAGATTAAATGCTCATGCATTACGTTGAAGTTCTTTTAGGGAAAGAAACTATAATATGAACATATTTTCAATGGAATTTCTGCTACCAGTTTCTAAAAAACCAATTTTCACTTCATTTATTTTTAATTTTCACAAAATGAATACGCAAATATAGTTTTTATGATATATTAGATACACGGACAGAGAATTTAGAAAAAGTTTAAAGATAACAAGATCTATATAGGGCATTAAGCTTTATATACAAGTTTTGGGTTTTTAGAGGGCAAAAACATGTCAATGATGAGTAAAGCTCACGTAACAAGGGTTACGTACACGTGTTTTGATTTATAAACGTTCAATGTTACATTATATTTCTAAAAAACTAATCAAAAATTTTAATTTTTTAACACTTAAATATGTTAACTATTATACCTTTGACAGGCGCAAATTTAAAAAAAAGGGTGTGTATTCCTAGATAGAGTTAAAAATAGTTGATTTTTGAACTTTTTTTTTTACTTGTATTACTATATCTCCCATTATACCAATTCTCGTAACTGTGACTATAACGGAAGCAACCTATAGGTATATAACGTTGATATAAACGGCGTCATAGTTCACGAATACGAATCTTAAGCTTGCCAGGTTAAACAAAGTGTACGTCACGTTTTATTTAAATTCTCATTTCTTCTTACGACTGAATTGAAAGCTCTAGCACACTTAGGTTGAGCATTTATATAGAAATGCATCAAACATTTTCAAAGTTCAAAAGAAAAGGGGTATGATTAAAAAAAATAGATGTATCACAATCTACTCATGATGCACTTTTATACATTGAAATGACGCTCTTTACTTAATTTACATATCATAGATAGGCAATATCCTGAGAATAAAAACAACGACCGTGGAGAATAAAAACATATAGCCGTGTAGACTATTACGTTCCATGTAAATCTTTATTCAAATAAAATATGAAAGTTAAGAAATTTAATTAGGTGTTAGATACTAAAATGAATCAATATATTCATATCCATAAATGTATGTGTTCTATAAATGTACAAGTGTCATTGGAAAGACTAATCGTACACTGAATGAGAAGCAATGGCGTTATTTGCAGCGTCAGATTTCCCGTTATTCGCACCGTAACTTCATGAATGAATCGATTGCGCGTTTGTGCCTCGCTTTGTTTTATGCAAACATTAAGGATTTAGTTTACATATCCTAACTTTGCAAGAACTTTTTGCCATTATCGGAAGTTGTTTTCCTCTGTATGTTTAAGAGAAATATTTAATTTTTTTTTAAATTATTTAATTCATAGTAAGTATTGCACTCCAATGGACTTCTTGTTTCTATAGTTTTATAAAAAGGTGTCTAATAGTTTTAAATAATTACTCGTTAAAACATTAATCTTTATTTTTCTAATTATACAGTCATTTATTCCATACGATATTCATACTTATAAACGTAATGCAAATCTAGTTTTAAGCAACTTCATTGAAAGATGTTTTTATAAATTTCATTTACTGACCATATACACGTTTAACTTAGTATAAATTCTAGTTCAAGTTTATATTTAAATGCAGAAGTAGGATTTGTTTCCTTATCTATCTCGCTTTCAGGCTTAAATTACTCAACTGATCTTTGTGAAATTTGTAGCCAACGTTATGGGAATAAACATAGTAATAGTATGTTACTAAATATAGTAGTAGTATTTATAACTTGGAACATAGTTTGTATAAATATTTAAAAAGGGTATGCTGCCATAATGTTTATTACCCACTTAAATACGTAGATAATCGAGAATCACAGTGTAATGTCAACAGCAACCATTTTATTGATTTTAACTTAATATTTGCCATTTTCGATTTTTAGTTTGGATATTCCACAAAAAAAATTATTTGAAATTTTTTCAATAATATTCACCTAGTGATTCCGTAAAAATTTCATCAAGGTCTAATATTGAAATAAATTCATCAGAAATGTTCGTGGTTTACGGCAAATTTCCGGATTGCCTCTGTTTTTATAGTAATGTAGTTGATAAGATGAGAAGATACAAAAAAAAAAACAGACAATAGAACTCTTCCCCAGTTACTAATTAAAAATTCAGTACAAATTTTCAAGATTAATTCATTTTCTAAAGGCATTGAACAATCTTTATACAGATGCAATCAAGTAAATTTTAAATAAAAACAACCGTACTTTGCTAGTTAACAACAGCTCTTTAGCAACCTATTACTTATTTAAAATTATATTCTATTGCAAAAAAATCATATTACGGAACAAAAATAAAATTCAAGTATTTTTGAAATTCTTCACATGTGACACCAACGTTGCAAAGTATCAAACAAGTTGATTTTAAAACTTAGCACTCCGCCCGATCAATCGAAACTACGTAATCTACACGTGTGTTCAGTTTGCTCACCGATTGAAGTTTACTCCGTGAATTTTCGGAAATTTTCGGTTCAATATGATATGACGATACCGGCTATAGCCGGCATTACGGAAATTAACAACTCATTGAACTTACGTTCTGCAAGTTCAGTGAGTTGTCTTTTTCCGTAGTAGTTCATTTCCTGTGTAATACCTAGTGTTTCAAAACAATCCGTAATATTTAGGGATAATAAAAAGTTCACGTAACAGTTTGTTAGTCATTTGAAACATATTTATGCAAGAGACTGCAAATCCATTAATCATGAATAATTACTTCTAAATACAAAGCCAATAAATGCAGGTTAACTTTTTAATAGTTCAGGTAAACAAACTATTTTCGAATTAGCAATGTAAAATTTAATAATGTTACCATTTTTGATAGCATCTGCTAATTTTTACGCTATGGAAACTATAACGAAATATAGAGACATATTTTTTCCAAGTATTTATATCACAGAAAAAAAAATTTAAAATAAAAAGCAAAATACAATTCTTAATAAAATCAAGGATAAATTTTATGTCCAAAAACATATGTCTCAACTGGAAGTAAACTCATTTAGAATTTCACCAATATTTTTTTAATTTAAAGTTTTATTAAATTTCAACTTTGTTATTATTCTTTCTTTGTGGTCCATTCATGGATTTCTTCCGCAACATACAAAATGGGAGCCACTTTCTATATTATCATCGATCGCTATTTTATAAGTTCATGTTGGTTTCATTCTCAAATTTTGGTTTTAAATATAATTTATTTTGTTGTGAAATGAGAAAAAATTTGTTTACGAATTAAGAAATAAAATGAACTGTGACAGGGACCAGGCCTTGTAAATAAGCATTTCTTTTAAATTTCATGCTTCAAATTGAAGCCTTTTTCCTAAAATATCATTTAAAGTACCACAATCGATACCATTATATATTTTCAGGAATAAGTTTGAATCCTTAATCACTAATACTAACTAATGACTATAAAACAAAGTAACTATAACAACTAATGGAAGTTCACTTATAATTATAAAACATTGAGAAACTCAAAACTAAATTATATTTTATAAGACTCTAACATCAGAATTAATTACATTGAATTTTCACAGTAAACTTTCCTGCTCCTTTCAGTATTGAATTTTTGATATTTAGGATAACTGCCGATTACCAAAAATAATTAGCTTCGTAATTTATGCTAATTGATTTAATTTCATCAATTTTATTTTATAAACTGGTGAAATTAAATATGTTAATTGATTTAATTTCATTAATTTTATTTGATAAAATTTATTAGAATATTCTCGTAGGCCATATTTAGCTATTATTCTACGTAATAATTTAAGACCCTTCAAAATGAGGGTTTTTAAACTAAAGCCATATAAAGATTCTTTTAGCGGGGTCTAAATTTGCATGGAAACAGATGCCTGGAATATCAATTCAGAAGTTTTAAAACAGTTACCAAAATAATAATTTTAAAGACGGTTAATTTAAAACGAGAAACTCTCATATAAACAAATATAACAGGCAAAATTTTCCATGAGTCTCAAAGTATATATGATTCAAACAAAATTTCAATAAGTATTTTAAGGGCAAGGTAAAAAATATTCTCATATATCTTTCATTATGGACTACCGTTTTGTTTTCTTTTATTTAAAATGAAAGCAAAGTCAAATATTGACGTTATCCGCACATATGAACATGAAACGAGCTAGCACATCGTCCTCGACTATGGGCGCAATCATCAGGATTTCGTCTACCCAATGCTTTGATGTACGTGTAAAGTTCACAAAATATTTTATCCTTCATTTGTATGGCTGACTTCTAGGACACTCCACATAACAATTATTTTGTCTCTAATACATAAATTTATACGTCTACGAGACAGTGTTTTCTAATATCTTCTTGAACACGCCGTGTATACTTGCACAACGATGAATAATGGTATATGCAGAGTCTACTAAACTTATATATTTGTTGTAAATATTATTCTCTAAAATAATTAGTATTTTTGTGATTTTAAGAATATTCAAAAAGTCTAGCAATGTTAAGGAAACAGTTTTTAAATTTTCATACGGTTTATCATTTATTTATATTCCTGAAATAGGTAGTCTCGCAAACTTTGCCACATACTTTAAGAAGTTATATCTTACTATGAATATTGAGGGATAAAATAGTTTTCTTTAAAAAAGCGTTCAATCGACTGTGAGATATTTTCACAAAAATCGATTTTAAGAATTTTAGGCACAACGTGTATATAATCCCTTTAAAAGGGGTTCTATGATAAGCTCTAATTCAAGAAAAATTTCTTGGCGCTTGGAATACTCTTTAGAAGTGCGCCTCCGGATATTATATACCCACAAAACTTTAACAATTTTAAACAATAAATTTAAGATTAAATGATCACAGTCTAATCCAAATTTATTGGGCTGCTAATAAACCGAACATCAGGCTATGCTGAATATTAATAACGATTCTCATCATCTGCCCACTTTTTGGGATGCAGTCATTAAAATATTTTATAAAATCATCAATTATCAGTGAAATTTATCTTCAATTTTATACCAGTCACACTAAGTTGCAAGTTTCAATTTGTAAAATACACCGAAATACTTAAATATATTTTTGTATATAGATTTTCTGGTAGATGTAAATACTCCCATTAGATTTTTCCATAGACTTATTATGAATACCACATTCCCGTTTAGATTTGAAATAGCTTTCTCAATTATAACAAATGGCGCATAGTACTTAGGTGCTTTTAAATTTTTCCTACTGTGAGTTTTACAAGCTTTTCCATTAGGGTGAAGAAATTAAGCAATGAGTCGAATTTCACAACCTTCATTATTCATAACTATATTACATATAGTCAAATTACAATAAAAAATTTGAATTAGGACATAGAGCAAAATAAATTACTACTTATTGAAACTTATTTATTAAAATCGGGGAAAAGACTGCCGTTATTACTTTTAAAAACTATATGAATAATTAATTTAATACTATTAACTACAAGCGTCAGAATTCGAATCATAGATAATCAAGTTAAGGTTATTCACCATTATAAACATACATTTATCGAGGTCGATGCTGAGGACAAAGATCTAAAGCAGCGCTCTTCTAGCAATTAAACAAAGCTGTCTTCTGCTATGCGAACAAAAAATTTACGTATTATCCAGAATTGACCACCGAATACGAAAATAATAATTTGACGTTGAAAACTCTACTGGTACGTTAAGTCTTTGTAGTAGTAAACTACAGGTGAGTAAATTATAGATCACGAAAGACGACCAAGGTATTAATTTTGAAATCAACGAACTGTTACAACAGCCCTAATGTTGATATTATGACGTTGCATGGTTCCCAGGTCTAGCCTTTCCATGTAAAGCTCTATTCCCGGACGCTTCGGCAATCTAGTGCTTGATGCATCAGCCTCCCTAATCTTAAAAACCTTAAACAAAAGTCCTGCGCAGCTTAGACGAATTTAATCGCAGTTCACGTTAGTCGCAATTTCAGTTCAGTCTTCATAATTCCAGTGTGTTACATTAAATATTATATTAGAAATTGTTTTTAGTTATCATGTAAGAAAGTATTAATGTAAGAAAGTATGTAAGAAAGTATTAATAATCAAATAATAAATTATAATTATTTAAAATTTTAACCATTCAATTGAATTAAAACAGTCATTCTTGAAGTTTATTATAACCGAACTAACTTTCCATCTTTTTTTGGAACGAATTACTTCAATAATTTTAGTTGGTTTATAGGTTACTATTTCGACCAAACTCTTATTTCTCAATGTTTAGTGGAGAAATTTTTTTAATTTTTTCACAGCGCTTTCTAAGAAATAGAAATATACGACTTGATTGTCAAGCTCTCCGTATAAGTTCGTTAGTCGATGTGTAGAGACTAAAATCTTTAAAGTTTTATCAAAATTAGATTATGAGAATGCTTATCGATACTTAACAATATAACGAATAATGTTGGTGCAGTTGAAAACATTATTCCATTATTCCGTCATACTTCATGTTATTGCTAGCAACGGATCTTTTTGCAGAGATATTCAGAAGATATTGCCGTACAATAGAAATTGACGATTTAATTTTACAGGATTTAGATAGGCAATAAAAACCAAGTCTGGCATTACCTTATCAGTGTACCTCGTTAAATCCTCTAATGTTTAAAAATATTTTTAATCTGTTAAACGAAACAAAACAATTAATTATATTGTCTCCGTTTTAGTTGCTACGTGTGAAAGTAATTAACTTTTTTACAATTACATGATAAACAAACAATTTTTAGGGTCATGTACTTATTGTTAAATTCAAATATTTTATTATCGCACACTTTAAAAAAATAAGAATAAATTTATTTTATCGCGTCTGCTTCTAAGCGAAATATTTTTTTACATTAAAAGCTATGAACATTGAAAATAGAGATATGATTCTGGTGCTAATTTGTACAATTGTGATACAATATTTTAATTGCATATGTGTAACGTTTAGTACACAGGTTATCCCAACATAGGTTTATTCCGAATTGAAATAATGCATTTAACGTAATGCCTTTAAGTTGATTACAATAAAATGAAATTTATTTAAGTTTATTCTTAATTTAATGTTGAGTTTATTACATATAAAAATAAGCAAATATTCAACACGAGATATTTATTAATACAGCATAACTCTCCCTCGTACACGGTAATTTTAAGAGATTAAAATGCAGCAGGGCGGATGTCCGCCTTCTGCAATTTTTTTATCTATGTAAAGCATTTAATCAGAGACGATGATATAATTTGATAATATATTTTGAAATATTGAATCAAGTTTTTCTAATAAATCTTCGCCAAATTTGGTCAACCTCCAATTTTTCTTATTCACCCAGAATTTAAATACGTTACACATTAATAATAACGAGATAAGTTCATGTATCAGAATTGCCCCAACTCCCTTATTTATAGGCAGAAACAACGCAGTGCGTAAAATATGCTCGGATAATTCGACATTTAGCTTGGATAATTCGGCTCGTATTCCACTCATACACTCCCTTTCAGACGACGGGTAGTTTACAAGTACTCGGCAAAATAACGCAAATAATTTGATCTAACAGATCATTCTTACGATTCTAAGTCAATAATAAGTTAATAATTAAGTTCGATACGGACCCAAACCTTTTGCTAAATTTTAATTGTCTAATTAATTACAACTTTATATAAGCTTTTAATTTTATTGTTAATTAAGTATGAAAATTTAATACAGTTAATGGGAATCATATTTTGCAGATCTTTGAGATTAGTGATCTAATTTATTAATGGTTTAGAAAATCGCTGATCAAGTTTTTGAAGTTTTTAACAAATTTTTTGTGAAGAAAAAAAATCGAATAGTTAATTGTTACAATTTTGTTTTATAATAATTTAAATGTTTCCCCATAATGAACTTCTTTGATAATCATTTCAGATGGAAGCGATATTATTATTTCAAAATTCAAAAATATGTTTCTTAATAGTAACAATGGATAATTGATCGTAATGTTATTGGTAGTTCAAGACATTTTTCTTATTTGAACTTAATGTTCAGTTCTCATAAGTTTTTGTGCCATATTTTTCGACATCATAAGAAAAAAATGCATTTCTTAATGCACTTTGGAAATTAATTACAATAAAATTGGATTAGATAACAATTATATTACGAAACTTTATAATGTAAGGATACTGCGTAAAATTTTCTAAGGTTTGTGTATATTAAAATTATTGTTACGTGTTAAATATATAGGTTAAGTAATATTTTTCAACAAAAATATATTTTCATTGCAAAATATACTGTCTTAAATAGCATGTGTGTGTACGCGAGTGCTTTTATATGGCTTGTCTCATGCGACTGCGCTCACCTGGCAAGCGTGAACGTACAAGGTACACAAATAAACACGCGCTTACGGGTGTGATACCTGGTAACTTAGTGTGTAAATAGATCAAAATGAAATTTCACAATTGCCAGTTTCTTTTAAATATTTCTAGGTTCTTTTAACATTTATCTAAATTGTAAATTTAAAAACAGGAATTTATCAAAAAAAACAGATTAATCAATTAGATTTAAACTTTCCACATTGTTAATTCCCTAAAAGCTAAATAATGTAACCGTAACTAGGCAAAAATCTTATTTCGGTACCTTTTATGTAAAACAAGGCATTTCATTATTTGACTTCGTGCAACAAAGTTAAAGGTGGCGCAGAATTTACGACTCGACATGTTTAACGCTTTAGAATTCAACAATCTAAATATTAAATAAGAACACAGAATAATAACTTTTATGATGATATTTTCAAAATTGAAAATAAAACTTTTTTAGATAAATATCTAACCGACTTCAAACAACTGCCGAATAATAAGCGCCCTAAAAGAAGAAATGTAATGAAATTTTAATTGAAATGTGGCTTGGCACCGACTACCAAAATCTCTGGCAATGGTATTTTGCAAATTCGTTTATGTTCGGAAACGATATTTTAACACAAAGTTCAAACTAAGTACACGAGTACTTAGTTATTATATACCTTAAATATTTTATACTTTTAAGTGCGCTTCTTCGGTTGGTATTTGAAATCAGTTAATTTTTTCTTTAAAAAAGTTTTATTTTAATATCATGACCTCACGACTAATTTAAAATTATATAAATCGGAATTAATGTTTCCGGCATTTAATGAACCTAAATATATTTATTTTTACCTACATATATACATACATATT
The DNA here is from genome assembly GCA_039881145.1 of Druceiella hillmani. Taxonomy (NCBI): domain Eukaryota; kingdom Metazoa; phylum Arthropoda; class Insecta; order Lepidoptera; family Hepialidae; genus Druceiella; species Druceiella hillmani. The sequence continues at coordinate 9,389,428 of JAYKKI010000082.1, forward strand.
TATGTACACACACACACACACACACACATATATATATATATATATATATATTTGTATATACACGGCGTCCGGAAATACGTGTCGAACAAAGAAATATTAAATGTCGAAAAAATTATATTCTTAATTATTTGTTATCTTTCACACACACGACACTTGCGCATATTGTTCAGCGCCGCTCGGTGGAGTAACCCACGAACAGCTGTGAAGACATTGTCACTGCGGGTAAGCACCGCACTCTCCGGGAAAGTATTGAGTGTGTTAAAAAGAGTTATGTGCAATATTTTCTTTTCGCTTTCAATTAGAGAAATTACGTGTTTTACATTTTGTTTCAATGGCAATTTATTCCTTTACATCGAACGAATGGCGTCTTTCTTTGTACTGGACGCCATATATATAATTAGTTACTTATGATCCTTCTAATATCTTAGCTGTTTCACGTCTTTTTATGTATCTATATAAACTTACCTACCCACTTATTTTGTTAGTTTCTTGTTTACGTGAAGACGGTTCCAACGAATTCAAACCAAGTCACTGAAGAGTTCCTGTCGCCACCATTTTTCTCCGTCATTTTACACTGATTTTGGAAAAGAGCAGATTATTGTCGCTCTTGATCATATTAAAACTTTAAAGACTATATTATCAGATTATCATTAGGCATATATCATCAAAACTATATTACAGCATTTATGCTGTTCTTGTTGAAGAATTCTATGGTGTAGCTTTAAATTCTTAAATCAGAGTTACCAAATTTTCATAAGTCCCCGCTGGGGTATAACCATTCAAATAAAAAAAATTGAGTTAAAATTAGTGGTTAATGTTGAAGATACCAGGTAACACAAAAAAATGGTTTTACGCCTTTGGGCGAACTTGTGAAGAGCTTCTATCCCTTGCGGCTCCATCATTGTTCTCTGATTTTGCTAAAGAACAAATGTGTATCACCTTTAGTCATATCTTATTAGATTAACAATAAATCCGCATCATACAAACACAATTAAGGCACTTATGACGTTCTGCATTGAGGAATTATTTGGTGAGCATTAAATTTCGATGGTTTAATTCTAACCAAATTTTATTTGAATCACTGAATATACCCTTCCAAATAAATATATTGCATTTTTCAACAATCTAAACTGGTCGAAAAATGCCCTATATATGTGGTAGCATTTAAGAAAAAATACATTCGACCTCCTACTTTAATGAAGTCAGTCAAAAATACATTTCATGACAAAGCATGAGAAACGTTACTATATGCATCGTTCAGTTACTGACCTATACTGGTGTTGTCAATTATTTTCTCTTCTCCTTAAAACTAATTAAAACGATTAAAATCCTTGAAACAAATCTATTAAAAAATATTTTATTTTAGTCGTTTTATATCTTGCATGTAATTTTACATTCAAATCATAAATTTTAGTAAGTATGAACCTTTGTTATTTTAATCACTACCAAAATCTTTATAGCGGTAGAAAACAGAAAAAATTTTTTTAACCAAATGTTACTACTGTTCGGTTGCTCAAGACTAATATTATTATATCAACATTATCTCCAGCCAGATGTTAGAATACAGCTGAGTTCTCATATAAATGGGACAAGTTTTAAAATACGATTTGAATTTCATTATATTTTGTTCTATTCTTGAATTATAGTTTCGTCATATGTTTTAAAAAATATATCTGTTCTTTTTTATTGAAAATGTTAACAAATCCATAGCAATAATTTTTACTCGATTAAAGCAAAACCCAAAATATTTTGATTGTGGCAAATGTAGGACATTTCATGACATTTCTATATTAGTATTAAACGTCCCACTTTCTTTTTTGGACAGTTGTTTTCATTCGCTAAAATCTGTCATTTTTTTCTATCTGTGGTAGTCACAATTTGCATCGATAAAGAGAATATTTAATATGACCGATATTTGATAATAGAATATAAATAACATAGAATATTATTAATGAATGTTACTAATAGTAGACATGTATATTTCAGAAAGTTCAGAATAGTATTTTTTATTATTAATTTTAATGTTTATTAAGACGGAAAGAAATTTACTAGGATTCCGTGTCTGAAAAAAATAAAATAAAACCCTTGTAAGATAAGCCATTTATTTGTCGATCACCACATTTTTTCTCAAAAAATTTTAATTTAGAAAATTTTTCATTGATATATTTCTCTCAAAGAAAAATACCAAAACTTGTTAATATCATTACAAACAAGTGCCACTCCTCCCAGACTCAGTTTCAAATGGCAAGAGTTCAGCGAGTATAGAAAAATATGTACACGGAAATAGTCGTTTATAGTTGCTTCCGTAATTTTATTAATTTATATATTTATATTTCGGTTCATCATAAAACTTCCTACAAACACATAATACTTATCTTGAATCTCGAATATCTCCTGCGGAGTTAAGAATATAGAAATATTATTAACTCCGCAGTTTCACGAGTATATATCCTCTGTATATCAGAAAAATAATAGTGATAAACTTATTGAATAAAATCTTTAAGTATCAACTCATCTCTTTCTTGGGCAATATAAATGTTTGTGTTTCTTGAAAATAGCTAAAAACAGTAATGTCTTTTTTAAATAAATATTTTATTTTTCTAGAACTTACAGTTTACGAAATCTAAAAAGAATTTTAAATTTTTATCAAACGCCACACATCATCGATAAATTATAGAAATTTATTAGCAAAATTGATAAAAATAAAAATCTTAGATAAGCTTGAAAAAAAAATTGCATTTGTCTCATTTGTCATACTTTATGGTGCCTTTTAGGTATTTTTTGTTTAAAGGCATTTCTTACATATGAAATTTGTTATTTTATTTCACGTGTTAATATTGTGTGTTTCTCATCTCTAATAAAATATTTGGTTTATGATATTTTTTTAGATTATAGGTTCGTGTTTTTAATAAAATTCATGCAAAGTTTTTGAGTTTGTTTTTTTTACGTGCATAAATTAATATTTGAAATTGTTAAAATAATGTTATAAAATATTGTTAGACTGTGACCCAAATAGTTTATTTAGACAAATCATACTATTAAAACTTTCACAATTTCCTGTGTAGAATGTTCCGACGTTACACTTTTAACCGTAGTGATAGACTAGCATCATAGACAGCAAAATCAGAGTTTTGCCTATATAAAAGTACAATAACTAACACGCGTCCCTTATTTTATACTACAATACAACGAAATCAGTAGAATTTCAATACTAAAACAGTAACTATTAATTTGGCAAATATATTACTAAGGTAAATTTAAAGAATTTCACATTTCCTAGCATTTTTCTAAATACATCTGCAATATTATTATCTAAATCTATCTTTACAACTTTAATTTTTCCTTTCATAAAATTCCTATTTGTAAAATGAGAGTAAACTTCAATGTGCTAAAATTCTTCATAAAATTTCCACATTTAGCAATGACTACCACTCCTGTGCAGTCTTCGTATATGTTAATTGCTTTATAGACTTTAATGAAAATAACATTCATTAAATAAATTAGAAAAATATTTCTGTTACGGTTTTTTATAAAGCAATATTATAACGCTTTGCTAAAACCCATTATAAAACTTCTAACTCAAAATATTATCCTTTTCTTAGTAATATTCGATATTAGTAACACAGTAGCTTTTATTCTAATGATGTTCTTCATTTTAAACTTATCAGACAACTTGTTTATATTATATGCAATAACTTGTTTATCTTTACAAAAATTTAAAGATCTTTAACAAAAAATAAAATGTGAACAATCAAGTCGTTTTCACTTTTAACATGCAGAAAGCAATCATATTTACTTCTGCAAAATTCAAGAGTTGTCAGAAAAAGATTAAAACGTACATACCATGTACGACGACTTTCTTTTAAGCCGTATTATAATTTATTATCTTTATTATCTTTTTCAGTACCATTATCATAACCAACTGGCTGTTTTCCAAAAACTTCAGTTGAAACTTTACCTTTCCAAAATGCTTTTTCCACGTCCAACTTATGAATAGCTAAATAATTTAAACAGTAACAAAATAATAGCCAAAAAAACCAAATTGATAATAAAGTAAGTGTAAAGAAGCATCGTTATAGGAACGACGTAGCATACTTCCCTATAGGTGAAGTGACGCTTGACCAATTGAAACATATTACATTGGAACGTATTTTTTTAAAGAAACTCAAAAAATAAATGATGACATAACAATTCTAAAAATGCATCTTTTTTGTCAGCTTAAACGACGGAAGATTAAAAATATATCATTTTATATTTATATATATAAATATATATATATATATATATACACACACATAGATATATATATATATATATATATATATATATATATATATATATATATATACATATATATATACCATAGTCTATGAAATAAATGAATCTAAAATTGTATTTGTTACATTTACATTATACAAAAATGGAGTGATTAATTGAGTGCTTTACCTAAATATTGAGTAATAATTCGAAGAAATATGGTGCTGAAATTTTATTACCACCCCCGCATTGAAATTCCAGTTTCTAGTGAATTCTCTCTAATTAGTAACTTAATAGAATGAAAAAATATATTTGGAATTTTACTGTATATAGAAAAATGACTCATCGTTTTAATAGAATGCGTTATGGGTATTTTATTCACGCCCACTGCCTTTCTCGTCTGTCAGCGTCCTCACCTTTATTTAAATACCTAGATCGATACACAATTTTCCATTTTATGTCTTATGTATCGTAATTTCCTCTATTGTTCAAAATTTTTAAGTTTCATACTATGCAAGTTTTTACTTAACTCATTTCCTTTTATCTCCAGATTATAAAACTTGAAAGTGAGAAAATATTAAGTTATGATGAAATTAAAAAAAAAAACTTAATCAACTTCAAATAACTGTTGGAAAAAATCGCAATGCAAATTATAAAAAAAGGACGAGTATTTATTTTGGACTTTTGCGGCACAATATTTCGAAAGATAAATAAATTTGCAAATTACTGCTAAGTCTACAGTTTTTTAATCGGTGTATTAGTTAGCACAAACTATGTTTTATTACATATTTATTAAACAACGTCAATTAACCATAGTTTTGCTATATCAGGTATAGAATTAAATTTAATGTATCGGTACCATAGAATATTATTTAAAACTTATCTGTTTCAGTTCATTTGATCCAATTAAAAAGGTGAAAGTACGAATAGACCACGTTTCATAACTGGTTCCGTTAAAAGGTTGAGTTAATTTTCTATGTAAGCCATTCATTACATTTCGCATATTACCTCCAAATATTGTTTCTGTTTCTATGAAATAATAAATACGAAATTAAATTCACGCCAAACCTGAAATGTCATCGCGTTAACGTGCGGGACTTTCAGCGTGATGAAATATATTATGTAAGTTATGACGTTGTAGCATGAAAATATTTGCACTTACGGCTATACCAGTTCATTTTGTGATTGCTTCATTTGGAAACCGCTATTAATTCGCTAAGTTAACTTTTTTCATCTATTTTTTCTCATTTTGCACTGCTGCATAACTCAGGTTGATAATGATTTTCCTGTTCATATATGCGTTATTGCAATTACGCTTGAATAGTTTATTATTTATCATCTATCTCTCTCTTTTCCCCCTCTTTCACTCCCTTTTCCTCTCTCTCTCTTTTCACTTCCTTTTCCTCTCTCTCTCTCGCCTAGCCGTATCAAATTTATTTGAGAATATGGTCTCATTATCATTTTTCGCCAGATGCATGTCTCGATTAGATAGATTTTCTTCAGGTCGTTTTTAACGAATAATGCTGTGCAGGTTAAAGGTGGCCTTCCTCATTTCTTTGAGTAGATGTTTGTGTTTAGAACCATATGGATCATGTCATCTCCTTAAAATGTGGCCATATCATCTCTTCATGTTTCTAAGGGTATGTCTTCCGATAGGCGGAACTAAAAAATAATAAGTATATAATTGTCAATAGCCCCATGAAGAATATGATAATGCTACTTTTCTTTTCAGCACCCATAAATCATTTGTGGGCATATTTGTGATGCGTGCCTGGTTAAGAGTTCAATATTATTATGTAATATTTATAAGGTTCTAAAATATTGTTTATTTTTATCGATATTAATAGTAATACAATGGCGACATAAATATGGGTACCTAAGTCTTTCACATGCGGAAGACAATCTGAATATTGTGACCTGAAGAAAATCGAAATACTTTTAAATTAAGAGTATACCCTATAATATTTTGTGATTTATTTTTAATTATGTTAGTTAAAAATGTATTAATTTGTATTTTTTTACTATGTGATGACACAGCTAGATAGTATCGATATAAAAATAATGGAATCTTTGCCCCAATAAAAGTTTTCAGGTTTCCTTATTTTTTAAATTAAGATTGCCCGTTTTTGAAGACCCGTTTTTTAAGATAGACAACAGCCACGTAACAATGATGAGAAAATGGTTGAATTTTTCCTATAAGAAGTAATTAAGGAATAATAGTTATTTCAGTAATTTAAGGAATAATTTAACTATCGTTAGGTTAATTGAAAAATGGCAGAGAAGGATTTACGAGACAGAAATTTAAAATTTTATGACGATACTTTTTTTATTATATTTTTCGACGATACATTAATATTTATATTTAACATTAAAATTAAACAATAAATTTCTGTATGGCCAACCATACATTATATATGGTATAATGTGTCTGTAGGAGAAACAATGCTTATCACAAATAACAACAGAGATGACAATGTTTTCATTAGTAATAATACTGAGAAATAGGTAATATACTCCTATAACTGCTCATATTAGTGATCACTGTAGCTGCTGATGTCCTTAAATTTCATCTAGAAATACTTTTATAGTTATTTAAATGTGATGTCATTTATGAAAACGAGTTTAATCCAATTTATCCGAAAATACCGGGTTTAAATCTGTAAATCATTACTAAAATTGTTGGTTAGATGTGTTTTATGTTTTATTGTATATTTAAATTTTGGGGGAGTCTTTAATTAATTAATTCAAAATTTAATTACTAATTCATTAATTAAAAATTAATAACATCTTTCAAATTGAATATGAACTGTGGTCATCCACACGCTCTCAATATTAGCGTTAATTTTGTAGAAATTCATTATTCACAATTAAATGAAACTACGTGATGTAGTATTATTTCTACTTTTTTTAAGTTCTTTACCTCAACCTAGGTTTCGTTGTATTATAACATCTTCAGGTGGGCTATTAGCAAAGATCCTTGCTAATAGCCCACCTGTAGATGTCGTAATACAACGAAACCTAGGTCGTGGTAAAGAATTTAAAGAAAGTAGAAATAATACTACATTACGTAGTTTCATTTAATTGCAGTGGAACATATCAAAAATCAACTGTATGGTGGATACTTCCTAGAGTTCTGCACTTCCGAAGGAAAAAGACCTTATAAGATTACTTATAAGCGTCCCTGTCTATCTGTCAAAAGATATTTTTTCAGACAAAACAAGATTTAGAAAATTTGGTATTGTACTAGATCTTAATTACCCCCATATTTACCTTTTTAAAAATAAAATAATAAAGTGGAATAAATAAATTATTCAAAGAGTTTTTTTTAAATTCTGTACATTACGTGGAAAAATATTACAAATTTCTTGTTAAGAGGAAAATAAACATAATTTTTTCATCATTTAAATGGTTTACATAAGAAATATTTAAAAGAAATATAAAAGAATAAAGCATTTCTCTCTTTGTTTACGAAACTAATGAACTAACAATTAAATAAAAATAGGATTGGTAAAATCTGAATAGAGGACTTAAACGATTATCCCAGATTTTAAAATTTCTTTTGCAATTTGTCTTTACGTCTGTAAAAGTTACAATAGGCACATTGACCTTGAGAAAAAATAATACATAAAATAGCTTAACGGGAACTCTCGGGAAGGGCGTATCCCCTAAATATTTATAAGTGCCTAAATGAGTACGATACTTCGTAGTGCGATTTCTACTCACACCTGACAGATTTTTCTCATACAAATGATTCTATCCATTTATTATTATCTTATACATGGAGTGACAAGGGCGAGTATCTCAGAGGTAACTATAATACTATTCGCCCAAAACAAAGTAAAACTCCTGACCACAAACCACAAGCGAAGCCTAATAAACTTTTTCTCATGTACAAACCACAACCAAATACAAAGCGTATAGTTTGGGTCAAAGGATTAATTAATCTCGCACAAAGCGGTGACTTTTGACCATATCGCTCTGTTTTTAAAAGTGAACCCGTCACGGTCTTCTCTGTAATTCTTATGCTTACGAAAATACATAATGAAATATATATATATATATATATATATATATATATATATATATATATATATACATATATATACACATATATATGCAAAAGTGATAAATTCGGATATTACATATACTATTCAGCCATTATATATAATATCTACTTAATTTAGACAAAGTGATATTTGACACAGAATTAATCACATTAACCAGCTGTTTTATATATATCTTGGAAGAATTAGATAAAGTAATAAAACAAGTATAGGTGGAGATTATAAAGTTTTATTTCGATTTACCTTAAGCATAACTATATGTGTAGCAATATTGTGCTGTTATTTTAAATAGTAATAATTATAACTTTTAATATCAATTTTCAAAACATTATAATAACATTGTCATATATAATAACTTAACGGTAATCAAAAAAGGAAATTGAAAGTTCACTAGCCATAAGAAAAAAAAATACAGAGATCAATACCAAAACTTGGTATCTCTCTTTAACAACAACAATAATAAAATATTTAAAAACAACTGACATGAATATATAACAAAATAATTATTATTTATTCTATATTCTTACAAATAAGACTCTTGTAATATTTTGAGTTACACAAGAGGCTTCAATTTGTACATTTGCATCTATTAGAAACGCATTCACTAGTACAGTCGCAATGCTGAAAACTTTGGCCGCCAAGGTGTGACTCTTTTCTTGCACATTCTCGGATGGTAACTTCGTGTTTGGGAACAATATCTGAATTAAAGGGAACAATATAACTAATAAAAGTTTCTTTGCAGGCAGTGAACTGATTCCTTGTGTAAAGTTGATTCAAAATCCCATGCTTAGTGTCTAACTTGTACATTCCTTCTGTATCCTGAGAAATTATAACAGCGATAATGTTTCCATCATCAGCTTCGACGCGGTCTATATCAGGAATTTTTACCACTATATTATTACTTTTATTATCAGCGGGATATTTTACCGAAGATAGAGCTAATATTTTATCGGTTTGCTTTTTCAGAGATTGTCTAACTGACCTTTTCGGGTATTTTTATCAGGTTTTCCAATCAAGTAATCTGGATTTTCATTTTGCGAATCAGTGTTCAAAGTCGTGGTTTCGCTTTCCATGCCTTACCCTTCATTAATCTCATTGTCGGTAATATTGGTTTCGGTTTTCCACTCCCCACATAACTGGTTTTCGTTCTCATTTAATATAGATTCTAGCTTTTTTCTATTGAAAGTTCTACAAGCACGTCTTTAGGGACACTATTTAATCGAATATTAGCTTTAAAACCAAACATTGCTTTGTAAGTGATACGATTTATTCTTTCGTAATATACTCTGTTCGTCATAAATTGAACAAAGCATAACCCTTCAGACCATTTTTTCGTCTTGTTAGATTCCAGCCAAGCACAAAGCATATTGCTCATGTCTTGATTAGCCCCTTCAACTGATTTTTGTGATTGAGAGTAAATTCCTGAATTTTGTGATTGAGAGTTAAATCCCTGCATTTACCGGGTACGTTTTTTAATTGTGGCCACGACGTGCAGACTTCTTTGACCACCTTGTAAGCATATTCCCTCTCATTATCACCTTGCAAAATGCTATGCGTTTCGAATATAGTAAACATTTCTAGTGAATGATAAGCTATATCTTCTGCTCGTTTGCTTTTCAAAGACCGCAGCTGCACGAATTTTGTTAGGTGATCTTGGCAGACCATGATAAAGTTATAATATCCATCAGCTCGTGACTGCATGTCTATCAAATCAGCTTGGCACCTTTAATTAAGCTCATTACTAATAATCGGTTTTACAAAAAGACCTTTTTTTGGCAAACTTTTTTCCTTGTAAGATTTCTACAGTTTCAAATACACTGTGACGAGTTCAGCAGTTACATTTTTATATCATAATTTTAACTCCTTCATCATTCTGACTCTACCACCGTGTCCAATACTAATAAAAGTTTGAAATTGAAACTTTGAAAAGTTTCATCTAAGTGTGCACAGTAAATAATGGAATCATCTTTGTTTTTCAGTGCAATTATAAGTTTTTCTGGCGTTCCAATTTTGACTAGATTGTATCTTACTAGCCGCTGATAATCTTCTGGTGTTTTCTTAATAATTTTGTTCTTTGATTATTTTACTTTCATAATTATTCAATATTATTTCTTTTTAAACAATTGATTATTTTTTCCTTTACTTGCAATAAGTCCAAAGATAGATACATAGAAATGTTATTTCATATGGTCTACCATCATTGTACACCGACACAAATGTAAAAAATCGTGGAAATTGTGGAACACGCGGAGCGACCTCTCATAAAAAAATAAACAATAACGGACACTATTGCGTCAGCCACGAGATCGCGGTAATTAGGCCACGTGGCACCGGAACGAGGAGCGGGAGAGGAGGCAAGTCGGACCGTATTTATTACTTTGACTAACTGACCCGCTATTATGAATTATATCCGGATGAAGTGATTAATTCATTCAAATAATAATAATAAGTGAAATGTCTAGACAATTTAATCATTATATATAATGACCATATACATAATAGCTATTTAATCACTATGACTGTAACACACACACACACACATACATATATATATATATATATATATATACACACAAATATATATACATATATATATATATATATATATATATATATATATATATATACATATATATATATATATATATATATATATATATATATATATATATAGCAACGTCATTACTTACGTGCTATGAAAAGTAAAATACGTCTTAAATTTTTATTTAATTCGTGCCCAATGTTGCCCAAGCAGCCAATAGTCTATACTCTGCTTTAATACCTTTCAACTAAGGTAAGTTATAGAGCGCAACGTTTCTTTTGAAATACTTGGTTTTTGAAAAACTTAAATCTTCTTAAAAGTCAAGTCTTTCTTAAAAGTCAATAACTCAAAATCAATCGATGTTTAATGGATTTATGGTCGTAGTAAAATTATTTTTTTTGGCTTCTTGCCCAATTTGGTTTTAAGTTTTTTATTAATAATTCTTTTTTTTTCTGCTAATTTATATTTTAAAGAACTAAATCGATTAGATGTTTGATTTCGGTCGGAATAGTAAATAAACCGATTGTTTTTTTAAAATTCATTGTCACTCTATCTAAAAGGAATCAATTTTCTTTTCAGTTCTCCACTTAAAACTTTTTCTTTTTCATTCATTCCCCTTTAACTTTATTGCACGTCTTTCTTTAACATCAACATTATGTACCTCGTATCTTATGTAATTTGTAAATATGTATGTCATAAAAAAAATATACTGGATTTTGTTATACTCCGAAATTTCTCCACTGTATACAAATTGAATAAACTTTAGAAAGATAAGTATTCCATATATTCAGTAGTGACATTCTAAAATAAATATTCAGAATAACTTTAATACCTAAATACCAAATGGGAGAAGAGAAACAGTATAATTTAAGAAAACATTTGCTTTTTCTCTTATGGGTTTTTCTATACAATATTAATAAAAAAACTAAAATATTTTCTAGGGATTAGCATTACGGACTGAGATATTCAGACTCATTAATAAAATACAGTGTTTCTATAATTCTGATAAATTTAACAACAGGTCGAAAATAGGGAAAAGAAATAGTGGAATACGGGAAAGATGTCGAATTTCTTTCAATACTGAGACAAATACAAAAAAATAAAAAACATTTGTTTCCGCTAAAGCATTTTTTTCAATAGCGAACCAGAAGAGTTTAAACAATTTTTTACCATATGTTTGCACTATCATTTAACTTACTGCTCTATAAAATATAATAAGCATCTGCTTATGACTATTAGCAAAGTTTATTTTTTAATCAATTTGATTATGTTTTACAAAAATTTCATGTGATTTACATAACATTTCTTACCACAAACCTATAATTATAAGTGTAAAATGTTGTCAATTTTTAATTATATAAATATTACAAAATATAAATATTTACGTGAACGAAATCTAATATACTTCTTTGAAAGTATATATAAAATTTTCTGTTTACATACATACATACGTATGTTGGAAGGAAAAATATATGACCAGTCTAAATGATAAAGTGATTTAAATTTACCTTAAAATATTTTCCTTTTTTTTTAATTATACAATATACTACTAGTAACTAATAATAGCTTTAAATATTTTAAAAATTCAAACTATTCCTTAATAGTGACATTGTATGTACCGCATAAAAGTTCACTGAACTTAATGATATGCACTCATGTGCCAATTTTCCAAAATAAGAAATATGCATTTTTCAATGGTTATCTATTATATAACTATAAAAAATGTGAGCCATAATGAGACACTTGGCAGTAGGGAAAAATCAATTTTTTTTTCATTAACACTTTTAATAGCACTGTAACTCATATTTTAAATTAATAATACTTTTAACGTTTTAAGTCAGTTTAATATTATTATATTTTAATGTTATTACACCGATATAAACATGTAAATTTATGAGCGTTTGCAAAAAAGAAGCAATACTGATATAGTAACACACATCCAAAGAAGTGTGTATATAGTATAGTAGAGAAGGAAGCGTTAAGGCGAAAAAAAAGTGGCACCCTCAGAACGTTTTAAATCCCATCCAAACGCGCCATTAAATTTTTCACATCAATAATTTACGGAGTTTACAAAGGCGACAAATAAACGTGTTAACCTACAACATTGTACATATGAGAGACTGTTTACCTATAAATATAATACTTCTAAAAACGATGTATTCTTTGTAACAGGTGATTAAGGTTTTACTATTACATCATGAGAGCATGATAGTAGTTCTGCTGGGAAAGGTAATTCAACCTGGGAGCTGTTGCAATGTGGCATTTTAATTTTCTGAATTGTTTATATAAGAGTTCACCGTGGGTGTTGATTATCAGAGCGGTTAAAATTTTCTTCTTCATATATTTGAAACTAATGTTTGGTTATGTTACAGCTTCGTTCATCATTTTATTTATATTGTGGGTTATTTCTCTCGTTTTTGTCTTCAACCAAAAACACACTTCCATAGGCACAAGTTCCCTTCGTGAAATGTCATTATTATTTTTTTTCGTTACTCACGGCATCTCAGTTTTTTACTGAAAAAAGATGCGTGGCCTCAATTTTCCTTTAACCTATTGAAAATATTTAAGAAATTTATGGGACGACTCAGAAATTACTGGTTTTAGGTTAGCACATAACAGAAAGTATTTTTTATTACATGCCGGCCCAAAACATATTTAACAGCTTATTTATCGGATAGAAAATTGTATTATACGTATCAATAACTCAAGAAAGAGAATAACTCAAGAGTTCTAAGAAGAAAGTATACTAAATATAATTTAGTCTTTGATACCACAACTAACTCATGTTTCACATAGTTCACATAGTTATGAGCATATATTAATTCATTTTAATAATCAGCACGTTTACATAAAACTAGGTGTAAATAGCATTCTTGTAGTGAAATTTTCCTTAGAAGCAATAAACTTATAAATAAAATATTAAAAGTAAACTGCTTAAAGGAAAATATATCATATATTCCTATTAAGTAATTTATTGTGCTAATAAATTTTCAGTGCTAATTAGAAACCTATTGATAGATCATTTTTATCGAAACCATTTGCCATTTCCATTCGCATAATTCCATGACAAAACGTAAATCAAGTCTATTAGTCTGATTTAACTTTATTTAAAAATGTCAAAAGTTAAACACTTTTTTCTCAATAGAACCTTTGCACAGTTTCGCTAGTTTATATTTAATCTGCGTGTAATTTTCTGATCAGATGCTTTATATGGAGACATGAAATAATATGGAGTAAAATCCTTAAAGAAAACTTTATGCACCATACATTTAAGTGGTTTAACAGGAAAGGGTGGAAAAATCATATTTTTTGCGTATTTCATTAAATGTAGAATAATCCTTTTAAGTATAATATGTCCACTTTTAGTCATGGTACAAATTGTGGTTGAACGGTTTTTAATTTTACAAAAAAAAAAGTTTTTTTCATCAATAGGTCGTCATCTAATTATAAAAAAACATTCATAAGCCTATTATAAACTTTTCCATTTAATTTACTGTACTCTAGCAATTATGGTGCTTATTAGGTTGAAATTGTTACCAAAGTGTAAAGTGAAGCTAACATTTCGCTTTGTTCAATAGCGTTAATTCGAGATGGGAAATTTTACATAATTTTTCTTATGATACCTATATCTTATTAAGAAATCGCAGGATGTATTGGTATGTCCAACAATTCATGATTTATTTTCAAATAATAAGAAATTCATATTATCTCCAAAAAAGAGAGACACTTAATCATACGATTATCGAGGTCCTAGGGTGTTTCTTAATCTTGAAATCAAGAACTTGTTCAATTTCTTATTCAGCTAGCTGGGGATTCTTCTGGTCCTATGCCATATAACATAAGCTTGTCATAATCAAATGTTAGTAATAACTATTCTTTCAAATTTCGAAAACATAAAATTGCAAATCATCTATCGGTAGCGAACAATGTTCAGAAAAGCACCAAACTCATTCTAAAACAAAACGCAGACCAATTACGATCTTAGCTCATGATATGTACCAAACAGTCACTCTTTTAGATTACATTAGTTTCTTACGACTTTTTTAAATGTTTTGTTTTCTAAACTCGAGAAGTCTGCTTGTTTAAAAAAAAAATTGAGCAAAAGACAAGCTTTATCCCTAAAGATTGTTTCCTTAAAAAATGAATCGATTTAAAGTGGTTTTAATGCATAATCACTTTCTTCACCAAACTTTATTTCTTGCGTTAGCTAAAGTTGGTCTTTGCGAGATTGGCCAAGTCGAAGTCTACGAAAACGGATTTGTTCAGAATATGAGTTTTATTCACACTTATACTTGCTGACTTGATATTCTTGAGATCTATCCTACTTAAATTATATAGAAAATAGATGATCCTGTACTTAACTTTTAGTTTAATTTTTTAAAAATTATGCGAGAAAAGGGCCTGTTAGGATGTTTTTTTTTCACCATAAATTTCTCATAATACACGGAATGTATTATTGTTTTGATAATATATTTTAATAATTACAATGCATGGCTTAATAGCAAATTTATTTATTTTACCTTAAATAAAACTTCAACTAACTTAATGATAATAATTCGATCCAAAAAACTAATTATTAACATAAGGGCAATCAATCAAAGATACAAGGTCGCTATTGAAAAACTTGTCATGTTATTCAAGATCTTGTCATAATCTGCTTTGAATAAATTGATGTAGAAATTAATGTTGTAATTTTTTTTACTTTCTTTTCAAATTTATTGCTACACGTAGCATATAGGAACGTATATACTTCCAGGTAAATAATTTAATGTGATAATTTGTATTATTTTCAAACTTTAAAAAAATAGCGGAAATATCCTTCATTAATTGTTTTAATAAATATACGTTTGAATAAAATTGGAAAATAGTCATAAAATACTGAAAAAACTATAACCTACATTTTTATTACATTATTTTATGGTAACTCCATTAGACCGCCAAGTTTTTAGCGATACTGAAAATTGTACCAGCAATAAAATGAAACGAATACAGGTAATGGAACCGGAAAATTAAGTCTGTAAATGTTAAAGCGTACGTGAGGAGAAAATAACATTTTTAGCGGATGGGAAAACAAGTTCATTTTGAAGATAGTTTTTTATAACACATGTAATTTTAGGCTGGACTAGTTTTAGTATGATTTTAAACACTTTATATAACTTTAAATCTAATAAAGAGGAGTAATTTTTTTTGGAAAATATAATATAATATATAAACATTATATCATAAAAATACATAGCCAAATATGTTGAAAGTTCATTGTGAAGTGTGACGGAAATATTTATCTATTTGCACACTTTCAGTCAGATTAAAAACGTTTGAGAAAAAAAGTACATCATTTGAAAAAAGTTGAGCTATTGCAGGAATTGGAGAAAAAAAATTTGATTTTAATCTTTACAAATTATAATCGTGAGTGTATAAATTCTAGACCACATGTAACAATTTCGAATATGCTGGCACATTTATATCCTGAAGATCTAAAAGTAAAACTTGTTATCTCACGACAAGTAAAAAATTATTGAGTATGTTATTGCAATCCGCAATGTCTACTATACTACATATTCCAACATGATTGAGTGCATAAAAAGGCGATATATAGGCACATTTCAATACCGCTTCGACAGGCCTGAAAGTGACCTAGCAAATTCCATGTATAAATACAGCACGCTACACAGCAGGCGAATTAAGGTGGGAGAAACATGCTCTATAAAACCTGTCATTATCGACACAATACTTCAGACAAGGTGAGCCAACTGCAGTTTCATGTGACCAAAAGATACACCCGTAGCTCTCTACACTTTTATCTTCCTACAGATTTTACTGTTTAGTTATTTTCGTCATTTATCATGGAAACTGGGAAGGTACGAGGGAGAGACCAACAAACTTGTTTAAGTTCACAATTAAATGCAACTACGTGATGTAGTATTATTTCTACTTTCTTTAAGTTCTTGACCACAACCTAGGTTTTGTTGTATTACAACATCTTCAGGTGGGATATTAGCAAAGATTCTTAAATCGTGAAAGAAACCTAGGTCGTAGTAAAGAACTTAAAGAAAGTAGAAATAATACTACATCACGTAGTTGCATTTAATTGTGAACTTAAGTTGTGAATAATTAATTTCTACAAAATTAATGCTAAATATATTCAATACATGTTTAAGTTATACAGATAAAATCTTAATGTAGAATTCATGTTTTAATAGGGCTCCAAATATATAATTAAATGTGAAATTAACAGTATAGCAAATCTGCGATAAATTCTATAGTATAAAATATGATTTAATTTTGTGGTTATTGCCTGACCTCTTCAATGTAATGAAAAATATTTTAGGTTACTCAGGAATATCTAAGAAATATATTGATGAAAATATTATGTTTCAATTAAAGCAGGCATCAAAAATATTTAGTGGGAGAAGTTATTTACAAATATATTAAATTTTTCATCTCGCTGTGAAAAATTAAGAAAAATGAGAACTAATTTTTTTTATTTGAATAAATGTAGAAAATAATGAGAGCATGGGTAATTTTCTTTTTAATATCCTTTCTTCCATAATCATTTTAAATTAAAATTTAAACAATCGGATAAATTGTCACAGTTGGCCATAATCTTACAATTAAAAAAATTAACATGTCACATTTATCCGCATAAAATTCTGATCGGTTCTTCTAAGTCCAGTATTGAATTTTCATGTGCACATTTCCTTTCAAAAAACTGACAGTTTCATAATACCATTATTTTTTAGTACTAAAAAAAACAATTTCCATAAAGTACTTTCCGAAAAGTTGTCAATCATGTTTTCAGAAAATGTAATAAATGTTTTAAGTCCTAATATTATTTCATTGGTAGAGATAAATTTCCTAATTGTAATTGGGAAATCATTACAAAAACACGGATAGGTAATATTATTGAATTTTTTCTCTAATATTTTTTATTTTTGTGATTTTGGGGTCTTTTATTTGTAAATATAAATTTCTACATGTATATTTGATTGATACGTGTTCTAAATAATATTAAGTCACTAAATGTAACTACCGAATACTGTATTCATACATATACCAACATAAATTCAATTCCATGGAAAAGAATCTACAGGTGGGAATAAATTCGCTATATATGTGAATATATACACTCGAAAAGCAAAGTTAAGTACAATTTTTTAAATTACATGCTTTGAAAAATATAGATTTCACAGAATTTTGAAACAAAAGTAATAGTGCGTATTATTAGATTTTATTCGTTATTTATATTGAATAAATATTCAGTGAGCTCACGTTGAGGAAGATATAAATAAATTTTGGCGACTTTTAATCCTGTAAGATGAACGGGATTTAAATTTACAAATTGTGTTCTGAATTATAGCGTACCTTCAAATTGAAAGGCTTTATCCATATTTGCTTATATTTATCTTATCTTATAGAATGAAAAGGAAAAATCACCCAATAATATAACAATAATAATAAGCACAAAACATGCGGACATATTTTGGTTGTTAAATTTCTTAAAATGCACATGAAAAATTATCCATTTATAATAGGTACCCACTTGTTAACAATAAATATTTACCTATTTATGAAGTCGATGCCAACACTGTCGATCAACTTAAACAAATATAAAAAATTACTTAAATTCAAATTTAAATTCCCAAAATGAAACAATTTCGTTAAGGGCGTATACATAATATAAAATTTTGCATTTGTTTAAGTTGATCGGCGGTGCTGGTAATAACTTCAAAAATAAGTAACTTAATCCCTTGTTGTTAATAAGTAGGTACCTATTTTGAAATAATTATTTTTTTCGTTTTAGTACTTACTTTTTTGTTGACTTTTTTTAAAAATATTTCATTTTAGAGTTTTCAGTGATTAATAGTATTAATCATAACACTAAATGTAACACTTTTTTATGTAATTTCTTCGAATATTGTATAATTTTTATAAATCGCAGGCAAAAGGTAGCATATTGATAATTTCCTCTTTGTCTAAAATTGGTTATTAATATACACTAAAGCAAAGCGATATTAATAGTCACGATGGTTAGCTGTTTGTCTCTTCCATTAGCTTAAGTCTAACAAAAGATCTTGCAAAATAACATATATTTTGAAGTACGGTTGATTTACTATCATTAGTTAAGGAATTGCGGAGAATCTCTAGAAATCATCATCAAACTCTGACCTGGCCGATGGTGTAGTTATTTTGCAAAATTTCAACTACCAGTAGCAAATATCTTGAATCACGATTGATTTACTTTAATTCGTTAAGCAGTCCCATTGTTCCTTTATAAGATCATCACTATATTAATATGGAACTACCTTGCTAATACATTTTTTTGAATAATTAAATAATCACGCAAATTGGCCTAGAAATTTTGGAGACATCGGTGTACAAACACCTAAAAAAATACGTGTCTGACATATAACTTCTTCTGTGCTTGAATCCGGTTAAAATTGTTTAATGTTGTTAAGAGGAACATTATATTTGCATAGAATAATAAGATGATAACCGTTTATACAATGAATAGGTGCATAAATATGACATTTTGAATGCAAAATAAAAGTAAATTAGCTGCACAATAATTAAGTCGACAAAAGTTAAGTCGTGTTTTGCAAACACGATAAATTATTATCGAATGGACTCATACGTACAATGGCTAAAACAAACTATCAAAAAGCAACAATTGTATGATGAATATAACAATAACATTGATAGTCATCATCTACATCGCAATCATACATATTCTCAGATTTTTATTTTGCTACAAGTGACTACAAGTATTTTGCTACAAAATCGTATTTGCATATACATGCTTTAGCAGACTTTTTTATCGAACAATTTGAGGCAAACAATTTTTGCCTCATATTGTCTTTTTATTTCTTTAGAATCAATCTGTAAATTTATAAAAAATGTTCAGCGGTAAAAAACCCGTTCAGTGGTTTCTGAAATTAGTTTAAACAGACAGACAGGTAAACGGGGCGGGAAATATTTTTGATAGGTACCACAGGTTAAACCCTAAAACAAAACAGTTTGCTTCTTTTACTTTTGAAATTGATTTTATAATCCTAAGTTTGTACTATATAAACACATAACCACAGTTAGATAATTTAAAACAAAATTACGTTACAGTCGATACGTTACAGTCCATTGCTTTAAATTCCTCGTATAAACGTAAAATTAACATAATAAACCTACTCGGCGTAAAACAATATGGGGTTTATTACCATAGTAATGAAATTACTTTCAATTAGAGAAATAAGCACTGGAATTCTGAGTCTGAATCCACATGAACTGCGAACAAGGGCTTTCCTAAACAAGCGTATTTTATTTTATTCAATATAATAATGAAATTGTTGCAGACTTTAGTTTGCAAATTGAAATAACTAAACCTTCGAACTGGGACTTGGTTATCTAAAACACATAAAATAATACTAAAGGTAAATTATCATATCTTCATTAAGATCCTGTAGTAGTTACCGACATAATATCTTTAATTTTCATTGTAACGACATGTTCAAATTCTACAATTTTTTTTCAGTTATGTGTGACAAAATCATAACTTATTTCAGTGATAATGATTTTCTGCTGCATTACTGTAAAACATAGTTGAAATTAATATAAAAAAGAACGTTAATGTATATTAAATTTTCCTATTTATTGTTTCAAAATGAATGAACAAATAATTTTTAATTATTAAATAATTTAGGTACAGAACCCCCGTGATTCGTAACAAAAACAAACTCATGATTGGCGGCTTTTAGAGTTTTTTACCTATTAAGTAAAAAAAAAGATTCTTTATAAGATCAGTTACATTTCCAATCATCTATCTCTCTTTACCAGCATTTTTTTCTCACAGAGAGTTTAAGTAGAAACACGAAATTGGCCAAACTGTTAAAGCATAACATTAACATGTAAAGATATTTGTATGGAAATTTGAAGCTGAAAAATAAAATACTTGATTCCTTTATTCGATGTTGAATTAGAGTGTATTTTAAAAGAGCTAGTTATAAGAATTCAAAAATTATTTTTTTAGAATTTATCTTGCGAAAATTTAAGAGATGTTAAGGAAAGTGTCAATAAAACTGTGTCTTGTTCCCTACCTCTGAACGTAATAAAGCCAAAATCGTGAAATAACAACAAAGTTTACCTAAAAACTGTAAAACTCTTGTAATAACTATAAATCTTATTGTTTTTAATTTCAATAACTTGAAATGTACAGGATGCAAGAAATGACTCGAAACGAAAGAATTATTATAATCTTATTAATTGACTTCATAAAAGAAGGAAGTCCTCAATTGCATACTATAAATCGGACATGAGTTGATAAATTTTAATTACTTTTTCCTTGTTTAAACTCTGTCCAGGGATTATTTTTGCTGCAAATATGTCAATTAATAGTTATATTAATAGTTATATACCATTTTATGCTTTTCAGTGTGTTTCTCATTCAATATTTATTTAAAGTTGATTGAATTTTTTTATGAAAGAGTATATATATCAGTTACAAGAGTATCGCTTTATCCCTTTTGAAATGTTTTGGGAATACATTGCGCTGACATTTAAAAGTATATATTGTCTTGTTAGATTGATGATCAAATTTGCAATGACCAAATCGAGTAAGGAATTAAAAAGTTTTCTTTGACATTGTTATCTTTTATTTTCAAGTTTTAATAACTTAAATCTTTGCTAGTTATATTGAATGGGTAAACGCGTGAAAATAATCCTCTTTTTGGGTCTAAACTACTGTGCTTAAAGTCTTGATTTATTTAAATTGTACGTGCAATAGATAGGCTATTCGTGTCATTTAACACCATTCATCCATCGAATGACAAAATGCAGAAAAACTTGTAAATTGTTTATTGATATTTAACAATAGAAGAAAAATTATACCGAGAATGTAGTCAGTCGATTAGTAAATAACCTTAACCGGTGAGTTATAACGACATAAAAACATATAAAATTACATAAAAAAGGAAAGAGTTAAAAATATAACGATTATGGATATAATTCTAACTGGGAAATGAATGTATATACAGAAAAGGGGTTACCAAGTGAGTACTGAAATGACTATGTGAGTACTTGAAATAGATGAATTCTCTAGTTACTGAGTACTAAAATGTAAATAGAGATATATTTATGGCTAAACAAATGTGATTTTGACTTTTGCTTTTAATGTGTCTAAATGTAACAATTTAATTAAGTTACAACATAGAAAAACATTACGCACGCAAAAAGAAATTCCCAAGAACAAGCTAACAAAAAAATAAACTTTCGTGGGTTTTGGTAGTATTATATATATATATATATATATATATATATATATATATACATATATATATATATATATATATATATATATATATATATATATATATATATATATATGAATATTGCTTCACTGTTTAGTGTTTTCCTAGCCATTATTTATTTACAAATAGGTCGGAAATTAAAATGAAAATTAATCTCATTTGACATTAAACTTATTTACCACGACCTATGTTTCGTTATATGACAATATGTTTAGGTGTGCCAGAGAATGAATTTACATTCAAATTGCCCACCTGAAGATGTTGTCATACAATAAGACCTAGCTCGTGGTTAATAATGAATAAAGTAGATATAATACTACATCCCGAAATTTCATCTAGTTGTGAATAAAAATTGAGTGATAATGAATTTCCACTAAATTAATGCCAAATATGTTCAATATTTAATAATGAATCTTATATGATTGAATAACAAATACATTTTAATGATCCCTATATTAAATTTTATATCCATTTGTCGAATGAACTAATAAAAACACCTAACTTTTCCGCGTTTGCGGTTGATCAGTAATAAAAACATTTCGTTAATAAATACAAGCATTTTACTTCTGCATATATTGCGCAGTCGCTTTATAACTTTACATTCACACTCTATAACTTTACAGTCGCTCTATAACTTTTTATTCACAAACAGATTTGAAACGTATTTATGCTGCAATTAACTCCATAAATATAGATCTTAAAGTGATCAGTTATTGGGCTCAATGAGTACATTAGTTATATCATCGATAAATATATTAGTAAATACAAAATAATCTCAACCCATTTTTATTGGTAGCAAGATGTTCATTTCTATCATCACGAATGATTTATCACAGCTTTCATAAAACTCTTTTAATACCTTTACTCTCCACCTTTTAACCTATTTTAATAAGGTCGTCGTGTATATAAACTTTACATTATTAGTATTTAATGTAAAGTTTATATACATATATAAAGTTTATATAAATAAATAAATAAATTGCGTTTCTTTAATATCAAGCACAAGTGCCTTATAGTAACTTCTGTATGAAGTATATTGTGTGAATTATCGTGTTACTGAGACATGTGAACCATTTGAATTGAATCAAGAATCCTTTTCCTTCCATCCAATTACCCAATTTTTCTTTGCCTTTTTCCCTTTATTTATGGGTGTCCACCATATTATATGCTTATGAACAATTAGTTAAATTCCATAAATTATGCTATTTAATTTATATATTGCCGGTATTAAATTCAACAAAATATCAAGAATGCTTTTAAAAATTTTAGGTTGATTTATTTTGGCATAGATAAAATACCCTTCTTAATTTTATAAACATAATTCGTCTTTAAAAAATATTTATACCATATAATATTTTTATATTCAGGCGGAGTTTAATACTGCATACTCAGGATTAATTCCGTAAATTTTCAAAATTAGCCTGCTTGGTATTTATATTGCCCATTGAAGTTTCCTTTTGAGAAGAAAATTGTATTTTACTTTAGGCTCCTACTAAAAGTCCCCTTTTCACTTTTTTTTGTAAATATCAAATATTTGATGTGAAATATGCACGAAACTTTTATTTGCCTACAATAAATTGAGCAACGCATAAATTGAGATTGAGTAACGTATTAAACAATTCGGCATGGATTTCCATTGAAATTACTCGTGTCGTTTCCTGGAATTGTAATAAACATACAGAAGATCCTATTTTCCGAGAAGAGCGTAAATACAAATTTAAAGATTGATTTAATCAGATCAGAGTGTTTTTATACACGTTTTGTTTTAGGTAAAAGCAACACAAAGCTTTCATTGCTGGTTATTGTATTTTCCTTTAATTAATTACTTATTTCATAATTACTTACTTTACATTACGAATTCAAGTCATAAAAGATACAGTAAATTTATTGAAAAGTAAGTATTTCACATATTACTATGACGATAAAGTTTTCTTTCATATCATTTTTACATCATAAAAGCAGAATATTTTCACATAGCAAAAGATATTTTCATATATCTTCAACTACATTTGTACTCATATATGAATATGTGAAAATTGTATTTTTAGCCATTACTTTTAACAACAGCATGTTTAGGCGGAGAAACACCGAAACAATGTAAATAAACAAACAAATGAATGTCAATGTCAAACAAATGAATAATATACCATCAAACATAAAAACATTTGAACAGAGTAGACGTACGCCAAGGTATATATTTATTGAAGTAGGGTTTTTTCAAATGTGTATACATTATTTTTGTGTAGGCTAGGTGTTTAATTTATATAATTATAATTCTAGATAAGTTTTATGTTTGCATTAAAAAAAACTGTATTATCCTTAATATTTTTATCGAAAATATACGTAAAAGCAGGACTACCCGAAATTTTGAAAAATCAACAGCCTAATCCATTATTTTTTTGACAATTTATCTCAACCAAAAAAAATTCTTCCAAAGTTTCACAAGAAATGGGCAAAAATTTATGTTTTGTTGTTTATATAATAATAAGGTTTTTCTTATCATGAAAGTTTATAGACGATGTCACAGTCTTACTTTATACAGAGAAACGAAAATGTTCAACCAAATAACCAAAATATATTTATTGAAAAAATTTTATAATAATTATTAGCACTTGGCTGCATCCTAAAAAAATCAGTATCGGAATATTACTAAATAATCGAAGGTTATTACACCCTTATAGGCAAATAGTGATTTATATCATTTAAAAAAGGTAATTAAATACGATAGGCAAATAATAAAAAAAAACAATGAATCAGTTAAATACAATGATTGGATTAACGAAAGAAAAATATTGTAAAAAGTATAGAATAATAAAGAAATAATTTTTGTCTTTAATTCAATTGCATTAATTCCTGAAGGCTATTCTATGAACAGTAAAACATTTTTTAAGCAAGGCTTTTATTTTTCACACAATAAGAATATAGTCTTTATATCTTTGGAAAACAGTTGAAATCTGGATCGCCAATATTATTGAACGAAAGAATTATCTCCAATATTGAAAAGAAATTTAAAATAAAACGGAATATTGTGACAAATCTCTAGGTTTTCGTAACAAACTCTGCAATTTTAATTACTTTTAGGTTGAAATAAATCGATCGAAAGGATATATTGCCTTTGTTCTATTTAATTAAAAAGTCGTTAATAATTTATTTAACATCGACTTTAACTTGAAGTGGAAAAAATTTACAATAGTTTTCGAAAAGATATTTTGTAAAATGAAATCTTGATTTACTTGAAGATGTCGTAAAAGATGTTAATCGATTAGTTGGCCGAGATTTCTTGAAATAAAGTATCACATAGTCGTTGTATATAAATAAAGTATCGAACATACTTTATATACTTTAATTAACATTATAAATTAAATAATATGTTGTTTATTATATGTCCTACTGTTAAATGGTTGATCATTTTTAAATTTGCCTTTATTAATCAAATAAAACATTTTGTTCCAATTATCTTCTCGCACCATTGGCGCTGCTCCTGCCACTGGTCTATGACAATTTAGTTACACATAAAAACCTCACCAGAAAATTGAGCCCGTGAACCTGCGGTACGCCTTGACGTCAGAGATCTTAAGACTGTGATCAAACCAACACACTACCTTGGCTTCGTAATAGGTGTGCCACGTAAAAATTCCACATAGAAATTATTCATTTTTTTCTTTACCCCTTTTCTATCAATGGGAAATTCACTTTCAGTAGTGATAACAACTTGAAGCAGCCAATGGATTTAAAGGGTCTTCACTGAAAAGGGTCTTCACTGATAAACAAATAAACGAACAACAAAGTGATTTTATCATAATTGAGTTTTTTATGGCACCCTAATAAAAGACTTATAATTTGTTATATTTCTGGGTAGGGAACCCCAGAAAATGGCAAATTATATAACTTTTATTTGGTGAGAAATGTTTAGTTATAATAATAGTATAAATATTGGTAAGAAGCATTCAACAACGTTTACGAAATATTCATTAAGTAAGTGGTAATAAAAGTAACAATATGAATGATGAGAACTAATAAGCACTTCCCAAATTGATATAAAGGTTGGTTGTAGTACATTTAATATAATTGGCGGTATAGAAACACAATTATTAAATTGATATCAATTTGATATTGTATTACCTATCTATCAATATTTAATAGAGAAAACTTTGTACCCCTTTTAACAATGGAACCCCTTGGAAGAGTATAAGATTTGGCAGTTAAAGTTTATATGAAAAAGGAGTGCAGGAAACTAAAATTTATATATATGTTACAAATTTATTCAATTGTATGTTACAAATACATTAAAAGATTCGTTACGTTACGTTCGTTACGTGCATACTGTCAATGTCAAACATGTAATAGTCTGTGGTCAAACAGTCGTACGGAGAACGTTGTTGAAACAGTCGTACAATATCTGTCTTGAATAAACGATACACGAGAGTATTTGGGTACTTGGAAGATGAATTATTATATTCGTATAAAATAATTGAGTAAGTGTACAATTGTTGTTAAAAAAATCGATTAATGTTAAACGAAACATTACGGGGGTACTTTTAACATTTCAGTTCTTTTTTATTTCTTGCAGAGCGATAAAGCGTGTGAAGGTTTGTGGTTAAAGGAAATTAAGATATTAATTACTTTGATATACTCATATGTAATTATGAAAAAAATTTATACATGTATTAAACAAGTCCTCTTCTTCTGTAGAAGGTGTGTTTTACAATTTGGGTAATATGTAATGTTTTGAATGATTGAATTCTTATAAGATAATAATAAATACGAACCATAGTGACGAACAAATATTAACTAATGAATACAAAGGTTTGTAAATTATAAAACGTATCCAACTTAGATTTAAAACGAAGAAAAATGATTTATTTCCTTTCTTTGTTATGAAATTCTAAACAATAATTAGAATTATATTTTACATCACTGACATTTTTGCTTCTTTTTCGTTTAGTAGTTTAGAAGGCCTAATTGCTTTAAAATCAATGAAAAATGTAAGCGGACATTAATTCTTTCGTAGTACTATTTTTTTTTAATTGTAAACAAAATTGAAGTTCAATATATTAAAAAAAGTTTCTGAATTTTTTGACGATAAATCTTAAATTATATTCATAAATTTACATTGGTTTTTTATTCTATACACAAAACAAATATTTTTTAAATACAAGTATTTTTGAATATGCATTTTACTTCACAGCTTTAATATTCAAAATGTTAAGTAATTAGCACCTAGTCTTTCCGTTACTTCGCCTTATTCACTTAACCATTCAGTTCCATTTAAAAAAATGCACTCACCTGGCTGTTTCTAACGCTCGTTTATAATCTTTAAACTAGAATTTCCAGCAAAAACTTACTGTCAGCTTTTAGTTTTTAAATTAACCTATACCGATGCTTATCAAATAACTTAACACCTATTCAGCTACATTTGTTTACGTGCCGCTGTGTGTAAATTAGAAACTGAACGAGTTTTTTTAAACAAAAATTTATCTGCCAATAGACAACAAAGCATTACTACATAGTGCTTTCTATTTGTTTATTTTAGAAAACCTCTAATTATTTTGTATGCATTTCACTTTTTTTTGGCAATAACCTGCTAACCTTGTTCCAGGCGAATGGTTCTAACGAAATGGCAGGCTGATAATATTCCGGATAGGGGATATGATATATTTTAAAAGGTCGCCGCTAAATTATCAGACTTCAAATACGGTCATATCCACGTAATTTTCATTCATGAAATTAAAGTTAGGCATAATATTGTTACTTATTTAATGAAAAATTATTTACCAAAATTAATGAATAAATTAAAAACAATAGATAGGAAATAAGAACCAAAACTAAATTCTATCGCTAAAATTGTATTAGGCAATTAAAAGAATTTAGGCCATTATTGATACTACCGCTTTTATCCAAAATCTTTGAACGTATTTTTCATTGATATCCCGTTATCTTTTCCAACACTTATAAGTCCATAAATCCACTTTAGTCTAATTTTATAGCCCAAGACTATCACAGACATTGTTGTATTTGTTGATGAACGCTTGGCCATGATAATACATAATTAACCATACTCGTGCTTCTTGATTTAAACATATCATTCAACTTGATTAACTTTAATATCCCTCTAGTTCGTTGGAAATATTTTAATATGTCCCACTTTTATGAGTTGTGGTTTAACTTATGTCTCCATGGGAGTACCATGTTACGGCTAGTGTGCTGCAAGTAGTAATTCTATCTCCTCTAATACATTCGGCTGTGATCATAATATTGATAAAAATACCAGTTGAAATTATCATCTGTGTGCTGATGGTCTTCAAATCTATGGATATGCAATCCTATATTTTATAATATAAACCATCGATATTGCTTCAATCGGTCAGTGGGCTTAATAAATGTATATTTAAGTTAATCCAAATAAGTGACAAGCTGTAAATGTTGGTGTTCAGAGACTTTTCCAAAAAAAAAACCTATCTAACTTTGCATCAAATAGTGTTAAATATAGTAATGATTCTATATATGCCAAAGATTAAAAACCTGAGTGTATTGACAGACTTTAATGACGCCCTTAAATAAATTATACTATTCGTCAAGGTTTCAGTGGGATACACCACCTTAAACGGTTTCACAATTTTGTTTCAACTAAAACAAAAACATAGATTTTTTATAAACCCCTATTGCAATTGATTTATTATGGACATGTATATTTTCCTGATAATGTATATATCATTACATATACAGCAAACAATTTCGTGCCTTTTTTAGTATTGATTATAAAAGGAAGAAAATTCAATTTATACCATTCGAATCATACCGTAAATATGCACACTTGATTTCTTATGAGCTAATATTCCTTTGTCTTCCCTTCACCCTGGGAGAATATTACAATAAAGAAGTTACCCAAAAAACTCTTTACTACATTATTCTACCGTTTAATAGTTGCATTATTTACTTCAAAGGAAGTAAATAATGCAACTATTAAGTACATGTTTGCTAAGTTTTTTTCATTAATTCCCTCATGCTTCTTCTTTGCCTTTTCATACTCTTTTGCTCATAGCGTCAATGTAAGAATTAATAATTTTTATACAAATACATAATGTTACTTTCATTTAACATTTTTTGTTGTAACTGACATCTTTAACGCTTATTATTATAAAATTGAAATAATCTTCAAATTTTAAAATTATTAATTTTGAATAAAAGTAGATTTCACTCGATTCTTACCTAAAATTGAATGAAAATATGTTTTATGGCTTATGTGTTTAATTTTCAAAGCTAGAATTGTGAAAAAAAATAAATTTACTGTACAGATTTTGTAATGCATAACATTTCACATCTGAAATGACTTTATGCAAAAACGGCATTCACTTCGTGATCTTCAAAGGGAAAAGTTTGTTTGTTGCCATTAACATGAAAATTTTGATTGATTTAGCTACCCTCATTTAATGCTTTCCCAAGAAGTATTTACCAAATATATATAAACCCAATGTCCAATTTCAAAATTTTGGAAAAACCTTTATTTATTACAAAAACTTGCAATCCTAATTGGCCAAAAATCGTTAACAATATTAATTGAATTGAATTTGCTAATTTCCATCCAGAAATGTTTATGCGCATGTTTAAAGCTAAATTACAAGGTTTATTCCTACAAATTTAACAAAATATATTTATGTTCAAGTTAGGGCAATCATTTATACAAAATAGTTCCAAAAAATTATTCGCCACATGCCTATGTATTAACAATTTTGTGTGAAAAGGATAAAATAGTTGGAATTGTTGATATGAGTGAAGTCACGTTTAGTAATTTCAGATATTTGGACACACCCCAAATTACATGAATATGTTGCAAATATATGATGCGTGAACCATGTAGTGCACTTAATCAAAATTCTGTATATATTTGGAATGGTAAATGGATAAACAGTTTTCTGAAATATTTAAATAAAGTCACACGAGGATCAGTAAATGTAAATACATCGTTCAGACGGCGTGTTATTTTTGCTGACATTCGAGCAAAATCGCCTGGCAATGATTATGTTATGCCATAAAATCCATAATTACTTGTGAAATCTGATTGAATGTTGGAAATTCACTGCAGTCAAAAGTGTTAAATACATTTATCAGCACAAATAAAAAGGATATGATGGCGCGATATACTATTGAAAAGCAATGAAAAAACAGATGGGAATCACAAAAGTATAGGACCTTCTATTCAGACCGTCATCTACCAACTAAAGCAGATTTGGCAAAGGAAAGTAAGTTTTGAAATTTATTTCATTTGTCTTACTACAACCCTCTGTGAGTTGTACAATTTTAGGAATTTAGTTTGAACATGATCGTTTATAGGTAATGAATTCGACAAAATAATAGTACGTAGACACATTGTCGATACGCAAGCGACGAAGTTCAGATAGATAAAGCGAGATATTTTTTTAAGAGCCGTTATGCCAGATCAACTAGAGCGGTATGGTCTATTTATGAATTTCCGATGAAATTTCAATAGAACACTATAATTTAACTTAATATTCAGTTACTACGTAAACAGAAAGTTTGCTTTAAAGTAAAATACTAGTACCAACCAGTTCAAAATACTAAAAAAAATTGTCATCAATTGACATCAATCAGTCATTGCATTCATTAAAAATGATACAACGGTCAATATATCCATCGGTACTGTACTAAAATCCCTCTGCACTAGTCAAATGACAATAACCGGCATGAACGTTTCAATAAATAAAAGAATTCTATTTACCAAAATAAATACATAATGTATTTGCTTGTATTTATGTATTTAATCTGCCCATAAATGTATCAGCGTTGTGGAAATTATTTAAGATATTTCTTTGTAAAGACTACTTAAGGATATTAAATGGGGAAATTTCTTCTAATAGAGCACTATCAAAAATTAAAAATTTTTCGATGGTCATAAATGGGCATTTCATCACTTTTTTGACCTGTTCCAACATAACGTTGGAGAATGCCAGAATTCGTTGGAGTTGCCAGAATTCGTTGAAGCAGATATTATTAAAGTTTTCTGCTTTCCATACTACCTATGGAAAGCAGAAAACATAAAACTAGCAAACACGATATATCGCCACGAGTGTCAAATCATAAATTCATATTTCTATGGACGGACGGAGAAAACTTTAAAAATGAATATTTTTGAAGGAAATTCGTGTTAAAATAAGATAGGTATAGGATTATTGAAAGAAAATATTTAGAATTTTGGATTTTTGAAATATCAGAATTAGAATACTTGGGTTATATTTCTTTTAAAAGTAGCTGGTTTTTAGTTTTTGTCCAAGAGAATATAACAATTTTTGAATTGGATGAAAATTTAATTACAAAAGTTGCCTATATTTTACTATTAAATCTCAAATTTAGTGCATTTAGGGCGCACAGAAATTTAATAAAATTATTCTGCTCTATTATCCTCCATACGACATTAAAAAAAAATACAACCGATACTCTTAAATAAATGTTTCTTATTTTGAGTCTCGTTCATATTCACATTCACAAAATTCATGTGAATATTTTCTAAATATAAAAATTTGAAAAATATATAATGTATTAATTCTGAAAATATTTTTAGGTAAATAAACCATAAAACCATAAAAATCATTTTACGTTAACTTAACCAAACCTTGCAATTATATATGCAATCAGCTTTCAGTTTAATATTTGGTATCACCCATATTATGTACCTTATTTAGGTAACAAAGCGTTAGACTTAGTTTTATAATAAATAATCGACTTCTCATAAGAAATTAGGAAACAAAAGAAATACGACGTATTTAAACAAACAACAACTTATTGTTCTCATAAACTTTTATCAGTTCTAATATAAATCAATTTTTTCTTTTATTTTGAATTTTTATAATTATTTTCTTTACTATGCTAAAAATATTAAGAAACAAACGAAAATAATATTCTTAAACTAAACTGTAAGTATTAAAAATTCCTGTTAAAAGAACAAAAAATATATAATTTAATTTTATACAAACATAAACGACGTTCCTCTCTTAAATTTCTTAGTACTGCCGTGGAAGATGATACAAGTACAAGTTTATTATTTGCATCCTCTTTTCATTTTCATCAATTCACAAGGCTTGGTTTACGTATTGATTTCAAATGATTTCTCATAGCCGTTATAGTTCTTCCTTTTCGAGAATTTTCAATTTTCAAAGCGTAAAATAAGTTCATGCTTTACTTGAAACTTATTTACTCACGTTAACAAATCACTAATCACACATTAATCTCAAAATGTACTTGTTCCTGTTTTCGATTTGGCAATGTAAACAAACAATCGTCTGTTTTTCTCGGATCAGCTCAGCAGTTTTTTAAATAAGATGAAAATTATAAAAATGTGTGAAAATTATAAATTCGCCCGGCAATTCAGCTGTCAAATTTCATCTATATATGCTACTACGTTTAAAAACTGAATATTTCCATTCGCATTGGTATTTGTGAATATCGGCGGAACAGTCGTATTAGCTAATGCTTAAAAATCAATATTCGTTACAGCACTAGTAAATAGCGGCGGAATTAATTTCTTAATGCTTAAAAGGAATAATTACGATCTAATATTGTCTATATAATTACGACCGACTTGATCTAATATTTACGAGTCATTGCAACATCAAAATATGTATAAAAATGAAAACTGAAGCTTCAGCTGCACCACACATTGCAGCAGAAGCTTCAGTTTTCATTTTTAGATACTTGAATATTGACTTGTTTTATTAAAAGGAAGACTATAAACGTGCTAAATAATGTCTGTTTTTAATACAAAAAAGATTTCACACTGGCGTATTTTTCGCTAATACACTCGATTAGATTTTGAGAATTTGACTTGAGCAGGTTAAAATTAATTTGATAACTTTAAAATGTTGTGTAGTATTTCATTATTAAAATTGAATTTAAATAATTCTAAGGGATTTTAATTAACTAAATAGCTAAATAGATTCGTTGATATAAACAGATTCTTTTTTTAAATTTGGTGTTTTTTAGAGCAGTACGAAACCAATAACGTCATGGAAATAAATGATGCACCTCTTAATATTTAGCTATATGGTAACTTACCACAAAGGTCTTTTTAGAAAATAAAAAAATATAAATTCATTTCACCCTAAAGGGTAGAGGTTATTCCGTGCAAGTAATGACATACCGCGGAATATAAAATAATATAAAATAAAATATGTAAAAAACCTCCGTAAAGTTTTCGTACATCTTCTGCCATAGCTAAAAATGAAAATTTGTCAAATTTTCTCATATTTTCTGGGTTGCATAAGCTAAAATACCTAATAGCTGCATAAACCAAAATTTATTTTTTGTATTGAAGAAAATCGATTTTCCAGAGAAGAAACAATAGATTCTTAGTATAGAATAAAATCGTAGTATTTGTATTGAAGAAAATCGATTTTCCAGAGAAGAAATAATAGATTCTGAAATAATCGATTTTCCAGAGAAGAATAAATATTCTCAAAAATTCTTCCACATTCTCAGGTGGTTGATTTTATCTGTAAACCTCTTTTACCACCACTCGAAGATGCTTAAATTTAACAATACGTTTTTTGCAATTTTTTTGATCTTTCCCAAAAATGAAAATAAACTCCATTACCGCGATCAGATTGAAGCACGTCCCTTAATTTGTTTACAGGATCATATATTGCCTTTATATTCGTATTTATTTCTTGCAATTGTTTGCACATGGGTTCGAGTTTGGCAGAATAGGCACCAGTTACGAGGAGTGTCACAATTTATGTTGGAGTAGTTGTAGTCGTGTAGAGCTGATTGGGTTTGGTTTTCGTTTTAGAGTTCGGCGTGTCCTGAGAACGTTTTTTTAAACCTCGTGCAATCGTGAGAAAGTTTCCTAAAAATTTTCTGATACTTTTGTATTTTGCTGTACGACGCATTTTACATAAGAGAGGTATATTTGGAATTTTATTTCGCCATAATGTACTCACTCTAAAAAAAATTATGATATCCTTTGTAACGCCGGCAGTATTTCTTACTTCACTGGCATGGTTTAGGTTATTGATGATAATATTCAATACAAGGCTTGCACATTGGAAAAATAGGGCTATTGTAATTAATAATTTTCTGAATACCATCTACGTGACCCGCCATTGCAGCACAGACGTCCTTGACCATCAGGTATATTTAATTCGAAATTGTAATCTTATGGAAAGTGAAAGCTATTTCAAAATATTAGTTTCCGAAATAGCTTTCGCATTCAAGAAGCAGCACGTATCCGAGGACACTTCACAAACTATTGGTTTTTATCATCTTTATCAAAACGTAAATAGCGAACTCCAACCGATAATTCCTTTGTGCCACTAATATCAGTAATTATATCTAATATCAGTCTCATCAGCCTACACCAAAAAAGCCGAAGCATGTTTCACCTACTCAAATATTTTGTTTTTCAGAACATCAGAAAAAAATCATTTAATTTGTTTTGAATTTGATGCGATATGCACTAGGCGGTTTTTTCTCCTGACTCCAAATCTGCCGAATCAACTCGAAAGCAGGTCTGTAAAAGCAGATCTCTCATCCACTTTTGCGCAAAGTGGAAGATTATGTTGTCCACCAAAGAAAAGTTGTTGATACAATGGATCGAGGAATCATACGATTTCATACTTCCTTGTGATATGCCCTATTTAAAGATTCAGAACACTTAGTGTTCCCCTTCCATCTTTCATCTTTTAAAACGTATTTACAGTAGCCAGTGCGTCACAATGCCACATACTTGTCGTGTGAGACTGCGCAGATTCATGAAGTATTCTAGACCGCACTGAGTAGCCCAACCATGGATAGGTTGTAAGGTATTTATACCCGAAAGGTTGTTCAGCATCAAGGTTAATGTCGTTTTTAAAATTGTACTTTTTCCCAGTAACTTCAAAACGTAGATCATAATTGAGTTTATAATAAAGTCTAAACTCAACCCAATATCCAATTATGAGTTGTGCGTCCGCTGGTGGAATCGTGCTATGTATCTGCTTGAAAATCTTTACGCCTAAAACTGAACCCCGCGAATTGAATTTGACATTAACTTAATTGACATAAGATACATGTATAATTACCAAAAAATTATATTTGATTAGCTAATAGCATAGTGTGCGCCCATGAATCAACCCATGATGCACGATTACCGATCGAAGTGGTCAAGTTTCCTTTATTTACATACTGTATACAATATGTGACAATTTGATTTAAAAGATAGGCTACTTCTTATCATGTATTTTTTTTAGCTGGAAACTGAACATTAACATTTAATAATATAAATATATTAGTGAAAAAATATCTATAGGTGGCGCTAAAGATTGTGTTGATTACGTATTTTCGAGAGACCAAAACCTGCATGTAAATCCCTCCACTTCAATTAATAATGTACGTAGACGAAACATATTCTTAGTATTAAAGAATTTATTATTTTCCAATAAAACATATTTAAATATCAGTGTTTAGCCTCTTTTTGGGGTAGCGGAAATTTTAGAATAAGTTTGAAGTCAATCGTATGCCATATAATTATGTACCAAAATTTTAAACATAGGTCAAAAATAAACTCAAATATGTTTAACTCTATATACAATAAAAAGACAACTAATACTTTCAGTGCAACGCACGCAATTCGTCAAAAATATGGAAACACGTCATTTGCCACATTGATGTTGCTGAACATTTACACAACTTAATGGGTACAATTTATATAGGTGTAAAGTATAAAATGTTTCGACAGTAATTTGACTTGCTTTGTTTGTTTTATTAAATTATTTTGTTTGTTGTTATGCCATTCTTATTTAACTCTGCAAATTGGTAAAATAATATTGAAGCTCATAATACCTTTTTTTAATTTTTGAGGTAAATTAGAAACGGAAATAAGTCAGTAAATATAAATGCGTGGCTGCTCATCGAGATTTAAATTCCAAAATGGATGTATAGGGTGTTTTAAGTAACGTTTAAAGTAATATTCAATAAAAAAATATATCAAATAAGATTTTAATTATATCATCG
The DNA here is from genome assembly GCA_039881145.1 of Druceiella hillmani. Classification (NCBI taxonomy): domain Eukaryota; kingdom Metazoa; phylum Arthropoda; class Insecta; order Lepidoptera; family Hepialidae; genus Druceiella; species Druceiella hillmani. The sequence continues at coordinate 9,425,586 of JAYKKI010000082.1, forward strand.
ATCTAATTAATGACCATTCTACTTATATCCATAATGATATATAAACCTATTTATCTCCTAATCTTCATCCCATGTTATAAAAGTAATTAAGAAATCATTTAATTTTTTCGACTCTGATCTAGCTTTGAATGAATAATAATATTTAAAATGGCGAGTCGCTATTCTCTCCAGCAAAGTTACAACTCTTTGTGGGTCTTGACTTCCTCTTGCCTCTTCTCTAAGTGGTGAGCTTTCCCATCATTCTGAGTTATTTCTCGACACAACCGGTCCATGGGTTCCTAGCCCTACTTCTTGGTCTCTTTCGTTGCCGTAGCCGTTTGCTTACAGTTTTACAGCCCTGCTGTCCGGCATTCTTTCGAGACGACCTGTATAGACATGTCGCTACCATATTAAATAATAACGATTACATGATTTTATTCTCAATTTAAATGCTTTTTAGGTAAAAAGAAACATATTATTTTTAAAATATAAACATGCTGAAATAAAATGATTCGAGACAAATATAATTAAGATATGGACTGTTGGATAATGTCAGTAAAGAAGATGTAGGACGATAGTGGATTGTATCCGTAGTGCAAATAATTTATTAGTGAGAGTCTTGATTTTGTGCGTAAACGACAAATTATGTGAATAATTACGCATATGAACGAATTAATTCATTTAAAGCATGCTGATTAGAAAAGTGCTTATAGGACGATATTTAGAAGATGTTATTTTTCTTAATTTAAATCCATATTTGATAAAGTTGAAATAAAGGCAATGTATTCTCTTGACACAATTGATTCCTACTTTTATCACGTACATTAGACGCGAATCTGCCATTTATTAGTATTTAGCAGATTATAAATTAAATTTTAAATTCCTACGGATAATTAAATTTAGGTGTACAAAGAATTGGTATTAAAATCTGTCCATTTCAATTTAAAATTAGTTTACCTTTCAGAATCGAACCGTGAATAATAATACAAGGTAAGTCATAGGAAAGTTTAAATTGGTAAAAAAATTAAAAATGTCTAAACAATCTATGACAAATCTTTTAACATTTTTAGCAGAAAGAGAAAAAGTTTCTCTCTAACTTTTTTCGAAGTGCACAACATACTTTCACAAAGAGCATTAGATATTAACTGTAAATTTATTACCAAAATTTTATACACATTTCACAGTTTGTACGTAGTCTCTTGCCAACAAGGACTGCATAAAAGAGGCTTTGTCCTTTTTAATAAGCCGTCGGAAGTGATTGTAAAACTGAAAGCTAGCAGGAAATATTTGAAAGAACCTTTGTTTGGACGCAACTCGGGACGAAATAAACGAGTAGCAAGAATGTTAAGGCCAGCGGTCTCATTTGTTAATGGGACTGGGTTATTAAAATAATCTAGCGAAACATGACATAGCGGAAGTTTCATTTCTTTTTAACTTGAACATTTTAATCGCCAGTTGATATCAAATAAACATTTTAAAATCCGACAGTGTTCTTATTTTAAAGTATTTAAATTCATACTTTAAAATAAGAACACTGTCGGATTGTTTTTTGCATTCGGCATTGTTTTTTGTGCTGATTAAAAATTGGAATAAGAATTTTAATTTGGCATCTTAATAAATCATTCTAACTTTCGCATATATGAAAAGTTAAAATCCAAAAATATTTTTATGGAAATTTTAAAGGAGGAAAGTCAAGCACTCGAATTGTTTTTTTTTTTCTTTTATGTGATTTAAAACAAAATCTTACGAGATTTTGTTTTAAAAATTTAAGTTTAAAGATTTAAGAAAACAAAACTTCATAATTTTAAGTAACATATTCCGTAGAAATGTATCCTCTCTCTCCCCTATTTCCGAATCTACTGAACTCAAAATCTTCAAAATAGGCTTTAGAAATGTATCCAAAGTTTGCATAAAAATTAAAACCATGACCCCGAATCTCATACATTTGCAGAAATTTGCATTAATTTAACGTTTTTGGAGGTTATATTTTTACCTTTTGCCAGAAATGAGAACACTTTTATTTACATTTTATTCAATTCACTCGGTAAAATACAGATAAATCTATAAATAATTGTAGTGAGAGTAATATTATTCAAGGCTATTTAGTGAACAATTCAACTTAAATTTAAAATAATTATTCCGACTTTTATAAAGGGCGCTCTTAGTTTAAGTTAATGTTTTCTAGCGCGCAGTTAATCTAATATAGCACATATAGGATTAGTTAATAAAGAAACATCGTATAGGGAAACATCCACTCAGCCATCTATATTTACAATTATTTCCGCCGGCGTTTTCCCACTAGGAACAAATTATTTAAAGAGGCAGACTCCATATAGTGTTTGGCCCAGGTGTTACAACAATAAAAATGGAACATAAAAAAAAATTAAAAAATAAGCGCCTTAAATTTTTATCAAAATCGTCAATCAGACAAAAGAGAAATGTATTTTTTATAAAAAATTAGGTTATTTTTCATGATAGATTGAAAATGTAATTTCTACGGAATTTTTTGAAATAGCAAAATAAAATAAAGTGTAGACTGTGTGTTCTTATATCGTCCATTCAAAGATATACCATATTAATCTATTATGCTCACAGGCTCATCGAAAAAAGTTACGTAAACCTCGATAAGAGGGAAAGAGCCATTCATTTTGACAACAGTAGAACCATTATCAATGTTTGTTAACAGTTTATTTTTAATTAATTTTGGCAATTCTAAAAAAAATTTGGGCTTTTTTAAAAAAAAATTCAATTTTTCCGGTCTACTTTCTGTGTTGCTTACACGCCACCGCGTGAAAATTGTATAGATAGTAATAATTTCCTAATAAATTTTCCAGCTTTTTGAAAAATTATACTATACATGTATAAAGCCTGGGTTCATTTTTGCTGGCTACTTTCTGTTGCTTACATGCCACCACGTTACAATTTTATAGATAGTAATAATTTCCTAATAAGTTCTTTGAGTTTTGAGTGGATATCGACTTACCTTTTTTTCAAGTTCAAATCGTGTTTAAAATTAATAATTTTTAATTCAATGCAATTTATGAACAACGAGTTGAGTCATAGCTGTTGACATATCCATTAAAGGCATTGATGTAAATTTTTTGGCAGTGGATGTTTTTTTTCATGACTATTATAAATATCTTATTTATATTTTTACCAGTCTTCAGAATTTTTTTTAAGTATGGACATTTTTTTATATTCTATATATTCTTGGCAAGAAAACAGTAGTATTGCAAAGATATTGTTTCTTGATTATTTTTCCAAACTATATTTTCGGCTGTTTTTGTTTTTTTAAATTGTTTATTTAAATACAGTTTTTATTTTTTATATATTTTATTTTATTTATATATATATTATATATACATATATATATATATATATATATATATATATATATATATATATATATATATATATATATATATATATATATATATATATATATTTATATATATATATATATATATATATATATATATTTATATATATATATATATATATATATATATATATATATATATATATTTATAAATTTGTTACTTCACTTTTCATCATGCATTGAACTGGTTGAATCGTTTTGATAAGAATGATTTTATAAGATAGGTTGCATATGTGAATCATATTCATAAGCGCCAGTGGATAGATTAAAAGAACTTGAGTAAAATGATACCAAAAAATACCCATCAATACAAAAATATAAGTTTGTGTTTTTAGTGAGATATTCGTGGAATCGAACATTGGGAATCACTCCTTAATATAACAACTATTACCATTACATTTACATCAGTCAGCTTCTGAATTTGAAACTTCGTCAAAAAGGACTACAACATGACACAGGATATATATTTTTTTTTCTGCCTTTTAATAGCCGTGTTCTTATTGTAAGAATTACTTGATATAAATAATCAAACTGGTATGAAAGATGATTCCGTTCACTAGAAAGGACGTCACATAAATTTTGTTTTCTTAGATCATTAAGCAATATTGTATACAAGGAAAAACTTTGATTATGAGAAGCATTTTCAAAAATTAATTGCTAATTTTCCGATTGAAAACATGCAATCCTTCTGATGCTATCCATTTTTTGTCTAATGTATAGAAACGTGTAGTTGACAATAATGTTTTATATACTGCTTATCATTAGGTATAATGGACTGGGATATATCTATTTTTTTTCTATTCTTCCAAAACCCTTATTATTTATTAGCTAACCCAATGTGGGCTATATAAGGTTAACTGTGAGCTGAAAAATATTAACTTAATACTAAGAGCATACTTTATAATAATCGGAATAATTATTTTAAATTTCGGTTAAATTTTTCACTAAATAAACTTGAATAATATTACTTTCATTAGGTTTACTTATAGTTTTAGCAGTAGGTATTTTACCGAGTGACGAATAAAATGTAAATAAGTGTTCTTATTTTTGAAAAACAAGTAAAAATATAACTACCAAAACTTAAAAATAATGCAAATTTCTGGGAATCTATGAGATTCAGAGTCATGGTTTTAATTTTTACGTAAACTTTGGATAACATTTCTATAGTCTATTTTGATGATTTCAAGTTCAATAGATTCGGAAATAGGGGAGAGAGAGATAAATTTCTATGGAATATGTTAAAGTTATGAAGTTTTTTTTAAATCCTTACATTTAAAAAAAAAAAATGTCACGAATCACCCAAAGAAAGAAACTATTCGAGTGCCTTTCCTCCTTCAAAATTTCCATAAAAATATTTTGGATTTTAACTTTTGATACATGCAAAGGTTAAAATAGTTTATTGAGATGCCAAATTTATTTTTCTTTTAAAATTTTAATTAGCACAAAAAACAATGTTAAATTTATACTTTCAAATAAGAACACCACAGGATTTTTACATTTTTGTTTCGATATTAACCGTCAACTAAAATGTTCAAGTTAAAATAGAATTAAAGTTCCGCTATGTCACGTTTTGACATGTTATTTTAATAACCCAATCCGATTCACAAATGAGAGCGCAGGCCTTAACATTCTTGCTACTCTTTATTGTCTCCCGAGTTGCGTCCAAAACAAAGATTCTTGCAAATATTTCCTGCCAGCTTTCAGTTTTACAATCACTTTCGACGGCTTATTTTGAATGACAAAGCCTCTTTTGTCCAGTCCTTGTTTGCAGTATACCACGTACAAACTATAAAATGTGTATATTATTTTGGTCATTAAATTTACAGTTAATATCAATTCCGGTTTGTGTAAGTTTGTTGTGCACTTGGAAAAAATTATGGAGAAACTTTTTCTCTTAATGCTTATAAATTTAAAATATTTTTCATAGGTAACTTAGACATTTTAAATTTTTTTACCAAATCAAATTAATTTTTTACCAATTTCAATTATCTGTAGGAATTTAAAACTTAATTTATAATCAGTAATAGTTTGGTACCTGTGGATATATTTTATACGATTTAATACCGATAAAAATAAGGATCTGTTAAATACTGCTAAGTCCAAACGTTCAATGGCAGATTCATGTTAAACGAAAATGATAAAATAGGAATACTTTTTGTGAAGAGAATATATTGCTTTAATTTAAACTTGCGCAAATATGGATTTAAATTAAGAAAAATTACATTTTTTTGAAATATCGTTCTTTAAGCGTTTTTATAATCAGCATATTTGTCGAGTATAAAATTTGCAATCGGAAATCAGCATATTTGCGGTTGCACACAACAAAATATGTAATAGATAACAAAAAAATTAAAAACTCTTGTCACGTCTTGATATTGTAAAAAATTCTTTCTTGAAATGCTAGACCACGTATATACCCACAAAATTACGTTAACAACATAAAATTACGTTAAATAAATTTATATTCAAAAAGTTGTTATCCCAAAATAAGCAATATAATAATTATTAACGAATGAACTAATTCATTCAACCTCATAATTATTTACATATTTTGTCGTTTACGTACTAAATCAAGACTCTCACTAGTAAATTATTTAAACTGCGAGTACAATTCACTTTCGTTTGCCTTTTTAATTCTTCTTTACCGTCATTATCGATCAGTCCCTATCTTAAATATATTTCCCTCGAATCGTCTTATTTTGACGTGTAGATATTTTGAAAATAATATCTTTTCTTTATACCTACAAAGCAATTAAATCAAAAATAAAATCAGGTAATCTTTGTTGTTTAATATTGTAGAGATATGCCTATGAATCACAGTATCTAAGTAGTCTCGAAAGAATGCTGGACAACAGGGCTGTAAAACTATAACCAAACGGTTGCCGCAGCAAAAGAGGCCTGGAGGTAGTGCCAGGAAACCATGGACCAGTTGTGTGGAGAAACACCTCAGAAGAATGGGACAGGTCACCGCCTGGAGAAGAGGCAAAAGGAAGTCAAGACCCACAGAGTCGTAGCGTCGCTGGGGGAAATAGAAAAAAGTAGCGGTATGAAATGTTACATATTAATGTTCATTCAGAGCTAAACTAGAGTAGAAAAATTGAAATTATTTCTTAATTACTTTTATAATATGAGATAATGATTAGATGATGTATAGGTTTATATATAATCATGAATAAAGGTACGAGGGTTTTCAGTTAGATCGATTATTTAATTACAATCTTATTTGGTATTATTTTTTATTGAATATTGCTTTAAATATTACTTATAACACACTATATATCTGCTTTCGAATTTAAATCTCGATCAGTAGCCCTGCATTTATAATTTCTAACTTACTTCGTTTTCTAATTTACCTCAAAAATTAAAAGAAAGTGATTATAAGCTGTGATATTCTTTTACCAATTTGCAGAAATAAATAAGAATGGCATAACAGCAAATAAAGTAATCCCAAAGACGAACAAAGCAAGTCGAATCACTGTCAAAACATTTTATACTTTACGCTTATACAAATTGAACCCATTATAATGTGTAGATTTAAATGCACATCATTCTTTTTACTTTGATGTATTTTACTCATCTCTACGCTTATTAAATATCGTTTCTCTCATATTCATGTAATATTTTAGTCGCACTCACAAAGGATATTGTTAGCATTACGTTCTGCTGCTGGCTTATTGTTTCCAGGCTCGCATCTGAGACAAAATTTTATAGGGGAAATTTTAGTTTTTACATTTAACCGTCGCCGGCGCACATCAAGCGATGAAGGTGTTATTATGAATGCTTCTGTTTATACGCGTCCGTGTGCAAATTATGAACAATACGAAGACTTTTTACATCATTTTAAAATTTTAAGCAAAAGTGTTGATGGAAATTTTGCTTATTTGATACGTAATTGAAACATACTTGGGTACAGTGGGTGTTTTTATTTAATATTTACTGCATTTAGGAACTCTTTTGACATATAGTATCAACTGTTTTATCTGCACAAAATGTAACTTAAACATGATTGAGTTACAATAGGTTAATCACTGTTATCGTCATGACAATTCTGTAAAGATTGAAATATTTTTGTGTTATAACACTTCCTTTTATAGATCCAAAAACGTGTATAACTTATTTAAAAGATAATGGGGATCTCGAGTTGGTCTATGTTTATTTCGTAATGTTGCAATAGAATTTTAGGTTATCATTTATTGTGCTTATAAAGTATATAATTGCATGCACAATAATTAATAATAGCATTGATATGCAATTCACGTTATGCGCTACTTATTTACTAAGAAAAAAACTTATATTATGTTATTTATCTTATATAATACTAATAAAGGTAATCTGCAAAAAAATCGTTAAATATATAGTTATAGAGATATATTTTAAGTAGGGTTTTGCAATTACTACTTCGAGAATTGTAAAAGTAGATTTTTTTATAATTACTCAAAATTTAAATGAGTAAAAACTGAAGATATTTTAAAATATCAATAAATGTTTATATATATATATATTCCCTTATATTTATAAACTCCGTGATTTTGTTCATAAACTATTTCATCTTGTCTGAAAACGATGCAATGTTATCTACATAAACGCCGAGTTCTCGTTAATAACTGAAATATACATGCATATTTCAAAAAGTTTCAAAAAGCTTTTTTCTGTGTGCCGATAGCTTTATGCTATTTTTAGGAATCAACAATCAATGTTATAGAGAATTGTGCCATCATGATTTGTATTTAATATTCCAATGGATTCCGTGCAATAATATACATTTTATGTAAGCAAATGTGCAATAATGACATATTTACATATGAAGGGTAACACACACTTCTTCATATTTATAACATTGACAGAACAGCGTTCGAGAAGGTTTCTAAAGGTCAAGTCCCATTTCATAGCTACATTATTGAAAATTATTAGAAAGTTTACATAGCATCAAAATTTGTTATACAAAATTGAAACGATTTCATGACATTGAATGTATGGTGACTTTGTTCAACATTTAATCCATTGTACACTTGAAACGAATGCAGCCATCCGGTTTCACATACAAAGCTATTTATTTTATCATGCTGGGATAAACATTGCAAAAAGTTTAATCATTTTCTTAAATTTAATAATGGCGCTTTAGGCTCTGGATTAATAGAGTCACATTTTATTTTATATGCGTAGAGCGCGCACGAAAATCCTGGAACATTCACCTGTCTTTTGTACAATTACATTAAGTGACGTAGGGCGAGGTGCACCTAGTCCTGACATTCTTATATTTTATCGATCGCTAAGGAAATTTGGATATGAAGTTGCTTGATAGCAATTTATCTCCAGTTAGAAAAAGATTCATTAGAATTACTATGTTCTGTAATTCTGTCTAATGAATTAAAGTTGGTATTAAATTTTATCTTAATATTGGTATTGATTCTATCTATTTTTATGGCACTTTCATTTGTCTAAAGCTATACGTAAATCTGTGAGTTGGGCAATATGTTTTTAAGAATTGTATATTTATTATTAGAAAAGAAATTACTAAAAATTAGTTAGTTTATTCTACTGAGCTGGTTGTGTTTTCTGTCGCCCCAAAATATGTTCCCTACTTTTATATTCAACTAAAACTTAAAAGAAAGGAAAAAAATATCTAACATTTTACGAGAGTAACATAATCAACCAAGTTTAATAAAATATTTCTTGCATTAAAGTTTTATCCACATAGTATCAAGAAATTACATAATTTATTTCGTTAATCACTGCATTGTCCAAAATATGTAAAAATAATATTACGAAATTAAAATTTAACTAGCTGAAAATAAATAGATATGCTAAGCATATTTACAAGAAATGGAAATAAATAGTTCGCCAATACTCCAATTCTATTCGCAAATAATTTTACCTGTATTCTAATTAATATATTCCATCAAAATTAATAAAAAACGTTAGTAGTAAAAGAATGGAGGATATTATTCTTACCCATGCGGTGAGTCTTAATGATATAATAAGTTACATATAAAGCAAAACTATATTTTCACAAATTTTTAAGAATTAATTGATTAGCAACTTTCGTCAAAGATAATTCGATTGAGAAAAGCAGTAAGCAGTTAAACGAATTTGTCTTTTTTTAACTGCTTACTGCTAACGTAAATTCAGAAAATGTTTATATTTCAATCAAATTATGTGTCAATAAATACATCTAAACATTTTGAATAGAACTCAAAGAATGTATTTTTCTCATATTTCATAATTTATATGTGTATTATAAAATTGATGATTCAAAAGAATATCTTCGAAATAATTCTTGAAATATAATCAAGATTTGCATTCGATTATGAAAGTAAAATAATAATCTTAAGATTTAATTTATGTTGTAATAAAAAAACATTTCACGTTTTGACTTTCATTTACCACCTTCAAAGTGACATTTTAACGTATCATCTGTAAAATATATCAACAAAGAATGGAAAACATTAGCTAAATCGCAGAAAGAACGTCAAATTAATAAAATCAGTATTATCGCTTATTGCGATACAAATTTGTCGTTTAAAACATCAACACCGTTTTAATTTAAAATAATTTTCTTTCCGGTAAGTGTAAAACATGAGGTACAATATCCAGATTTCACTTTTTCTCACTTCGCCCGAACATTCAACACTTCACTCACATTTTCAAATGAAATTGCTGAACTTACCTTTCTCGCTACTCTTTTATTGTTTTCAGAGCTGAGCCTTAACAAAGCTTCGAGTGAGAACTTCCCCCCAGCTTTCAGTTTTCACACTCACTTCCTCCGACATACTTCGAATGACAATAGTAGTGTTGCGTTGACCTTATCTACACACGGCCGTGTACAAATTGGGCATTGTGAATAAACTTTTTGAAATTCTTATTTGCTTTACCGTCAAAGATGTTGAATTTTTATCCGAACTTGAAAAGGATTTTTGAAAAATTTAGAAACATTATCTTGTAATACAAGTGCTTTGGTGAATGACTGACATGCTCGAATGGGATTACCTTAGTGAATGATAATTATAAGAAAAAAATTATAAAACGTCTGTTAAGGTTGGAACTTTTCCATATTGCTGTTTTCTATTTTAAGATTCTTTCGACGTGATGACATGACATATTTAGATATATTAGTTTAAGTCATCGCCGTCTATTTTTAATTATATTTCTTTTCTCCAATTGTTATTTCTAAGGTTCCCTACGTTAAAACAAAAACAAAGACTTGAAATTTTAATTATATCAATTACGTCTTCATCCATCCATCTGTCTGTGGGTAATTTTTTGTGGATTGTGGAAAATTTTATTATTTACAAATAATGACTTTTTCCAGATTGATTATTCTAGTTTTAAAGGAATATACTGTTAATTTGGCATCTTATGTTATTTATTGTTCGTTAATTACTTTAATATAAACGGAAAAATATCTCCCATAGCTTACCTTAGTATCAGGATACAAACTATTATTAAACTTCCGGAACTAAGAGTAACTTTACTATGCAGTATATTTAAAAGTGTTATACTATATAAACATGTAGAAAAGTCTGCACCAAACATATAGAACTTGAAATCACCCAAATATCTCTTTCACCCATCCTAAATCCTTGCCGCTTACTCAAAACTGGCAGACGTATACGCCTATATATACTCGTAGATATTTCCTTACATAACTGTGTACGTTGTTTGAAGATGAAACGTTTGACGTGAAATGAATTCTATTTTATTTATATAATAATGAACTTAGATAATGGTCAGTATACAAAAAAATTATTTCATCGCACCCAATTTAAAGGTTAAAAAACAGAATTTATTATTTGTCAAAAAATGTCAATAAGATATGGAGATTTGAATGAGAAAAATACAGAGAATAAATAAAAAAGGGTATAAAGTCGATTGTATTGAGAGAATATAAATAGTCGTAAAAATCATAAATTGTATGGAATTGTTGCTCATATTTATAAGTAATCTTCGTTTGGGCTACACTTTTTTACCTATTTAACCCAAAATCCTAATGCGTGTTTATTTAAATAACCCATATTTAATCATTTCTCATTTTAATTACATTTAACATTTTCGTTTATGCTTAAAAACTTGAGTTTTATGTCTTTAAGACCTAAATATTTCAAAATATCTTCATTTCCACTGATCAGTCTGAAATAAAATTGAAGTAAATTATTAAAAAATGTTTATATTAAATGTAATTAAACGAATGCATGCTTACAGACTAGCGATTTATGTAACTAAAGTATTAGTACATGTAATAAAATTAATAGTAATTTACACAAGTAAAGTTTACATGCTCATAAAAAATGGTGTCACTTGCATAAAATGTTATATATAGTGCAGTTTTCTATAAAATAGTACATTTCATCTCCGTAAAGATTTTGATAGAGAAAAACTTCAAAGGTGATGCACAGTTACAGATCAGGAGTACTTATTTCTGACTTGAAGAATATTTCATCCAAAAGTCCCTTTTTTCTTCTAGATGAAACGGCAAAAAATAAGGACGAACGTAGGAAGGCGATTTCATAGCCAATATGTATCTGTGGGTGTCTTGCAATTTGGAATCTCGATTTTCTATAGTCGGCGATCTTCGGATCGATCTTTTTTTTAACGTGACCAATTCATGTCTTCTTTGGTGTCGTGTGCTAAGTTTTGTGGTCGGTGCTTCCCACTAAAGGAACTGCAGTGGCAAACGATCCAATATCATTTAACCGAACCAAAATACCCGTTGTCTTTAGATTAGTTGATCGATTGATTGGTCCTCATCTTCCAGTTGCATTTGCTTGTTCTGGGTAATCCAAGGATTTATCAAAGGCAATGCATTTGAAAGTCCGCTAGTTTCTTCAAGTTTGACCTTTACTAATGTCCAGGTTTTGGGTTTGCAAAGAAGGGTGACCAAGATAATGTCTGGAAATAGGCAGAGTTTTATCTTGAGCGAAATGTTACCTCGCTTCTAGATGGACCTTTTCGGCAAGGAGTACTTTGTTACTGCCGAGTCATCCCTGTTACAGATCTCGTTGCAAGTTTCTTGTCCCGCACAAATGATACAAGTTGTTTTAAACACTGAACTTGCTCTAGTTGGGTTCCTAATTAATTTTAGACACAAACAAATATTTGATAAGCATTTAAATTTTTAGCAGTGCATAACCAATCAGACTAGCTCAATAAATATGATTTTCTATCCAATACTATTTAAAACGGATTGCATTTCCGTATCGGTTTGAGAGTATTTACTTTCACTTATTTGAAAGTATGTAGTCTAAGTGCTAGAAGTTCCAGCGCAGGTAAGCCTCCGGTTTGCTCATGAGATGGAATATAAGAATAGTGGGAGTCATTTGGATGCTGCCGATTCAATTTTATTAGGGGAAAGTAGGGAAAAGACATAAGTGGGCTAGTGGAAAAATGCAGATTGTAGGAGGAAAAGAAAAAACTTGAAAGACTGTTTTCGGAACTAATTATTTGTTAGAAAACAACTCATAATTCATTCTAAATTAAAACGTGTTTGTTATATCATGTCGCTTACAATTTTTTGACTCTTTCGAATAAAATATTATCAAAATGACAATTAATAATTAATATTGTTTTCAAAACAAGGTTCCTGTTAAACAGTAAAATTAAATTGGTATGTAACTATGAAATAAAATAAAATTTTTTCAAGCCTAAATGGTTTGAAGACAAAAACAGTTTACCTAGAACTGCAAGGGAAAAAGAAATATTATTGTAATGACAACTAACCTATATTTTTTAAAATATTAAGTGAAAAAAACGCACGTCTTATCTATATTTCATGAAAAATTAAATAACTTGTAATCTTCATTTTATTCAAGCACATTCATTAGTTTTTAAATGACTAAATTTAAATTATTTCATTAGAAAAGTTTCAAGATAACTAAGTAAGTACTCAAAAAATATGTTCATTTTTTTATAACTAAAAAGTGGGCTTAGAATTTTAAAATAATGTAAATAAAATTTTATTCTTTACTTTAATATAAAGAGTAAAAATGTTATTTGGCTCTTTTCACATAAAATTTAACCAATCTCATATTTTCAACGAATAACTAGCTCATATAATTTCTAGTATTTGTGAAAACCCAGTATTACAATAAAATATATACCTAAACTTTCGCGTTCGACAAAATTAGTCCAATAAACTTATCCTTAGAAAATATTTGAGGTAGTAAAATTAAAGAAGATTTCGTATCTTTCTAAGGCATCACTTTCCAATTATTTGCAGGGATGTAGACTTTTGATATATATTTTCCTTTTTTATTCAATCGTTTTAAATGAGAATATATCTCGTATAATTGGTCGTGTTAAATGAGAACATATCTCTTATTGAAAAAATATTACATTTTTGACAAACACAAATTACTATCTAGAGAGGAAAGAGTATTTGGAATCTAAAGGTGTAACTGCCTCATTAAATTTTTCTTGCAACTTCTTCCGTATTGCCACAGAATAATAACAGTTTATCAAAATGCAACCATTTAATTCATGTTTACAATGAGACTCTAGTCTAAAGAGTACAGCAGTTCCTTGAAGTTAATACAGATTAACGTTAATAACAAGGAAGTGTGTATGTAAGCATCCGAGATGAGGCTTATTACTTCCTGCTTCTTTTGCCAACATATTTCCTATTGGGCAGTTTACATAGACGTACTAAGTTTCTATACTTCGCAAATCAGAACTTATATTAATTTAGATTTAAATCAATATAAATAGGAAATACGCATATGTCGACAATAATAAAAAAACTAATTTTTCTTATCAATATTTTTCAAACTGGTGCAGCCATTGGATTGTTGTAATGTGTCTGACCTGTTTAGTCGTTTATCTAAAATCCATCTTATATCTTTAGTGCTAGTTGGGTCAAATTAATTAAAAGATTAATGTGTTATGTTGGCAACGTTTCTTTTGTAATAGTAAAATATGTTATGTAAAAATGAGACAAAATGAAAATTAACAAATATATATTGACTCTAGATTACCCTAATATGTCATATAATGTATTTATATATCATATAATGTATAAATATAACAAACTAACATTCAGTATTCTATTCATTTTAATAGGTTTCCAAATAGAAAAATGCCAAAAAGCAATCATACGATGCTAAGTGATAACTCGTATATCTTATTGACTCTTTTTTCTAATATTTGCTAAAAATTGTTAAATTGGCAAACGATAATTGGCTGTCAGAAGGTTTTTTTAACAATAAATACTTTTGCGTCATTTACTAAGCTGACCTGAATCAATTTCATTGAAACCAGAAGAACTTGAATATTTTGAAGAATTAAAAAGCTATATAAACTAACTGCCACGTACATTTAATATTTATTTTACAGGTGGCAAAATCATACGAACGAAATATCCGGCCAACGCAAATATCTTCTTTAAGTTTAGCTTCAGATAGAGATGGAAAAATTTGGTGTAGATATTTAAAACCTTCTCCTTCTTTATTAAGCGCCTTCGCAAATTGCTTCATCATTCACAGTTTTATGTGCATGGCTTTATTACCAAAACAAAACAAAACCCAGGGACTTTTCCCGGAGGACAAAATTTTTTCTCTCAATTTTTGGTTCCAGGAACCAGTTTTGTCCAGTTGTCGGTAGCCACTCTTTCTTCATCCAATGTTGTCCTCTGTCTTGACTGTCCCACTTACAGAGAAAACAAGGATATATTTTTTAGCCAATTTGTTGACCCAGTATCATATTTATAAATTTTAGATCGCCACAAACCATTCAACCGTGTTTTACATACTTTATTTTATCCAATACATCTTTCAAATTGTCGTAGCATTCTTTCAAATGTACAGAATCGGCGACTGGTAGTAAAGCGTACTTATTGCCATTGTACAAGGGACTGCTTTCAAATTTCACTTTGATGAGTCTATGAACAACATCCATTCGTTCGCATCATATTCGATGTTAAACATTTTCGCTGGGCCAGGAATGTCTTTGCAATACACTAGATCACGATCTTCAGCAAAATGTGGTACAATGTATATTTCTCTGTTGCAATGGCAAGAAAATGAGGTGCCAGGAGCAAGCATATTTTTTTCTGATAGTATTCATCCGAGGAGTTCAACTGCATCTTTTGACAAGCTTAGATATCTCGTTAAGTCGTTCAATTCTGATTGTGAAAATAATTTTGTTCCATTTCCACTTGGCTGAAATATTGCATATTTCCCGTAATCAGCTCCCCAACATTTATTAAAATCAGTCATCAAATCTGAAAAGTAAAAACCATTGTAGACCTGTTATTTGCGGTGCTACTACCTAAAACTGAATTAAGGAATACACCATTCAGTTTGTGGAGAATATTAATGTACTCCTTTTCTGTATTTTGCAACTTTTTATTATTATTTTCTATTGCCGGTATATTTATTTTTTTATTTGATAATTCCATTCGCGAAATATATTGATTGATTATATATTGATTGATTATAATAAATAAATATTCATATTTAAATTCACTAAAATGAATTCAGTTACCATTAGCACTATTAATACTTCGTTGCTTTTTAAAACGCGTCAAATCTGTCAGTTTGGCAAGAAACTAGTTTCTTGGTGTAACAAATTTGTATCATAAAATCCAGCATTTGGATAAAGTTTTTAATTTAGATTATTTTTGAAATAAAAGGAAATCAGATTTCGTGCAAAATATGTTTATTTAAACATAAACAAAATTGTGGTATGACTCCCTATTAAAGATAAATATAGTCATTATCTTACATAGTTTAAATTAATAGCAACAGCAATAACAGTTTTGTTAAAACGAAGTTATCCTCACTTCTTAAATAACTTGGTTTTCACATAAACCCTATGAACATTTTGCTCAATTATTTTAGATAAATTTTTAGTGTGTTCACACACCTTTTGATAAACAATTATAGAAAAAAAACACAACGGACGTTATAAAAGTGTTCATGATAGTACTTTTCCCATAATATATTTTTTGGGAAAAACCCGGAAAAGAAAAGGTGGATAAGATGTAGAGTGATAAAAAAAAAATTTTATAATTTTTTTATGAAATTTCGCTCTGACACTGAAAGTATCTATAGTTTTTAGTATACAAATATTACTAAGCCAGGTTTTTAATATATAGTTCCTTTAGTTATCCTGTAATCTTACGTCATTATGTTTGATAAAGTAATATTTATAGCGATAAAATAAGTAAATATTAACTTTCCCATTGTACGTATAATTTTTTTAAGTTTTCCGTAAATAATATGAAAATTGTTTCGTCGTCACCGTTGTTGGAATGATTACAAGACATACGGCATTTGACGGCGGGGCGCACCACGGAAATCTGGGGACAACTCACGCCGGCTCATTGAGGGTTAGATCGGCGTTCTCGTCGGCTGTAAGAGATTGTTCCCGTAGCAATAAGTTTGCCATATGTATCAACTCTATATATTAAAATAAATATTTAATTAAAAATTTAAATGTTAATTTTTTTATTTAAAAATTATTTCCATGAATGTTTTTACATATTTATTGCAATTTTTTTCTTTGTGTGATGATGAATTACACAGGTTTGCAATTAAAAAACTGCATAAAATTTCTATACATTTTCTTATAGATTTCAACTTGGTAAAAGCGAAAAAAATACAATAAAAATTCCATCATGTTAGTCACACTCATGTTTTTCTTTGAATTTAATGTAAAATTTCTAATTAACTTAAAATGTAATATTTTGTTTTTCGTTTTATAAATACTCTTTAAATTAAGCCTTCTTGCAATAATTCTATGCAATATAGCTACATTTCATAATATATGATACAAAAAATGTTGATATTTGTAGAAAATAGTGTTAGGAGTTGGTAAATAAAGTAGTTTTAACGTTAACAGGAAGGTCGCATGATCGTGTCGAAATAGATTAAAACTTTATAGTGAGCAGTATTACTGATGAGGTTGAGCAAGCTTTCAATTGTTATTGGTTACTGGGAATAAATATAAACAACAGCTGTTGTATTAGATAGTGTTTCAACAATAAAATAAGTTCAATATTTTAATGGTCATCTAATGTCACACTCCTTTATATTCAGTATTTAAATAAAATAAGAAACACAGTATCAAACGATACTGTGATTGTAATTTTATTTTTGGAATATGACTTGCAGTGTTTGTGTAATTTCTCCCGACAGCTTATGTTATGTGTGTGGTGAATACACAGTAAAAATGCAACAAAGGATCATAAGTGAGTTTTGTTAAAAAAATTATTTTGCGTATTTCAAATAGAAACTTGAAGATCAAGAAGAAACATGGACTCCTCAAAATGTGTGCAGAAGATGGAAGAAAGATCTTCATTTGTGGTTAAAGGGTAAGAAAAGCTCATTTCCTTTCGGCATTCCCATGATATAACGTGAACAGAAAAATCACACAAGCGGCTGCTACTTCTATTCAGTAGATGTGAAAAGAATTAATACAAAAATAAAAAGAAAATTGCTTACCCTAATATTGACTCAGCTATTCGTCCAATGCCTGATAGATCCAAAATGCTAGTTCCACAGCCACTTTCTAATTTAAGTGATGTCCTGAGGGAGTCAGACAACTCAGACGTATTACCTTTCCAATACGAATCTAGTTCACATTTTTCCATCGACAAGAGACCTTGACTTTTTTCTCAAAGAGAGCTCAACTACGTAGTAAAAGATTTACGTCTTTAAAAAAATACGGCCAAATTACTAGGATCAACGCTAAGAAAGAAAAATCAGCTATCACCTGGGAACGCATTTTCGTGGTACAGGTATCGAGAGATTTATCAGAATGGCACCTATTCATTGATTCATATAAAACTAGACTCAAAGCAGTTTTGCTGCACAATGGCAATGTATTTGCATCTCTTACTATTGAACACTTGGTTCATCCGAAAGAAAACTATAATGATGGTTTGTGGAGACTTCAAAATACTAAACATTTTGATGGGTCAGCAGGGAGGTTATTCAAAGTATCCTCGTTTTCTTTGTTTAAGGTATAGTAAAGTCAGATAGCTGCACTTGGACAAGAACTAACTGACCTCCTCGAGACAATTTAACTCCGGTAAGAAAAACCTCATCAATACGACCTCGGTTTCGTCAGAAAAAGTGTTGTTATTATTCCTTCATATTAAATTGGGGCTCATAAAGCTATTCGTCAAATCTGTGTTCCAAGTTCCCGAAACTATCTGAAGCCAAATTAAAAGAATATGTTTTCACTGGTCCGATATAAGGAAATATCTAATTGATCCTCTTTTTCTGAAAACAATGGGAGACGAAGAAAAAGAAGCGTGGGACCCTTTCAAGAATGCAATGTATTAGGTTTTGGGGAATACCAGGCACCTTAACTAAAAAACCATTGTACAACACATGCTGGCAGCATATGAACCTCGAGAATGCTAGATCCGCTTAAAAGTTCATTTCTTCCAGAACCATATTGACTATTTTCCTGAAAACTTGAGAGCCTACAGCGATGAACAAGGAGAAAAACTTTACCAGGATGTCTGTGATATTGAGAGAAGGAAAGGTGAATATGATATCAATAAGTTAGCTTACTACTCACTGCTACCAAGGAAAATGTGATATCAATAAGTTAGCTCACTACTGTTGGATGCTCAATCGGGAAACCAAGGAATGAAATCGGAAACGAGTTCGGAAAAGCATCAAAAAGAAGTAGAAAAGGTTTTATAAGAAAAGAGTAGATCTAAAATTGTGTAAAAAATCAGAAACAATGTTTTTAGTTTGTTGTAAGAAAATAAATATATTTATTTCATTGTAAAAACAAGTGTTTTCGTTAAAGATGTATTTTTATTTTGTGAAAAAATTTATACGTAATGAGATTTTATGGATATCATTTTTAGAATCTGTTACCTTTAAAATATATAATTCAGTCAAAATATGACAAACCATTTTTGCAGAACTATGTTATTTTTCTCTTTTCCATAAAATTTTTTAGAGTATAAGAAAATATTTTAAATTCTTGAACACCTTTTGAAGTACAACCTTATTAACATTTTTTTACTTTAAAACTATAAATTATTTACCATATTTATATTTTCATATTTACTATCAAAATTTAGAAAGAGAAAACGAAGACATGTAATATGTAATAACAGAAATGTAACGGAGATAACATTTCTGAAATATAAGCGCACATATTGTAATTAACATCACGAACTAAGAATACATTTTAAAATATAATTAGTTTTATATTTTATGTATTAAAAAAACATATAAAACAGTCTTTGTCAAACGTATAGAAACACAAATCTTCCTTTCGCACACCTTGAATTCTTGCCGATTCGTAAAGGCGATACGAGGAATACGTCTACATTTATGTCGACCCACATAACTACGTAGTTCGGAAACAAAACGTTTAATGTAAAATTAATTCTATTCTGGTCACAGAAAAAAGTCCTTAGAGAAAAGCTACTATGCAGAAAAATTATTTCATTGTACACATTTCAAAGGTCCCGTATATGGAATTTACTTTTTTTCAGTTTTTTTTAATAAAATATTGCGATTTCAATAACTAATATACTATGATCTAAGCAATCAGAATAAAGTCTATACGCACTGAATATTTAGCTGGTAATATATGTACGTTAATAATTGTAACAATATTTGGGTAATATGTGCATGTTTATTGTTCCCGCTTAATCAATAAATGCTTTGACTGCTTTTAATACTACCCAAAAACCGACTATATAACCAATAACCGAATATCATTTGTACGACTTCTAAACCTATTTATATTTTAAATTGGTCTATAGGTTTTTTTTATAGGTATCAATATTATAATATTTGTAGTATAATAAAAATGTTTTCTATAGAAATAGAATGTAAAATTTTAATATAAAATTTTGTAGACATACGATCAGGACTGACATTATTCTGGATCCGTTGACACTAAATGATTAAAGGTTGGATATGGTCTATTAATCAATGATATATTTTAACGCCATGAAATTCCTTCCTAAGAGAGCATAGAATCAGGTAGATGGTTTCGTTTTTTTTTTTAATTCTATCAGAACTTTTTTTTTTTTAAATTACTGACTAACAAATATTTGAGTTATTAACAATTGGTTTTATTAACGATTGCAATAAATCATATTATCTATTTTCGACTACTCAAGCGTGATTTTTGTTGCGAAAAAAATTATTAATAAGTAACTTTTTGGCTATAGTAACAATCGTAAAAATGCCGAAACTTCATATTGAAATAATGTTAAAAAATTTTCTGAGAAGTGTTCCGAATCTGTAAAGTCAATTTGTCGACATACAGTAAAAATACGATGTACCATCATTATCAAATAAAGATTAAAAGGAATTAATTTTAAAATTCGAGTCGAAAATTATTTAAAATTACCTTCATCTTGCGAAGAATATGAGCAAGATAGCACCACCATCTCCCACTCCCTCTACCGCCCGATAATACAATCAGTAGCACGACATACTGGGCCCATCGATGCTTTTGCTAGCAGTGATCCGATGTCGGCTGCGAGCTGCCACCCAACCAAGTCAATGATTGCCGGGTCCAAGGACTAGCGTTAAGGCCGCACCTCCCGTCCCGAACAATGCCAACGACACGCGAATGCTACCGAATGCACGTACGCTTTTATTGCGGAACAAACATGGGACAAAGTGCTACTACGAGAAACGCGTCACCCTAAGGCGATAATACGCGGTATGGGCAAAGTAGAGATTGACTTTTCAGATGTCGAGCGTATAAAATAAATGTATTCGTGTATTTCATCTCACACCCCACTCGACGCCCGAATTGCTGACCGACTATTTTAAAAACAGACTGGTCGTTTGTGCCTTATGCAAAGACGTTAAATTCAATAGACTATGTTTCCTTTAAATTCGGCGCACTGAAAGAAAAATTTGAAATATTTATGGCTCACTCATTCTGCTTCTGCAACACCTTTATAGATGAATGGATATTTCCAAAGCGTGCACAAAGATTGCTAGCTAGACCCGAACAGCCGAATCGTTGTAAGCGGACACTTCAATTATATTATCAAGATACATGCGGCTTCAAAGGAACGATTAGAGAGTTTTATACGAGTTCTTGGTCATGACAGTTTTATATGATTGCAGCGAGAGAAATATAGCCGGACGAGTCAGTACCAGTGATGTAAGGAAGCTCCGCTTCTGCTTCCGCAAAAGCGGAAGTTCCACGACAATTGAAACATTCGCGTCCGGTTCTGCTTCTGAATGTTTTACAACGGAAGTATAACGGAAGACTGAGCAATTCTTTTAGTTTTTTTTTACGATGAGCGGTACAAGCGGTGCGTTGAGTTGAAAAAATATATTTTGTTTCATTTTATTCATTCAGCGCTTAATAATTGCGCCTTGCATAAGATATTCTTTATTAGATTTCCATATTTCATAATAAGTACGTTTCAATATATTTGGCGTAAATTTCGAGAAATGCATTATTACTTAATTTGTATTCAAAACTAAATAAAACTACGTAATGTTCTTGTTCTTTATTTAAATTTTTAACCACGACCAAGATTTCGTTGTGTGACAACATCTACAGATGAACAATTTGCAAAATTGACTCTTAGCCATTTACAACAGCTTTTATATATTATATAAAACAATAGAGCAAGTGATATTTGCGCGAGTTTTCCCACTGTTTATGTTAGTGAGTTTATTGTAGAGGAGCAGCGTAGTTTTTATTATATTTTCGGAAGTCATACAATGTGCGAGTTTTGGTGAGGGTAATAAATTATATTGATAAATTGGTGTTATTTTACGAGGTTATAAAATGCAAATATATAGATATATGTAATAAATTAAAAGAATGATATTCTCAGTAATATATTTATACAATAGCAAGGATATCTAATGGTGGAAACAAGACTATAACACTAATTATACATAATTCCCACTTTTTGTTTTCTTGTGTGATGTGTCTCCCTAGATGTGTGACCGTGCTGAAATAATTAGAAGATAACTGTAGTAATAATGTTGTCTAACTAAATTATGTCTAGAAGATATTAATTATATTATGTCTGATGATATGGTATAGAGTTGCTAATTTAATATATATAGAACAAACAGGAGGAAACTTTACTACCTGATAACAAAGAATATATTGCCAGCTGGCGAAATAACAAATAAGGCACATCTCGTTTTGCAAAACGTCTTATTGAAAATTAACATCACCCTCATAACAACAATGCTCCCTATATTTTAAAAATAAATACAAAAGGCAATAAGCTCAACACTTTATAAACATTAGATATAAACAGATATAAAAGAGGAACTAACGTTAATATGTTGGCTTGAAAAAGTGTGATACCTTGGGTTGTTTGGCTTCTTTTCTTTTATCTTCTAGCAAAAATTTATATGGCGCAAGCGAACAATCCATAGCTCTTCTGAAGCTAGGAATACATTCCCAGTTATCGTCAATTTTGTTTATCTCTTCACCGGTCTGTCATTTCAAAAATCATAGAAAGTTTATTAATTGTTAATTTTTCTTCATTGATTTTATCTGTTTTTCGGATTCCTTTGTCGAATTTAACGAGTTTCCTTCATCACGTGAAAGCCTATTGAAAGTTCAGCGTTGTGTGCCTGAACCATTTCTCTTTTATATTCATGTCAGCAAAACCTTTTTCACTCAATGAGTTGTAGAATCTTGCTTGGTACAACAGGCTGCGGGTCAGATTTTGCGGTGGAAAGGTTAAATAATTCAGGCCAAATATTTTGTCGTGCACCATTTAAATTCAAATTTCTCAGTTCAACCCATGCCGTTTTGGTGTTTTCTACTGTATTTTAAATGATACGATTTTCAATAACAAATGTTCCATACTCTGTGTATAGTTTCAAAATGCAATACGTGATATAGTTTCAAATGTTATTAAAGTATTATTATGAGATATTGAAGATTTTAATTGCACCAAGTACAAAATTCAGTGCGGTATTAAAACTTGCACTCGGACAGGAAAATGGCTGGAGTAACTAATGCTTGAATTTAAGAGAATCGCAATTCATTTTAATAATTTCTCGACAGCACAAGGAAAGATTAAAAAAATGTTAACGGACACACTCCGTAAACCTCCATTATGTGCCGTACAAGACTGTCGAACTAGGTAGGTAACCCAGATATTCGTGTTATATTCATGTGTCATATATTTTATTTCACATATTTTTAACCGACTTTAAAAAGGGAAGAGGTTATATATACGACGCATAATTTTTTTGGATGTATGTGCGTCTACTTCTCCCATATTTCTGAACCAATTTGCGTGATTACTTTTTTATTTGAAAGTATTTACTTGTAAGATAGTCTCATGTATAGTAATGATTTGATGATGAGGTACAGAAATTAAAAATTGAACTTCCTAACGTATTGTAAATCAACTCTGATTCAAGATATTTGCTACTGGTAGTTAATTTGCAAGACCTGATGTTGGATTTTGGATGTGGAGGACGGAACTCGTCAGCGGTTAAAATATAATCTATCACCTCGCATCTGTGTATTGTTGATAACCAATTTCAGACAAAGAGGAAGTCATCTCAATACTAGTATTTGCCTGCCCTATTAATAAGTATACAATATTCTAAAAACGAAAATGATTGAAAGTTAAATAGAGATTAGAGCGACAATTGTTATGTGTGTATTATTTTATTTATTTGGACTCATAACTTAAAACGAAATTGTTTAATGAGATTATAAAAAAATATTTTTTGATGAGGTTGAAACAGAATAAATTGGAATTATATCTTTAAAAGAAAACGACACTTTATGTGCTTGTTTTCAGCGTTAGAGAAAGATAAATAATCATACTATCGAAAGCGCTCATGTATTTCAATCTTCGACGAATTCGATTCATCACTATTTGGAATTGTTAAAATTTATTTTGACTTCAGATATTGAAGAAGATATTGGTGGTAACCTGGTAATAAAACCTACTGTCATGATAAAGCAAATACTGCAGAATTCCAACAAGGACTTTCGTTTAATGAAAATCCATTGATATAGTAGCAAATAAACGCTCAAAATTATTCGATACTACTATCATTATTCCGGATATTTTTATCAGCTCTATTTAGCGGTGACTAGAGTGAATAATAATTCAGCGAAGCAGTTTTAATTTAGAATAAAAAAAGGAGTAGATTCCATAAAGAAAAGTTGGAAACATTTTATTTTTAAAGTACAATTTGCTTTTCATAAGTTTTCAATATTAATATTTTTACACAAATACCTACGCAGGATGGATGTAAATTTTCTGTTTATTTAGGACTTCTTTTAATTCTTTAGTAAATTGTTTAAAAAAAAATAACTATTTTTTTAATATATGCCAATTGACATCCGTTTCTGTTTCCGCTTCTGTTTCTGCTTCCATTGTAGCTTTCACGAAACATGTGTTTCCGGTTCTTCCGTTAGTCATTTATGTTACATCTCTAGTCCGTACGCGATGGCGAGATCCTGAATAGGCATTATACTGTGCTGCGACACGATCGGGATATACGTGCCAGCAGTTTCTTGCTGACTACATACGAGCCTTTATGTTGGAGTGCCTCTACCATTATGAATTCAACGGCAAGTGTTTCTAGGCAAGGTATCCATAGGTCACAATGGTGTATATAAATATATACACGTGTAATATATATTCCTCCATCCACGTCCAGTGAATATAGAGGTCTGTTTTTATATACATTACCGATGTCTGCAAACGTCTTAATTCAAAAGTGTTGGTAATTGGTACTTTTAATATATATTATTTTCCCCATAAATAATTATATTTGTAAAATTATATGTTATCTTTTTGTTCATTTGTTCATTGCAATAATATATGTAATGCACGTGATGAATGCCAGATGTGGTACTATCGAGCAATGGTAGCGAGACCGTGGAGCGATTTTGGTTGCCATTTGTGAGTGAGGACTTACATAATCCCCCAATTTTTGGATACTGTTTTACTTTCATTACCTTTATTTAGTGCTTAATCACTTTCTAATATTGGTCCCTGCACCTACACGCGATATTTAATATCTTAGATTGGATTACATTTATAATATATAAATGAATTTAAAAAGCAACCGTGCACGGTTTCACTGATATATAAGAGACCTAAGAGTTCTTCGTTCAGTGTGTATAAAGTGAACGTAGCAAAAAAATGTTTCGGAAACTTGGATTCGTGTTGCATAATTTAAAGGATTTCAAATCGATGTCACCAATATTCCTGCTCTACAGTACATTAATGTGGAATTGATTAGACCCTGTTCCCATTATTTGGAACTCAAACGAAGTCAAGTACAGCTTGATGATTGAAAATATGCAAAAGAAGTTTTGCTAATATCTGTATATGAGAAAGTATGGTTACTTTCTCTTTTTATTTCCTAGCGATTTATTCTTCTTCACCAGAGTGTAATTTTTTACAATGAGCGAAAGAAAGTACCTTTCATCAAACGTGTCATCATTATCTTTCGAAGTTCTTGTGTATTTTATGTTCATGTTAAATCTAAAATTTAAACTTTATTAAATCATTAATTTACTATCGTTCCAAACAGATCAACCTATAGTAAATCGAAAAAATGTATCTATGTAAATAAATATTTTTATTAAGACGAGAATATTTGATATTGTGTACAAAGCGTTCCTAGGTAAAACGTATTATGTTGAACTATCTTTCTTATTAAAATGTTTTTGATTTATCAGTTCACTGCTTTATTTGAATATATTTAATTTAATTTCCTTTCATATTTATATTTTTATACTTCTTTTGCGGCCGATTAACTGTTAAGCAAAGGCCTGCTCCTTCACACTCGGTCGAATTATTTTGGTTGTAACGCGAAATAAAATATTTTACTATGTAATTTATATTAAATACAGAAAAATTGAACTAAACTGTATGTGACAATTTATCGACAAAATTTTTGAGAAATAAAATTTGGAAGAATAATAAAAATCAGCTAACTTGAATCTAAAAATTAACTCAGAATTAGGGAGCATTAAATAATATAATGCCGCTGATCTATTACGTTAATATGCTAAAAATAACTTCCAGCTTAATGATTCACAAGTGCCAGATACGCGGAAAAACTTTTGACTTTGCGTTCAATCGAAAGCAGAATCATATTGTAA
Source organism: Druceiella hillmani (assembly GCA_039881145.1). Lineage (NCBI taxonomy): Eukaryota > Metazoa > Arthropoda > Insecta > Lepidoptera > Hepialidae > Druceiella > Druceiella hillmani. The sequence goes on from JAYKKI010000082.1 coordinate 9,452,008, forward strand.
GGCTAGGTTTCCAGTAGCGATTATTAAGTCGCAAAAATAGAACTAATTGTTTCAAATAGCACAAACATGCAACTAAAGAATCGTAGCGATTAAAACATACGTCGCAACAAAAAATAACAACGCAACAACGTAAAAGAATATAGCGACCATAGTTTAAAAAATTAGGGTCTTAAATTGGTGTAGAAGTGATTCAATATTCGAATAAACTACCAGCAAAAATAAAAAAGTAGAGGTAAGTTTAAATTAATTTAAAAAATGGTATAAGCCAATCTATCAAAGTTGTAAAGCACAAAAGTATTATTTAATTTTTATTTAAAAATTTTTTTTCAAAACTTTTAAAAGAAATTATTTACTGGATTAAAAAAATAGACCTTACTAGGCTTTACATGGGATAATTTAATTTATGATTAAGCGCCGCTTCTAAAACTAAACATTTTGAATATATTTGGCGTTAATTTTGTAGAAATTCATTATTCACAATTAAATGAAACTACGTGATGTAGTATTATTTCTACTATCTTTAATTTCTTTACCATGACCTAGGTTTCGTTGTATTACAACATCTTCAGGTGGGATATTAGCAAAGATATCTTTGCTAATATAAGTTCTATCTTTGCTAATATCCCACCTGAAGATGTAATACAAGGAAACCTAGGTCGTGGTAAAGAAATTAAAGATTGTAGAAATAATACTACATCACGTAGTTTCATTTAATTGTGACTAAACATTTTCCTAATAATGTTATAAAATTTACAATTTTCTTTTGAATATCCTGAAGTTTTTTTTTAATTTTCCTTTTATTGGTTCCGAAAATTCTTATTTTTAATTCAAATGGATGTGCGAAAAATTCTTTCTTGATTTTGACTTGAATTTGATACAATGTTTTTTCATTGATTTATATTTCTACTTTTAATTTTTTATTATCTTATTAGTTGATTTGTTAAGATTTTTTTTTTCAATTTCGTTTTCTTCTCTACTAATTCTATTTTAATATTTTTGTAGTAGTTAATCTCCAAATAATTCGTCAACTTACTTTTTTTTAATTAATTTCTGGAAAAAACGTAAAACCGGTTTTTTTATATTCAACCGTCGAAAAAAAATGTTAACTCATTCTTTTCTTTGTATTGCAACAAGAAAAATAATTTTTTTTTACAGTGAAAATATATAATACATTGTCGATCCTGCTGTTATCCGTCAATGCCTTCTGTCATCAAAAGACAAAATATAGCGTTATCTTTACCTATCCTAAATATTATAAATATATTATCGATTCCCAGTGTAAAAAAAATTAAAATCAAAGTAAGAAAATGTATTTTTGTTTGTTTCAATAAACAGTTCTTAAAGACCTTATATCTTTACGACAATATCGTTTTTTATACCTATTTTGATGTTTTATCTGAACATCTAACCGAATTTAATGTTAAAATTGGGAGAATATTTTATTTCACTACCAATCATTAAAAAACGTCTTAAATATCTGTTTGTTTCCCAGCAATTAAATTAAAAGGAAATAGATGGTCAAATTCGATTAGTAAATGAAAACTATCGTTAAGTAATTATTAAAGGAAGAACCAAAATTTCAAAAGAAAATAATTTTCCAACAAATTAATGAATAAGAGAATAAACGTTTTAAAAGAGAAAAGTAAATCAATGGAAAAAGATTGTATAAGTTAGGAGAAATCAAGAAGAAAATCTGGGAGGATCAATTAAATTAAAAATAAGAATATTCGAGTTGCAAGAAGAACATTTTGGAAAAAAAACACCAGGACATTAAAAAATAAATTTTAATTGTTGTGATGTTTAGTGAAATTTTCATTTCCAGAGATGTCGCGTAAACAAATATAATTGTTTAACAAAAAAATTGTGAAATCCATTTTTATTATTAAATAAAAAAGTGAATAATTTTTGGACAAATTTACTTACAATTTTATTTCTTAATTTTTTTTATGTAAATGAACTTTGATAGCTTATACTATGTTTTTTTTCATATAATTCAAACTTACCTTTACTTTTCTTGTCTGTTGCTGGCAGTTCCTTCCAATTTTAAACCACTTATGCAAAAACTTCAATCCACAAATTTTCTTTGAAATAACGGTTACTCTATTCTTTTAATTAATTATTGTAAAGAACTAGTCTCTCTTCATTTTCATTAAACAATAACTCAGCATCAACATGTATTGCCCATAACTTCATCATCACTTCCGGTAGATTCATTATTAGACATTTTGTAATCTCCTAGCCTGAATGACTAAATTATCTGAAATGGATTCATATTCATGCATGCCTTTGTGATTCATTGTAGTAGAACATTATTTACGTTGTACCAAAATGGGATTGGTTGAAACTTTTTAATCACTGCGATTATTCAGTCGGAAGTGTGTGCACAACAAGAGGCCTAACAAGTTTTTCGATGGCCACTCTTTTAATATTTCACTCATATATGTTTGTACGTTAAAAAAAAAAATTATTGCTATAATTTGAAAGGGTAGCAAGACTACGCCCAAAAGGGCTTAATACCTCAGGCGGAATTTAGTACAACCAAAAGGGCTTAATCCCGAAGCAGAATTTAGTACGACTAATTGACGCAAGCTAAATTTTATAAGCCATTAATTAGGCAACGTGTGAATTAACCAGAGTGACGCTATTTCAGACTACGAATTAAATTTATTACCTCAGTGCCGCAGAAATTACTTAAAATTTATGTAACCGGGTTACTCTGTTCCAGTTTAAAAATATGAATGGAGGCAACATTACAAGATGAGTTAAAGGTTGAGTTAAGTTTCTATGTAATAAATTCATTAAATTTTGCCAATTAGCCCGGAATATTAATACTAGTTCTATAAAATAATTAATACGGAAAGAATTTCACGATAACCTTAAAATGTCATCGCGTTAGCGTGGGGAAACTTTTCTGTGTGCTGCATAGCGTTTTGTAAGTTATGAAATTGCAGCACGAGAACATGCGTATGTTATTTTTAAGTAACTAAAATGTAGTCTTTTTTCTTACCTTGCATTGGTACACAAGCTCATGACATTTACGATTCCTTTCCTATTAATTAGTGTTCCAAATATCTCGTTTAGATCTTAGTTTTGATCGTAAGCTGATTGACAGAATAAAAACCGATTTAGTGGCTAGCACACCGTTGATTATAACTGGCAGAATTTATCATTTTGGGTCTTTCTCTGGTTGCTTCAATTCCTTGATAACATTTTTATGTCAATGAAAACCTTAAATTACTTTAGAAGACATTTCTATATATTTATAATAAATTTCATTAATAGTTACTGAAAACAATTTTTTTTTATATTTATAAAATATACGAATGAAAGATTTTAATGTATGCATTATATTTTTATTCAAATTACCTGAATATACTGCACGTTTTTAGATTGGGTATCCGATTTCATGTTCTCCTTTGATATAGCTGTGAAAACTGAACCATTTATAACTGTACAGTTTTAGAAATAATAATATTAATGTATATAATTACATTACCATCGTATTAAATTCTGGTGTATATTCTGAAGGACCGTAAACTTTTTATGAAATCGAAATATATGTACACATGAAATGGATTCCTATAGTCATCGAACAAAGTTTTGAATGCGTGACAAGTTTTAAACAGACAATTTAGAAACACAAAAAGCTTTATATCATATTTTTACTGCACCATAATAGCACCATAGTTCTTCGAGTTTAAAATCTATTGCTATGAAATTTTAGAAGAAACCACAATGAAATTGCGCAAGCATATAGAGATATAGACATAATATTAAAAATATGTTTTATCTGAAAATTTTGTGATGCAATTTCTATTGACACTTAATTGATTTTTCTCTCTAAAAATGTACAAATATTTGTCAAGAAATAAATTTTCCAGGGAGTGAACTAATACTACTAGTATTATTGTTATTTTCTCTCCAACTAAAAAAAAACGTTTACAATGATAAAAATATAAAATAGTCTTCTTTTGCTAATGGAAGCGTTATGTGTTTAAAAAAAAAGTTAATGATAGTCTTCAAAACTAATAGATCGCAATAAAATGGGCTTCGACTCTAGACGATCAGGAACGGTTAGGAGGTTTGTGTAGATAGTAATTTATTATGGAACATACTTAGAAATTTCTAACGTAAAAGGACGCTAACTCGATAAAAACACATAAAGTATCAATGTCCAAGCCATGCAATGTGATTTGTAAAAAAAGTTTTTTTGTGAATTTCCACTCATGAATAAATGGCGATTGTTCTTTACTTTCACCTGAAGTGAGGAATGACGGTAGTATTGTGATCGTATAGAAAGTTGAAGTCGTTGAGTGTCTGTTCGAACTAATCATATTGCCTTAAAAAGTCTTAAAAACCCCAATATGGTAAAACCCCAATATAATGTAAACACTAAATAATGCGGTGTATGTGTGAACGCGTACTCACGGAGAGACACCCAAAAGTGCACGCAAACAGAAAGATGCACGCACCCCTTTGGGCGTGTGTGTAGGTGTGTGTGTGTGCGCGCGCGCACGCCTGCGCGTGTGTTTGTGCGTGTATAATTGGATGCTTGCATGCATGTATGGGTGTTTGTTTGCGTGCATGCTTGTGTGCTTAATCTTGCAATCAAAGACTAATTTCTGAATCTTTGGTTCAAGTGGATTGGTACGAAAAATTATACGAATGTTTATCTCTTTAGAAACTAAAAGTTATACAAATATGTTTATGGATTAAATTGTCAAAAATATATTGTAAGTGCATTTTTATTACTTTCATAAACCGAAAATTTCTTTATCATTGCCTACAGGTGAAACAAACACACGTTTGAGTAGAGACTTTTATAAAACAATTTGAGATAAAAAAAATTACAGCATATCGTTTTCATGTATCTTACCATCCATTATTTTCACGTTCATCTTACGGTTTCTCCAATGCACTATAGTAGTCATAACATTTGATTTTTGTGCGACTTTCTTCGAAAATACCATCAAAAGTTATCTAATTAATGCAATGCATACATAAATTGTATATTTATTTTTCTCCTCGGAAATTATCTATCTATTGGTGAAAATAGGGAAAATTGGTTTTTGTGAGTTCTGAGATGAGAGCGCGCAGCAAATATATAAATGCAGCAGGGGATTTTGTTATATACTCGTAAAATTTATAATAAAATTTTAGTCTGAGTGAAAAAGGATGTATTTATTTTAATAACAAAACTGAGTTTATAATCATATGTTAATCTTATATACTTATATATGTATATATATATATATATATATATAATATATATATATATATATATATATATATATATATATATATATATATATATATATATGTATAAATATACACACACGATATCTATGAAATAATTTAAGTGGACAATTTGAGGACAAAGTTTATTGGTAGATTTTGTTGCTATAAAAATATTCCTTTTTACTAGAGGTGTCAGCAGATTTTGGATATCTTATTGCACGGCAATGCCTATGCGATCTCCGAACAAACACTTCCCTAATTATTATAATAATTAAGATTTAATATGCTCATAATTTCATCGTATTTATTATAATAATGAAATAATTTCATTTATAGATAGCATATCAATATAACACTTAATTTAACTCTCAAACTCGGTTTTGTAACCTAAAAGACACAAAGTAGTACGGAAAGTAAATTATCAGATCTTCATTAAGGTAGACACCAACTTAACATAACAACCAACATAACAATGTTGTAGAGCAACATAACAACGTCAATAGCCATCGTTCAAATAAAATTTAAATTCTACTCTATTTGATTACATTAATTTAAAATATATTATTAAGAAATATGTAAAAGTACAACAGAGTTACTTGGTTTTATATATGACTAAGATGAACTTTTATATATATTACGTCAAGGTTTATATGACTAAATAACTTAGTTGGAAAATCCTTCTAATTCCAGACACAAATCCAACTCTCTCTTAGAACTTTTTATAATTTCGTACCTTAAAGAGAGAAAAAAGAATTTCTTATACCTTTCGCCTATGGCCCTATTTTTTAAAACGGTTTTCGAAGAAACCTGTAATCTGTCATAACGATAAAGCATATTAACCCCCATAAATCCCAATAGTTAATACTCGAAAATATTTATATGCAAGTTTGAAAAGAGAAAATGAAATATTTGTGTTTTGTTAATGTCTATATATTTTTTTAGAATGTGATTTACGATAGCTTCAAAAATATAGCCGATAGTGCAAAAACAATGTTAACCCGTTTTCGAAACTATGTAAGTGACATTTAGAAAGAAATAGCACAGTTTATTTGAAATTTCCCGGAATATTTGGCAATGAATCTAAATTTAATTTCACGTACTTTAAAATGTTTATAGGACTACCGGAAAAATATAAAATACAATAAATAACATGGACAGAAAGAAGTACTATGATATTATTTAAATTAATGGAACGTCACCTTAACTTTTTTAAAATGTATTGTATTTCCATTGCCTTGACATGTGAAAGTGCTTATTCCCGTATTGAATTGGATTTTAAATTAGGATGACCATCTCTATCTTTTATCTTCAAATTTTTATACTTCAAAAGTTTTCTGGATATTTGAATGGCAAATTATGTGAAAATATAAATTAACATTTATATAAACTGTAACGCAACAGGTTAGCTCCATTTATTATTTAGTAGGATTCAGTGAATTTAAAAGATGCAAAAAGATTAGAAAAATTTTTAAGACATTTAGTTATAAAAAAAATTAATTAGAATGTAATCGGTTAATTTGTGATTGTTTTTTATTAGTGTGCCATAGATGTATTAAAAAGACATAAAATTACACAAAAAGGGAAAGGCCTAAAAACCGTAACGAATATACATAAAATTCGACGGGCAAATTTTGTTTATAGAGAAATGGAGAAACCAAACAGATCTTAATAAATGTAGTAATAATATACTACATAATTGAGGCAAGAAATTCGTATGAGTAAAAATTGTTAAATATAAAAAGACATTTATAATTGTTCAAACATGATTTCAACAACTACTAATTTATTTTAATGCACCTAGATTTATGAAATTAATATTGATATTTCTTTTAAGACAAAAAATATATAAAATGCAAAAAGGATTTCCCAGATAAAAAAACTTATGAAAGTTTATATTTTGAAGGGTCTTTGTTTAACTGTTGAATTTTTTACCATCGTATTAATGTTTTGAGTCTTCCTATCCACTATTTATAGACAGAAGCTAGCACAACAACAAGCAGATCAGAAATGGAACAAATTAATTGAATTTAAAAATCAAACTCATAATCTTAAATTATATAGAAATAGCATTTTTATAACAAGTTTAGTGTTTTTAATAATCCTCATAATATATTTCGTGTCACTTCGATTAATATACTTTCATGGTTATAGCAAATATGTACACAAGAGTTTATAAAAAAAACAACGCCTTATTGATTGTGTCAATATCGTTTCAATATACCAAAAAAGACTATTGAGATGCATTGTAGCATTCCAATACAATACTCTCCATGAAATGCGTATTGAACTAGGAGCAGTTGTACTTTATAACATATGTCATAGTCGTTACGGTTACGCCGATATAGTGAATCAATTGCAGTTTCGAGTGCCAATAAGGGCGTCCCGTAGCTGTGCGCTTTTCAGACTAATGCTCGCACCACTTCTAGTACCCGCTTACCACTATAGATGTCTTGTAATGGTCGCAACAGTGTCTGTAATTACTATTAGTTTTATATTATTTTTGTCATTATTTCTATTGCTGATAATTAATATGGTTAATTTTGAATGATAGATTGATTTCAATAATTTTAAACATTTATTTTTTTTAACCAATAATATATGTTTTATAATTTAATTTAAAATTTTATGCAAATATTTACATAAGATTAAAAATATACGTACGTATAATATCTTTTTAATGTAGAAATATTAGGACCTAATAAATGAAACACTAGGTTTAACCTAATAAATGAAACACTCACACATTTTGTCTCATCACTATTTTTATCTGCTTTTGCCCCATAGGTGATAAAAAGAAAACCATTTCAAATAACTACAAAAATTAAATTTAATTCAACCTGACAGATAGGCATCACTTGCGTGGAATGCCACTAAAAGTGTGTTTATGTATTTGCAACTCGACTTTACATATTGGATGTATTTTCATAAAATTTTAGAACACATATTTGATAATGTGAGTTATGGTTTAGGTCATTTCATATTACAAAACGAAGCATAATTCTAATAAGATGTAATGCAACATATTTAGTCAATAAAAATATCAATAGATAGCGCCGTGGATATAATAAATTTTTTTGCTTACATTTTTCTAGAGCACAGACTTTCGAAGTAAATCCTTCCAACTCAATATGAAATAAAGGCGGGCGAAGCCACATGAAAAAGTTAGTCATTTTTTAGTACTCTTGTTTACGATATATTGTTTCCTTTAAATTTTACGATGGGTGTAGTTGAATGCAATTCATTTCAACTGTGACGGAAATTACTTTGAACATATCAACAGCTTGAAAATAAATTCACAAAGGTACATAAAACATAGATAAGCAATATTTTGGCGCCAACCACATAATTCGCCCGAAGCCTGAAAACACTACATTTGTCCAATTGTTATCACAGCTTAATTACCCAACAGATATAAAATAAGTCAGCGCGGTACCGTTTTCGTTTGTATCGATCAGACACCACGTATTTTCTAAACACTTGTTTAATTACATTAATGCAGTGTAAACAACAGATTACTCGTCAAAATATGAATTATTACGTGTTCTTTCTTCCAGTTGTCATTTCCAGATGGCATTCATGAAATAAAAAATTTACTTGCATAAGATTCATATGTGAAGTCGTTGACCAAATTTATATGTATTTACTAAGCCAGTTTAATACGTTCATTTTCACGCTATATTGTTCAATTACTCAACTTGGAATACAAGTTAAATTACTCTCCAAACATTTTAAACTCTACAACTTTTATAAGCAGAGTTTAGAACGACGTTTTCATTTTCACTTGTTTTCCACAGACATAGTTTTGAAAATATTTCTTTAATTATTTGTTCACGTTCATAAAATAAATGTTTAATTGTTAATAAAATGTTAATCTTACATTTTGCTGCTTCAGGTTTATTGTTTACTAGCCGTGCCTATGATTTTATTCTTATAGTGTACAAACTTTTTACCACGATTACCACGAGTACCAAAGTTCATCAAAGTCCTTTTAGTAAATGTCGCTTGATTAATGCACAAATAAACATAAAGAGGAACAGGCAAAAATTCTAAACAGGTCTTCTTGCTTTCATTCATCATCTTCTTTACCCTAAATCAATCATTCTTTGTGTGTGTATATATATATATATATATATATATATATATATATATATATATACATATATATATATATATATATATATACATATATATATATATATATATATGTATGTATATATAACGAGAGAGAGAGAAAGAGAGAGTTATCACAAAGTTATCTACGCGAATCTCATGTCGTCGCGTATGCCAAGATAGGTGAAAATGGTTTAGGCTTTGTAAAATATTGAGTCACCGTCGATTAAATTTTCTAAGTAGTTGCACATGTAGTCAAAACAAATATGATGCAACCACGTTTATTGCAACTATGTAATTTGTGATTTAACATTTGCAGTGTTTAGAAAAACTTTTGAAAAATTACGTTACACACTGTATTGGCATAATGGGTATAACCTATGACACATGGATATAATTTATTTACGGTGAGACAGATATTTCCACGCCAGAAGGGTTTTTATAAGCTCTCAATTATTTCTCAATTCCAGTCATTATTCTCTCCATTGCAAATATTAGCACAACACAAAACTAATATGTGTAATACAAAAGAGATATTTTTTCAATTTACCTAACCTTGAATACTGATAAAATATCCCGCCTAAATTTACTACCAAAACTTCTGTTCTGCAAGATTTTCACCTAATATTGTTGTAAACGGCCACAGTATGTATACAAAGTCGCGAAATAAAAGAATATTTGTTTTTCTATCTTCACATGTGTTTTAACGAACTTTAATTTTGAACTTTTTGAAGAGATTTCTCTCAGAGTAATAAATGAGTTCGCTATAAGTATCAGTGATATACATTAAAGCAACTGAATAAATTGATAAACTATTAATAATTGCTTCGCACTCTTCATGAAAAACGCCATTATATATTTGAAAATCGATTGTTATTACATTTTCTTAGAAGTAACTAAGAATTAAGAACAGGCAAACGACAATCGTGGGCTATTCCGCTCTAAATATGGATTACTACACCAAATTCCAAGTTTCTATGTGAACCGGTTTCTGAGAAAAATGGCTTGTAATCTTTCCGTTTTTCATTCGGATATGGAATCTTAAGATATCTGAAATCATTTATAGAAAAGTTAAGTTTCAATTAATTCAATTCTATGGCACCAAATCTTGTGACCGACATTTTTGTTTTTGTTATGTTCCATTTGTGTTATAGAAATTTCAGCTTTGATTTTTTTGGCTTATAACTAATCCTTTCCGACTCTTTAGATTAATTGCCTCAAGTCAAAGATACAGTATCTGTACCAGTATTTATTGTTTGTCATCTCTTAAACTTTAGTCAAGAGAAATTATAGGCCCTCATATTGTAATTCATTACATAATTTATATTTTGTTTTGATTCATTTGAAAATAATGCAACCATGTCCAAGTCAACAGCGAGTTCCTATATCATGAAAAAAATAAATATATTTTTTTTTATAAAGGATAATTCATTACAATTTAAAACTACAGCCCAGTATATCATGAAATATCAACCAGGGTATTCTTTTTAAATTCCAATTATTAATCTAGAGGTGTTATTCTTCATGATATTAAAATCAAAATGTCGATTGAATAAACCTCTTTTTCCTTGCAGAAAGTTCCGTTCAGAGAAAGTCTTAAATTCATTCGATTACTTAACTGCTAAATTCAATAGAGCTCTTGTATTATTTGAAAGCTTACATAGAGAAACATCACCTCAGCTGATAATATTTACAATTACTTTCACCAGTGTTTATAAACTTGGAAGAAGCCATTTAAGTTTCTGTTGCTAACACGCCATTATATGATAATTTTATAATGGGCCATAATTTCTTAATAAATTTTTCCATTTTCAATTGAGTTTTCTTGACTCTTAAGTATGTTTACGGCAAAAAGTTTGCGGAGAAAGTTTTAGTTAAACGTACATTACAAATAAAGAGTTTAGTCTTAGCGACTGGTATATGCATTTAATGACTAGAGTTCATTTTAGGACGATAATAGTGTTCTACACTTCCGTCCTACTTTTATCTTAATATGTGTTGGGAAATTGTTTAAATGACTTATTAAATTGATAATGTAACAGCAATATTTTCCACGTCTTAATATCAATTTTAAATTACTTATAAAATGTATATCACATAGTTATTTTTCTTGATTTATCTTTTATTTAAACAACGACGGAATTTCAATTAGTTTTTATATTTTATTTCATAATTTATTAAATTATTATTTATATTTATTCAAAAATGACAAATAAGATAGTTTCATCAAGAGTTATAATACAGTAAAAGTTAGCAATATATTTACCTTTCTAAGTAGTTAATATATAGCTTTAACATACTCAAAACATTATTATTAATTTCACCTCGATTATGTTTATAATTACTTGTTTAAAAGTTCATGTTTTTTGATAAGTTTTAAAATTAAAAATAAACTTTGTAATTTAATAAAAAAGTAACGACGCTAAAAATGATAAAAGCTTATCTTAAAAAATACCTGTTATTTTTTGTATAGTATGTATTATATATTAATGGAATTAAATATTGTTTAATACTCCCAAGCAATGAAACTTTTATTACAACAATTTACCTTCAGTTTGCTTCCAAATTTGAACCTGAAAATCGTCGAAAATATCGAAAGCATTACATAGCTTTATTTCTACATAAATGTCTCCACCACTAATTGCAGGAATTGCTCGATGGAAATAATGAGAACTAGAATGGTAAATGATTTTGCATCCGCATCATTAATCAGAAATGGCCATGTATAAACTTTTGTCGTTTTAGGCTATTAAGTATTATTTTGGATTAGGAATAACTTTTGTGATGAGAATCATTTCGTAGATTTAGTCGCCAAATTTTCAATTCAAATGCTTCATCCTGTGATAACCACTCTTTACAAAATAAATATAAACGGGTAGATAATAATTATATTACATATGCCACTTTTGGTTAGTTACAATATACTGAGACATATTTACATTTGCACTCGCCATTTATTATCCGACCCAATATGTTATTTTAAACGGCTGTATGATAGAAAATATTTCTAGTTGGATATATTTCTCTGAACAAAACTTAGTGTTGTTTTACGTTAACATATAGATTTATCTAAATATGTTGATTTGCCACATCATTGACTTGAGTAGATTACAAATAAAATTGTTTCCTTTTCTTTATTTACAGAAACTATAATAAGTGTGTGTAAAAACTTTGTAATCAGAGTTATAGAACTCGGATTACAAAGTTTTTACACACACATGCGAAATTTTAAAATTTAAGAACACAAAGTTTTAAACAAACTTCGTAAATATTCATATTAATTTTCACTGTTTAAATATACGCCTGGAGTGTCTCCTACAGACATAATACTAGAATATTGCTAGAATTTTTTTAAAACTTGGAATAAGCTTCTAGATACTAAATTATGGTTCACTGCACTCGAAAATAGGGGAAAAAAGATTTATTCCTTTACATTCCTCTAGTACATCCTTGTAAGTTGCAACTTATAATTAAATTTTAAAAAAGTAATATTTTTTATCATTCTTATAATAAATATTACAAAACAAAATTTTAAACTTCACATAAAACCACAAGCAATCAGAATACCTAATTTTCTTATCCCCTTCCTCCTCCCCAAATATAAGAAAAATTACTTTGAGACAAATGCAGATTAAAATGATTTAATAAAACTCCAAGTAAAATTTTCATACAAAATTTATTCAGTACAAAAAAGAAAAAGTAAATCCGCCTTTCGAAATAACAACGTGGTAATTTAAAATTTTTGTTCAGTAGAATTCTGTCTACTATAACGCCCAAGTTACAAAGAAATTAAACTTCCTCTGTCTTATATTTTGCCCCATTCATTCAATAATCAACTCGCATGGTCTCATTTGCGAAATGAGGCCACTGGCCTTACCTTTTTCGCAATTCGTTCATTGTTTCCAGAGTTGCACCCAAACAAAACTTCCTGCGGAATTTCCTGCCAGCTTTCAGTTTTTACAGTCACTTCCGTTGGCATACTCTGAATGACAAAGCTGCTATTTCGCAGCCCCTGTTTACACAGCCGTGCGCAAGTTGTGAAACGTAAATAAAGTTTTCGACGTGTTTCTTTAAATTAACAATTAATTTCAATTGAAATTTGTGTAAGCTTGATATGTATTTCAATAAAAAAAGTTAATTGTACACTTTTTTTGAACTTTAAAAACTTTAATAATATTTATCTGGGATGACTCGATTAAACAATAATTTTAATGGATATCTTTTTCGCATATTGGGCAATTATTAAATATAAAAATAATATTACAAAATGTTTTTTTAGCTTGAAGTATTTTTCAAATTACTGCATCTTTTCCATATCATTTATATACTTTTCTTTTTTTATTTCTTATATACTTAGTGACTTTTACATCAACATAATATTTATTATTAATAGAAATACTCACCTTTAACAGAATATTCATTCTCTATACCTACATTTCTTTGAATATAAATGTTGAAAGTTCTAACTAATGTTAACTTCGAATACTTATAATGAAACAACCAATGAACCTTAATTGTATCCCAACTCTTCGACTGATTCAACCAGATTAATTCATATGATTTATATTTATTCATTTATTTATTTATTAACTTTTATGTATAGTACATATGATGGACTTATTGCTACATGAGCCATCTCTTCCGGTCAACAATAACAATTTGTATTGAAATTATTTGGTAGACTTTAAAAGATTTTACAATTAAAATTAGCACATTAGAGGAAAAAAAATTTTAAAAAAATTAAAAAAAACTAAAAAGATAACAAAATATTGACATGATTTGGGATGGGAAAGACAGAAAAGGACAAGGACATAAAGGAAAATGTTTTAGGAGAGGCAGGACTTTTTCACTCGTTCTTTAAAAATATTTGGAGACGTGATTTTCCTGACGTCAGAATCCAGCTGATTACAAATTTTTGCTGCTCGTATAGTGAAGGATTTTTCATAAGTAGTAGAGGTATGTTTAGGAATAAGTAGAGTGAGTGAACTTTCAAATCGTAGCCCAAGGCCGTAAGCAGACAAATCTTTATATTTGTCACTAAGATAATTGGGGATAATATATTGGGATATGAGGTCTTTTAATATGTTAAAAAGAAGTGTAAGTATGTGAAGTTGGCGTCCATCACGGATCTTCACCGCTTTGAGAAGTGACCTATATTCAGAAATGTGATCATATTTTCTGAGGCCGAAAATATACCAGATGCATAAATTTTAAAGACTTTCTAACTTGCACAAATATTCTTAATTAATATCAGGATATCACACATCTCCATAATCAATTAATGGGAATAAAAGTTGAATATATTTGGCGTTAATTTTGTAGAAATTCATTATTCGCAATTAAATGAAACTACGTGATGTAGTATTATTTCTACTATCTTTAATTTCTTTACCACGACCTAGGTTTCGTTGTATTACAACATCTTCAGGTGGGATATTAGCAAAGATTGATCTTCTGAAATCTTTGCTAATATCCCACCTGAAGATGTTGTAATACAACGAAACCTAGGTCGTGGTAAAGAAATTAAAGATAGTAGAAATAATACTACATCACGTAGTTTCATTTAATTGGGAATAAAAGTGTTTGACAAAGGTAGATTTTCGTTTTAGGCCGGTAGAAAAGTTTGAAGACGTTTCAAAGAGTGTATCCTGTTGACAACACGACGACTAACATCATTTACTTGAGGCCGTTAATTAAGATTTTGATCGATCAGTAGGCCCAGATTTTTAACAGTTGACGTATATGGTATTATTGTACTATTTAACATTAATTTCAGCAAACTAGATAGGTTCTGCTGTCACGATAGCATCTTAAAAGTTAAGTTACCTACAGCAGTAAAGACAGTACTAGTAGGACAAAAGTGGATAAATTTCAATACAAATTTTCCACCAAATGTGTTATTATACTAGCTGTACCTACAATTTTTTTGCGTGAAATTCTGAACAAAATAAGTTGTTTTTTGCCTCGTATATTGCTCTCGAGTATAAGCTATTACCATACTAAATTTTATCAAAATCCGTGCAGTAGATTTTACGTGAAGGTTAGAAGATATATTATGATTAGATTAAAAGTAAGCCAACACATTATTAGGTTGTAAAATTCCAAAAACGTTTTAAAAATTTAATCAAAAAATTTAGGCAAAATATAAATAATCAGTAGACTCAGAACCACTCACACGATTTGCTCAAAACCTGAAGACATATTATTTGTCACATTGCTATTTTAACGTAACACCTAACGCACACGGATTAATGTGGATATATGTCACCTGTATTTGTATCGATTAGATAACACGTCGCATCCAAAAACTTATTTAAATGTACAAGTAAAGTTTAAATAACTGATTATTAAATAATAGTTGGTGTATTTATATGGTATAAATTGCTTTTATTTTTGCTGCGTTTTAATAAAATGAAATCATTTATGAATAGCTTTGAACCGGTGCCATATTCAAGAGACAAGAAATGAAAATTTAAATTTTGTTTCAAGTAGACTTATACAATTACTCTATGGATATATTTTTATTACTTCATATTTATTAGTTTCAGAGAAGTAAGCATTCGGATTGTAACATTTTTGTTTTATCGTACATCGGAATTGACTGCCACTAATATAGAAGAAGTCAGAGTTGTGCATAAAATATCAGTTGTTAGAACATGGATTATGTATTAATTTAAGTATTTACTTTAAACAACGACTATTCCATATTTATTTTATGTCATACGTAGATCAGCACCATTTCCCAAAGTCACTCAATAATTAATTATCAAATGTTCTTTTGAAGATTTGGGTTTACGAAACTTCGCGCATTTACATTTACAATTTACTTATTATGATATAATATTTCTAAGAACTGAGGATGTACTTTTCTTTAACAGACATTTTTATCCAAGGACTGCTTGTCAATATTTTTGGCAGGAAATTATAATTAATGCTACATATAGTGCCGGTTTCTCAGTCCAAACCCGTGGATACTAGACGAATATTTTAGAATAAATTATTGACAACCGATAAAGGGATATATTATTTACCATTAATATTAGATACATACTTCTAGAAAAAACTAAAATTGTGATTTCTGCTGAAGTAAGGGGACTCCAGATATAGTAACGATATCGTAACTGTTATTCAAAAACAAGTATCCATATAAAATTGATAAATGTAACAAGTTTTATTCACATATGAAAAAAATATTATTAAAAAAAAGTAACATAAACAAAAAACAATTAAACAATTTGCACTAATTCGGACGGTTTAGTATTATGGAAAATTAAATTGTTTCCAATATTCTGTATATATTAATATCCTCCTTCGGTTTACTAAATGCCTATGATATCCTGAGTTCTCAAATAAATTTTCATTCAATAACATTTGATGTCAAAAGTCATCCGCAGTGATTTTACTTTCCACAAGTGTCATTTACTTTCCACAAGTATCATTGTCAAATAAACTTACCTCCTGGATGACATCGCCTTTCATTACTTTAGTCGTTCCTTGCCTAGTCCAAATATATTTTATTTAACAATAATTTTAGTTAGCGGTTTTTTTAATCATAATCATTTCATATCAAGAAGATTTCATAAAATAAAATTACTGGAGATGACCAGTAATTTTGTTTTACGTAAGTGTCAAACAAACGTACCTTCTGGATGCTACCACCTTTGACCGCTTTGCTCGTTCCTTATATATCTCAATTATATTTTAGTCTACATTAACTTTATTTCGCTGTGTTTATTTATTCATATAACATTACACATTAAAAGTCATATCCGGTAACTTCACTTTTCAAGTGAAAATAAACGTACCTTCTCAATGCTATTGCATTAGACCACTTTACTCCTTCCTTGTGATTACAATTTAGTTAACGTTAATTTTAATTTAGATGTTTTATGAAAATGAATGCTGCAAAACAACTAAAATCAGTTATTAATTACTTTTGTAACAGCTTATGGGTTAATTATCAACTATAAGGTGGTGATCACATGATACACGATTTTAGTACTACCATTCACCCGTTTTCCACGTGTATAGGTTACCAATTAGGTCGATGATAAAATTACAGTCTTATTATCTGCTAGGTTATCTTGCATAATTATAAGTATCACTTACAAATTACTATATAATTGCTTTGAAAATGTAGATATCCAAGAGACATAAACTATCGAAGCAATTTTCTAACTGAATGAGAAAAATATAATATCGCATCTTTTAATTTACAAATAACAAATTTATATAATATTACTATGTTGATACTAAAATATTAAGCATAAATTTAAAGACAAATAAAAGTAGTCGAGTCACTGCCAAAAAAATGTATACTAGACAAGAAAGACATTATTTTTACTTTAACTTTCATGTTTTTTTTTCAAGACTGCAACACAAAAGTATTGAAATATTGTCTCTCTCGTGTTCATTTAACCTTTTAATCGCATTAACAAACGAAACTGTTAACCTTTTGTTTGATTCTGCTCGTGTATTGTTTGTAAGTTTGCATTTAAATAAAGTTTTGCTACCTGAACTTCCTGTCAGCTTTTAGTTTTTACATTAACTGCCGTGTGGCACATGAAATGATGGAGCATTTACTCGTGTTATGGTTACTCGTGTTACCTCTATTTATACGCGCCCATGTGCAAATTGTGAACTACGTAAAAACTTTTTGCTAATATTGATGGAAATTTTTGCTTATATCAGGCCTAATCGGAACATACGTCGATAAGGTGGATGTATTTTATATAATTTTTACTGTATTCAGACGAACTATTGACAAATTATTTCAATCGGTTTATTTACATTTTATGACACTTGGATCCAGTTGCATAACAGTGAATAATTACTTTCGTATCATCAGTGTGGGATTCCTATGAAGTTCATTTTACTTACAACATTTTTAAGATATCACTTTCTACCTTCTCCTAGGAAATAAAATTATGGCTTATTAGTTTTCCTTAAAATATTAATACAGTTAATAAATTTTTAAAAAAATAATTTGAAATATATTTCTAGGAGTATTTTAGGTACTCAGAATATTAAGACAGAGATAAAATATGTGAAGATACTTCCAAAAAAAAACAATGAATTTTCGTTTAGATACGGTTATCTGATTCAGACAGATAAAACGTGTGACCCACATACAGTTATTTATTTTCAGACACTCTTAATTTTATGCTCTATTTGCTTTGTAGAATCGTTCAACTTCGATTTTTCAAGGTTGGACTACATTTCTCCTTGCGTAGCTGAATATCAAAAGTAATATTAAAAACTAGCATATCTTCTCTAGTACGGTATTTGCTACCAATGAACCGTACATTCTCTAATGTTTCTATACTCCATAATTAAGGTTTCCGTAGCCAAAGGGCGAAAACGGAACCCTTGTAATTGCGTTCTATTCGTTTGTTCATATGTCACAGCCAATTTACGCCGAGACTATTGGCACTACACAGGTGAAACTTGTAGGTAAGAATGGTAGGTGCCTTATATGGACTACCATTCAATGAAATAAAGGAATTACTGAAAAAAATAATATTAGCGGTGGCACTCCATACATGTAACTGAAGGATGAAAACGAAGTCCAGTACACATAGGCGTGTAGGGCATCGTTAGATATTTCTTAACACTGAATTGCATGCCCCGGCTGCAATATGACCCAATGTGTTTCTATATTTTATTTATGAACTTCGTACACCACAATGCTGCCGTCGTCTGTAATCCTCGTCCGTATCTGTGGCAATCCAATCGATGGCCTGCCGATTTTCGCAGTACGAGGACATAAGAGTAATAAAGTAGAAACCTTGGTGGGCTACGTCTGTAACCCGCGCGAGCGTCTTCAGAAGTGTTTATTATACACATTTTATAGTGGGTTTTGACAGTTGTGTTTATTTTATATTTTGCCCTTTTTATATTTAATATGTACAATAAATGAAACTACGTCATGTAGTATTATTTCTACTTTCTTTAATTTATTTACCACGACCTAGGTTTCGTTGTTTTACAACTTCTTCAGATGGGGTATAAGCAAAGATGAGAGATTTGCTAGTAGCCCACCAGAAGATGTTGTAATACAACGAAACCTAGGTCGCGGTAAAGAACTTAAAGAAAGTAAAAATAATACTACATCACGTAGTTTTATTTAATTTTCAATAATTAATTTCTGCAAAATTAATGCCAAATATAGTGTTCGAATATTTAATATCAAGTGGAAAATAAATAACGTAAACTATATAATCTCAATACTGAAATTTAGCAACATAACTTTCTACTATTCATATAGGTATGAAAATAAATCTATTGAAAATAATAAATGTTGTGGTTAGGCCGTTAACAATGAGTTAATTCCTTCAGTTTATCGATGATTTCAAAATCTTCTTAGGTATCTGCAAACGATATAATTGAGAACTCTATCGTCATGATATCAACTTAGTGTTGATATCACGACTGCCTAAAGTGTAACCTATTTTTTCATGCTAGTCAATATATAATGGTGACGTCTTTCCACTTACGGGCCAACACTCTTGTGAACCTTCATTAGCTTGACGGAAATGCATTCAAAAATCAATGAGTAATTGCGTATAAATGTTTAATCGTAGAAACTTGTTAGAAAGCCTACGTAGCACTAAAATTTTATCACACTTTTTTTATCGCTTTTATAACATCAAATGTATGTTGTTCTTGTTCTTTTCTCTGTCTTGAAATGAATGCAGTCATCTGATTTTAGGTATGAAGCTATTTATATAATGCTGAGGAAAATACGGAAAAAATATAATAGGTTTGATATTCTAAATGATATTTGTATTACCTTTATTTATGACCGATTTTATATTAGTCTAAAATTGGATATAATTCCTTTCCAAACCCACATGAATTGCTTTTGGTCATCGATTTTTTTAATTATGAAACCTCTAACTTTATGACCCTTCGTTTTATATTTAATGACGGTTTTGCTCCTCTACATTACATGAGAGGACCGAGTCATAGTTTACTTCACATGCCTCGAGTACTTACAAATACACTGCAGCTTTACCTTTACTTTTGTGCACTTGCATTGACTAACGTAATATTGCGAGATGTTTTCAATTTTTGTATTTTTTCTGCTCTATTGACCGCTAAAATGTAGCTGTAGAGATGCTTGCTAGTGGTCGATTGATTACTAGTTGGAATAGTGTTAATTAGAAATATAATGTGTTTCTATTTTATCTTATCTCTGATCTGATCAATTCTGATCTATATCAATTTGCTTTTACTGTACTTACACATGTGTAACTCAATAGGTTATAGGCTGCAAGGTGAGAATGTAGTTTTTAAGAAATAAAAATATGCAAATTTAAATTCATTAACTTGGCCATTTAACCTTTCTTTATATTAACCATGTACATTCAAAATTTATTACCGTGTGGTTTTTGTGTGGGTCAAAACTTGAGAAAAAATTTTTACATCTGATTGGTATAATCAATCATGATTCACGAAAAAATTTGTTAATTAAATTTTGTCTACATAATGTCGAGATACCCTAAATTATCATCAATCGCCATGATATCGAACTGAAATAATCACCAATATCAATCGCTAAGATGTCAAATATTATTTTTTAAACTAGCGGAAAACGAGTGGGCCGAGCCAAATAGTAAGGGTTACTAGTAAATAATATACAAACACTTTAATTTTATTCGCAAGTAGTTATACCTTTATTCGAATAATAAATTACACGCTGATAATTTAAAAGGTTCAACGTTAAGAAGATGTAGGAAATTATGATTTTTCGTGCGTAAAATCATAAAAATACAACAGTGAAGACAATACAACAGTGAAGACATGTACGAGTAACGGAAGCATTTAGCTAGTAAATTGGGAAAGTACAAAACATATTTGTATTAATTATAAGGAAAAATAAATTTGAATAATAATACCACATACGCGTAAAGTAAAATAATATTTTGTTAGGGTAATAAATTCTTTTAGATATCAATTTTGACGAGGAGGTGTTATTTTCTATGAGACATTAATATGAAAATGTAGAGCAACTAAATCTTGCCTTCCATGGAAATAGATCCTTTCACTGAATCTCGCTAATTCATTCTTAGACTTAATTAGTGTCTTCTGTGCAATCGTTGCCTTTTTATTTTTTATAAATCATACCAACGCAACGCTGCTGTCAACGGTCAGTTATCACTATTTACATTTACCTCCATCGAAGCAAGTCAAACAAAGAAACAGCTATTAAAGATATTCACAAAGTGCGAACTGCACAATAACTTTTTAATACGTTTCTTTGATTTTCCCGTTGATATCTGAGCTTTTGAGTGTTTAGTGGATAAACACAATAAAAGTTTTTAGATCAATTTTACGTTCTGACATCATTGTTAATAGAGAAGGGCTATGGCGATAAAGATATATATTAAATTATTCAAGTTCAATTGCAGTTTTATGATTGTTTTTATGCCAACATTCTAACAATCGTTATTATATTTTGAAGTTTACTTCTTAAACTTTGTGAATTGTTTTTCCTTTATATTTCATAGGTTATCGACCAAGGTCTACCCAAGAAATATTCGAACTTGTATTATTTTGTAAATAAATCTATTTTTCTGATATATACAGTACAAGTGTGTCTTAAAAAAATATAACTGCTTGTGTTTATTATTGCGCATAAGAAGAGGTTATAGATATACTTTTTGTTCACTTTATGTTTTTGGCAACTTTCATTTTCTTAAAAAAAATATTTACTATTTTTGGTCTGATAATAAATTAATGATGAAACTTAGATTTAAAGTCATTGTACTGTTTAATAAACACATATTTTATGGTTTGTCTTGGAAAAAAAAACAATTATCTTCTTCTTTAGAAAGCTTTTAGTAGAGTAAGGTAATGACAGAACAATCAGCAAGTAATAGAAATGTTTTTCAACGAGGATTGAAATTTAGTACAAAAAAAATTATAAAGAGAAGTGCATATGAAATGAATTAAAAATATGGTCTAAATCACAAAAACCGTATCAATTTTCTACAATTAATATTATAAATCAACTTTGTACTCCATAATATGAACACCACGTAGTTTAAAATGTTTATTATTAAACAAGTTCTGGTGAGTGTAATATCCGAGATGTAGGGAAATTAAACGTCCACAATTTTTTTCATTTTGCCGTGTCCGTTTAAAAAATTAAATTGCATTTGTTAATAAAATTGGTGGTGTTGATCTTTGTCAAGCAAAACTCTGGAAACAGTAAACTAATAAAGTTTATTGTTTCCGGAGTATTGTCCAAACAAAGCTTCCTTCGAAAACTTCCCTCTGGCTTTCCATTTTTACAGTCACTTCCGCCGCGTGTTCCGAGTACTATTTCTGCGCTGCATCTGTTTAAACAAGACCACATACAAAATTTGTACTGCAGATACACATTTTGATATGTTTATTCAGTTAAAAATTAAACTTGTTGAATTAGTTTGAGAAATTAGAGAATATTTAAAAAAAAAATTAGATAATTTTTCTTTTAATGCTTCCAGAGTTGAAAAGAAATGATTTATATGCACCAATTGAATTTCCTTCCAAATGGAAACTATTTAAGAGAAATAAAGTTAGAAAATTTCTGTTTAGTTTGGAGTTATCCATATCGCTGCAGGTTTTTTGAAGATTTATACATCTTCTTCCGTTGGGACGTACAAAATTCATATAACATATCTCCCAATATAATATTTAACAATTATGTACTTTAGTGTATACAATTGGTACAGAAAAATCAACCTTCATAAATCGTCTAGATAGATGAGGAGAAAGTTCCCAAAAGAGCTATATAACTTTTACCAATAGACCAATAAACCCTCACTGTTTCAAGTATGGTAAAATAAAAATTTGTTCGCATCCCACCTTGTCATTCAAAACTGTTCCCAAGGTGGAAATTCAACGTTTCAACTACTCGTATCTCCGGTATTCCTCTTAGAATACTGAATATTTTTTTTTGAAAAATGTTATTGACGTTATTTCAATGAAAATCTTAATATTTTTTAATACGGGTAACTATACCAAGCATCATTATCACAAATTAAAACATAACTTGCCTCATTGAGGAAAACATTCAGAAATCTAGTTGAAAAATCATGGAAACATAATGATGTTTTCATTATTCTTCTTGTTTACTTAAGATCACATAATAATAACGATTTCAACTTAGGTTTTTTTTAAAAATAGGTTCAAATATTTTGGTAAAACTATTGAGAACAAGCAACAATATCTGCTTTTGTTTATTACCAAATCAAGCGTTTTTTATATAAACCTCTTATTTTGCAATTGACTAATATTTTTTATTACTTAATGTATAGTTGGGTACAACATTCAAATCGTCGGATTCGATTTTATTACTTTTAAATGAAAAAGTTCTTGGCAACGACCATTCAATATTCACGGTGACTGAGTTGATAGTTTGTTGATACATTCGTTTTATAACTATGAAATATGAGGCCATACTATTTTCCATCGAAAAATATATTAACAAGATTCATAAAATGATGCTTTATCTTAATACAAAACTGTATCTCTTTTTGTTTGAACATATTTAAAATTAAAATCGATCTATCAAATGGTTTACTTTTTAGGCATCTAACTATATATTTACGTTCAAACGTATACCGTATACAAAATTATGAAAATTTTTATTTTATTCGACTAGTTCAAATAATTATACATTACAAGTTTGTTCATTAATACATAACATGCATTATATACTAAAACATTGAAGATAATTAAAGCTTAAATACTTGGAACATATAAAAATATTTAAAAAATGCAACTACTAAGTGACCAAACCTATGATGTAAAAAATCAATCCACATTTTGATAATTTTAGAAAAAGTTTCTTATGGAATAAAAGGGTTCGAATAAAATCGAAATAAAAATATTAATTATAATAAATGTGAGTGGTCAGACAACGTATCGAGGATCGAAAAAAAAGTTATTTACTTGTTATTAATTTAAGAATTTAATATTCAAATTACAAATGTATGTAATTTTTATAAGGCAGAAATGCGCGAGGGAACGGATATTGAAATTTTTCCGAGTCCTATTATTCTAAGAGAAACTGAGGAGTTGGAAGTACACACCAGTTCACGGCGTGTAATTATCACTGTGTGCCTTTTTTATTTTACATTTTCCTCGTCTTCTTTTTTCCTGAAAGTCGTGTTCTGGAAAGATATTCATGGCTTTATGTAAAAGCTTCCTCCAGTTTGTCGAGTTTTCAGCTTGTTTCAAGGCGTTTGTTACAGGAAGACCAGTAATATTCTAATTTGATTTACTTGGGATCTCAGTTACTTTGGTCACACCAAAGGCCAGATGATCGGCCGCGGGTTCTCTCTACTTGATGTTATCTGGTTGTCGGCGAGCAAGATAACGAAAGTAACTGAGAATCCTTTGTTAACAGATTTTCGAAAGTCAAGTTATGAATTTTTTGTCAAAGATTCCGAGCAATATAGAAATGTTGGCACAACCAGAGTCCGTACTAATCTGACTTTGGTGATATTGAAGAATTTCCCTTCCTACTACAATTTTGGCCATCTTAACATGTCTCCTGATTTCTTCTTTTAAAATGGTTCTTATATATATTAATCGTGTAAATTTCAGTAGTACAATCTCATCAAAATTTACAAGAAGATATTGGCTCATCCACAGAGTTAAGGTAAATTTTCATCTTCATTGGTTCATTTACATCAGTGGGATCGAACACCTGCACAAAATAAATGGCCTGTGCACGTATTTACTATCCAGATTTTTGTTTTGCACTTTAGCTATGTGTTTTCAATATAAAATTTTATTACATTAAACAATAACTGTGAATTATTTAGTCGTTAATTTTTTATTTAATGGAAATACCATTTTTATCTTAAATGTAAAATGTCATTGTAAAGTAACTTTTGAAAAATCTTTGTGTTAATCACGAAAACCTTTTAATTTTAGTTTACATAATTTAGAACTACAATGTTAATCCTACATCAGAAAATTGCTTCATAGAATGTAATGCATTTTATTCTCTTCACGAATATTATACCCCTCCATTGCGACGAATTGTACTATTTACATTTAACTACTTTTTCCAGATTGATTTTTAGTCTTTTTATTATTTCTTCCAATTATATTACGTTACAAATGTATATTAATACAATTAAAAATAACTTGTTAAATTGCTCTTGTATAAAGAATACATACAACACTATGTTCATTCATTCATGCAGTATTTACGTTTAGTTAATCTAATATGAACTTTAGTTAATCCAATATAAATAATTAAATATTTAGAATAACGAGTAAATTGTACTAAAACAATACGTTTAACAAATTAATTGTTGTACGCCAAACTTATGAAAAGTCAAAATCACCTGAATCCTCCTTTAACTCAACCAATATCCTTGCCGTTTACAAAAAGCCGGCACTGTAAATACGCCCATATATATTAGTACATATTTGTTTACATAAATGTGCACATAGTTTGAAAATGAAACATTTGATGTGTAATGAATTCTATTTTAGTTATATAATGAAGCTCTTTGCTAATAATTAGCAAGAAGGAACATTACTTCATCGTAAATAATTTAAAAGTCACAAATACAGAATTTGCTTGTTGTCAAAGCAAGTCAATACAATATTGAGATTATAGGAGAAAAAATGCAGAGAATAAATAGGATAGGACATAAAATGAGTTATAAGTGTAGAATATAGATGTATTGTCATAAAGGTAATAAATACTTAATATTTGTCATTACAGTAATCTTCATTGGAGCTGTATTTCTTAACGGTTTAACGCAAAATCCAAAAATATATTTACTGAAATTTCTGCAACAACCGAGTTTCAACTTTTCATCTGTCAATTCAAAACGTATGTTAGGCGCAACAATTTCAAAAGATCCTGTTTTACACTGAGAGTATTGAATTTGTTTGTATATTATATTTTGTCCATGAAATAATTTATATGTATAATTTGACCTAATTTTTACTTAATTATTATAAAAATGATTATGGTAAATTAAGTTAAAGACACAAGTACTCGCAACAGACTAGAAATTTAATTAATTAAAGTTCGAAACCGACAAAGCATTTAGCATCAGTGTGCTTAATATAAAATATATTTAAAAAAACCTACTTCAAAAAGGTAGGTATTAAAAAGAAAAAAATAAATGACTCAAAATAGATACCTACTTTTTTGCAATAAATAACTAAGCTACTTATTTTTTAAGTAGATGCCAGTACCACCGACTGACCAATTCAAACAAATTTGTAATCTCATTTAATTTAAAATGCATATTTCAAACTGTATCTTCTAATGTATTTATAATAGTAAATAGATTCATAACGGCCCTATTTATAATATAAAAATCTACATTTGTTAATTGATGGTCCTGGCACCAACTACAAAAATAGGTAACGTGGTTATTTATAGCAAATTAATGGGTACGAATTTTGAGTTAATTAATTTTTACTTTTTTGAACCTACCTTTTTTGAAATTTTTTTTAAAACATTTTTATTCTAGAATTTTTATTGATTGCTATATTTTTACTAATCGTCACAATAATTTCCTTTTCTAGATTATTGGATAATTATTAAAGATCACGGGCAAAAACTAACATATGAATAATTTCCTATTTGTCTAAAGTTGATTATCAATAAGACATAAAAATGTAGCGATAGCCGCCAATATTTAGCTTTTAGTCGGTTCTCCATATACGTAGTCCAATATTAGATTTTGCAAATTAAAACTTCCACTTGAGGAGTTCCGTTCTCCATATCGGAAATAAAATTTCAGATTTTGCAAAGTAATAACCAAAGTAACAACCAACCAGTAGCATATTTATTGAATTCTTAACCCTTCGATTTACGGTAGTAAAATCCGTTAAGGTGTTACATTATTTATCTTCAGAACTCATCACCACACACTGACCTGGTCGGTGGTGCATTTATTTTTTAAAGTAAAAACTACCAGCATTAAATACCTTGAATTACGCACAACGCATCACTAGAATCATGGCTTCATTTTTTTTATAAATTTAGGATTAATAACTAGAGACTCTTTTTGTAATTTCAACTTTAATCGGTTCAAAAATAGGGATGAGACGGTTATATTTTTTTTTTATTATGCTACTTAAAATTATAAGTTTTTTCTTAAATCCTCAAAATTAATTTTTAAAACAAAATCTCACGTATCATAAAAACAAAAAAAAATTCGAGTACTAAAATCCTTTTAGATATTAATTTTTGAGACCTGCACAGTTTAAAATAATTTGTTAGAACGCCAAATTCAAATTTCCATTTAAAATTTAAATATGTATAAAAAACAATTTTAATTTCGTTTTTTAAGATAAGAATATCGTATTTTAACATTTTTATTTTGATACGTTTCGGTGACTATAACGCTCAAGTCAGAAATGAATTAAATTTCCGTTATGTCACATTTCGCCAGATTCTTTCAATAACCCAGCCGCATTCGCCAGTGAATGGCTTAACTCCTGTGTTGCGCTCAAACAATGCTTCCTGCAAAACTTCCTGCCAGCTTTCTCTTTTACAGTCACCTCCGCCTGCATACTTTGAATGACAAAGCTACTTTCATCCAGCCCTGTTTGCAGGAGGCCACGAACAAACTGAAATATACATAAACTTTTTGATAGATATCATTTAATTTACGGTTAATGTCAATTACTTTTTATGAGAGTTTGTTGGGCGCTTGGAAGAAGTTATGAAGAAACTTTTTCTTTTAATGCATATAGAGTTTAAAACAGTTGTTTAGATGATTTAGACAATTTTATTTTTCTTACCAATAAAAAACGATTACAATTTATGTTCTACTCAAAGTGTTTTTACAGATACTGCGTTCTTTTAATTACTCTGATATAAGTGGTTAGTCTTTCCCCAATTTCATAGTCTCTATAAACGTATAAGTTTTTCCAACTTATCATGTATGTGAGTAACTATAAGCAGTAAACCAATGAACCTTAAATACTAACTATTCGACTGATTCAAGCATATTTGCTCCTATCACTTACCATGTACTGCTATCCACAATTCCATCCCAAAAGGGAAACTATCATCTATAGTAGTAAAAATTGTAAATGGAAGTAGACAGGTTTTAATGCCAACTTCTCTATTTTTAAGTTTATTTTTTTGTGGAAATCCAAAATTATACTTATATTCACAAGTAATTTGGTATCTCTTGCCTTACCCATATGATTTACATAACATGAAAATAGTTCCTTTTGTTTATCTGCATCATCTATTTGAAGTACCGATAACAATGAGGGTATGTTAAATGCTGATAAGTACAGGTATTCGGTGGGAGATTCAATGGAACACTTCTAAAAATAGGAACACTTCGTGTCACAAAAATTTACTGCCTTAATTTAAACTTTCTTAAATATGGAATTAAATTTTTAAAAATAACATTCCCTTAACATCGGACTTTAAGCATTTTTCTAATCAGTGTGTTTCTCGAGTATAAAATCTGCAGCTGGAAATTAGTATGTTTGGGATTGGACAAACTGAAAAGTGCCTAGAATAATATGAAAATTGAGAACTCTTTTCCTCTTTATCACCTGTGTGATTTGGTGAAAAATTATTTCTTGAAATATTAAACAACTTATATTTATTTGTATATGTGTGGACATTACATAGCATTAAACATAAATGCACATTAAATAAATTTAAAGTCAAAATATTTTATCACAAACTCAACAATATAACACAATTATTTACAAATTAACTTATTCTTTCAAACTATTACTAGCCAATTATTTAAACTACGAAAACGATCCGCCCTCGTCCCACATCTCCATTACTGGCATTATCGATCAGTCTCTATCTCAATAATATTTGTCTATTATCATTTTATTTTAGACGGATCTATATTTTTAAAATATTTACCTTTAAAATATATCTTAAGTAATTGCCTAATGTGACAGCGATGTACCTGTAAGCCACAGCGTATAATATAGATAGATTACCTAATGGATACCGCAACAAAAGAGACAGAGGCCAGGAAACCATGGATCGATTGTGTGGAGGAAGATCTTCGAAGGATGGGAAAGCTCACCACCTGGAAGACAGAGGCAAATCGAGGCAACCGAGGTAGGCGGAGATTAAACGTAGAAGAAACCAAGACCCACAAAGGATTTTAGTGCCCCTGGTGGAGAAAGAAGGAGAAGATAGCGATATGCCATTTTACATGTTAATGTTGATTCATACTAGCCAGATCAAAATAGAAAAACAAAAAATATTTCTTAAGTGCTTTCATAATTATGCTAATTTAAACTATGAGATGATGATTAGGTGACGTATGGGTTAGTTATATATCACCTTGATTATAGGTACCAGGGTCATCAGTTTCATCGATGATATAATTACAATATTATCTGATATTAATATTTATTAAATTTTACTTAAAATGTCACTTACAACTTATACATTTGCTTTGCAATTTCAAATCGCTAAAAAAAACCCCATATTAATATTTATTGAATTACTTCCTACTCTAATTTACTTCAAAAATTTAAAGAAAGCTATTTGGTTTTACCAATTTACATAATTGAAAAAGAATGATATTGACAAGACAACAGCGAATAAAGTAATCCTAAAGACAAACAAAGCAAGTAAAATCTCTGTCAAAATACTTAACGACATGTATAAATTGAACACATTATGGTGTTTAGGTTTAAATGTACAGCATTAATTTTAGTTTCACATGTTTGACTCATCTCTACATTTATTAAACATCGTTTCTGTCCTATTCATACAATATTTCAGTCGCATTTACAAAGGATATTGTTAGCTTTGAGTTGTGCTGCTCTCTTATTGTTTGGAGACTCGCATCCAAACAAAGTTTTCTAAGGGAAATTTTACTTTTTACATTTAACCATCGCCGGCGCACATCAAGCCATGAAGGTGTTATTATGAATGCTTCTGTTTAGACGCGTCCGTGTTCAAATTGTAAACAATACGAAGACTTTTTACATCCTTTTTATATTTTAAGCAAGCGTTGATGTAACTTGTGCTTATTTACGTGGATACGTGGGTACAGTGCCTAGGTGGGTACAGTGGATGCTTTTTATTTAATATTTACTATATTCAGGGTAGATTTTGACAAACGGTATCAACTACTTCATCTGCATATAATAAAACCTAAATGTGGTTGAGTTACCGTAGTTTAAATACTGTCGGCATAGAAGTTTTGTAAAATTCAAAGTATTTTAATGCTTTTCGAAATCGTTTCGTGTTTATTATGATATTTTTATAATAAAACACTTTCCTTATGAGTTCAAAAAAACGTACATAATTTATCAAATTGATACTGGGGAACTTCGAGCCAGCCTATGTGTTTTTTGTAATGTTTCCATATAATTTTAAATTATATATTTTTGGGTTTGTAAAGTATATATATGAATGAACTCATAATAATTAGTAATTGCTCTGATAAAGAACGCGCGCTATGTGCTAAAAACTTATATTATTTATTTTATAAAACGCTAATAAAATTGAACAGTAAAAAAGGCGTTAAATATATAATCATAGAGATATATATTAAGTATGGTTATGCATTATTTTTTACATACTTCGAGAATTGTAAAGATGTATTTTTGTAATTGCCCAAAATTTAAATGAGTAAAAAACTGAAAGTATTTTAAAATAACAATAAATATTTAATTCAATCGGTTCTCATATACATAAATTCCCCCATGTTTATGTATTTCTTCATTTTATTCACAGTCTATTTCATCTTATTTGAAAATGATGTAACGTTTTCTACATAAACGGCGAGTTCTCGTGAAAAACTAAAATATACATGAATATTTCAAAACGTTTAAAAAATGTGTTAATTTTTTTCTGTCTGCCGATGGCTTTATGCTATTTTTGGGTATCAAGAATTAATGTTGTAAAGAGCTGTGCCATTGTGGTTTCTACTTAGTATTCCAATGGAATTCGAGCAATAATCTGTATATCATGCAAGCAAACGTGCAATAATGACATATTTTCACATGCGGGGGAACAACCTTTTTCAGACTTATAACATTGATAGAACAACGTTCAAGTAGGTTTCTAAAGGTCGATTCACATTTCACAGCCACATTATTGAAAACTATTAGGAAGATTACATATCATCAAAATTTATAGTACAAAATTCAAACGATTTCATGACATTCAATGTATTGTGACTTTGTTCAACATTTAGTCCATTGTACACTTGAATCCAATGTAGCCATCCCGGTTTCACACACCAAGCCTATTAAGTCATCACGCTGGAATAAATATTGATAAAACTTATATGAACTGATATTTTATCTGCGTAGAGCGCGCAAGCAAATCTTGGAACATTCACCTGTTTTTTGTGTAATTACATTAAGTGACGTAGTACTGCGAGATGCGCCCAATCCTGATATTTTTCTGTCTATTGACCGCTAGGTAAATTTGGATATGAAGTTGCTTAATAACCATTTATCCCCAGTTAGCACAAAATTCATCAGGATTGCTACGTTATGTTATTCTGGCTTACGCCGGATTAACGTTGGTATTAAATTTTATATCAATTTCTTTTATAGTACTTTCAGATTTATAGAATGTGCATAAATCTCTTAGTTGGGCAATATATTTTTGAGAATTATATATTTATAATTACAAAAGAAATTAATAAAAATTAGTTCGTTTTCTCTAAACTGGTTGTATTTTCTGTTGCTCCAAAATATGTTCCCTACTTTTATATTCAACTAAAACTTTAGAAGAAATGAAAAATAATATCAAACATTTTACGAGATTACCATAATCAACCAAGTTTAATGAAATATCTCTTGCAATAAAGTTTTACCTCCATAGTGTTAAGAAATTACTTAGTTTATTTCGTTAATCGCTATATTATATAAAATATGTAACAATAATATTACGAAATTAAAATTACTAGCTGAAAACAAGTAGATATGCCGATAATACTTATAACAAATGCTAATAAATGTTTCCCCAACATTCCAATTCTATTCGCAAATAATTTTACCTGTATTCTGATTAAGAGGATATTATTCTTTTTCATGCCCTATGTCACAAAGATACAAGTTACATATGTAACAAAACAATATTTTCCCAAATTTTTAGGAATTAATTGACTAGAAATTTTCCTCAATGAGAATACGATCGACAAAAGCAGTAAGCAGTTAAACATATTTGTCTTTTTGTTACGAAAATATAATAAGAAATCAATAGCACTGTCACAAAAACCAATAAATGAGAATCGAAATATTATTGTGTAAATTATTTCACATCTTAATTTTCTGGAAGGAGATATTATTTTCTGACACTAAATTTGGAATATTTTCTGTGAATAGATAGGTTCATTAAATCATTCTCAGACATAATTCCTGATTTCAGTATAACCGTTGTTTTTCCATTACTTCAAAATCCAAACAATAGCAAAACTTCTGTCAACTGTCAGTTGCTGCAATTTCCGCACGGGTGAGTCAAACTACTTAGTAGCTATTTAAGTCCATGTTGCTTTCATGGTACTACGTACAAATTACGACCGGTGCAGAAAGTTTTTAATATGTTCCTCTGACTTTCATGCTATAATCGATTGAGCTTTTCGAGGGTTTAAAGCATATTTGCAAAATAAATAGCAGGTAAGGTTTAGATTCAGTGCTCATCATCAGTAGAAAGGCACCTTGACGATTGAAGCATCCAATATTAGAATCAAGCTAAGTTAAATGCTGACAATTATTTTTACTAATTTGTTTTTAAATTTTATTTATTTTATGTTTCATGATATATTAATCAACTTAGCTCGGTATTCACTAATAAGTATATAATTTAATAAATTGACATTTTGGAAGAAATATTTCGTTTATTATTTTAAGAAATATTTATCTGTTTACAAAACATAAATTCAGACAAGATTTATATTTCATTCAAATTTTATGTCAATAAATATATCCAAATATTTTAAAAAGAACTAAAAGAAAATATTTTTCGATGTGTATTGAAAAACATAGAATTGATGATATGAATCTCAATAAATTGATATGTTTTATGCCCTCTTATTATCTTCGAATTAATTCTTAAATTATTTTGACTTTCATTCCATTATAAAAGAAAAATATTTATATTAAGATTTAATTTATTTACTAATTAAAATACATTTTACGAATTTCAGCTGAAAAAATTAATAACACTTACAATTTTCATTTACAACTTTTAAATTTACATTTTAATGTATCATCAATAAACTATATCCACAAAGAATGTAAAACATTATCTAAATGATTTAAAATACTATTTCTATTAATTTGATAAGCAAATAGCGTGTCAAATTAATAAAAATGGTATTTTAAATCAACTCCGCGCCTTAAAAAACTTATCAGGGTACAAATTTCAACCAAAATCAACATCGTTGTAATTTAAAATTTGAAATAATTTTCTTTCCGGTAAGTGTAAAACATTAGGTACAATAACCAGACTACCACTTTTTCTCATTTCGCCCGTACATTCAGTACTCCACTCACATTTTCACACTGCGAGACTGCTGACCTTACCTTTCTCGCTACGCTTTTATTGTTTTCAGAGCTGAGTCTTAACAAAGCTTCGAGTGAGAACTTCCCTCCAGCTTTCAGTTTTCACACTCACTTCCTCCGGCACACTAGTGTTGCGCTGACCTCGTTTACACACGGCCGTATATAAATTGCGAATTGTGAATGAACTTTTTGAAGTGTTTATTTAGTTTACCGTCAAAGATGTTGAATTTTTATGAGAACTTAATAAGTATTTGTGGAAAAACATAGAAATGTTATCTAGTAATACATATCAAGTGCAAAAAGATTTTGGTGAATGAATGAAATGCTTAAATTACCTTACCGAATGATAATTATAAGAAAATAATTACAAAACGTCTGTTAAGGTTGGAACTTTTCCATATTGCTGTTTTCTATTTTAAGATTCTTTCGACGTGATGAAATAAAAATTTGTTTTCCTTCTATATTGTTCCTTGAAACTGTTTCCCATAATGGAAATTCTTTTGAACATAATATCTGGTAACTTTTTTACGTAATATCTGTATCAGCATAATTACCTCCTATATTAACCTTTTGTGTCAATTTTGCATCTCATTACTTTCATTAAGCTTGTAATTTGCTGTGTACGAGTATCTGAACAATACACCATTATGACAAATATGAACGCAACTTGCCTTATTTAGTATATTATGTTCCCACGATATTTACTGTAAGATTCTTGGAAGACTTTTCCCAAGTTTTATCTCCAAGTGTTTATTAATTCTTGTGAGATGAATGGGAAAATGTAAACATGACTAGCTGTGTATATACAAAGCCATGTTTTCTTCATGAAAATTAATATTAAATGTGAAACCTGCATTTTTTCACATATTTCTATTACTTCGTATTTGACTAATTACACATTGCATGTATAAGTAAAGAAATAATAAATTGATGTTAATAAATTTAGAATTCTTCATACCCTTTAAACAATTAATTTATATAGGACATGATCTTAATCATTTGTTGAAGACAACACATAATAAAATTTAGTTGAATCATAGTCTGAAAATTTCATTTCGGCAATGGTTTTCGAGAGATTTGCAGACATGACATATTTAGGTATATTAATTTAACATATCACCGTCTATTTTACATTTTTATTTACACTGATTGTCATTTCTAAGTTTCCTCATGTCAAAACAAAAAAAAGACATAAAATTTGTATAACATCAATAACGTCTTCATCCGTCCATCTGTCTCTCAGTGATTTTTTTTAAGCAAATTTTATTTTTTACATATAATTACTTTTTCGAAATTAATTTTTGTAATTTAAAAAAAAACATACTGTTATAATTTTGCGTCTTATATTATTTATTTTTCGTTAATTAATTTCAAATGACTGAAACCACGACGACGAGAAAAATATCTCCGATGGTAGATCCGGATACAAAATATTATAAAACTTCTGGAAATACAAGTAATTTTACTATGTTTAAAAGTTTAAAAGAATTCAGAAACTGGAAATCACCCAAATTTCTCTTTCATCCACCTTAAATCTTCGCCGCTTACTCGAAGCCGACGCGGCAAATATGCTTATATATACCCGTACATATTTCCTGACATAACTGTGTATGTTGTTTAAAAATGAAACGTTTGACGTGAAATGACCTTTATTTTAGTTACGTAATAAAGATCTTTGGTAACAGTCATCATACAGAAAAATTATTTCGTCGTACATAATTTAAAGATCATAAATAGAGAACATATTGCTCGTTACGAAATGTCCATATAATATGGAGATTTAAATGAGATAAAAATACACAGAATAAATGAAAAATGCTATAAAGTCGATCATAGTAATAGACCAGAGACAAGCAGCTTTAAAATCATAAATATATTTATTTAAGTTTATGAACTCATATCTACTAGTAATCTAAACTTGGACTATAATTTTTTAAATATTTAATCCAAAAAACCAAATATCAATTAAAATGATCCATATTTAATCATTTGACGTTTTAGTAACCTTAAAGATTTTCATTCGGTCATAAATACTTCAGTTTTAAGTCTTCTAGACGTTACCATTTCGAAAGATCTTTATTTCCACTGACTTTGTGTTTATTTGGGTATTATATTTTTAAAGATAGCTTTTGAAACCACTTGCACTTAACATTTCACTTTGTTTTGGTAAATGACTGAACAAATGTTTATAGTAAATGTAGATAAATGCATGCACGTTAACAGACCAGCGATTTATTTAACTAAAATATTAGTGCAAGTAATAAAATAAATCACACAAGTAAAATATACACTCTTACTACATAGATGGCGTTGCTTTTAAAGTGTTTTCAGTGGAATAGTACATTTCACCTCCGTTATGATTTTGATAGAGAAAAACTTTAAAGGGGATGGACCACAGTCACAGATCAAGAGTTTTGATCCGAAGAATATTTCACCCAAAAGCTCAACCTCCTTTTTCCGATATAAAAGGAAATTGTAGTGCATGTAATAAAAAGCAATTGATACAAATAAAATTTTTACGCATATAACAGAGATGGCGTTACTTGCATAAAATGCTATATATTTTGTTAGAAGGATCCATAATGAAAGTTTAATAAAGTCAATCAAACGCAAATCACATATTCTAGTAATAAAGTGGAATCCGCTAGCTAAAGAAATAAGCAATTTAATGACAATAAAGGGAGTATTAAAACATAATCTAATAAAATATTATGTTTGACCCTAATTATAATCCTATATCATTTTTGCAGTTCTAAACCGACCACTCTTTGACTCTAATAACTAATTTTATTTTCTTCTTCTTCTTGATGAAACAGCGGTATATGAGGACCAGCGAAAGAAGGTGATTTCATAGCCAATACGTATCTGTAGGTGTGTCGCCATTTAAAATCTTAGTTTTTCTGTAGTCAGAGATCTTCGGCGACGGTTTGGGCTTCTTTCAGAGTTAAACTTTTGTTCTGGAAATCTTTGTTAACGTGCCCAATCTATATCTTCTTTGGTGTCGTGCGCTGGATTTTGTGGTCGATCCTTCCCGCCAAAGGAACTTACGTGGCAAATGATCCAATTTCATTTAACTGAACCAAAGTATCCGTCGTCTTTGGATTAGTTGATCGATTGATTGATTCTCACAGTCCGTTTGAACTTACTTGTTCCGGATATTCCAAAGATTTTTCAAAGGCAATGCGTTTGAAAGACTGCTAGTTTCTTCAAGTTTGAATTTCACTAACGTCCAGGCGTCAGGTTTGTAAAGAAAGATAACCGAGTTAATGACTCGAAATAGGCGTAGTTTGATTTTGAGCGAAATATTACCTCGCTTTTGGATGGACCATTTCAGCAAGGAGAACGCTGGTAACAGGGTTGGCTTGGTGGCAAACCAAGCTAACACTGTTACGGATCTCGTTTTAATTTTTTTCTTTTGCACAAGTGATATTTGAGATACTTGAATTGCTAAACTTACTCTAGTTGGATTCCTAATTGATTTTACATACGAACAAATATTTAGTATGCTTTTAAAATGTTAACAATATTTTACCAAACAGACAATCATAATAAATATCATATGCCATCCAATCCTATTCAAAGCAGCTGGCATAACATTATCGGTTTGAGAGTATTTACTATCACTTATTTGAAATTATGTATTCTAAGCGCAGGTAATAAAAGTATAGCGGGAATAATTTGGATGCTGCTGAATAAATTTTATAAGGGAAAAATATGGAAAAGATATAAATGGGTCTAACCCATTTACTACTTAGATTACGATGAACCATGGACTGCAATAGGTTATAGAAGGAGAAAAAAAAATTTATTGGAATTTATATTCAAAGCCCTGTTTTTGGGGCTGATTACTCGTTAGGTAAAATCTGTTAATTCATCATAGTTTAAAATGCTTTTGTTATAATATGCTGTCGATTACAATTCTTTGACTCTTTCAAATAAAATATGACATTTAAAAATATTGTTTTTAAATGAAATGACAGTTAAAAATATTGTTTTTAAAAAACGGTCCGTGCTTAAGAATTAAATTACAATGAAATGTAATTATGAAAAATAATAAAATTTTTTAAACCAATTTTTGAAAAATACCGTTTACTGAAAACTGGAAAGAAAAAAGAAATATTTTTGTAATGACAAATTAACAGTCACTTTATAAAATATTAGGTAAAAAAAATAATACACGTCTGACTTATTTATATTTCGGAAAAAATTAAATTACTTGTCTTCTCGATTTTATTCAAGTACGTTCCTTAATTTTTAAACGGCTAAATATTAATTATTTCAAAAGAAAAGTTTCAAGCTCACAAGTGCTGACAAAATATTTTAATTTGTTTGATTAAAGAAGTGTGGTTTAGAATTTTAAATTAATGTAGTTAAAATGTTATTCTTAACTTTAATATAAACTGTAACAATGTTATTTGGCCTCTATTCACATAAAATTTAACTAATCTCATATTTCTAACAAATACTAGCTTACATTATTTGTACGAACCCATTATTATTTCCAAAAATATATACCTAAACTTTCTCATTTGACATAATTAATTCAATACACTAATCCTTAAAAAATATTTAAGGTAGTAAAATTAAAGAAAATATAAAAATCTTCCTGAGGCATCATTATCTAATTATTTGTACTGATGTAGACTTTTTATATATATTCTCCTTTTATATTCAAATTCTGCTCGTGTTTAATGAGAACATGTCTCTTATTGGAAAAACGTAACATTTTTTATAAGCACAAATTACATAATACAAAATTATCTAAAGCGGGAATAGTTTTTGGATCCTAAAGACTCGTATCTCATTAAATTTTGCTTGCTATTTCTTCCGCGTCGCGACAGAATAATAACAGTTTATTATTTAACTCATGTCTGTAGTCAGACTCTAGCCTTTGGAGTGCAGCAGTTCCCCTGAAGTTAATACAGACTAACGTTAATGCTAAGGAAGTGTATGTGTAAACATGCGAGATGATTGCTATTACTTTCCGCGTCTTTTGCCAACAGATTTCCTATTGGGCAGACTAGATTTCTACATATCGCAAATCAGATGTTATATAAGTCAAAGTAAATTTGAATTAAAATCGAAATAAATAAAAAATAAACATATGATGACAATAATATTAAAAACTAATTTTCTTCTTGTCAATTTTTTCAAATTATTGCAGCCATTTTATGGTTGTGATCACATTTTATTTGTTTATTGTTAATGGTGTCAAATTAATTAAAAAATCAGTGTATTATTTTGGCAACCTTTCTTTTGTAATAATAACATACGACGCGTAAAAAAATATATAAAATATAAATTAATAAACACGTTGAGTGCTGCCATTTTATGGCTGTGATCGCCTTTTTTTTTGTTATTGTTAATGGTGTCAAATTAATTAAAAAATCAATGTATTATGTTGGCAGCGTTTCTTTTGTAATCGTTACATACGTCATATAAAAAAAGATACAAAATATAAATTAATAAACATGTTGACTAATTACTATATATGACATATAAAGTATACTTGTGATAAAGTTAAATTCCCTATTCTATGCAATTTACTACATTTTCAAATTGTGATCGCCTTTTTTTTATTATTGTTAATGGTGTCAAATTAATTAAAAAATCAATGTATTATGTTGGCAGCGTTTCTTTTGTAATCGTTACATACGTCATATAAAAAAAGATACAAAATATAAATTAATAAACTTGTTGACTAATTACTATATATGACATATAAAGTATACTTGTGATAAAGTTAAATTCCCTATTCTATGCAATTTACTACATTTTCAAATAGCTAAAGGCGAAATAGTAATCTCATGATGCTAATTTATAACTTATCTTATTGACTCTATTTTTCTAACATATTTTCAAATGTTTGCTAAAAGCTATTAAAATTGATATATGTTTCAGTTGCAAACGAAAACTGATTCTAAGAACGTTTTTAAAAATCGTTTATTTTGCGTCAGTAATTTTGTTTACCTGAA
The DNA here is from genome assembly GCA_039881145.1 of Druceiella hillmani. Classification (NCBI taxonomy): domain Eukaryota; kingdom Metazoa; phylum Arthropoda; class Insecta; order Lepidoptera; family Hepialidae; genus Druceiella; species Druceiella hillmani. The sequence goes on from JAYKKI010000082.1 coordinate 9,491,835, forward strand.
CAAATTTCATTGAAACCAAAAAAATTTGAAACTTTTCCAAAATTGAAAAGCTCTGAAACTAACTGCCACGTTCATTAAATATTTATTTTTATAATACTTTCGTAATTCCAATATGTGGGGAAATCATACGAATATAGGTATAAATATTCGTATCAGCTAGAAATATTTAAATAGCATAATATTAGTGTTATAAAAATATAGCACAAGCGGAACATGCTCTCAGGAAGCGAAACTTCCGAAAAGGGGAACCAATAACAGCACGCGATGTTTCCGTTCGAATACTAAATGAGCTTGACCTAATTTAAGTTTGACGATCGAAAAATGTAATAAGCATAGTCAAAATATCGACACAAGAAACAAGGAAATGATGTAACTTTGTTTGTTTTTGCTTTGTTTCAGAATATAATATACAACGACTAGAAATATTGATTGGAAAATGGAAAATACATTTCATTGGTAGATTTTGAATTCTCACCCCTCTCGAACATTGGTTTGACGGCGTGTTATTCCATTGTCACATTGTTTACATTGATTCATTATATTTCTATAAAACCTATCCAATATTTTTATCGACTGATTGTGATACTTCAATTCGATAATATCATAAAACGTATCATTCCTTTTACTATGAATCTAACAACCGAGAGATTGTAACCGAGAGAATATTTATAAGAAGTCATCTTATAATTGTTCGCATATCTTTGTCAACTTGAAATTAAGATGAAAATTTAATATATACTTTGGACAAAAAGTTAAAGTTATTGAGGTTATTTAAATTTTTAGAAATCTTATATTTTTGCTTTAGATGAAATTTCCATTTGACACAAATTTTAAATAAAGAAACCCATTAAATATTTTGCATCTAATTAATTTTATTTAATTTATTTTGATACGAAGCAAATAGTTTATATGGGAAGAATGGAAATTTTATTCATTCAAAATTATTAACATCTTCGATGAAAGAATATTATTAAAAGGAATGACGAAAATTTTCCAGATATGTCCACGACCACTAAATGAAATATTTAATGATCGATAATACATATTTTCTCGTCAAAATCAAAAATGTATATTTCTACGACAAAACCATATTGATTTCGTAAATTATGATATCATAGTTATGATAGAAAACTGAATAACACATCATTTTAACATATTATTTATTCATCTTTTTTATATGGATCACTTTTAATTACGACAAAAAAGGCCTTCGCATGTTAAAATACATTTAACTTTAAGGTTGGTTTCATCTCAAAATAATTCCGTTTTTCTAGTGTGAACTTTTTGGGAAGCATTGTTTAGAAGATAAGATTTATTGCAGTTAACGTGGAGTTTGGTCATTACTCATTTTGTAAATGTATAATTGTTTTTTAATCAACCTGCATCAAAAGTGTGGGTCCAGTTTCTGCTCTCGTCCTATCCTTGGACCATGGTTCTGTCTTAATTTTCTTCTCGGATGTGAAAATCAAACAATCAACTTTTGTTTTCGTAATTTAATATGGGAAGTTTTTATTGTCTTCAATTATTATGCTCTAAATACTTTATTTTCAAGTTGTTACATTACTAAGGTAAACATTTTACCATAAAATATCTCAGAAAGAAGTAATGATTTCGTTCTGACTTCTTTATGTGGTAATTTCCAGTAATTCTGGCCTATATATAAAAGGACAAGGTTTTAAAGCTAATAACTATACGTACTTGAGGGAAAAAGCAAACTTATATAGAAAAATATTGCACCTTGCGTTATTGCATAAGCTCAGGACCTTGATAATTCTTTTGCTATTCACTTAATCACGAATACAAACGCTTGAATTTATTTTATGTTAAAATAATTTCCTTTTTAATATTTTTCTGGTAACAATTTATTGCGATCAATTATCAATATCAATCTAAAGTGATGAAATCCGTGACGTAATCATTGGCTAAGAAGTATTGAGCGTTTTTCCGCAAATTATCTAAAAAATTTCGGGAACTTTCTAGAAGCTTCCATTATCAAAGGTATATAAAAGGCGCAGCACGCTCTCGTAGGTTCAATAGTAACTAAGACATTGTACTGTTAACATGTTTAAAATATGGACAACATTAAGACGCACGTGAGACACAGTCTATTTTGCGAGTACCAATCTGGTTATTCTGTTGCCGAAGTTACGCGTAATATGCCAATGCGTAGCTCCTGAAGCAATATCTAAAGCTACCGCGTTTTGTATCGGTAATTATTCCCTGAGTGATCAACCACGTTCTGGTCTACCGGTGAAATTGGATAGCGACAGGTTAAACTTTTTAATTGAAGGAGATAGCCAATTAACGACACGCTAGCCAGTAACTGATCTCGGGTGGTTCCACAAAACTATAGATAATCATTTACACCGCTCGAGAAAAAGCTTCAGCTACCGTTCTTGGGTACTACATGAATTCAGCCGTAGCCGTAACCCCATCCACATATAACCAAACAGACCTGCTTTAAAGTTTTATATTTTGTTAGGACACAAACCCCTCCCCATCTCCATTCATTATATTCCTTAGACCTGCAATCCACTGACTATTGTTTATTTAAATCGCTCAGCAATGCCTTAAGCGAAAAAAAAACTTTTGTGATGAAGACCACCTACGATACTTCATGGGCTATTTTTCTATTCCGAGCCACCTAAATGTCACACAGGTGCTATCAACTCCCTGCCAATGCGTTGCTGACATATAATACGAAATGGTGGTGATTAGAATTTTCAATTGGAAAAATAAAATAAAATTATAACATTAATTACTGCTCAATACTTATTAGAGAACACAAGTTAGTCTTTTAATTTCCAGTCATATTTTAAGCGTGTTATATTATAACAAAGTTTTTGTTTTGTTTTGCTCTCATTTTAAATTCTATTTCATCCGTTATTTATCTTTAATAATAAAATTAAAATTAATAATAAAATCGGTAACAAAAACGGAAAAACAGAAAAAATATTTGTTATACGAAACTAACTGAGTAACATAATTTTTGATTCAATCGATTTAATTATTTAATATTTAATTCCACCGACTAAAAAATAAGAAAGAATGAGTTACCAGACCAAAGTTAGGATTTCCATAATTTTTGACTATTTAAACTTATTTTTCTTAAGGTTAACACCTAAAATCGTTAAGATTACTCACGGATTCAATGATTATTAAAAATTATCAATAAGTGTTAGTAAATGTTTCCGCAGTTGAGTATGGAAATATCAAAATTGTAGTTTCCAACGTTTTACTTATTTTAAAAAACGATTTTCATCGTAATTACTGAATTCATTTCAGGTATCTCGGTTTGTTGTATGATAAAATAATTTAGTATTAAAAATACCAGTTTTTCCTTTGCTTTATGGGATTTCTCGCACAACCTATTTGCTTTTTAGAAATAACACATTTTTTTAACCAATAAATTTATTTTCGATAAACTTAATATTCCTCTGACTCTGTGACATGTGGCGTTTTCTTGATGTAACAAAATATCATTCATATCCATGCTTTTCAATTTCAGAAGGATAAAAATGCACGATATCTACGAAACTAAATTTCTCGAACTTCTGATTGTTGTATCATCATGAAACTTTTTGTGTAGTTCGGATGAATGACAGTTATGTGTAATTCTGGTGACAACACAATAAAATGACACCATCGGACTGATTCGGCGAAATAGAAACACTGAAATTGATAACGGAATAAAGTATCCTAACCGTTTTTTGGGCTTCTATTTTTTGTACACGCAATGGTAAATTTAAAATCGCGAATCTTTACGTCTTAGCAAGCATACATAGCTCTAACAAGATAAAATCCTTCTGTGGGCTTTAGATCAAAAGATATAATATTTCCAAGTTTATCAGAAAGGCGCTTTGTAATATTGATGCATTAGTATAAATGGAAAGAAGGCGCCCACGGTCCCCCAGTAATTAAAAACTCCACGTAATACGTATCCAAAGTAATGGCCGGTCTTGCACGCTCAATGTCACGAAAGGGTAAAATTTTGACACCCAGGTGACTTCTATTGTACTAGCCATAAATTTTCGCTTACATACCACACGTAATTAAAAAAAAATGTTAAGTTTAGAATGAATCACGGAATTTAAACTATTGATCATAAATAAGCATCAATCATGAAATCCGAGGTGGCAACACTAAAATTTTGGAAAAAAACTAAATAATACACCTTTAATTCGTTGTGTTCCTGTCAAGCAACTCCATCAGGTTGCCAGATTGTTTAGTGATACATTAAATTTTACTAGCTTTAAAGTAAAGCGAATACAGGTAATGGACCAGAAAAAAATTAAGGCTCCGATCGTTAAAGCCGTACGTGAGAATATATTTTCATCTAGTACTCTTTTAAGTATACTAAAAAACCTGTTCATGTAAAGAAAGTTTCTTGTAATATTTTTAATTCCACGTCTGGGATTTTTATGTGATTTTCAATACTTGAAAACAACCAAAATGTCTATTTTATATTAATAAAACATAACCAAAATTAAGTTTTCTCCCTTTTTTAAAAATTATGCCTCGCAAATGTATAAATATCTCTAAAATATATTCCGTAATATTATTTATGTAATCCTATGATTATTCAGATATTGCTTCGACACGGTTGTCAAATTACGATATACAGGATACTATTCACCTTCATTAAACACTTATGTCAAACGTGGTAATGGTATGAAAGTTAAATGATTATTGCAAGTTTAGTGATTAAAGTTTAATGATATGAAAGTTTAGTGAATTTTAGAAAAATTTTGGGTTTCTTGATTAGAAATTATAATCGCGAATTTATTTACTCTAAACCGGCGGTAACTGATGTATACATGTTGATATAGTTATTTTCTTGAAATTTTACGGTAAAACATTTTATCTCGCGACAAAAATGTAATAAATTATTAAGTTTATTGTCGCTATCTGGAATCCTCACCATACTAAATATTCTAACATTATCGAGAGGGCACAAAGACGATATATGAAGTTGTAATGTGGGCACATTACAACTTCATCTCATATTTCTTTTAATTTTTTGACACATGTTAAGACGTGTGTTTAATTAATGTTTTATCCCCGATAGTTTAGTTAGTCAGCTAGTTGCAAAAAATTTTTCTTCACTATTATTTATGTAACAAATAAATATTTAGTCTTTCATCGATAACTTTATTTAAAAAACCCCAATTATTTTATAACTAATAATATATTAACATTTGCTGAAAATTGGTTGTTTCAAATAGATATTAATATTCTCTAGGTCTTTGCTTCCACTTAAAATATGAAATAATTTCATTAATTTGTTATATGACTTTAATCATTTGGTCAATAAAACATTTTAGACAAATTAGTTATGAAGTCTTCTAAATTAAACACATATTTTTATATATTCATCTCACTGACGTTAACGTAACCATTACTGTATTCAGGTTAGCATAAGAAACATATTCGCTAGAAGTTAGGTAATGCAATATGATGTAACATATTGATCAAACTTTTGATCGCGTCGGGATTATTAAGCATAATTGAAGAACAACTTTACAGACCACTGCTTTCTTTGTGTGAAGAAAGCATATAATATTCGTAGAAAAATTAATCACAATTAAATGAAACTACGTGATGTAGTATTATTTCTACTTTCTTTAATTTCTTTACCACGACAATATTGCTAATATCCCACCTGAAGATATTGTAATACAACGAAGCCAAGGTCATGGTAAAGAAATTAAAGAAAGTAGAAATAATACTACATCACGTAGTTTCATTTAATTCTGAATAATGAATTTCTACAAAATTAACGCCAAATATATTCAATATTAGAAAAATTAATGATATAAATAAAAAGTATCACTTTCATAAATTTTTTACTTGTAACATTTCTCACTTTGCTTTCTTCAATCTATTGCTATTGTAGTAACATAATTTTTGTTTGCTATTACTTTATTTTATTCAGTTTTCAGAAAATAAATTCATACCAAAACGCGACAGTAAAAAGGAGCAAAACTAACTTGATTGATAAGCTTCATAGAACAGGTGGCGTAGCCGCCAAACGAATACTAGGCTAAGACGTGTAAGACCCGAGATTGTTCCGTGCTGTTCAATGTGTTAATGCTATTTTAATTAATATTGCAAAGCAGTAACATACGTGCAAACAAATTGTATCACAATCATTGCTAATCAAATTAATTAAAAACAAATGAGGGACAATCTAATATAATCTATTGAATATTCTCGATAAATATCCTCTTCATATCACTAAATATTCATTCTTTATTGTAATAATAGTGTATTATCATTGCTTGATTATATATATGATACATTAAAAAAACAACTTAGAGCGTGTCGTACACCTTCACGCCTCTTAGGTTTTGCAACCTTAAATATTTAGATTTAAATTAAATAAAAAAACAGTTTTAAAATATTGTCCCCATAAGACCATAGAGTATAAATATAATGGTAGACAGCACGTTAACATTTAGATTTCAATTACAAATATTATCCGTATTTCATTGGGCTAAGGTCGAGTTAAAAGTCAAAACTGAAAGGGCTGTCAACTGTAAACACACACAAAACAACTTGTGTTTTATTTCATTATTTAATACGTATATACATATTTGATCAAGGAATCGTGTAATGTTACCAATATTTCGGATATATCTATTTAAATATATCCCATCTTAAATTTAGAGTAAGTACACTAAATAATTGTTTAGAAAGATTTCAATTCATAACTCGGCATTATAAAAATCTGTAATCATGCAAAATTAAAAAAAAAATTATTTCGTAGTAGCCTATTGAAGTTACACTATTTTTAGCGCGTTATGAAAAAATTATGAGAGTAAAATTTTAAAAATATAAAATGAAGTTGGCAACGATGCAACAAAAAAGAAGTTAAAATTTTTTTATTAATTATTCCTAGAAAGTAACTAAAATAAATATGAATAAAAGTTCTAAAGAAAAAGCTTTAAGCAATTTTTCTCAATGTTTTCAAATTTATTGTTAAAATTTAGAATTAGTACTCATTCTATAAACATTTCATGCTCACTATTTTACAAAAAGGGGTCTAAAAATTACACAATAAACGTCCTAAACTTTTTTTTTGGAAACTAAGAAAAGAACATATGTGTTTTTCACTGGTTGACACTTTCTTGTTTTTAATTAAAGAGACAACAAACGCTTCTAAAACTGATGACAGAATTAATACCAAAAAAGAAACTCCATGGTATCAAATATTTTTTTCAGTACATAAATACTTATCTAAATTGTATTGCAAACTAATGTACAGAATATAAATCGATAGAGTAAGGGACCTTTCTGACGAATATACAGTTGATTATAACTGATAGAATTTATCTTTGGGGATGATTCTCTAGTGGATTCAATTTGTTGAGAGCAATTTTGTTCTGAAGTTGGAAATGTGAATGAAAACCTCAAGTTTTTTAGGATATTTTTTTACATCTACATATTCCGACAGATCGTAAACTTTTTATGGAATTGAAATATATCTACACATGAAAAGGATTCCAATAGTCATGGAGCAAAGATTTAAAAGAAGCAATTTAGGAACATAAATAACAAGCACTGTTTCGTGTATCTACTGTGATATCCGTAAGTCTGTTCGATTGCATATCATGGCGTCATAGTTATCTGAGTATAAAATCGACTGCTATGAAATTTTCGAAGAAACTACTGCGAAATTGTGCAAATTCATAGAACTATATACATTTGAGGCCCAGAAATTAAATTTTATGGTGATTTTTTTTCCTCTGGGGTCTTTTAAAAATAAACTAAAAATGTCTACTAAAATGTTTGATACAACATCCCTTCTGCCATATATAGTTTTCTAGAATATCTGTTACTCCGTATTCCCACAGCGACATAACTTTTAATTACGCATGTCAATATATTACTGCATTCACTAAGAACTCGAGAGCAAAATTGTTTTGAACAACCTTTATAAACAACCAACTTATTTGTTTTAAACCTGTGACGCTTGGCATATTATATAGTTAAACATAATTTATGGATATTAAAAATAGTTTAAAAAAGGATATAAAATTTGGCACTTAATTTTAAAATGTTAATTTTAAGAAATTGGTAATGCAAGTATCTCTAATTGACTTTTCTCGCTATAAATGGACGAATATGTGTAAAGAAATAAATTTTCCAAGCAGCGAAATAACATGAGGTTAAAAGGTGAGAAATTTTTTTCAATTTCTTCACTTATATATATTTTTTAAATAGATATATTTTGTGATATTTTCTCTCCAACTAATGCAAAATATTTGAAATGACACAAATATAAAATTGTCTGTTTTTGAAAATCGCTAAAGGAAGCGCTATGTTTGCAAAAAAAAATTAATGATCATCTTTAAAATGTGGACATATGTATTTGATATTTACAAAATAACAATTAATAAGCCGCACTAAAAATGGGCATCAACACTGGATCATCAGAAAATTAAGTCATGTTTGAGTGGATAATAATTTATTATGGAACATGCTCACAAATTTCTCAGATAAAGGAACAAAAACTCAATAAAACACTTGTAATGTCTCAAATGTACAAGTTGTGTAATATAATTTTTAAAAGTATGTTTATAGTCCATTTATATATAGAAGAAATATTTAAATACAATCCTACGAGTGCCGACCGTCTTTTATCTTCAGCTTACGTAAGTATTGATAGAATTATTGTGATCCTACATAAAGTTGAACTTGAGTTTCCGACGGATACCAGTTATACTGCATTAACGATATCTTAAAAAGACAATACTAAGTAATATGCGTGTATGTGTGAATGGAAGCGTACACTCACGCCGACACATACAAAAGCGCACCTACACATGTGTTTTTACGTACACACGTGAATGCGTGCTTTGCAAGCCTGCATGCGTGAGTGCGTGCATGGGTGCGTACGAGCGTTTCTCTGTGTGTACTTGCCTTTGTATGTCTATAGCTGGACCTATGTACATATATGCGATTTTCCGATGGTCTAGGGTCTTAACCAACAAAAATATTTGAATCAATTTGATAGTTTGTAGTTTCATCTGAATATATCTGGCCATTTTTCAAGGAATTTTGTACAAAAAATTTAAAAACTCGATTTTTAAAATGGGCTCAACGTCTTTTTTCATAGTGGTATACTGTTATGATAGTATACCACGAAAATTGTTACTACTGAAATAAACCCATTGACATATAGATGAGAACTAGCCCTGCTAGACGAAGTAAGTGTCAATCATTTACTTAACAGCTTTAAGTTTTGCTCTATAAAAAAAACGTGCTGAAACACGTTTAGATAGCATGGCCATATTTTAATTTCGTTCTAAATTTTGAAACATTTTAGCTAAGCGTCAGATTAGTCTTTTTGTTTGCTTTCTTTAAATATTGTTCATTTGCATACAGATGCATTAGGCAAATTTGTTGTAACAAAAGCTGTTTACTCATATGCATATTAAAGAAGAGGAAATTAGAAAATGTGCAAGTAGATCAATAGCAAAATATTATAGAATGAAATAAAATAAAAAGTGTTCATTTTCCACAAGCATAAATAGAAAATATAAATATTAACACGGAAATGATGGACTTAAAATATGAAAATAGTTATTACCTATTTTTAGTCCAAAATTTACTTCATATTTACTAGCATACATAGTAAAGTAGTTAAAGAAGCGTGGAGATTTTTAGAACGAAGTTTAAGGGCGTGTGCAGTTGAGGTTATAAGCATACATAATAGCGATATCCACACACGTTACCGAAGGTAACTAACGGGAATGTTATATCTAAATTATTCATAAAACATCGAATGTCAATTATTGTGAAAAATATAAGGGGAATTCTAATCTTGTCCCTTGAAATATCTAGAAGGGACAAAATTAGATGAATTTTTATATATTTTCAAGAGACAAAATTAGATTTATCTTAACTCTTCAGCCTAAACATTTCTTTTTTTCCTTCTTGTAATTAATTCACTGCCAAAAAGATGCAAATAACACACCATTAGACAAACTAAAAAATTAAAAATTCAACCTTTCACAAAAAATGTATAATATCAACATCCAAAGAAATTTGTGACTTTAAAAGAAGTTGGTACAAATAATTAATTGTAATGAAGGTAAACGACGATAAAGTTTTCAATTTAATTGTTATAGAAACGTATCTTATAACGTAAAGGTACATGAGCTTATACCGGCTTTTCTATTTTTATCGCTATTCATTAAAGTTCAGCTATGTTATTTTCTGTCACAGATTTTCTTTTTCATTTGCTTTTTCCTATAATACGTTTAGTAACGATGTTTAGTTCTCGGAATGTTTCCAATTCTAAAATTGTTTTTGTTCGTCACAACCCCACAAACACCCTCGTAAACACTATCTTTCTGCCGTTTTTGTAATTTTTCGGTTACGTTTGTTATTTTTGTTGTATTTTTTATATATTTGAAATAATTTTTTTACACACCATATATACCTTATTAATATTAATTATTTTGCATAGTTTCCTTCTTTAATTTTTGTGGATAAAATATTTCCATGATGAATTGTCTTTATGCTGAAGCATTATTTATTACATACATTTTTGTAATAGTTCACATAGTTGATCATAACTATATGACCTTTAGGTCTTATATTTGTATATTTTCTTTAATTATATACTACATTTTACATAGAGAAAAATTTATCAAACCTCAGCGTTTCGTAGAAATTCAGTAGAATCAACCTTTTTCCAACTACAGGTATGATGGGAAATATGATCTTCTTATAACAAAAAGCAAACTATGTTATCGAAATAAAAGATTGAATACAAAAATTCGATCAGATAAACGTTTCGTGAAAATATAAATCAGGATTTTATTTAAACTTTCCACGCAACAGGTTAGCCTCATACATTATTTAATAGGACTCAATGAATTTAAAAGGTCCAAAAAGGTCAACAAAATTTTCTAAGTCATTTAGTTGTAATCAAAGGAATTTAATTAGAATGTAGTCCTTCAATTTATGAATAACATTTATCGGTGAGGCATGAAGGTATAAAAAGTACATAAAATTACACGAAAAGGGAAAGACCTAAAACATCATAACAAATGTGGATGAAATTCGACAGGCAAATTTTGAACAAAAACATACCAAGTGGATTTTAATGAATATAGTAAAAATATACTAAAAAATTGAGGTGGGAAAATCCTACGAGTAAACAATCTTAAAATGTAAATATAGATATAATTAAATTTGTTCAAATATGAGTTTAACGTCTCCTAATTTATTTAAATGTACTTAAGTTTACCAAATTAATATCGATATTTCCTTTAGGAAACAATATGGAAAATGCCAAAAGGATTTCCCAAATGAACAAACTTAAGAAAAGTTTAAATTTTGGAGAGCCTTTATGTAACTATTGGATCTTTCACCATTGCATTAATGTTTTGCTTTTTCCTATCCGCTATTTACAAACAGAAGCTTACATAACAACAAACAGGTCAGGAATGGAACAAATTAATTTAATTTTAAAAGCAATCTTATAATCTTAAATTACATTTATTGTTTTTAATGATCCTACTATTAAATTTCGTATCATTTTCACCAATACACTCTGATGGTTATAGCAAATATTTACACAGGAGTTTACAGACAAAACAATTCCTTATTGTCCGAGTTTGGGATTGATTAGATTATAATTGTCCTTAAAAGGGCATCCAAATTTAGCTTTTAGGCAAACATTTCTGACTTATCAAAATCTTTTTAATATGACCAAAAATACTGTTATGATGAACTGTACGCACCCCAATAACACACTCTCTATGAAAGCCGTATTGAACTAGGAACAATTGTAATTTATAAAATCTGACATAGTCGTTACGATAACCCCGATATAGTGAATCAGGTGCAGATTCGTATGCCAGTAAAGATGGCCCGTAACGAATATCATACAATCATTAATCTTTTTAAACTATTAACAATATATTTTCTTTTTTAAAAATGAATAAAATTTTCAATGCTTAAAATTTATGTTGAAAATCATTTTGTTGCGTCTGCTGTTATGTATTTGTATTTATTATTAGTTTTAAATTATTCTTGTCATTACTTTTAATGCTGCGGTTTTATCACTTAATTTAATGGATTGCACAAATATTTATATATTATTAAGAATATAGGTAGTCATTATAATGTAGAAATATTAGGATACAACTTAATCTAATACTTGATATACTCGCCCATTGTGTCTCACATCGATTTATATCTAATTTTTCCCTGTAGGTGAAAAAAACCATGACAAAAAACTAAAAAATTGAAATCAAAATTTGATTCAACCTGACAGACATCACTTGTGTGGAATTCCACTAAAACAGAGTGTGTTTGGGTGTTTGTAACTCGATTATACCGAAACACCTGGACATGTTCTCATAAAGTTTCAGAACACATATTTGATAATTTGAGTTATGGTTTAAGTTATTTTGCTATTACAAAACGTACTATAATTCCTATAGGATGTAATGCAACATATTTAGTCAATAAAAATGTCAATAAATCGCACCATGCTTATATTAAATCTGTTGCATACATTTTTCTAGAGCACAGGTTTTCGAAGTAAATCCTTCCAACTTAATATGAAATAAGGCGGGCGAAGCCACGTGAAAAATTAAGTCATTTTCTAATGCCCTTGTTGATGATATATTGTTTCACTACATTTTTATAAAGAGTGTGGTCGGATGTAATTCATTTCAACTCTGACGGAAATTACTTATGATCATGCATTATAAAATAATTATGTTTTCGGTAATGCTTAGTACTCCTGACTGTTACGTAAGAGGACGGAGTTGTAATTTTATATTAAGGTAAAATGTTAGTCATTTTCTAATACTATTGCTGATGACATATTGTTTCATTTTAATTTTATGAAAGTCTGGTCGGATGTAATTCATTTCAACTCTGACGGAAATTACCTATGATCATGCATTATAAAATAATTATGTTTTCGGTAATGCTTAATACTCCTGACTGTTATGTGAAAGAACGGATTCGTAATTTCATATTTTCCATCTAGAGCGTGCACGAGTATTCTTCAGTGTTCACTTATGTTGATCAACGAGGTGTTGCGAGAGGCGCCAAATCTTGATATTTTTTTCTGATCCATCGATCGCTTAAAACCGCTTAATAAAGTTACTTGATAGTACACATTTGCTAATCAGTTCGTTTTATGTATAATTTGAATTAATTTGTATATTTTCTGTTTTATGCTTATGTTAGTATGTGTAATGTAAATACTTATACGTTTTGGGTTTGCACATGTCCCAAGTACTTTGGGTTTATATGTTAGTATGTGTAATGTAAATACTTGTACATTTTGCGTTTGCACATGTCCCAAGTGCTTTGGAGTAAACATAACAGGTTACCCCAAGTGCTTTGGGGTAACCTGTTAGTTGAACAGTGGTGTTTTATAATAAATATATAAGTACATATACGTTTTATATTATTAACTAAGAGTTTAGTAAAAACAGCGTCAGCTTAATATTAATGGAATAAACCAATAGCTTGAAAATAAATTTATAAGTGTACACGAAACGTTTATCTATAAACAATATTTTTGGCACCACCCACACGGTTTGCCGAAGCCTCAAAACACTTCATTTGTTCCATTGTGGCCACAGCGCAATACTCAATAAATGTAAAAGAAGGCGGCATCGTTTGCATTTGTATCGATTAGACACCACGTCTCGTCTAGACACTTGTTTAAATACATTAATTTATTGTAAACAACAGATTGTTAATAAATATATGAAATATTAATTTATCTTTCTTTCAGTTGTCATTTCCAAATCGTATTCATAAAAAAAAAATTACTTGCATAAGATTCATGTGTGTCATTCAAATTTACACGCGTTTACTAAGACAGTTTAGTACGTTTATTTTCACACCATACAGTGCGTATTGCTTGCGATCATTGACGCATTTATCACAAAATAACCGTCAGTATAACAGATTGAAATAATGGTAATTGATTTTACGTTCAGTGCCAATTAAGAGAATAAAATTTTTACGATTTCCCAAAAAAATTAAAGAATATTTATGTCCTAATAATTAATATTAATGTCGTATTAACATCTTCTGTGGGTAATCCAACAGTTTGAGTTTGCTTGTGTATTTATTGGTTTTGAGCATGATTAAAAATACATCTTGAATTTTACCAATAAACGAATAAAAGTTCAAGAATATTTTAATTTTTCAGTTATCAGTTTAGAAGTCAACTAGATTGGTGCTGCTTAAATTATTTGCCACGTAAAACGAAACCTATGATAAAATATTTGTAGACTTTTTATGAGCTTTAATAGGGAAATTTAATATATAATATTAATAGCCGGAAATGTTTGATACATATTTACAGAGAAAGTTGAACTCCAATTTCCGCCGGAGTTTTCTTCGTTTAATATCAATATGCTCTCCATATAAATCAATAAGTATAAACAGGCATACGTATTTCAAACATGACTGCTGTAATTGAATATTCCATAAAGATTTCCAATTTTCCTAATAATTTTCCCAATTTATCGAGTCTCCATCGAAATTTAATATTTTTCTTCTAACTAAGGCATACAATTAGGTTCAACAAATATTTACATTATGCTGAACTCTTGCCTTAGAATAATATTACGTAAAAGGAACCGTGTAGTGCCTACGCTTATATAATAAATACAATTTTTATTTAGTAATGTTTTCTTCAATATTGCCAGTGAAAATCTATTCGACTAATTTTATTTTACATACATTTATCAAATGAAATAACCTTTTCCATTTAATCTCTTTTACCGCTTTACTCTTTGTTGTATATCTATTTTATTTTACAGAGTAATAACAATAGTAAGTGGTATGTTTTAAAAATCGTGTATCATCAGAACTGATATAAGTTTTTGTTCTTTGTTACATTGGCTTATACGCAAACTATCAACTAAGAATTTACAATCAAGTGATTCATGGTTGTTTAATAACATATCTCCCAGTCAGTGTTAATAGGTTTGAAAGCCATCAGTAAGATTTATTACGTATATTATTACTTAATTGATACCCCTACGTATGAAACATATGTTTAAATACTTTATTATCTAAATCTTACCACAATATCCATTTGGGAAATTTATGTTTCCATGAGAAATTTAAAAACTTTCTGCCTAATTTTTTACAAACAAAGACGGAAAGAATTACTGGGAATAAAAATATATTTTCACTGAAATAGTAATAATTTAAATTATAAATAAGTCAATGTTTATTGAAAGACCCCCATAAACAAATCCGATAGTTATCTATATCTTGTATGTGAGGTGGGATGGGGAAACATCATAAATGAAAATGAATATTTCATGGAAAGAACAAACTAAAAAAAAATTTGACTAATTAACGATAATAGAAAAAAATTATTTTAAATTTAGTGCCGTTTTTGTTGCTTTCTTTTTAAAGTTGGGAATGAGTTTTTATTGTTTTATGGGCATATATAAGAATATAAAGCAAGACGCCTTATTTATTTAAGGTTACTCTTCAAGTCTGTTGAACTTCCACAACCACCAGCGTTATAGGGTTCCACTGTAACTTGTCGTGTTTCCGTTATGTTTCTAAAAATAATTTTGTTATATTTATATCATCAATAAAGGTAAATTAAAACATACATAAACTTCTATTTTTTTTTAAATTTTATGTGCTATTTCCTTTTTTGTCATGCACTCGTATAGAAATCCCCTTATCTTTATTTCATAAAACATGTTCAAAGACTCCCTATGAGATGGGGTGTGCGAAAAGAAAATGTTTCGCTTCCGTTTTACCTATATGGGAAAGTACTTTAGAATTGTATCTTACTGGTTTTTAAATATGAACTCCTTGCGTTGCAACAGACGCGTAGATATAAGAACATGATAACATTGTAAGTTTGCTTTGTTTTATTTAAACATCCCAAAAATTGTATTATAAACACAACATCTAAAGGCAAAATCTCAAAGACAAAACAAGTCAAATTACTCTCCAAACATTTTAAACTCTGCGACTTTTCTAAGTAGAGCCCAACACGATGTTTTCATTTTCACTTGTTTTTCACGGATCCGTTAGTATAGTCATTTAATATAGTTCCAAAATATTTGTTTAATTTTTTATTCGCATTCAGGAAGGAAATGTTTAATCTTACATTTTGGTGCTTTCCGTTTATTGTTTACTAGCTGTGCCTATTATTACGTTCTCGTAAAATTGAAAGTAATAAAAGATATTAGAATTGAGTATACCCAGCTATTAACAACAATTGCCATATGAAATACCACTATTACCTTACCAACTCTACCTTACCAACCTTACATTTCATCAAAGACCGTTTAGTAGATGTCGCGTGATTGACGCACAAATTAATATAAAAACAAAGAGACAAAAATTCTAAAAACAGTTCTTGCTTTCATTCATCATTCTTTACGCTAAATCAATCACTTTTTTTTAAATATTTTACATGTATAGAATTCACTTTGTTACAATTATATATATATATATATATATATATATATATAAAGAGATAGAGAAAGATCACAAATTTATCTACGCGAATCTCATGTCGTCGCACATGCCAAATTATGAAATTATGAAGTAATATGTGTGACACCTAACAGATAATTTTTCAATTTACCTATTTTTGAATACTGATAAAATATCTCGTCTAAATTTACCACCAAAACTTCTGTTATGCACTATTTTCACCTAATATTGTTTTAAACGGCCACACTATGTATACAAAGTCGGAAAACATAAGCATATTTGTCTTTCTATCTCCATATATATTTTAAGGAATTTTAATTTTGGACTTTGCTAAGAGATTTCTCTCAGAGCAATAAATGAGTTCGCTATAAGTATCAATGACATACATACATAAATTGTATTTATCGCTACACTCATAAAAAATTAATAATATCAGGGTGTTCTTCAGGGCAAGTCCTATTATATATTTGAAAATCGATTTTTATTATATTTTCTTAGAAATAACTTAAAGTTAAGAATAGACAAAAGAAACCCGTGTGCCACTCCAAACTAAATATGGATTACTGTTCAAATTTCTATGTCCGGTGGTTTGTACAAAAAATGGTGGTGAACAGACGTACGGAGAACACTTGAATAATTTTGTAATAGTTCCGTTTTCCATTTTAAGTTAAGGAACCTTAAGATATCTGAAAGAACTTATAGAAAAGTTAAGTTTCATTTAATTCGGTTGTATGGTGCTAAATCTTGTGACATACATTTTTGTTTTTCTTATGTTCAATTTTTTGTTTCTGAACTTTCAGCTTTGAATTTTTGGCTTGTAATTTATCCTTTGTGTTACTTTATAATTTCCTTTTTCTTCATTTTGTAAAAGTCAAAGCTATAGTGTCTTTGACAGTATTCCTTTTTTGTCATCTTTCTTTTAAACTTTATTCAATGGAAATAAAAGGTCATCATATTATATTTCGTCATTTCATTTATATTCTATTTCGATTTATATGAATATAATGTAATAATGTCTATATACACAGCAAATTTTGATATCATCATAAAAATGTCAATAAGGACCTTTTTTTTAAAATTCCATTTATTAATGTCGAGCTGTTGTTTTTCATCATATTTAAATCGAATGTCAACTGAACAAACCTCGTCCCCATCGTAAAAGGTTCCGTTCAAAGAATGTAGTAACTTTAATTAATTCGAATACTTAACTGCTGAATCCATCAGAGTTCTTTTTTATTTATAAAAGCTCGCTTACAGAAACATCGCGTCAACCGTTAATACTTGCAATTATTTTCACCAGCGTTTTCAAGTAGTCATTTCAGTTTCTATTACTTACACGCTATCATGTGAGAACTTTATAATTGGCAATAATTTCTTAAAAATTTTTTCTATTTTTCAGTTGACATCGACCAAGTTTTCTTGACAATTAGGTATGTTTGCAGCAAAAAGTTTGGGAAGAAATTTTTAGTTCAATGTATACTATAAATAGACAACTGATTTTTAGTTCAATGCATATTGTAATAGAATATTGACTTATTTAATTTATATCCGTTATGTTATTGGCAATGTAACAGTAATATTTTCCACATGTTAGTCATCAATTATTTATAAAATTTAAATGTATTTATTTAAAAAAAAAGATAGTTTCATGAAGAGTTATAATAAAGCAAAAGTTAGCACCATATTTACTTTCGTGAGTAGTTAATTTATGGCTTTGATAAGGTCAAAACTTTGCCATCAATCTCATATTGGTCACATTCATATTTATAATAAGTTCATGTTATTTGACAGGTTTTAAAAGTTCAATAAAAAATAACCGATGCTAAAAAATGAACCTCATCATAAAAAATATATGTTGTTTTGTGTATAATAGATAATAATGGAATTTAATATTGTTTAACACTCCCCGGCAATGGAAATTTCATTACAACTATTTAAGTACAGTTTGCTTCCAAATTTGGACCTGAAACTTGGTTGGAAATATCGAAAGCATTACATAATTTTATTTCTACATGATTATCTCCATCGCTGATTGTAAGAATTACTTGATCTAAATAATGGGAACTGGAATGTTAAATGATCCTGCATTCGCATCAGTCATAAGAAATGGCGACATATAAACTTTTGTCCCTTTAGGTTATTAAGTATTATTTTGGATTACGAACAACTTTGATGATGGGAACCATTTCGTAGATTTAGTTGCCAAATTTTTCAATTCAAATTCATTGCTAGAATTTGTTTTTAAATTGGAGTAAATTTTTAGACATTAAGTTATTTTAATAATTTAAGTTCACTGTACTCTAAAATAAGGGAAAAGAGAATTTATTCCTTTGCATTTCGTATATAATCAGTATATCCTTATCCAACTTGCAATTAAATTTAAAAAAGTAATATCTTTTGTGATCGTAATATATAACTTTAGAAAACAAAATTTTATAAATCACATAAAATAAAATACAATCTGAGTTCCTTATCCTCTTCCCCCTCAAAAATAATTTCAGATATATGCAGTTAAAAATTATTTAATAAAACGCCAAACTAACATTTTCATTATATAACTCATTCAGTGCAAAAAAAATCTAAATCCGCCTTTTGAAATATCTACGTGGGAAATAAATTTTTTTTTTCAGCAGTATTCTGACTGTTATAACCCCCAAGTTACAAAGAAATTAAACTTCTTCTGTTTCATATTTTACCCCATTCATTCAACAGTCAACGCGGATTCGCAAAACACTGGCCTTACCATTCTCGTTATTCGTTCATTGTTTCCAGAGTTGCGCCCAAACAAAGGTTCCTGCGGAAATTCCTGTCAGCTTTCAGTTTTTACAGTCACTTCCGTTGGCATACTCTGAATGACAAAGCTGCTATTTCGCAGCCCCTGTTTACACGCGGCCGTGTCCAAATTGTTTAAGGTACATGAAGTTTATGACCTATTTCTTTAAATTTACAGTTTATTTTCAATTGGTATTTGTGAAAGCATGGCGTGTATTTAAATAAAAAAAGTAAATTGTAAATTATTTCTAAACTTTAAAAGCTTTTATAATGTTTTTGTGAGACGACTTTTTAAATGTAAAGAGTAATTTTAACGGATGTCTCACATGAATATAAAGTAATTATTGAATATAAAAATGATACTACAAAATGTTTCATTAGCTTGAAGTATTTTTTAAATTACTGCGTCCTTTATATATCATTTAGATACTTTTTCCTTATTTATTTCTTATATCCTTATTAACTTCTACATCAATATAAAATTTGAAAATAATAAAAATATTCGTACATAACAGATTATTTCTTCTCTCTTTAATAATTTTTTTGAATATATAGGTCGAAAGTTCTAACCAGTGCTATCTACGATTACTTCCAACGAATTAACCAATGACCGTTAACTATATACTGCTCTTCGATTGATTTGATTAGATTTACTCATATGATTTATATGGTTCTACTGTCACGATAGCGTCTTAAAAGTTAAATTACCTACGGCAGGAAAGATAGTACTAGCAAAACAAAAATGAACAACAGAACAGATTTGAATACCAATTTTCCATCAAATATATTATTATTCTAGTTATGCTTACGATTTCGTTCGCGTTAAATTCGAAATAAAAAAGTTCTTTTTCCCTTAATATGTTGCTCTTGGATATAAGCTGTTACCATACAAAATTTTATCAAAATGCGTCCAGTAGATTTTCCGTGAAGGGTAGAAGATATATAATTATTAGTTTAAAAGTAATTTAAGACGTTTAGTCCTAAAATTTGAGTCAAACAATTTATGCAAAGTACAAAGAATCAATAGATTCAACAGCACTCACATGATTTGCTCGAAACAATAAGACACATCATTTATCACGTTGCTATTGTAATATAACACCTAACATACGTGGATTATTGTGGCTATATGTCACGTGTATTTGTATCGACTAGATAACACGTCGCATTCAAAAACTTATTTAAATGCACAAGTATAGTTTAAATAACTGGTTATTAACTAACAGTTGGTTCATCCATTTATATGGTATAAATTGCCTTTATCTTTGCTACGTATTAATAAAAGGAAATCATTTATGAGTAGCTTTGAAGCGATACCATATTTAAGACATAAGAAATGATAATTTAAATTTTGTTTTAAGTAGTCTTATACAATTTTCCTAAATATATATTTTTTTGCTTCGTATTTATTAATTTTAGAGAAATAACTGTTCGAATTATGACATTTTGGTCGTATCGTATAGCGGAATTGAGTGCAATTAATGTAGACAAAGTCCCAGTTATGCATATAAAAACAGATGTTAGAAAATGAATTATAATAATTTAAGTTTTTAGTTTAAACATCGACGATTCCAAATTTATTTTATGTCATATGTAGATCAGCACCATTTTTTAGAGTTTCGTACACGTATGAAAGAAATATTAAATTAATATTCAAAATTTTTTTAGTATTATGATTAATTTATTTTTTCCAATATTCCGTACATAGTACTATCTTAAGTTTACTAAATATTTATGGTTTCCTAAATTCTCCACCATGGTCGAATTAAATTTCATTCTATAACATTTCCTGTCAAAAGTCATTTGCATTAATTTCGCAAATGTCAAATAATGGTACCATAGCCTTTTAACACTTCGATCGTTCCTGGCGTAGTCCAATTTTATTTTATGTAACATTAATTTTATTTAGCGCTGTTTTTTTTTATTCAGTATCATTTAATTTCAAGTGTCATTTTACTTTCCACAAGTGTCAAATAAACGTACCTCCTGGATACCATCGCCTTTGACCACTTTAATCGTTCCTGGCCTAGTTCAATTATATTTTAATTAACAATAATTTTATTTAGCGGTGTTTTTTTATTCAGTAACATTTCATATCAAGAGTCATCTCCACTAATTTTACTTTCCACAAATGTCAAATAAACCTACCTCCTGGATACCATCGCCTTTGACCACTCTAATCATTCCTTGCGTAGTTCAATTATATTTTATTTAACAATAGTTTTATTTAGCGGTGTTGTTTTATTCAGTAACATTTTATATCAAAAGCCATCTCCAGTAATTTTACTTTCCACAAGAGTCAAATAAACGTAACTTATCAATGCTACCGCCTTTGACCACTTTGCTCATTCCTTGTATATTACAATTATATTTTAATCTCCATTAACTTTAATTCGCTGTTTTTTTATTCAAAAATTTCACATTAAATATCATTTCTAGTAACATTACTTTCCAAGTGAAAATAAACGTACCTTCTCAATGTCATTGCTTTTGAACACTTTACTCGTTCCTTGTGTATTACAATTATAATTTAATAAATACTAATTTTAACTTAGCTGTATATCATAAATGTCTTAAATGTTGCAAAACAACTAAAATTAATTCTTAATTACTTTGTATCAGCTTATGGGATAATTATCAACTATAAGATGATGATCAACACATACACTATTTTAGTACCACCATTCACCTGTTTTCCACGTGTATACCTATACCAATTAGGTTGATTTTTTAATTTGGGCGATGATACCAATTAGGTCGATGATATAATTAAATCTTATTATCTCCTAGGTCATCTTGCATATTTATAAGTATCATTTACGAAAATTTAGGTATCGGGAAGAAATAAACTGTTGAAGCAATTTTCCAATTTTACAACAAAAATAAAAAAATTAAATATAATATCTTTTAATTTACTATTTTCAACCTTAGATATTACTATTGTGCTAATACTAAAAAATAGGGAAATAAGCATAGACTTAATCACAAATAAAAGTAATTGAATCACTGCTATAAAATGTATACTACACCAATTGTAAAAACAAAGCCAAATACAATGTTTTTGTTTCAAATTAAGACATTTTACTTAAAACGTCATGTTTTTAAAGCATGCACACTAAAGTAATTAAATGTTGTTTCTCTCCTATTCATTTCATCTTTTAGTCGCATTAACAAACGAAACTGTTAACATTCTGTTTGCTTCTGCTTGTATATTATTTGTAAGCTCGCATTCAAATAAAATTTGCTTCGTGAACTACCTGTCAGCTGTTAGTTTTTTACATTATCTACCGTCGGCGCACATCAAATTATGGAGAATTTACTCATGTTATGGTTGCCTTTGTTTACACACGACCGTGTTCAAATTGTGAACTACGTGAAAACTTTTTGCTTACGTTGATGAAAATTTGAGCTTATTTTTGCCTATTCGAAATATATGTCAGTAAAGTGGGCGCTTTCTTTCGAAAAATTGTATCAATCGCTTCTTTTATATTTTGTATCACCTGAATTCAGTTGAATGTCAGTAAAAAATTACTTTTGTGCAATCAGTATGGCATTCCTGTGAAGTTGGTGTTACGTACCATATTTTGAAGATGTCAGTTTCTACGTTATTATATGAAAAACTTATATTATTTTACCTAAGGTACTGGCGAAATTCAAACTTGTTTAATTTTTATTTTACACTGGTGTAATAACATTTTATTGCATTATATTATTACAGGGTTTATCAAATATATTTATAAACGGACTCATAAAAATTATAATTATATTTTTGTAGCTATTGTATAAAACTTACGAAACGCATCGTGTGATATTTTTCAAAGAAAAAAAATTATGACATATTATTTTTCCCAATAAAATATTAAAAATAGTCATTAGAAATATATTTCTACGATTGTATTTTAGCTGCTCTGTATATTAGGACAAAGACAAAGTATGTGATGGTAGTTCCAAAGAAACAATGAATTTTCGTTTTTATATTTTGGTTATCTGATTTAGATATACAGATAAAACATATGACTCACATATATCTTTTTCAGACACATTCGTGCTTTTATGCTCTATTTGCTGTTTAGTATCTTTCAAATCTGATTTGTTAACTGAATATCAAAAGTAGTATTTAAAACTAGCATTCCTTCTTTTGTATCCTAATTATTACCAATGAACCGTATTTTCTCTAATGTTTCTATACTACGTAATTAGGGTTTCTGTAGCCAAAGGGCAAAAACGGTACGCTTATAATTGCGTTCTGTCCGTTTGCCCTGATGTTGCAGTCAATTTGCGCCGAGACTATTGGCATTACATAGACGAAATTTGAATGGTAGGTGCATGTATTTCTGTAGGCCATTTAATGAAATAATGAAATTACGAAAAAAATATTAGGCGTGGCACTCCATACCTGCAAAATAAGGAATAAAATGAAGTCCATTACACATAGGCGTGTGGGGTATCGTTAGATACTTCTAAACATTATAGTACACGTCCGGGATAAAAATGTGATCCAGTGTGTTTCAACAGCATTTTATTTTTAAACTACATACCCACTTCTATAATCCTCGTTTATAAGTGTGGCAATCCAATAAATGGCTTGCCGATTTGTACACGGACATAATAGCAATAACCTAGAAACCTTGATGGGCTACGTATGTAAACCGCTCGTGCGTTCTTGGAAGTTTTGGATGGATTTTGACTAAATTGTAAGTGTTTATTACATAGTTTGTACTTTCTATATTTAATATGTAATAAATTGCGTATTTCTCTTGTTACAGAGTACATTTTGTGAATTTGTTACGTATTTTTTGTCATTATATAAAACTATGGTTAATGAGAATGAATCGCAAATACAAAGATGATTATAGATCAGGCGGGATCCGGCGACCCTTTACTTGAATCGGAAAGTGAGCAAGATTGGGAAGATGATCTAGTGTTATTTCCACTTTATTAAAATTCTTTACTAAGACCTAGGTTTCGTTGTATTACAACACCCTCAGGTGGGCAATTAGCAAAAATCTTTGTTAATTTCCAAACAAAAAATAATGTAATCTAACGAAACCTAGGTTGTGGTAAAGAATTTAATAGAGTAGAAATAGTACTTACTACATCACATAATTTCATTTAATTGTGAATATTGAATTTCTATAAAATTAACTCCAAATATATTCAAAACATGATCTAGGGCAAACTGACTCTTCTTCGGAAGATGATTTGCCATTTTCATCTTTGATTTACTAATAATATTGTAATGGCACACAGTTGAGCAAACTACACCCGCCAACACCCAGAACACAATCGCACAACTTCATATTTCGACCGCCAATTCCAGTAGGTCTCGCTAAGGAAGCAAAAACTACTCTTAATTTTCTTTCTTTCCTCCTTTTTTTTGATGCCAATATTTTCAAAGTTTTCATTGAATCAACTAACATTTTTATAGATACTATAAAAAGTAAGTATCAGAGACAGAGATGTTTTGCATACAGACGAGATAGAAATAAAAGTTATAATGCACATTTTATTAGTAATTGGCACCTGTACAGTGGACCGAAAAAATATCAAGGACTTCCGGAATAACTCTAAAAGAACTGATGCTGAGATCGTAAACAGGATCAAGTCTAAGAGTAGGTTTAGATGTCTTTTGCGTGCTAATTGTTCCAAAGATTTTAGGGACAGGAAATCTCGTCAACACTCTGACTGACTGGGAGCTATACATTAGATAATTACTATGGTGTCAGAAAAATCTAAGAGTTATTACTCACCGAATGAATATCTTAACACTGACGAACAATTATTGGCATTCAAGGAACTGTGTCAAATAAACCAGCGAAATTTGGCATAAAAATAATAAAGGATGTCACATATTCTACAATTTATAAATTTACGAGAGCATTGAGCCAGAGGGTACTTTCAGACAGTCAAATAAAATACCAGACGTCATACACCGAGTTCTCAATCCGTTGTATGGATTGGGATGCAATGTGACGATGGACAACTGGTTCACCAGTATTCCTGTGTACAAAGAATTACTCAAAAAAAAACATTACCACTGTTGGAAGACTAAATAATAATAAACCAGAAATACCCGAGCTGTCCAAATCTACACAAAATGTAGAACCATACGATTCAAGCTTCGAATTTTAATCTTACTGCACGTTTGTAACCTGCGTTCCGAAATTCAAGAAGGTAGTTTTGCTTTTTTCAACTTTACATAATGACAATAAAATCTGTCGGGATTGTGAATCTCGAAAACCCGAAATAATCCTATTTTACATACAACAAAATGTGAAGTATATATTTTTGACAAAATGTGCCCACAATACGATATATCACGTAATAGTCGTCGTTGTCTACTTAGATTATTTTATCATTTTATAAACATGGGTGATATCAATAGATTACTAATATACCAAATGAATAATCTTGCCAAAAAACTTGTTCATAGTCAGTACCTACAATAAGTTGGGTTTGAGCTTGCACGAACTCATATTGAACATGGTACTTCCCAATAAAATATACCAAGAGGCATGAAATTGAAGGGAAGTTGCTCCTCTGGAAGTTGTCACAACTACAGCCGCAGGTGAATAAATCTATTCGAGGAGGTCTAGGTAGATGTACTTTTCGCAACAGAGCTTGAGACAAACGAGAGCACGCGCAAACAATGCGGCAAATGCGCTAAGCGTATATGCCGTGTATATCTGATGAAAATTAATATAACATAACCGAATTTTAATATATGTCTGTACTTGATTAAAAAAAATTTATTAGATCTCCTGTTGCTAGTACTAAACAATAATTATTACGATTTGAACTCATACCATCCAAAAAACGTTGATACTTTAGAAGATTAATATTTTGTTTATAATTTCATAAGTAAGATAGATTTTTGTAACTGTTTATCTTGAACAACTAATAAATAATTTATTCTTAATAAAGTTCAGATTTTGTTTTTTTTCTTTTTTTATAGTATATAACTGAAATCAAATTGGGCTACATTTGTAGCCCACGCGATCACGCAAGGAACAATGGTGCGCGCGTGCACCCTAATGCTATGATATAGAGAATCCAAAATAACTTTTTTATTAAAGTTAAAAGTTGGTGCTAGATGCGCTTCTAAAATCCTAAAACGTAAAAATCGTTGATTTAAAACATTTTTTAGGTATCCACAACTAATATTATTGAGAGTTGTATCATCGTGATATCGACTTTGTATCCCAATAGACTCCTCTGAAGTTCACAAATAAACATTTTTGCTATCAAATAAGAAATAATTTTGGTCCATGTATAATTAAAACAGGTCTATAATTTCTGGAAATTCAATAAGGTTTAACGGTTGAAAACTTTCAACTATATAACATATACCTTATATAGTTATCTGAACCATAAGCTTTATTTTTATGCGAGTGTAATATGTAATTATGATGTCTTCCCACTCGAGGGCCAACACACTTAAGGACATTTTTCAGCTTGACGAAAATACATTCGAAAATATTTGATCGACGCGTAATATCGGCGTAATTACGGATAATTGTTGCATTGTAGAAAATACTTATATTTTATTGTAGATAATTGTTTTATTGCTTTTTCATGGTTTTTATACCATAAAATATATGGTGACTATTATTTTCTTAGTCTTGGAACAAATGCAATCATCTGGTTTTAGGTATGAAGCTATTTATATAATGCTGCGGATTTTCCGCAGCATTATGTAAATAGCTTCATACGGAAAGAAGTTTGACAGGTTTTGGTACTGTAATAGATGTCTTACACTTATTTATGCCCGAACACCCACACGAATTGCTTTCGATCATCCATTTTTTTTTATTTATTAAACCACTAATCTTATGACCCTTCATCTTAAGTTTTGTAACATTTTTAGTCTTGTATATTACATGAGACGACCGAGTCATAATTTATTTCACACGCCGGGAGTGCTTACAAATACCCTGCAGCTTTGCCTGTTCTTTTGTGCACTTACATCGACTAACGTAATATTGCGAGATGGTTTCAGTCTTCGTATTTCTTCTGCTCTGTTGAACACTAAAATATGGCTATAAAATTGCTTGCTAGTAGCCGATTGATTACTAGTTGTAGTAGGAATAATTATAAATATCATGTGCTGCTGTTTTATCTTATCTATGATGGTTTATTTTATAACAATTTAATTTTTACGGTACTTGCACATGTATAACGCTTTGGGAAGTTCTGTGAGGTGAAAATGTAGATTCCAAAAAAACAAATAGTTTTTTGGACATGAAAAGTTATTAAAGTTACTAATTTGTCCTTTCAATCTTTCTCTGTTCTTACCGTGTATATTCAAATATTTTCTTGGGTGGCTTTTCTGTGTGGGTAAAAATATTACTACATATTACACATGATTTATCTAATCCAACAAGCTTTACAAAAAAATTATTCAGTTAAATTGTCTGTAGAAAATATCGAGATATCCCTAAATTATCATCAATCATCAATCGCGAAGACGTCAGACTTTATTTTTTTAAACTAACGGAAAAATAGTAGGAGTTGCTAGTAAATAAATTGCAAATACTCTAATTTCATTTGCATGGAATTGTACTTTTGTTCGATTATTAAATTACTTGCAGATGATTTAAAAGTTTTAACGATGAGAAGATTTAGGAATTTATTATCTTTCATGCGTAAAATCATAAAAATGTGGCAGTCATGTGCGTATAAAGTAAAATTATTTTTGTATGAATTTGCAAGTATAAATTTACTGTGTTCGTTTCAGTTAAGGAACTGTACGAGTAAAAAAGCGTTTAGCCAATGAATTCGAAAAGAACGGAAAAAAATGTAAATATTTATACGATATACCCCATATAATGCAAATTAAAGTAATATCTTATAATGTTAATGAATTCTTTCAAAAATACATTTTTATGAGAAAGTTTCATTTTCCATGACATTAACATAAAAATGTAGAGTAAATAAATCTAGCCTACTTTGTAAATAAATCCTTTCATTAAGTCCTGCTTATTCATTTTTAGATTTGACTGCTGTCTTCAGTGCAGTCGTTGTTTTTTTATTATGTTAAATCAAGTTTGTTAATAATTGTATATATTTATTATATACACTATAAGGGTGACTTACGAAGTAGAAATAATTAAATGAATTAACTATAGAACGCTTATGTGAAGGCGTTATGGATATACTTTTTGCATACTTTATATTTTCGTCAACTGTCATTTTTGTAAAAGAAAATTTTATACTATCTTTCGTCTCATGATATATTAAAAATGAAACTTAGATTTAAAGTTAACGTATTGATAAATAAACATAAATTTTATGGTATGTCTTGGAAAAAACAGGAAGAAATTATCCTCTTCTTTTGAAAGTTTTCAGTACAGATAGGTAACGATAAAATTATCAACTTCTAATAGAAAGGTTTTTAAGGAGAAATGAAACTTAGTACTAAAGAAAATAATAAAACGAATACTGCATGAAAAGAATAAAAAACGTGATTCAAATAAAAAAGACATATAAGTTTACTACGATTATTCTTGTAAATCAAGTAAGTTCTTTATAATATGAAAACCTGTGTTGTTTCAAATATTTAATAATTAAAATTTTCTGGTGAGTGTAATATTCAAGATGTGACGAAATTAAACTTCCGCACTTTTTCAATTCGTTCCTTTCATTCAATAATTCAATTGCATTCTCAAACGAGATCGTTGACCTTTTCTTTCTCGGGCAATACTCTGAACACAATAAACTGGTAGAATTTATTGTTTCCAGAGTATTTCCTAAATAAAGCTACCTGCGAAAACTTTCCTCTAGTTTTCAGTTTTTACAGTTACTTCCGCCGGCGTCCTCCGGGTACTACTTTTGCGCTGCCTTTGTTTAAACGAGGCCAGGTACAAACTTTGAATTGTATAAAAACATTTTGAAATGTTTATTTAGTTTATATTTAAAGTCGTTGAATTATTATGAGAACTTGGTAAGTATTATAAAAAGTAATTCTTTATGTAATTAAACAAGTTGCTAAAATTAAAATTTTCTTATAAATGGGAACTATTTTAGAGGAAGAACGTTACATCATTTCTGTTTAGATTTGAGTTTTTCCGTATTGTCGGGTTTTACAAAATCATATAAAATATATTCCAATATAATGATTAACAAATACATATTTTGGTAAATACAATTAATTTTTCCGAATCTTCATAGTTCGTTTAGATAGGTATGGAGAAATTTTCTAAAGGCCCTGTTTAACTTTGACCAACAGACCAATAAGCCCTAACTACTTCAAGCAAGGTGAAATAAAATAAATAAATTAGTTCGCGTTCCACCTCGTCATTCAAAACTCTTTACCGAAATGGAAATTCAACATTACATTTACTCGTATCTGCACTATAACTTCGACAGTGCTGCAGAATTGTTTTTCTTTAATTTTTTAAATACGGGTAACTATATCAAAAATCATTATCACCAATTAGAATACGACTTGACTCATATAGTACATCATACTACCATGATTTTTCTTGCTTATTTAAGCTAACATTTAGGTAAGACTTCTGAGAACCTGCAACAACAAAACATTCCTTTTTTATATAAACCTCTTATTTTTTAATTGACTAATATTTTTGAGAAGTTATTATGAATTTTAATACAATATTCGAACCGTCACGGTCGATTGCTTTACTTTAGGATAGAAAAAGTTCTTTGGTACGACCATCAAAGGTTATCGGTGACTGAGTAACTAGTTTGTTGATAGATTCCATACGTTTTTTAGGTATGAAATTTATATATAGTACCAGTTTGTCCATCGGTACATAACGGGCATTGTGTACTAAAACGTTAAGAAAAAAGGCTGATAGTTAAAGCGGAGAAAGTTGGAACATAAAAAGATATTAAAAAAATGCAACCACTAACAACGGATCAGCTCCATAATGTTAAAAAAATCAATATACATTTTCATAACTTACGAGAAAAGTTTTTCAAGGAATGAAAAGTTCTAATAAAATTGAATTTAAAATAAAAAATCATAGACAAATGTGGATAGTTTGACATCGTATCTAGTATCAAAAATAAAATTGATTATTTATTTATCAATTTAATATACAGAAAGCAAAAATTTATGTACTATTTTATAAGGCACTAATACAAGGGGGAAAAGATTATGATGTTTATTAATTTCAAGGCATTTATATCTTTATCAAACTAAATTATATAATCTAAATGACTCGCCTAACGGAATAACAGAAAATATTGATCGTGGGATGCAACACGAGAATAAAAATAAATCTATTCTAATTAGTGTCAAGAGATGGTTATATTTTATATTAGCAGATGGTTCTTGAAAGAATTATAGACAAGGTCATCGCCGTGTATTTTAGACTATCATTTTGTACAAGATTATTGGCAACGGGGAATACATTCAAAAATATATTTTTCCATTCTTTACGAAAAATGAAAAAATTGTGATTTTCTAGACGCTAAAAAGCGCATGTTTAATGAAATTTTATAAAATTTCAATCACATCCAATTTCAATACCCCTCTAAACAGAATATATTGAAAATTAACTGAATGTACGTCCACCTAGTAATTATTCCAATGGATCTTTCTATTTGTAAAGTTTTTATTGTAATTTCAAATAGAGAGTATAGTGAAAATTGCTAATTGTGTTCATAAATATTACCTTCAGTGGTCTGCTGTTGGTACCAGTTGTTGACGCCTTTCGTCCCATTTTGTGATTTTAGTTTTTATTTTATTTGTGTCATGGATCTTTTACTATTACCGCCATTTTATTTACTCAAATGTCGTTCATTAACATAATTATTTCTTACAGTAAAGCGTTTCCATATAGCTTTCTTTTCCGGTCCCATAATGTCAAGGTCATACACTTTACTGTGTGGACCATACATTTTGTCTCAGTAGAGACTTGGGTCGCGAATAGCTTTGAAGGTTTTGGAATCGCAGTCACTAATACAGCGAATTGGAATTATGACTATAAAATTGCCTTAATAAGCCCCAACTCTATTATTCTAAAATACCTTGAATAGTTGGATGTACATACTAGTTCATGGATTGCGATTATCACCTTGTACCTTTCTATGTTTCACCTTAATCGTGTTCTGTCTTTCTGAAGATAGTGTCATGGAAGGACATTCGTGGCTGTATTATCAAGCTTCTTCCAATTTGTCTAGTTTTTGGCTTTTACAGTGCGGTTGCTGCAGGAAAACCAGTAAGATTCTAAGTTACTTTGGTCAAACTCAGAATCAGAAAGATTTTCAGTTAATTTGTTCAAACCAAAATTGGGTGATCGGCCGCAGGGTATCTTTTCTTCCACCTTGCCCATGACAACCATCACTGTCTGTCTCTGATCCCAATCTGTTCCCGAAGGATTCTCAATTACTTTAGTCACATTACTCGACAGTCGGCGAGTAATGTGACTAAAGTAATTGAGAATCCTTTGGGAACAGATTTTCAAAAGTCTAGGTACGGTGTTTAGCTGTTCAAGGATAAATTTTTCGTTCCTTTGACGATCCATGGTATGAAAAGCATCCTTCTATAGCACAACGTCTCGAAGGCCTCAATCTTCTTCTGTTCTACTCACCGGATCGCCCACAATTAGTAGCAATATAGAAATATCGAGACAACAGAGTCCGGACTAGTCTGACTTTGGTGATATTTAAGACTTTCCTGTCCTGCTAGAGATGTGTCAGTAGTCTTATTGCAATGTTGAAAATCTGGGTTTGCCTCCTGATTTTATCTTTTCTACTGGTTCATTTTTAGAGTTCTGTGCCGTGAAAGTAAAGCAATGCCAAGCACTTGATTATAATTTGCCTGTCTTTCACTACCACCTACTCTTATAGCATTTTTTTTAAATACCACTCGACGTATTAACTTCAAATTAATTTATATATATGTCATAATATATATTAATCTTGTAAATTTCAATAGTTTTAGAAAGAATAAAAGAAAAATTGTATTTTTTTTAGTTTCGTATATTGTATGTGGTATCAACTAAAAGGTTTGAATATTTGAAAAATATTTTTTTTTTTATTTATTTCAAGAGATATTTTTGAAAATGTGGACAAAATATTGTTGCGCTACTTTTTCACCAAAATTTCTTCAATTTTGCAAAAATGTTCTTAAATATTGCATAAAATATATGATCTGTGCACTTATTTACCTTCCATTTTTTCCTATAGAGATATTTTTGAAAATGTGAACAAAATATTGTTGCGCTACTTTTTCACTAAAATTTCTTAAATTTTGCAAAAATTTTCTTCACTTCTTTACTTTCAAATTTAGGTTTTTTGCTTTAACTATGTGTTTTCAATATAAAATATATAAAAAACTATAGACCGATTTTTCAACCGTTAATTATATATTTGAAGAAAAAATATTTTTCTCCTAAATATGAAATTTACCATTATAAAATAACTTTTCAAAAATCATGATGTTAGTCAGGAAAACTTTCTCGTTTTAATTTACACAATTTCCAAGAACAATGTTAATCATAAATAAAAAATTATTACATTCAGGATATTTATACCACTCGATTGCGACAAATTGTACTTTTTATACTTAATTTCTTTTACACAGTTGACACTTATATTTCTTTTATTACCTCTATAACTTATATTCCTGTACAAATATGAACGAATGTAATTAAAAACCGCAAACTGAATAGTTCTCGTAAAATAAATGTACACAACACTATGTTCAATAATTCATGTAGTATTTACGTTTAGTTATTCCAATATACACTGAAGATATCTACGTTAGGGCGCCAAAATTTCAGCATATGAAATATTATCTATTAAATATCCAGAACAATCAGTAAATTGTACTAAATATTACAGTTAAAAGTTTCTTTTTTGTACATCAAACATATGAAAATTTAAAATCACCCAAATCTCCCTTTAACCCACCCAATATCTTTGCCGCTTTCACAAAACCGGCACGAGGAACACGCCTATAAATATATATTTGTTTATATAACTGTGTACGTAGTTTGAAAATGAAACGTTTGATATGATATGAATTCTATTTTAGTTACATAATAAAGTTCTTTGATAATATTCAGCAAAAAGAAACACGATTTCATCGCACAAAGTTTAAAAGGCACAAATATAGAATTTGTTTTTTGTCAAACCAATGTTGAGATTGGAGCGAAAAAAATACGGAGAGTAAATAGGCTAGGATAAAAAATAAATTATAATCATAGAATACAGGTACATAGTCATTAAATTTAAATACACAAGATTTACCATTATGATATTACCCCCATTAATAATAATTATGGACTTTATTTTTTAATTGTTTAACACAGAAGCCAAATACGTATTTACTGAAGGCTGGGAACCTATCGAGTGAGTGAACATAATCGAGTTTTAAATTTAATCTATGAATTCAAATCGTCTCTCAGGTGCAACAAATTTAAAAAAACCACTTTTAAACTGACAGTATTAAATTTCTTTGTTCATTTTATTTTGTCTGTGAAGTAACTTAAAAGTATAATTTTACTAAATAATTAAAGTAACCTAAGTTAAAGACACAAGTGCAGGAAACAGACTTGGAATTTAATTGACTAAAGCTTATAGCATAGATAGCATTCGTCACCAATGTGTATAATAAAAGAAATATAAATTTTTCCAACTAAAGTTTGTTAATAACTAAATTTTTCCAACTAAAGTTATAGTTCCTTGGAACATAAAATACAAACTATTTTGTAAAACTTCTAGCAAAGAAAGTTTGCTAAAATCACTGAAACCTAATTTATTTGACTTAGTGATAAAACGGAATTCGCTAGCGAGAGAAAATATTGCAATTATTATTCTTTCGCGCAATAAAGAAAGTAAATACTGAAAAATATCCAAAGAAAATGCAATGTTACAACCCTCAAACTAATCTAATAAAACGTTTACAATTTTAAACTGAACGATGCGTCGACTCCTCTAATTAATTAACATTTTTATATGCAAACAAATAATATCTAATAGCTATTTAAATTTTTAACCATTTTAACAAATCACGTCACAAGAATTTAAATGATGTAAAAGACGGTTCTTGAAAAAAGTGTATTCCTTTGTGTATTTCAGATTATTTATCCTTATTTAATTGGCGATATATATAGCCTAGTAGTTCACAAATTGATTTAATGTACCAGTCGCTGCGCACGGAATCAAGAATTAAAGTAATGTTTAAATAACCGTTATTAATACATGGTAGTTTAAAAATAACTTCCAAATCGAAAAGTAAAATTACATTTGAATAAATCTGTGTTGATTAGTTCCACTACATCAAGTCCAAACGATTTTAAAAATGCCGTTTCCACTTCAAGAAATTTCAAGGCGAAACGAATTTCTCTCGTAATAACAGACTAATGGACATAATATTAAATATTAAATAAAAAAAGAAATTTCAACAATATACAAGTTTCTTGTTTATTCTTCAAATACATATTCGCCTTAATACATACATTATTTTCATAATTACTAAAAGTTTGACAATATGTGTAGAGAAATTACAAGTTCAGAAGAGCCAAAATCATATTTAAACCCGTATTTTAATTAGCGACACTTATTTAAAATCAACATATTAATTAATTAAAATAAAGATTAAATATCTTTATTTTAACGTAAATAGCAACAACATAAATTATTTGAGCTCTGTTTGTATAAAATTTACAAATAGTTATTTTCAACGAATATTAACCAATATTATTCATAGCATTTTTGCAAACCCAATGTAATCAAATGTATACTTAATCCTTGCCATTCGACAAAATTATTCCACTAAGTAATTCTTGAAAATAATTCAGATAAACAAATTAAATTTATATTCAAATCTTTCCAACACATTATCCTCGTATTTTTTGTACTCATATATACATTCACACCCGTATTTTATGAGAACTTATCACTTATTGGAAACAATATAATATATTTAATAAACTGAAATTGTCAGAGTAGATTAATTCAGACACGAAATTGTATATGAAATCTGAATAATCCTATTGCACAATATTTTGCTGCAACTTCTTGTGCGTCGATACAACGTGATAGTACTTTAGTAGTTTATAATGAAACAAGTAATCAACTTATACCTATAATCAAACTCTAACTAAAAGAGTACGAAATGTTCCATTGAAGTTAATATCATCGAAGTTAATAAAAATCATGCGAGTTTATTCGCATTACTTCCTACTTCTCTTGCTGTTTGATTTCTTCCTGGGTGCACTAGATTTCCACTCTCAACAAATCAGAAGTTATGTAAATCTAAATCAACTTCTTCTCTTTAAGGAAATATAAATAAAAATTACGTTTTAATATTATTAACTTGTCCACTCTCCTGTTAATAGAAGATTTATTTATAACATATAAATGATCCAAAACCTGTTTTAAAGAAAATTAGTGTATTATTTTAACTGCGTTTCATTATCTTAAGGATAGTCTTTAACATTCTTTACGTAACAAAAAATATGTAAAATAAAAATTACCAATGGTATATTTATATTCTCTCTAAATCACATTTACTACGGTAAAGGATACATTGTTAAATGTATATACATAAGCTAGACTTTCACTACTCTGCCTAATTCACTATATAAGCTAAATAAAAAAAAAACCTTTAAGATGTTACAAAATCTTAAGTGACTATTTATACGCCTTGCTGATCCTTGCCAAACGTTTGGCGAAAAGTAATTATATTGATATTTTCGGCCACAAACGCCAAATGTTTCTAAGAAAATTTTTCAGTAGTGAATATTTCCGGTTCATTAATTTCGATTATCTGAAAAAAATTTGTTAAAATCAAACTTGTACCTTACCATTATTTTTTATTTCATTACAAGTGTGGAATAATTTTTTGATTTGAGCCCAATATACACATCCTAATTTTTTTAATATACACAATAATATATTCAATATACACATCCTAATTTACACATCCTAATTTTTTGGTAAATGCAATTAGTAGCGGGTAATACCTTAAAATCAGTGTTATATAAATAAATTTTAAATAATAATATTTAACCAGAGCATACTAACAGGAAGAGAAACTTGTATAAGAAAAAAGGAAACCAATAACAGCACGCAATGTTTCCGTTCGTGCACTAAATGCGTTTGACCTAGTTTTAGTTCGAGGATCGAAAAATAAAATCAATACCTCGGCTTATCAAAAAATGTCATATTATAACTTTTCCACATCGGCTCTTTGCTATGACTAAGCATATGAGATATATTGATCAAATATATGGATTGGAAAAAGAAAAACATATTTAGCAGGTAGTTTTTGAACATACGAAACTTTGGGCATAACTTGAAGGCGTATTATTTGAATTCTTATATCTATTATTTATATTGAGTACATCGAAATTCTGAAGACTACCGCAGCCCAATATATTTACGAAGGGATTGTTCACTTAAATATATTTTGGTTCAAAAATAAATTCAAAATATATAATTTCGGTTACTTCAAATCTGGCCATCGAGAGGTTGTAATTGAGAGGGTGTTCATATTATGAACTGTGGGAAAACATTTTCGTTTGATTCTGTCAATTTACATTTTTGTCTGATTATGTTTTGGAGAAAAGTTAGAGTTTTTGACGACGTTTAAGTTTTTGAAAGTATAATTGTGTGGAGCTAAAGTGTGCCTTCGGATAAAAACCAATTTCAAATATAGAAATCCTTGATTTTATTTACGTCAAATAAATTTTACTATAGTAATATTAGTCAATGTCAAAAAAAATTCAATAATATTTAAACCCTAGCTCTATCCGCGACTTCTTTCGGATATGAGACTACAGAAAATATTATTAACTGCAACATTAAGATATATAACGCCATCTCTTATAATATTTATAAAAGTGAATTGTTTTTAAGCAAGAACACTTTTTGTTCAGTCTGTCCATGTCATCTTTCTAGTTAGCAAATTGCGATAAAACATAACCTATATATTATCCTAAACCCAACAAAATTATTAAAAGGGCTCATAGAGGTATAGACAACATTTCAAAGACGATATATTTGTGGTCTGTTACTTTTATTGTATTTTCCGTAAATTCCTTCAATGTACATTTGCGTGAATTCTATAGTTTATTATAACTATAAACAATGAAATTAAACTATAAGTCCTGTCAACAGGTTTCAATTTTAAACATATTGAGAACACATAATAAGCTTTTAACAAATATTACAATATCTAAAAGTTTTATGTGCCAAGACGACTTACAATGATGTGTGCCCTAGTGCATCTGCTCACATTCAGGTTGCTTACTCAAGCACCCACCCGTACCTGCATTACTCCACACGTCATTTCTATTTCTCAAAGATTCAAATATCTTTGCCAATATCCCACTTGAAGATGTAATACAACGAAACCTAGGTCGTGGCAAAGAAATTAAAGAAAGTAGAAATAATACTACATCCATCACGTAGTTTCATTTAATTGTGTTGGGTTATGTTAGGTTGGGATGCATTATATTGGGTTGGGTTGTGTTAGGTTGGGTTGTGTTATGTTTGATTTAGATGAGTTTGTTTGCTCAAGTTGTAGCAATTTGTTTTGGGTTATGTTAAGTATGGATATTTTCCGTTATATTGGGCTAGGTTGTGTTATGTTATATATGTCTCATGAGTCTGCCCACTTTCAGATTATTTAATTAAGCACGTATCCATCCCACAACACTCCACTCTCTCGATCTCCGGTCATGCCCATTTCGACAATGTACGAATATGTCCTGGGGAAACATAGAACGATTTAAAATACATAGTGCCTTCTATTGGTATACTTAGGATACACTGAAGGATACATTTGGCAAGTACCTACAGTTATTAAGTCAAGTAGTTTGGCCGTTCTTTGTTGTGCTAATGCAAAAGAAACGAATTTTGGAAAATTTGAAATTAACATATCTTTAGACCGAGTAAACCGATTCCGGTGAAATAAACATTTAATACCACTTTAAGTCAACTTCTATGTTTTTCCAAATACTCCATTTATTAAGGTCAGTCAGAGACAATTATTTTATGTATACTTTATTGAATCTGCATTTATTTATTCAGATTGACACCGGGAAATTAAAAAAAAATAATCCTTTCTCCTTTGATGTGAAACATTTTCTTTTTATATCCTGAGTAAAACCAAGAATATATTTTACGGAATAAAATTAGTTATTTGACTCTACATGGACAAGCCTTGCTATCTCGTATCGGTCTCAAACTTTATTTTAAACAATTTTAGTTGAAATTTTTTCTTTTTTAAAACAACTATATTAAACGAAATTTCATTGTACAACATTACTTTAAGTATACTGAATTAGATATTGTGATCATGAACAACTAAAAAGGTAATATTATCCATGAAGACAAACAAGTTAATTAACAAACAAAAATACTTTTATTGTTCCTTCATGTTTAAATCCGCTATAACGTAAATAGCAGATTTAATTTTTTATTAAATATTGTTTTTAACTATGGTTTTATGATTATTCCCTATAGAATAAACCTAATAAATAATTAATTCGATTATCACGATTTTGTTTTTTAGAGCGTAAAATATAGGGACAAATCTTTATTACCATGGTAAAATATAATAAGTTTTTGCTGTCTTATTGATATTCTTCACCATCGATTTTATGATCTAAATTTTTACTTCCAAATATTTTGCCACAAACGTATTTCAGAAGGAAATAATTACCAATTTTCTTTCTCATAACTAGTACTTAGTTGTAACTTTTAATTATAATTGTGGCCTAGATAAACAGAGAGAAGATTGAAATGTTTATAAATATGTATTATAGAAAGAAAAGATAAATAGAAAATAAAATAAAATAAAAATTAAAACTTCTGTCGTCATACTGATACCTTTAATTATTAATCTAAGCCTAAAATTAAACGCTAACAAACACTAGATGTTTAGCGTTGGCGTTAAGAATAATTTAAAAAATCACATTTCTTCAAAAACATTATTTAGACTTAAAAACAAACTTGCAGTATAACCCCCTATTAACATAACATTTACACAATATACCTATGATTACGTAATTTAAATTATTTACTACAGAATTAACTTTTTCATTAAAATAAAATTATATGTAACTACTTGAACAACATCGAATTTTATTAAATTTTTAAACTTATTTTAGAGGAATTTAATGTCGCTTCCAATATATCTTTCATTAATTGTAACAGAATAAAAACATAACTAATAATATGAAAGTATTTGAGATTTAATTTTTTTCGATAAATCTTTTTTCTGGAAGATCTGAAAAAGAATAAACGGATCAAGATGAAGAGTGATCGAAATATTTTCTTATTATTTTGTAAAAATTTTCTCTGACACTAAGAGTAGCTATAGTTTTCAGTACTGCAGTATCAGGTGCCCATTTTTATTAAAATATTTATTTAGTTATCCTATTATGATGCATCGTTTCTTTAAATAATTTAGATGTAAAGTGAAAAAATAAATAAATATTTGGTCTTCCTTTGTTTATATTATGTTCTAAAGAATCGGAAATATTTTAACTAATTTGAACGATTTCAATAATTTATTGAAATTTTTCTTTAACCTCAAGTCGGCAGAATTGTTTTGGGCATCAAAATTGTATTTTAATTTTGGAATATACTTAGAAGCAAATTTTTTTAATTTTGTTTATTTTAAAAATTGAAGGTAATTATGATTTTTATATTTTTTATACTTCATACCAAAATTGAGAATTTTTAATAAGTTTTCCATTCAACTTCTACATGTAATATTCTAAATATATTTGGCATTAATTTTGTATGTATTTATTATCACTTCATTTTTATTCGCAACTAAATAAAACTACTTGATGTAGTACCATATCTACTTTACTTAAATTCTTAACCACAACCTTGTTTCCGTTATATCACAACATCTTCATCTCTTTAAATTGCGCACCTGAAAATGTCGTCGTACAACCGAACCTAATTCGTGGTTAATAATTTAAATATATTAGATAAAAGACTACATGATTTGTTTTAATTTAGTTTCAAATTAACCTTTAAACATAACATTTCCCGCAGTTATTCCCGGATTATTTTCAGGTTTAAAGTCATGTTGAGACAGAAATAAACGAGTTATGTCTCCGATATATCTGCGAACCAAAATAT
Organism: Druceiella hillmani; assembly: GCA_039881145.1. Lineage (NCBI taxonomy): Eukaryota > Metazoa > Arthropoda > Insecta > Lepidoptera > Hepialidae > Druceiella > Druceiella hillmani. Next base: position 9,532,164 of record JAYKKI010000082.1, read on the forward strand.
AATTAAGAAACCAAACTACGAATAAATTTTATGACATAATAAGTTTCAGCGTAATAAGTTAAATAGATACACAAAACAACCTTTGTTAGACATATAGAAAGTCAAAACTCACTCTCGTCCACTTTGAATTCTTGCCGCATTCACAAAGCTGACACGTGAACTACGCCCGCACATACTCGTATATATTTTTTCACATTACTGCTTAGTTTCGAAATGAAATATTTGAAATAAAAGAATTCTGTTCTGGTTATGTACAAAAGGCTATTTTGAGAAAAGTTACCATGCAGAACAATGTTTTCGTTTTACATACTTCAAAGGTCGCATGTAGGGAATTTATTTTTTGTCAATTTTTTGTGAATAAAGTATGGATATATTTATAATACTACAGTTTATATATGTTGAATATTTACCTAATATTATATGTTTATTATTAATTATCGGCACTTTGAGCTACATATATATGTTAGTTATTCCCATCAATCTCTTTTAATAATTAGACGTTTTAACTGAATTTAATACTACAATTGAAAAGTTATTTTCAAAAACCAATACGGCTTCTACACTTGTTAATGTTTCGAAGTGGCTTCATTTGTATTAAAAGCATTAAATTTTTTTATGTGGTTTGTAGAAATTGGAACAATAATTTTTTTATCGGAGCAATATTTTCCACAGAGTCTGGGTAGACATTCTAAAGATAGAAATTAGGACATTAAATTGTAATAAAATGTTAGTAGTTAGATGAGCATGACTGGCTTGATTCTGGATCTACTAATACGAATCTATAAAAATGGGCATGAGAAAGTTTGATAAGACCGATGAATGAAAGACTACATACTTCAGTAACGTCATGGAATCTTTTGGTAAGCATGGTAACCGGTAGACAGTTTTTCTTTTCCTTTTGAAAATAAGATAACTGATTTTAAATATTTCTGAGTATTACGTTAAAACACTTCCTATATCCATTTAAAATTCCGTAATCAATACCTCGTAGACACCACGTCATTTATAAATATGATTTTTTTAAGCAATTATCTAACAGACTTTAATTGGTCAATAATTTACATTAAATCGTACCAGAATATTTAATATTCATTAAAAAAAACGTATTATATTTTATAATCGTATATTTTAAAAACGTATTATATTTTATAATCGTAATATTTAGGAACATACCCTAAAATGTTTGTAACACTTTTATTTAATTATATTTAATTTAATTTTTTTATATTTAAACACTGCTTTTGGAGTCAGGTAACCGTTCTGACACGGCCTGCACCCTCACCATCGGTCGATGTATTTCTGTTGCAACATGAACTCGGTCTCGATCCTTTTGACTCTGCAAAAATTAACAGACATGAAAATTTTTAATTTGTTATGTAATTGACTTAACAAATAATAAAACTTCGTTTTTAAAGGAAAATTTTTAATACGTTCATTACCAAGGACAAGGATGAGGAATTACAGCCGTTGGATAGATAAATCAAGATTTGTACATTTAAAGAATCCGGAGAGTTCCTGGTACGTCAGGCGTATCTTATTTGTATATAAATAGATCTCTTTATATTTGGTCTTAGTAACTTATTTTACACATAAACCAACGATAGAATCGTAGCAATCATTCGTATTTAACCGACCGAATGCTATATTATATACGGACCGAATGTATCGTACCGTGTAGATAAACCGTATATCAAGGCTAGCTCTACTGGGTTTAAACTGGTCTCTTAAGTGGTCAGTGATGAAACAGACAACAAAAACAAGTCTTTACTTTATGTCGTGGTCGGGCATTATTATAAACCGCTGGAATACGCGATACCGTGCAGTTGTCCTTTAATGCGTGCATAATGCCAAAAATTAAAAAAAACTTAGAGTGCATAATACCAAAACTTCGTTCAAAAATACCATTTTTTTGGGATTTTTAATAAAGCTTTTGATCGATCAGTAGGCCCTAATACGCTTCAGTAGGAAAACAGACAAAGAATTGTTTAATGACAGATGTGAAAATTTGGAATTCATTTAATTCTTCGAAAAGTTTTTATTGTTAATAATGCCTAAGAGATTCATCCTTTGGCCCACTGACCAATCAGGTTTAGACCTCAATTTATGGAGTTAATTACAGAATTAATGACTGCAAAATCAGTACGTAAATAAAATAGCAAAAAACCTACAAATGACAATTGCAAATCAGGTTCTGATTAGAACACCGACCAAGACTTTTAAAAAAAAGATTGATGGAAGCACACTGTGTTGCGGTATTTCAGTTATTTAATCAGTCCACTCCGAACAAATATCCGATCTCTTGTTATCTTGTTTATAGAAATATTTAAAACGGAAAAAGGATTGGAATCCTTCAAAAGAAGTATATGGAAAGGAGTTTGAATTGATTTGCAGCAAGTTTATAAAATATCGATGTTGATAAAGTTAAACGCATTGCTGAAATCAAGGAAAATGAGGACAGTGACTTGAGTTTTGTTCATGGCTTGACGTATATCGTCAGTAAAATTTATTAAAACAGTGGACGTACTGTAACTGTTTCTTACTTAAAAACAAGCTATTTTTTATTTAAAAAAAACTACTGCTCATTTTAAAGTGGGGCTGTAGTTTAATTTAAACAAGCCACCTTTTTCCAAAAACTATACGTAAAAATTTTAAGGTACAGTAGGTAAAGCGAAAATGTTTAGATAAATGATCGAGTGTCAAAACTTACGAAATGTATAATTTGCTTATCCAACCAACATTAAAAGCATGCAGAGATATAGATGTATGTGTGCACTCAAGTTGCAGTGTAATGGTAAAGCGATAATTAAACAAAAAAGATGAATTTTAGTTATTGCATGCTTAATAATTCATTGAATTTTATCATAACTATTTTCTGGGAAATTCAAAGGGTAGTTCCTACAATAAACTTTATTTTAAGCTTCTGTGAGATTTTTCTCAACATTCATTATAACGGTATATAGTAATAGGAGACATCTCCTGTGCCTAGTCAGATATTTACCGTACAACAATAATCGAAATAAACAATTAACAATTTTTACATAATATAAATTTTAATTAGGTCTTTTAGTTTTAATAGGTTATAAATTTTGTGTTATTTGGCGGCTAGAAAGACTCATATCATTTAGTTGTTCCGTCTATCGACCTTTTTCAATTTCTTGTTTCTACTAGATGCCATAAATCGAAATAAATAAATAATCATTTGATTATAAGGTAAATTATAATTGGGTACTTGAAGTTTATTATTTTTTAATTAGGCCTGCCGCTAGCATACACGATAAAAGATAAATTAAAAATAAAACAGCGAATGTTAAAATTGTAGCGTTTTTGATTTAACATCGATATACAATTAGAGTACGCGTCTCCATGTAATATTTTAGGTACACTAATATAAGTTTGAAGAAACCTTCCTCAAATTAAATTTAAAAATAATATTTGAACTTTATATATTTACGTTAACAAATAGTGTTAAAATATTATTGAATACATTTTGTTATTTTCACACTTTAAGAAATTTAGGAAAAATTATAATTTTTAAACGTATATATAATAATGTTAACAATGCTCTTTAATCAATGACTGAATATTTTACTTTTTTTATATACGGAAATAAATTTTATAATAATATATATATACAAGTCAATTACAAGATAATGCCCTTTTCCTGTTTTTCAAGTGTGCCCTAAAAAACCATCTGTATATAATACGTCAAGGAAAATGCCCATTTCTTTATTTTAGTACTAAAAATTCGTCGATTTTATTTACCTCTAAATATATTAATTCCCATCTTCAACACTGCTTTAAAATATCTTTCATGAAATTAAAAAAAATATAAAATAAATACATACAGCTCCCATGTATATAAATAAGAGCAAAATAAAGCACATGTATTTAATAACTCTTTATTTTTCTAAGTTATTAAAAGGAACCATTCACAACTATCTGTTTTAATAAAATTTCCATGAGACACAAAAAAAATTACTACAAGTGTTACAACTGGTTTTATACTGACAAAAGTTACATAATTATGAGAGTATCCAAAATCAAACAACGATAAAAATAACTCGCACAATTCGCAGCCAGATCTGCTGTCCCATGACTGGATTGCTCCAGCCTCTCGATGTCTCCTATCGTCAACAGACCACCAGGCTTACCGACAATAGGATTGCTGTTGAAATGGTGAGTCACGTTTTCGCCACTCCATTCGTATATGTACAATGAGTTTCGATCTTTTACGATGAGATGACGATCTTTTTCGCTCGTGTGATGGGTCAACCCGACGCCAGAGTCACCGTTTTCTTTGTGCTCCACCGTTTGTGTGGATTTTTTTTATGGTGAAAAATGTGAATTTTTAATGTTTTAGAGGTTAAAATATTTTAAAAAATAAATTAAAAATATAACTATATGCGTAATTAATATATGTTTCCAAAAACAAATGGAAACGTTTTTTAAAGTTTTTATTGATAGCTGGGAGTACTTTATTTCGAGCAAAATTCTAAAACTTGTAAAGTACGAGTAATACTCGCACTAACAGTGTTCCGTAAATACTCACGTATAACTAAACTTCATGATATATTTATCCATAGATTTACTATTTAATTATTTGCAAATGTTAATACGACTTTTTCGTACGAATGTCTCAGTGATTTTACGTAGAAATACAAACTTATCAGCAATACTTTGGTATAATTATTCGTAACTCTTTCCCTATTATGTTATTAGTTTTTTTTTCATAATTTTTGTTTCACTAAAATATATAAAAAAATTATAACAGATGAACAGCTTTCTAGAAAAAAATCTTTGAGATTAAGCTAATAATATATTTGTCTAAAAATGCCAATTTTTATGGTCTATGAAATGTTTATTTTTGGTCTATGATTAAGGTCTATGAATTGTTTATTGGTTTAGGAAAAAGAAACTAAAAACAATTTTTGCTCTGCTCAAGAACTCTTTTTAACGATAACCCGTAAACCTATTGGGAAATACGACTAAGTCATTTCTAATTTTAAGCTAAGGAAGTACACATTACGTGAGAATTTTAGGTTTACTATCTTACTACATCTTTAAATTCAAATGGAAGGGACAAGACAAGACAAGACAAGGAAAGACCGAATGCGTCACCACAGCAATAGAGTCCTATGGTGAACTATCATAAAATTTTAGCTGTTATTTTTAGGCTACCAAACATTAAACAAAAAAAATATTTTGAATATATTGGGCGTTAATTTTGTAGAAATTCATTATTCACAATTAAATGAATCTACGTGACTTAGTATTACTTCAACTTTCTTTAATTTCTTTACCACGACCTAGGTTTCGTTGTATTACAACATCTTCAGGTGGGATATTAGCAAATATCCCACCTGAAGATGTCGTAATACAACGAAACGTAGGTCGTGGTAAAGATATTAAAACAAGTAGAAATAATACTACATCACGCAGATTAATTTAATTGTGAATAATAAATATGTACTAAAAAAGTTACAACATTTACAAATTATAGATATATTAAATAAGGAAACTTCGTTCGCAATTACTTAGCTATAAAATTACGCAATTATCATTTGTTTTTCCATAGGTAAATCACATGATCAGAACCTAATTTTAATAATTTCTTAATTTCCTTTTATTAGTAAATACTAGCCGGAATAAAAATATTAATGTTAAAGGGCCAAGTTACTTGTTTTTAAATTTCGTATGAAAAGTAGTGAGGTAAAGCAGCCTAGTTTTTGTAGACTTTTGATGGAAAAGTTAAATGATGGAGCTCTGCCCTGGGTTTGATGTACATTAACTAATAGAAATTTGCGTATAGTAAATATTATATGTACTATAACTTTACACTTGGTTAATCTCACGTTTTATCACTTTAAAGATCAGAGTCACATAAAGGGAAAATTCTAGTGATTTATAAAAACTCTCTTTTTTAATGCAATGAGATAGAAAGATAAAAAACTAACGTGGCCAAGTGCAATGTTGTGAAAGATATTATATTCAATATACCTAGACGCAAAGCTTTAACTCAGATACATTAATCTGCAAGACCTTGCCAATTTTTCTTTTGCCATATTTTTTTATCTTTTTGAAGTGAAATTTAGGGGCTAAATTTGTTCTTTTTTACCATAAATTTTTCAATGAAATTTTAAACAACAAAAAGCATTGTTTTACTTATTTACCGTTTTTTGTACAATTTAGAAGGCATTCATTATAAAATATAAATTTCTAGCTCTTTCCTATGACATAACGTATAATATTTTATCTGAATAAATATACCCGTTACTTTCTTACACAGAATAAGAATAGAATGAAATAAATATGAACAATGGCCTGCTACGTGAACTATTCGTGGAACTTCGAACGTCTATAAACTGGATTTATTCTTTTATATAACGCTTCAAATTAGGTAGGTTATTTTAGTCATACCGACTTTAATTATACAAAAATGTCTCAATTGCTTACTCAAATACGAAATTTCGCTCAATGGAAATAATATTGCTTTTTTCGCATCTTATCCAATCAGACCATATAATATAATCTAATTACTTTTATTTGTCCAAAAAAGAATAAACAAAAATAAAAATCGTTTTCTAAAGCCAAAATATTAATAACGAATTGCTATAAAATGACGCCGTTATAAAACGGCGTTACAAAAAAACTAGCCCCATGAGGAAAGGGTGAGTAAGATACCAACGCTTATCATGTGAAATAGAGGTACTAAGCGATTCGCTATTATTCGGAATAGATCTAATATTTATTTAATATTTTTCCAATCCACAGCTGTTGTTACAATAGAGTCGTAAAATCTATTACGCGGTCATGAATATTTATAAATACGCTTAGGTAAACTTTATGCTCGTCTTGGGTTAACAATTTCTAGATTTCATAATTTTTCCTTCGTTGGTAATTTAAACATTACATATATATCAAATTCCAAGATTGCAACTATTCTGGAATGGGCCGTTAGAATTTGATTGTCATTGAGTAAGTCGCTGAGCAACTTGATATTCTATATCAAATATGTCTAAAAAAAGATTTTAGAAATAAATTTCAAATTTGCAACTCAATATAATTTTCGTCTTTTTGTATGATGAAAGTGAATTTGTATGTGTATTAAGATAGACGTGAAGTGCTCCTAGGTAAAAGGTGCAGTGTCCGGTAGTGCAGATGGGAAATTGATTGTTTATACATTTTGCTGACTTAGCCAGATTAAGATTGAGGTAAACAAAAATTCTAGGTCTATATAATATTTATTAATAGCTGATAATTTGAACGTTTTTATATTGCAGATACCATAGCGAATGTCGTTAAACTATTAAATTTGCGGCATTTTAATTTCAATGTGAGGTTATAAAGTTAGATTATTCAAATAATATAATTTCGACTCACGGATAAATACCAGTGTACAAATTTAAAAAAATTCTAACTCGATGGTCAAAATCGGGAAATTTAATTGTGAAACTTTGAAAAAAGAAAAAATGTTTAGGAACTGCAAACTTTGAACTTTAACAGGCTTGAGAACATTAACACACGGATCTTAATACATCCTTAGAAAACTCGACTCTTTATTTCCACATTTTTTTAAACAAAATTTATATAAATATAATTTTAGTTACTTTATCCTAAATGGTAAGTTTAATGACAAGGGATTATATATTAGATATATATATATATATATATATATATATATATATATATATATAGTGTACAGGATCAATCAGGGAAAAGTGAGAAATAAATTGAACTTTCATGTATCTTTATTTCGCTTACTACCACCATTTAACTCATAATGCGATTCATAAAATACAATAGGCGATACTTTCAGAAATATATTTGCTTATTTTTAATTGAAAAAGTTTCTCCTGTCATTTTGTTGTGCACGTGTGTCCAATTAAAACAAAGTTGTACTGAAGTTCGAGATACAAAGTTTCAGGTATCAAAACTCACCTTCAAGCGGATTAATTACATCAGACTATTTATCAGAACTCTTCTTACAGGTAGAAGTTGTCGGTGACGTTTTTAACGAAAATCTGATAAGATTATGATCGGCGGTACTTATTAAATTTTCACTAGGAGGCGGTAAATCGTCACTAGGAGGCGATTTAGTCGGTTTTCTACAGTTTCGATAGTTACATATATTGGATGCCAAAGTCACTATTGTACCAATACAGCCAACTTCTATCGTTGCTATCACCCTGATAATTTCTCCGCATAGCCGTCATCTATACTAAAAAAACAAAATTATTTGTTTATTAGTTCTTTAAAATATTTGATTACTTCTTTCATTCTTTATATATTTTATTTTTTCTAATTTTTTAAGTGAACTGCTCATAAACATATTATCCTCGAAATAAATTCAAATAAAATCTAAATATTTATGTTTTAACATAACCTTAAATTCAAACCAGGAAGAAAAAAAATACAACGTAAAATGCCATTATTGCTCGCAACATATTTTCACAAGGTGGTTCGATTAAGAGAAATAAATAAATTAAATATTTTGGAAAAATTATTTTAATGACAAAACTTTTAAGGCTAGGAAATTTTGGCTTTTTGTGTATAGACCTATAATATTTTACGTTTAAATTATGAAAGAAATCAGTCGTCTAAAAATATTTTACAATGATAAGTTAATTTCGCATTTTACAATTCTTTAACAATCATGGAATGCCAAACCTAACACCAAGAAACAATTAAAGGTAATTTTTTTAATACACTATCTTTTTAACCTAAGAAAGTATTTTAAAATCTTACAATTTTTTTAATTTTTCTCCATAATTGGCTTTGCTATGGTTGCAAAGCAAAGTAATAATAATTTCTGTGTTGATCATAAATGTAATTTTTAATTTTGTAATGTTTATACGCGTAAGAAATGGAGTGGCACAAATAATTTGAAGATGTCCATTAATATGTTGTAAAATATTACAAAATAGATTTTTAAAATGAAAATCAGATTTATTTTACTCCCGTATATTTTAAGCTGTATTTGCTGAAAAATCTAAATTCTTAAATTCAAATAGAACTTTTAATCAAAATAATTTCGATTAATTTTTCTTAATAATTTCAGAGTAAAATTCTACTTTACGCGTGTGCCATATTCAATCCTTTGGCATTTATTTTTAAAACTCATGTTAAAATTTGTTTGATGACACGTACAAATAGATAATATAGGGCAACCACGCTGCTTAAAAGTATAATAAAATTATGTTTGAATTAATTTGAAACTATATAAAGATAATATAGTTAACATCACAAAAATTAGTGATATAAATAACACAGCAGATGGGGACAGCACGTAACTTATGGACGAGCATAATTGACTAATTTTGTTATATGACATTTCTAGAAAAGTGATCTCTGGTGTGTATCCTTAACATCATACAATTTTGTACGTACGTTTTATTACGAAATTTCTACAAATCTTTGAAATATACCATCATTAATTGAATAAAATCAAAATAAAACCTTAATTCTAAACGCATGACATTCTTGACACCGCTATCGCTATTATAGCTTTCGGAAATATAAACTTAACCATTTTTACTTGCAAATAATATTTTCAAAGGTGCAAATAATTCTACATAGGTTTTGCCCACATATAAATGTACAAAAAACGTCCGCAACTAATTGTGGTCTGTTATAAAATTGTTTACAGGGGGCGTTACAAGTGATCGTATGACAAGGTAGTATGTCATGACACATTTCTTAGCAGCCAATAGCGGGTGGTACAAGTGAGAGTATGTCAAGAGTTTTTTTTCAAAACGACGTTTGAACGATCATTTCATTTTCATTCTAGTAATGCGAAAATATTAGTCCTGACATAAATAGGTTCAAACGTTTAACATTCAATGCAAATTCCACGTATTAAATAAATCGTGAATATTTAGAAATAATTTTCTATTCTTAATATTTACAAACGGCCTCGACGCGAAGAGCTGGAAACAATATGGCATATTCTGAATATGTAAGAGACAAATAACTTAAGGAATAAAGATCTAAACTACGTAGTAACCTACGTTTATGTATGTACCTATGTTTTAGTGTTAATGATGACGCACACGTAGATATCGTATTTTGACACGTTTGGTACGCTCGTGACAAATATGTATTATGTAAATCAATGAACGGTTAGCACTAGTTAATATAGCACATTACACTCTATTCTATTGCGTAACCGAACGTTAAATTAAAGTTAAGTCAAGCCAAGTTTAATTGTCTATTAATCCTTAGCATAATATTGAGGGTGATACACAAAATTCATATTTAGGTGAAATAAATTTTAACTAAAATTATTTACGTTATTAAATGGAAAAATAATTTTTTGTAAAACAATACAAGTGATAAATATCAAGTATATGATAATAATATATTGCGATAAAAAAATTCACTACAAGGTAGAATTTTAATTGATAAACACCAAGAATAGACAAGTATACTCCTAAATATTAAGTAGGAAAAGAAGAAACCCTTGTAAATTTAATTACATCTGTCCGTTTTCTCAAGATATCTCTGGTTTTATGCATGTATGTATTGTATATTGCAAGTAGATGCTTGAGATTAAAATCTTTGTTAATATAAATCAAAATATTTCAAAAAAATTATGTACTTCAGGAGGTACATAATTTTCTAACGTCTGAATTAGTAGCAAAATATTCATTCTTGCGCAATCCGTCGATCGTTTTGCCTTTTTGATTTTTAAGTTCCGTCCGCAAAATATTAAGGTTAAAAATATAGTGTGGCTTGTTTTCTAAACCTACCTTCCTTCCACATGATTTATTTTTTAAATATGTACTTGAACAGTATGAAAACGTCTTGGTATTATAGTTATCAACTATACATCATTTTATTATAGTTATCAACTATATCGTATCTAACAAAGGATAAAACAATAAATTCTCTTTAAAATTTAAGAAATGTAGCTTATAGTTTGTCATTCGGTATTTTTTTATTTTAACATAAATATCCGATAACCACTACATTTTGATAGTACAAAATGGTTTTAATGTCACGTAGCATCAAATCAAACTAACATCAAAATCACCGAACGACTGACTAGCAAATTTAAAGTTATAATTTGTCTCTAAATTCATAATAAATGAAGATTTCAAATAGTGTAACTGTATGTTTCTCAACATTGTTAAATGCGATGTTCTCCAACAATACTCTGTCAGACATTCTTTTTGCGTTGTATGCATAAATAACCAGATTCAAAGTGGCTGCACTCCTGCTACTGTCGCTTGAAGCAATATTAGACCAGTCTAGTCTGAATATGACTTGTGATGTGACAGAAACATTTAGAAGAGGATAATATATTTATTAAAAGTAGACAAAACTAGTTCATAAATTTAGTTCAAAGTACTATGGAAAGCTATTACTTAAGTAAAAGTAAAAAGCTGAAATATAGATATATTGTCTAAAAAAAATTATATCAGGGGCTCAAATTATATCTAGGGTAAACAAAACAAATACAAGTAGAACTCAAACTACGAATATTCCATACACATTTAGATATTTATAAGAATGCATGCATCTTACTTCTATTAAAATTTTTAACGATGTTAATATCTTACAATGTTTAATAATATTCCTTTTACAGGCGTAAAAACTGATACATATTTAAAAAATACTGACATCCAGTGTCACTGCTATAGTTGCACAACCGTCTTTGCGTAGGCTTGTAAAAACTCTTTTTTTATTATTTTATTCTCGATCGTCACGGAAATAGGAGAAAGGCGGTAATTTTCTATATTTTCCATTTACATATTTTTCAGTATGTTAAAAATATTAGCTATTAAGATATGCACTGGTTAATATATTTTATATCTATGCCAAATTTCTTATCAAGTTTAAGTTAAAGTATGATAAAGAAACTAACAATACAGCCTGGTTGTGGGAAAATGTATCTGTTTGCTTATGAGTATTACATAAAGACTATCAAAAAGATATTGATCAAAATTTCACTGTTTTTTTGTCTGTGGCCTGGGAAAATGGTGAGGTGTCGAACGATTTTCGGATTTTAATGTATTAATCTATATCTGCTAGTTTCGTTTGTTTCCTTGTAACGACATAACTTAGAAACTATTAAGCAAGGTTAAATGTAGTTTTCTCTTGTATGTATATAAAAGTGTAAAAATATTAACTTAACCTGATGTGTTATAAGAAAGTAAACGAAAGAATAATAAACAATGTACAACAATCTATTAACAATTAGGACGTGAAACAAGTCGCTATATGTCTCATCTTAATAAACATCAAAATAAACAAAGTAGAAAAAAGCCCATTGGAACATTTATTAAAAAGTTACATTTTTTTTAATTTATCTTATTTTAATGCAAATATTGTACTTGCTTATAAATGTAATTGATAGAGACATGAAGCAGAAAGGCAGATCTCCAAGAGGGTTGCTGGTATTAACAACAATTCCGTTAAGGCCTATTAAGACTTTCAATTATAGATCCTTTAGATGATACCAATAGCATGCTCCTGTTTGTAAATTGGCAAATCATCAGATCCAATTTATGCAATATAAATTGGATTAAGGCATCTCGTTATAGCCTTTATTAGTTGTGTTTTGTATCATGGCACTTCCTGTTAGCCCGCCTTCCATTAGGCACCTCACAAATATTACCATCGCATTGCCTGCACTATTGTTATTATATGTAAGAACTTTTCAGGGTACGATGGTGAAAAATGCAAAACAGAACATAAAGCCAGAGACAGAAACGTATATATTTTATAATGGACATAAACGGATGAAAATGCATGTCTCACGTCGTGACTAACTTCCCCAATGGTTAATAACTAGTTTAATATTTTTAATATAGCACTTTTTAATGATTATTTAAAACACAATATATATTATTGAGAACGTCAACGACAAGATAAACTAAAAGTAATGTTAAAAATTCATGAGTTAAGTGATTATATAAATCTCATAGGGAATACAGCCTATATTTTAGAAGTGTAACTACTGCATCAGAGTGAGCGAAATAAGAATTAAGGAAACAAGATCATTAGATATATCTAATGAGAATATGCTATATCGTCCTTCGTATTTCTCCTTCATACCCGTACAAATGAAAATAACAAAAAAGGTTTAAACTTAAAAATTTAAGATAGGCAAGTATTATGCCTCATGCACATTTACAGGCGACAATTCAACATCGTGAGATATAATCAATTGAAAAAAGTTATTACTATATTCTTAGATTTAAAAATATGTCTAAGAATAAATATTAATAAAGTGAAATAATATGTTATGAGAGAAAAAAAGCTATTGCAGGTTATAATTACCTGTTTTATTAAAATTTACCAGTTTTTTTCCTAATAATATGACTAATATGAGAATGGTGGAACCAATAAGAAACGATTACAGTTATTAATGTTTTCAAATATTGACCTTAACCCTTGAAGGAGATAAATAGACAGTGGATTTCTACTGAAACTGCAAAAATGTTACCACAGACTATTTAGCAGATAAATTATTTGCAAATAAAAATATAGTAATTTAAAAATTTTGGAAGCAAATATTTTATTAATAAATTGTTTTCTCAAAATACAGATAATTTCACCACTTCTTATATTCCGTTTTAGTGTAATATTTTTGATTGATTGAAATTTTTATTGGTGTTAAGAAGATTTTTCAGAGAAAATTTCAACTTACATCAATTTTTTTCATATTTCGAAAAAAAAATTTAAAAAAATGAAAACAGTGGTGTCTAAGAAAATACTTAAAAAAATGCTTTATTTTTCAAGGTAAAATCAAAATTAAAGCACAATAATATATTTTTAAAGTATTTCCTCTTACGAAAACAGAAATAAAATTGTGCTAATCGTTGTATTTTAGGCATTCACGTATATTTTAGACAAACTACCCTTAAGTAAATTCCTCTTTGATAAAATACGCTCTACTGCAAATATCGATTTTATTAAAATTTTTGGATAATATATAGATCATAGAGAAAATGAAAGGCACAAGAAAAAAAATTTTTCTTCGATTAATAACAGTATCTTCTCGAAACGAAATCAATGAATATAAAAAGGTCTGTTTACTGGTAATATTACTGGTGTAATTTGATATTAAATAAACATTCCCAATTATAAAATATGTATGTGTATATATATATATATATACACATATAAATATATATATATATATATATATATATATACATATAAATATATATATATATATATATATATATATATATATATATATATATATATATATAAGTATAGTATATAGATATTTTTTCGTGATTTTTGGTTTAAGAAATTCGGAAATAGGAGGTAATACATCATAGTTTTGGACATTTTTTAAACTATGCGACTAACAGAAAAATGTTTTTTTTTTATTTCACATAACAAGAATTTTAAAATGATAGTCCACACGCTACATAAAATGAAAAAACAAAAATTGTAATTTTATTTACCTTGCCTTTGTTTTACGAACATTTGATGTTACACGAACGTAGAGGAAGATTGATTAATGAATACGAACACATCTGATGTTATACAATATTATACGAACTGATTCCATGATTGTTATACGAACATCTTAAAAAAAATATATTGTTGGAAAATATATGGGTTAATAAGATTCATTACTACTCCAACTTTTAAGCTTTTACGTCGCACGGTTTCTGAAAAATCGATTTTGAACATAGATAAATGTAAATATGGTGCCTACTAAATCTTTTGAAGTCTTAAAAACATGGAGAAGGTTTCAAAATCGCAGTGCGTTGCTTCCCGCACCAGCGGCTCTGCTGCTCATCACTGATTTTCGGCATTTTATTTACGCTATTACAGATATCACTCCAGACCCGCTCGAGAAGCAGTCCGAAACCGAATCCGGAACACCGTGGTGTGCCGCGTCGTCAAGGCGGCTATCAAACCAGTGCACAAGGGTGGCGAAAAATTACGCTTAGTAACACAAATCTACAAGAAATTTTGCAAAGAAATTAATACCATGATTTCTTTATAGTAAAGAAAAATTCACTAAAATTAAAATTACTGCACAATTAAAATTAAATCAAAAAATGTCAGAGTATTATTTTTAAATCCCAATAATTTATGATGGGGTGTTATTGTTTACGACACTAAAATTAAAATGTCGAGTGAATAAACCTCGTCTTCCTTATAAACAGTTCCGTCCAGTGAATCTTTTTAAAGTATTCAAACATTTAATTGCTGAACTCATAACAATTCTTGTATTATTTATAATAGCACGTATAGAGAAACATCTTTTCAGCCTTGAGTATTTACACTTATTTTCGCCGGCGTTTTCAAACTAGGAAGTAGCTATTTAAATTTCTGTTGCTTACACGCCACAACGTGAAAATTTCATAGTGTGTAAAATTTTTTTAATAAATTTTTCAATTTTCCAGTTGACCTCAACTGAGTGTAATGTATGTTTACAAGAAAAAGTTTGCGGAGAAATTTTAAATTCAATGCGCATTACAAATAGAGAATTTAGTCTTGGCGGTTGGCATTTGCCTTAAAGACACAAAGTTCATTTTAGGACGGCAATAATTTATTACGTGCTATTAAGAATGTCCTATTTCTGTCTTAATATATTTTTCGAATTTTTTTATGACTAGTTTATTTAACTTGCATCTGATATGTTATTGACAATGTAACAGCAATATTTTCCAGGTGTTCTTTCTTAATTATTTTTCAAACTAATATTACCTGATTGTGTTTGAGTTATTTATACTTTAATTAAATAACGATAGAAGATTCTTATTTCAAATGACATAAAATTATTACTTAGCTCTGTTTATGAATGATAAATAAGATAACTTTACCAAGAGCTACAGTGAAGTAAAGGTTATCAATATATCTTTATCTTACTTACTTTTGCAAGTAATAAATATATACATGCTTTGGTAAATTTAAACCTTATCATCAATCTCACATAGGTTATATCGTTAGGTACGTTTTCAATATATTTATTTTGTATGAGAGGTTTTTAAATTTAAAATAAAATTTAAAAGATATTCAAAATAAACGATGCCAAAAACTGAACCCTAACAAAAAAAATTATGTTATTTTGTGTTTATTTAAATATTAATGGGATTAAATATTGTTTAACACTCTTCAGTAATGCAATTTTTAATATAACAGTACATTTCAGTTAACTTCGAAATTTACACCTGGAACTTCGTCGGAAAGCTCAATAACACCATGTAGTTTTACAGCAGGATTATCTCTACCGCTCATTGAAGGAATTACTCAATCGAAATAATTGGAAATGGTCTGGTTAATGATTCTGCATTCACTTCATTCACCAGAGATGTCGACGTATAACTATTTTTATTTAGGCCATTAAATATTATTTTGGATAACGAATAACTTGGTTATGGCAGCCGTTTCCAAGAATTCTTTGCAAAATTTTTCAATTAAAATCCGGCAGTCTGTTTGATGCTCTCCATTCTTTATTAAATATATGGACATGGATATTTAATATTTATATTTTATATGCCACTTACGGTTAGTTACAATGAATTGGCATGTATTTATATTTTCTTTCTTTTGAAGCACTCATTATTTATTACCCTACCTATTATATATTATATTAAACGAATTAAATACTGCAATATGAGCTATAATAATTTTACTTTTTTCTCTAAATAATAATTAACAATTTTTTTTTGTTTACCTATAGATTTATTTAAAGACATTGATTTGCAATCCCACTGACTTAATTGGAATAAAAATAAAAATGTCTCCCGTTTGGAATAAAATGTTTAAAAAAAATCGCGGCATGCCTGTTAAAATATAATAAAATATTTAAAAAAATTTGCGGTCTGAAATAGTATTCAGGTTATAAACTTTTTATACACATAATTTTAAAAATTAAAGAAAACAAAGTAGTAAATAAACCATTCTAAATTTTATTATTAATTTTCACTGTCTAAATATATGCCTGGCGTATCTTCTATAGATGTTCAATCAATGTTATCTTGATAGAAATGGAAATAGAAATGCGAAAATAGAGAAAAAGGAAATAGATTTCAATGCATGTCGTCAGTATATACTTGCAAGTGGGGAATTACTGTTTTAAATTTTAAAACAGTAAATCCGTAAAAAAATTTTTTGAGACATATGCGGATTAAAGTGATTTAATAAAATGGCAATTTTTTATTTACATTAGAAAATTAATTCAGTACATAAAATACAATTTAAATCCGTCTTTTGAAATAACTACGTACGAATTTAAATTTTCATTTAGTAGATTTCCGGCGAAATTAATTTTTTGATTTGTCCCTTATTTTTCCCCATTAATTCAACACTTAACTCACATTCACAAATAAGACGGCTGGCCTCACCTTTCTCGCAACTGGTTTATTGTTTCCAGAGTCGCGCTCAAACAAAGCTTCCAGCAGAAACTTCCTGCCAGCTTTCAGTTTTTACAGTCACTTCCGTTGGCATACTCTGAATAACAAAGCTGCTATTGCGCAGTCTCTGTTTACATGCGGCCGCGTGCAAATCGTGAAAGGTGCATACAATTTTTGAACCATTTCTTTAAATTTACAATTAATTTTGATGGATATTTGTGAACGCTTTAAGTGTATTTAAATAAAGAAAGTCAATTATGAACTTTTTCTCTTGAACTTTAAGAACCTTCTCAAAGCTTTTTGGGATAACTCAAAATTAAATTTTTTGGGATAACGCTAATTATGGAAAAAAGGACATTACAAAATTTATGTTTACCTTAATTTTTTTTTAAATAACTGCTTCGTTTTTATATCATTTAGATATTTGTTCCTTATGTATTCCTCATATCCTTATTAATTTTTATACCAACATTAAGTTTAATGATAATAAGAATACTTTAGCATGCCAGATTGGTCTTTATCTATTTCATAATTCATGTAAATATAAATGTTGAAGATTCTAACCAGGGCTATCTGCGAATAATTATAATCAACAAACCAATGAGCCTTAACGTTTAATAACTCTTGGATATATTTAAACAGATTAGCTCATGTGACTTTTATTTTTCTGCTATTCACGGTTGAGTCCTAAGAAGTAAGTTACCTACAGCAGTAAAGATACTACTAGTAAAACGATAGAAGATAGACTTCAATACCCTTTTTTATGATATATTTTATTAAGCTAGCTGAGTCAACGATTTTGTTCGGGTGAAATTTTAAATAAGAAAAGTTAGAGTTTTTTTCCTTTCATATACGATTCTTGAATATACAATTTTAAAATACCAAATTTTATCAAAATCCGTGCAGTAGATTTTACGTGATCCGCGAACATATTGATATGCAGATAGAAAAACGTAAAATATAAAAATACTTTTCTGGTTTTATTATCATTCTTTTCTCTAAATCAATTACTGTTTTTAATATACTTTCTACGTCTAGAATTCACTTCGTTAAACTTTGATTATATGTATTGATTTCTGTAAAACAATAAGAAAGTAGAACACATATTATGATTAGATCAAAAGTAATTTAACATATTATTCGATTTGGGAAATTTCATGAAAGTCTTAAAAATTAAATCAAATAATTTATGTAAAATACAGGATATCATTAGATTCAGAGCCGCTCATTAGATTCAGCGCCGCTCAAATGATTTGTTCGAAATCCAAAGACGCATCACTTGTCACATTGTTATTGTAATACAACACTAACCGAAAATGTCTTAATGTGGCGTTGTGTCACTTTTATTTTTGCTCTATGTAAATATATAAGGGAAAACCATTCATAAATACCGCTGAACTGATGCTATATTTAAGAAATAAGAAGTAAAAATTGAAATTTTGTTTCAAGTAGACTTATACAATTTATCTACGGGTATGTTTTATCGCGTCATATTTATTACTTTCAGAGAAATAAACGTTTAAAATATAATAAATTTTTGTCACCTCATACACAAGAATCGGCAGCCAATAACACGAAAGAAATTACAGTTATACCTAAAAAATCAGTCATGAAAACTGTATTATGTCAACTTTTATTTTTTCAATGTAAACAACGGTAATTCCATGATTATTTTAGATTATACGTAGATTAGCTTCATTTCAATGTTATTCAATAATAATCGAATATTTTTATGAAGATTTATGATTGCGAAAGTCCTAAGTAGATAATTTCACTAAAAACTGAGGACGTACGTCTCTTTAAAATATATGTTTATAAAAGGACTGCTATCACTATATTCGATTAAAAATTATAATATATGCTGCACACAGTGCCAATTTTTAGCACATATCTTTGTTCGATACGATTCCGTGGGTACTAGACGAACATTGTAAAATGAATTATTTGCAATAGATAAAGGGGCATATTATTTATTATTAATATAGGATACATCTTTCTAGATAAAACTAAAGATATGGTTTCAGCTGGAGTTTCCTTAATTTGATAACTATAACGTAACTATTTTGCAGAAATTACTATCCAAATAAAGTCGATGAATGTGACAAGTTTTATAGAAAAATATTATTAAAAGAAATAATGATTCAAAATTTTCAGTAATACCGACCGTTTATTATAGTTGGAATTTAATTATTTTCAATAGTCGAGGTCCTATATTATTTTCCTAGGTCGAGGTCCTATATTAAGTCCATCAAGTATCTGTATTGTTGTAAACTTTCCACCAAGATCTAATAAATTTTTATTTAGTAATATTTCCTGTCAAAAATCATCTACAATAATTTTACTTTCCAAAGGTGTCAAATAAAAGTGCTTTATCGATGCCATTGCTTTTCGACCACTACTCGTTCCTTGTGTATTCCATTGATATTTAAGTTACATTCATTTTACTCAGTTGTATTTGATAAATATCTTGCATTGCTAAAATGTATTTATTAATTACTTTAGTATCACCTTATGAATTAATAAATAACATATATGAATTAATAAATATCTCGCATTGCTAAAATGTATTTATTAATTACTTTGGTATAACCTTATGAATTAATGAATAACAAAGTGATAATCGATTGATGTAGGATTTTAATACCACCATTCCCCGTCTTCCGCATGTATAAGTTACCAATTAGATCGATGCTTTAATTACAATGTAAGTATATTCTAGTTTATCTTGCATGCTTTTGAGTATCATTTACATATGACTATGTAATTGCTTTAAAAATTTAGATATCGAAGAGACATAGCTTATCGAACCAATTTTCTAACTATACGATAAAAATAAAAAGAGAAATTGTCATGTTTTGTAATTTACTATTGGCAACTTTACATAATATTACAACTATAATAGTAAAAATAAAGCAGGGAAAAGCATAAACTTAAGGACAAAGAAATAAAGTTGAATCACTACCACAAATGTGCACTTTACGATTTTTAAAGATACAGCCAAACACAATGTTTTTGTTCAAAATTACAACATTTGTTTACTTTAACTTTCATGTTTTTTTTTCAAGACTACAACACTAAAATAATTAAATGTCGTTTCTTTTGTATCCATTTAATATTTTAGTCACATTCACAAAGGTGACTGTTAACTATAGTTTGGCTGTTGCTCGTTTATTTTTTGCAAACTCACATTCAAATAAAGTTTGTTACCTGAACTTTCTCTCAGCTTTTAGTTTCTACATTAACTGCTTGTCAATGCACATCATGTAGCATTAACTATATTATAATGTAGCACTTACTATATTATGTTTGCCTTATTTACACGCTCCCATGTATAAATTTTGAACTGGGTAAACATTTTTTTAATTCATTTTTAATATTCTACGCTGACGTAGATGGAAATTTCTACTTATTTTATGCGTAATCGGAAAACACATCAGTGCATTTAGCGCTTTTTATTTAATGTTTACTGTATTCAGCTTTTTCAAAATGGTTTCAATCGCTTCATTTATGTTTTATGTGACTTGAGTTCGGTTGAGTTGCAGTGAATAATTACTTTCTTGCTATCAGTGTGAGATTTCTGTGAAGTTCAAAGTATTTCAGTACATTTTAAATAATTTCATGTTATTTATCATATTTTTGAGATACTGCCTTGAACGTTATTACACCATAAACTAATATTTACCTTAATAAGTCCTGGCGAACATCAAAGCCGTTTACATATTTTATGTAAAGGAACAGTTAAATTCTATTGCATTATTTATTGCTGAATTTATAAAATATATTTATACTTTGACTCTCCAAAAAATCATTATTGTTACGGCATAAAATCTGCGCAACGCCCCGTATGATATTTTCAAAGAAACCACTTATGGTTTATTATTTGTCTTTTAGGATGTTAATAAAATTATAAATTTTAAAACACTCATTACAAATGCATTTCTAAAAATATATTTTAGGTACTCAAGATATTAAGACGAAGATAAAATATGTAATGTTTATTTACAAACAAAAACCATAAATTTTCTTTCAAGTAAATTGGTTTTCTGATTTAGACAAACAGACAGATCGTATGACCAATGTACAGACATGTTTTCGTATACTTTCGTGTTTTTATGTTCTGTTTTCATTTTAGAACCTTTCAACTTTTTTCGTAGCTGAACGTCAAAAGTATGGTACACTTTGTGATATTTTTTCTCTAATATCCTCTTTGTTACAAACAAAATGAATATTATATTAAATATAGATACTCTATTTTTTATATACATATTCTATTCAGGTTCGTCTGAAACCTATGCAATGATATTTATGTAAAAAGTAAATTCTGATAACACCTAAAACCTACCAGCTAATTTCAAAACGAAATCAATACTGCTCCAATGGCTGAATTAATTCGTAAAGGTATAATGTGTACTTTATTATCCCCATAATTTATTGAGAAACATAACTTTTTACTATTAACATGAATATAAAAAATAATCCAATGGTAGTAATAAAAGGTATAGTTAGGCGGGTAAAATGGGCTAATTCTTTCTATTTATTGATGAATTTAAATTTCCTTATGTATCAACAACTATTACTATAGATAGTTGTATTATTCTGATATCGAATTCGTATTCCAATGGATGTTGAGCAATGAGATATATTTTCATGCGAATATATAATGATAATGTTACAATATATTCACAATTGAATGAATCTACGTGATATAATATTATTCCTATATTCTTTAAGTTTTTTACCACGACATAGGTTTCATTGTATTACAACATCTTCAGGTAGTCTATAGCCCACCTGTTATAATACAACGAAACCTAGGCTGAGGTAAAGAATTAAAGAAAGTAGAAATAATACTACATCACGTAGTTTCATTTAATTGTGAATAATGAATTTCTATAAAATTAACGCCAAGTATATTCAATTTGTTACAATATATAACGATGCTTGGTGGAAATATATTTGAAAGGATTTAATCGATGCGTAATATCGGCGTAATCATGGATAATTGTTGTGTCAGGAAAAAATCTTACAAAGCCTACATGATACTAAAATTTATCATAGCTTTCCTCACGATTTTTTTAACATAAAATATATGGTGATCTTTAGTTTTGGGATGAATGCAATTATTTGGTTTCAGGTATGAAATTATTTATATCTTCATTTTGGAAAAATCCGAAAAAACCTTAATTGGTTGTTTTATTTTAAAATTATGGGTATTATCTTTATTTATTCTCTTCAGATTTTATAATGATCAAAAATTAGCTATAATTCCTTTCATAATACACGGGAATTGCTTTTGATCAACAATTATCTTACAAACCATTTCCTTTACGACCTCTCGTCGTGTTTAGTACCTTTTTTGTTCCGGTCTATGACATGAGAGTATTGAGTCATAATTTATTTCAGATACCTAGGTGCGCAGTGATACCCTGAAGGGTTCAGCTTTCATGTGTGCACTTGTGTTGACTAAAGTACTATTGGGAGATGCTTCCAGTCTTAGTATTTTTTCGTGTCTATCGACTGCTAAAATTTGGAATTAAAGTGGCTTGCTAGTGGCTAAATATAATAGTTGGAGTAATGTTCATTAGGATTATCGTGTGTTGCATTTCTTGTTACCAATTGTCCTTTGCACTAAATTTTATATCAATTTGTTTTTACGGTACTTATACTTGTGTGACAATTTGTATAATTCTGTAAGTTTAGAAGAATAAACAAATTCGAGGATGTATTTTTATAATTACCAAGTAAATTAAGGTTAAAGCTAATACTTATTATTAATTTATATTTTCAACTATATATATATATAGCTACAAAATTTTTGAAGGAGAAAAGATACTACCATACTTTACACATGACTACCATAATCCATCACGTTTGACGAAATATGTGTTCAATAAAATTGTCTCGAGACAGTGTTAAAAAATTCGTAAATTTATTTCATCAATCGCAATGTTGTCGAAAATACAGAATTAAACGACAATCTCATTAAGCTCCAATTTTATTTATTATTTTTTTAAACTAGCGGAAAACAAGCTGGCTGAGCCAAATTGTGAGAATTGTTATTACATACCTTGCAAATACTTTAATTATATTTGTAAATAATTTTATCCGTATTCGATTAATAAGTTACGTCCATATGGTTGAAATGTTTCAGCGATGTGAAAATATTGGAAATTGTTATGTTTTGTGTGGAAAACCACAAAAGTGTAACAAGCTATATTAGTATCAAACAAAATTTTTTATTGTTTTAATGAAATAAATACAAGGAGAAATTTACTGTTAATTTCAGGTTTATTTGAATTGTGGCAAAAAAATTAGTAAAAAAAACCTTAATATTATTTTTGTTATGAAATATGAATTCGAGTAAAACGTTGTAACGTTAATAAATACTTTCAAGTCTCAATCTTGAGACAGTTATTAAATTAAAAAACTTCGATTGCAGGGCTATAATTGTTTTTACTATACCGTTCTAAATACAATAATTGTATTTTAATGTCCCTTTTGTATACTTTTTTCAATTTTGTTTCTTTTATGTTTGATGTGTTATAGACCACCCACTCTCCAATAAAGATTTTTACTTACATAATTTTTTTATAATTGTATGTCTTTATGATATATACAGTATATACGTAGCATAAAAAGTAGAATTGGTTATTGAATTAAATACTGACCGCGCATATGAAACCGTAAAAATATACTATTTGTTCACTTTTTATTTTTGTATATTAGTATAAAAAATGGTTTCCAGAGTATTGCCCAAGCAAAGCTTCCTCAAAAAACTTCCTTCCAGCTGTCAGTTTACAGTCACTTCCGCCAACGTGTTCCGAGTACTTCTTTTGTGCTGCTCCTGTTTATAAGAAGCCACGTACAAAGTTTGAACTTTGCATGAACAAATTGAAATATTTATTTAGCTTAAAATTAAAGTCGGTGAATTATTGTGAAAAATTGGCAAGTATTTTAATAAAATATTATTATATGTTTTTTTATTTCTTATCAAGTTAAAAAAACCTTGTAGGAAGATTAAATTTTCCTAAGAAATGGGAATTCTTTAACAGAAAAGGCATTACATAATTTCTCTTTAGCTTGGAGTTTTTCCATATTGTTGCATATTTTTATGATTTATATATATTTTCCGTTGGGATGTACAAAATTCATATAAAATATCTTCCAATATATTGTCTAAAAATTACATTTTTGGTACATACAATTAGTTTTTCCGAATCTTAATATTTCGTCTAGAATATGAGAGTTTCCAAAATTCCTTTATAAGTTTCATTAATAGATAAATAAACCCTAAATAATTCAGTCATGGTAAAACAGAAATTTATTCGCATCCCACATCGCCATTCAAAACATTTCCCAAAATGAAAATTCAAAGTTTCAACTACTCGTATCTGAATAGATGAAACGCTGATACAGAATTTTTTATTGCAAATTTTATTCCCTTGATTATTTTAATAAAACCCTTAACTATACTAAATACCTATAATTATACCACGCATCATTACCATCAATTAGAACCCAAATTGTTTCATTGAGAAAATCATATTTTCATGATATTTCTTGTTTACTTAGGCTGGTACAATAATAAAGATATCATACTTTGCTGTTCTTTCAATAGGTTCAATTATTTTTATAAGACGATTGAGAAACCGCAACAACAACGGCTCTTGTTTATTAGAATTCCCATATAAATTGTAAAACATGCGTCTTTTATATAAACCTCTTATTTTTTATTTGAATAATTTATAATATGTAGTTTGATAGAATATTCAAATCGTCATTGTCGTTTGCGTTTCTTTTGGATAGAAAAAGGTTCATCTCTTATGACCGTTAGATATTTACGGCAAGTTCGTAGTTTGTTTATATATACATCTTACAGCTTTAAAATATGAGATTAAACCATTTTCGATCAAAAACATGTCAACCTTGTTCATAGAATAGTGCTTCATCTTAATATTAACGGTATCTCTTTTTGTTTGAACAAATATAAAATTTAAATCCATTTACGAATAGTTTAATTTTTAAAGCATGTAACTATGTGTTTATGTTCAATCGTTTATCGCATACAAAATTATGTATGTCTTTATTTTAATCGACTAGTACAAATATATCTATTGATGCATAACAGGTGGTATGTAAAACATTGAAAATAAAAGGCTGAAAATAAGAACTCAGAAGGTTGGAATATACAAAGATATTAAAAAAAATGCAACCGCTGATGAGCGATCAACTCCATATTGTGTATATATCCATTTATATATATTAATTATTTTAGAGAACGTTATGTGGGATAAAAGGGATTGAATAAAATCAAATATTAAAATCGTAGACAAACGTGAGTACTTTGCAACGTTGGATATGTTATATACGTCGTTTGGATACGCCGTACTTAGTATTGTATAAATTTATTTATATATTATTAGTCTAGCAAGTTAATATGAAGAAAGTACAAATTTATATACTATTTTCTAAGGTACTAATGTGAGAGTAAGCAAAACTTTATGTTTATAATTTTCGTAAAGTTTATGTTTTTATAAAACTAAATTACATAATACAAATTATTCTCCAAGCAGAAGAATAACAAATATTTCTCATGGGATATAAAACATGAATAAAAAAAATCTAGTTTAACAAGTGTGAAGGGATGACCATAAATTAAATTGACAAATGTTTTTTGAAAGACTTGCAGGCAAGGTCATCACCGTGTATTTTAAACTTAAATTTTGTATATGATTATTCAAGGCGAAATAATTGAAAAAATATATTTTTGCACTATTTATGTAAATTAAAAAAATTATGATTTTTTAGGTAGTAAAAGACAAATGTTTTACGAAGTTTGGTAAACTTTAAATCACATCCGATTTTGATACTCCTCTAAGAAATTTATTGGATAAAAAGTGATTGTACGACAGCTTAGAAACTATTCGAATGGACTTTTCTGTTTGTAAAATTTTGATTGTATTTTTAAAAAGCGGGTAAAGTGGAAATTGCTAATCGTATTCATAAACATTAGCTTTAGGGGTCTGATATTTGCACCAGTTATCTCTCGTAGGCTCCTGTCGTATTTTTGTGAGTTTAGTTTTTATTTTTATTTGCGTTGTAAATATTTCGCCATTACAAATATTTTCATTACCCAAATGTCGTTTAGTATATAATTTTTTTTATTGTAGTATTTACCTTTTTCGCCTAGCTTTCTTTTCCCGTTCCGTAATGTCAAGGTCATCTACTTTTCCGTGTGGAAAAAATATTTTATGTCAGTGTAGATTTAGGTAGAGAATAGCTTTGAAGGTTTTGGAATCTTAGTTATCAATGCAGTGAATTGATAACTTGATTCCTGACTTTAAATAATTTCCTTAACAAGCCCGAGCTCTATTATTCTAAGACAACCTGAAGGGTTGGAAGTGCACACTAGTTTGTGGCTTGCAATTATTATTAAGTACCTTTGTTATCTTTCATCTTGGTTATCTTCTTTATTTCTAAAGGTTGTATCCTGGAAAGAATTTGTGACTCTATTTACAAGCTTTTTCCAGTCTATCGAGTTTTCAGCTTCTTTTAGGGTAGTTGCTACAGGGAGACCAGTAAGTTACTTTGGTCAAAATGAGGATCAGAAAGATTCTCAATTACTTTGGTTACACCAAAGAACAAATGATCGGCTACAGGGTTCTTTTTCGTCCACCTTGCCCATCACAACCAACTTGTTAATGTCAACCGGTTGTCGCTCGAGAAATGGGTTCAAAGTAACTGATAATCCTTTAGTGTTTAGCTGTTCAAGGATAAATTAGTTTTTTTTCTATCGGCGGTCCATGGTATTCAGAGTATCCTTTTCCAGCACAAAGTATCGAAAGCTTCAGCCTTTTTTCGTTCTACTGATCGGATCATCCACGATTTTGAACCGTATAGATATATCGAGAAAACCTTAGCCCAGACTAGTCTGAGTTCGGTGATATTGAAAACCTTCCTGCCCTGTTACAAATATGTCAGTTAGCTCATTATATTCTTGGCCATATGGATCTGTCCTCTGATATCTTTTTTATAGTGGTTCATTTTTGGAGTCTATACCTCAAACGGAATAAAAATATCAACCACTCTAATATCAGTCACGTTCTCCTTTTCTTATAGTATATTTTTTTTTAAAACCGCTTGACGTAGTAACTTGAAATATGAGATACTCGTAACAACAGCTATCAATCGTGTAAATTTCAATAATTTTCACTCAAAAATATTGATATAAAGATTTTAGAGAGAGTAAAAGAGAAAATTTATTTTATTTAAGTTTGTATATTGTCTGTGGTATCAACTAAAAGGGAAAGGTGTAAAGATTTCATAACTTCTTATCATTTCAAGAGATATTGTTGAAAATGTACACACAAGATTTTTCGGCTTCATTTTCCTGACAATTTTTAAAATATTAAAATAGAAACTGCTATAATTTTATATTTTTCAGGAAATATTGATATATTTTTACCTGTCAGTGATGTATTAGTCAATATTTTTGTAAGCTTAAAAATTGCTTTAATATTTATATATATCATATTGTTTTATTAAAAATACATTGTACCATTTTCTTAGGTTGGTTAATAAGTTTTTAGCCACAATTTCGGGACTTTTATCGAAAGATTCCCGAAACTTCTAGAAGGTTTTACTGTAAAGTATAAATAGGCTATAGTTCAGTCAGCACCGAAGCCTTAATGAAATTAAATAAAATATAATATATTTAAATCGATATCAAATAGGGATTCTATTAATTTGCGAATTCCATGTGGGTCACGATGCTAAGATTGCCACAAATAATATATGTGATGCAATGGACCATGAGTCCAGGGTATCTCACGTGACGGCAAATATTTGGTTCAGAAATTTGAGAAATGAGGACTACGATCTTGTGGACGAAACTCGGGGATCGGGCGTCCTGTTGAATTGGATGTTCAACGATTACGACGCCTAATTGAAGAAAATTCTCAACTGACGACTCTTCAATTGGCAGACGAGCTACACTGCAGTCATGGCACTATAGAAACACATTTGAGTGAACTATGAAAAATTTCAATATACGGTGTGTGAATGCTCCACGAGTTGTCATCGCCACATCTTCAGTGCAGAGTTTATTGCAACATTTATTGACACGGAAACGTAACTTCGACTGGCTGAGTCAGTTCCGAATAGTAACTGGCGATGGGAAGTAGATTACATACGTTAATCCTGAAAATGTCAATGGCTGGGTTTCGGAGAAACATGAGTTTCAGTATTCAAACGTGAAAAAAGTGTTGTAATCAATTTCAAATTGTGTCTCCCGCGTCGCAAAATCTCTGTTGGAAATGAAAAAATTAAGTGGAAAGTTTTAATATATATATATATATATATATATATATATATATATATATATATATATATATATATATATATATGCTACTCTATATTTAAATATTCGTAATTTATTTTGGATTGTGATTATTTACTTGGTTCTTTTAAATGTCTAACAAATATTGTGATTTGAATAACTTGTATTCGGGGACGCGTGTAGAGATTCAAGTAAGCATTAATATTAGTTTCGGAATTATTAAAATTATAAAATTACTTACCTGTAGCGAGAAAAAATATTTTCAGATTTACTTTATTGTGGATTTTATGATGAAATTTGAAAAATGTGCTTTTTGTTATCACATTTGTAAAAGAATGTTCCAAATTCAGACGATATGTGTTCGTGAATTTTAAGTGTGTTTTGTGAACTGCTATCGAACATGAAAGAAATAACGTGATAAATTTTTGTAAAATATATATTTATATATTATTTATATTTTTATATTTTTTATATATATTATTTAATTTGTTTTTTACATATTTAATTTTTTTTGATCTGCGTATCTAGGATTCAAGTAAGCGTGCATGTATTCGAGCATTCGTTTCAGAATTAATTAAAAATATAACGTTACATATTTACAGGGTGCAATGTTTTTTTTTTAATATTTGGTATATAATTTATTTTGCGATTAAGTAATAAAAAATACGTTTCAAACGAAAGAATTAAAACTAAGGACAATATTTATTTTTTCACAAAAATTACATAACCCCTTTTTTTAACATAATAATAAATTCGTTAAAGAAAATTGTAAAATAAAAGGATCATTTATTTTACTGTAGCCATTTCTTTTTCGTGCACGTCAAAAATTTGACCCGTTACTTTTTTTCATAAATATTTTATGCATTTTATACAAAAAAATTATTGAAATTCTGTAGGCTGACTGCAGAAGGGTTAAATAAGATCTTCAAATGACCTTGCACCGTTTTTTTAATCAAAGTTACCGGAATTTTACAAGAAAGGCATATTGTCACTGCCAACTAGATGGTGACAATTAGTAGATAATAATGTTGCATACTTAAATTTAGTATAAGATATCATTTCTTTAATAAAAATTGTTGACAGCAACTCGGGATTAAAAACATATTAGCCTACCCACTATATTCATTCATGTTCGAATATATATGGAATTCTCGTATTACGAGTTCTACTAGTACTTCACAATTTTTATTGAGCGTAACTCCGTTTCGCAACCAATTCTATTACTTTCAGAGTAGTACTCAATGAAATGTACGATATATAGCGACTTCTATTATGTTACTTTTAAATGCATTAGTTATTATTTCACGTTTATTTATAATGTATGTGTGTAAAAAAATTATAACTCACGAGCATGACAAAAAAATATAAAATTAGATATGGGCTTACCCATAGAGTTAAAGTAGGTTCTCACCTTTGCTGATCGGCTCATTTACATCAGTGTGAACGCACACCCGCACAAAATAAATGTTCTGTGCACTTATTCAGTATTCATATTTTGGCCTCCCGCTTTAACTATATGTTTTCAATATAACATATTATTGAATTTTACAACGAGTAAAGACAGTTTTTTTGGCCGTCAATTTAATAATTAATAAAAAAATCATTTTTTTATCAACATAAAATTCACCACTATAAAGTAACTGAAAAAATCAAGATATTAGTCACGAAAACCTTTTAGTTTTAATTTACATAATTTACAAGAATCATTTTAATCGTATATCAAAAGATTATTTCAGAAAATATAATGCATTTTATTCTCTTCAAGAAAATTATACAACAAATTTTACTATTTCTACTTAATAATTTTTCAAGATTAATTTTTACATTCCTTTTATTAGCTGCTTCAATAATATTCCTATATAAACTTAAAAGAATGTAATTTAAAATGGCTTGTTAAATAGTATGTCATAAAGTAAAGGTACACAACCCTAAACTTAATCATTCGTGGAAGTATTTGCGTTTTATTATTCCAATACAGACTGAAAAATATCTGCGTTAGATAGCGAAAATATCAGCATATGAAATATTATTTATTAAATATCCAGAACAACGAGTAAATTGTACTAGACGATACGGATAACACTTTATTCATTTTACAGCAAACGTATGAAAAGTTAAAATAATTCAAATCTCCCTTTAACCCACCCAATATCCTCGCCGCGTACACAAAGCCGGCACGAGGAATGCGCCTATTTATATATATTTGTTTACATAACTGTGTACTTAGTTTGAAAATGAAACGTTTGATGTGAAATGAATTCTATTTTAGTTACATAATAAAGTTCTTTGATATTAGTCAGCAAAAAGAAACATGATTTCATCGCACAAAATTTAAAAAGCACAAATATAGAATTTGTTTGTTGTCGAAGAAAGCCAATACAATATTTATATTTTGAGCGGAAAAATGCGGAGTAAATAGGCTAGGACATAAAATAAAATATAATTGTAGAATATAGATAAACAGTTATTAAAGTTATAAACACTTAATATTTACCATTATGATCCCATAACTATAATCTTGGGCTTTATTTTTGAACCGTTTAACATAGAAGCCAAATATGTATTTACTGAATCTTTTCAATAATCAAATTTTAAATTTCATTGTCAATTTAAATCGTCTGTTAGGCGCAACAAATTGGAAATATCCTCTTTTCAACTGACAGTATTTAATTTGTTTGTGCATTGTATTTTATCTGAAAGTAATTTATATGTATAATTTAATCTAATTTTAGTTAGTTATTATAAAAATGATTATATTAAATGAAGTTAAATATACAAACGCTCGCAAAAGACTAGTGATTTAACTGATTAAAGCTTACAACATAGATAGCGTTCGGCACCAGTGTGTTTAATGAAACATGTGGAAATTTGTTCAACTAATATTTACACCCTTGTAACAGAGATGGTGCTGGTGACAAAATATAAACTATTCTGTTACATGTCTGCTATTGTGTAACAATTGGTAAAAAAACTTTTATGATATCACTTAAACCTAAATCATTTAATTCAGTAATGAAACAAAATTCCCTAACTAGAAAAAACCTAGAAATTTTAATTTTTGGCGCAATAAAGAAAGTAAATTATAAAAAATTATTTAAAGAAAATGTTATGTTACAACTTTCAATAAAATTTAATAAAACCTTTACCATTCCAAGCTGACCACTACGTCGACTCCACTAATTGATTAACATTTTTACATATGAACGAATATCTAGTAAATATTTAAATTGTCAACAATTTATAAGAAATCATATCGGAAGAGTTAAAATTATATAAGAGACGGTCGTTCGCAAAAAACAATTGCATTTCTTTGTGTATTTAAGAATGTTTACCATTATTTAATAGACAATAAGTAGCCTAACAGTTCAAAAAATTTTTTACCAGTTACTACGTACGGAAACAAAAATTCAAGTAATATTTATATACCAGCTTATAAAACTCGTACATGGTGGTTCAAAAATAAGTTTGAAATCTAAAAATGTAATTATATTTTAATCAATCTGTTTAGATTAGTTTATCTATATAAAGTCTGAACTATTTGAAAAATGCCGTTTGCACTTCTAGTAATTCCAATGTGAAAAGTATTTCTCTCTTAATAACAAATTATTTGTCGCATTAAATATTAAATAAAAAAATAATATACATCTTTCTTGTTTTTTCGTCTAATCCACATTTGATTTATCACGTCTATTATTTTTTAAATTATTCAAAGTTGGACGATTACAATAGGAAAATCTCAAGTTCGTAAGAGCCACAAAAAATTTAAACTCGTGTTTAACGTCGTTAAAAATAACGACTTTGGGATGTGTATTACCGACGTTAAAAATAAATATAATTATACATTTAATATTTATTTTAAAATAAATTGCTTTATTAACGTGGATTGTTTGAGCTCTGTTCGCATAAAATTAACCAACATGTATTTTCAACTACCATTAAACAATATTATTTATAGCATTTGTGCAAACAACATACAAAATTATTTCAATAAGCCGTTCTTGGAAATAATTCAGAAATTAAAATTAAATTTATATTCATACCGTTATCCTCGTATTTTTTGTACCAATATATACCTCTCATAAATTTATTTTCCCTTCCCGTTCAATACCCCACTCGTATTTACGAGAACTTATCATTTATTGGGAAAAAATGTAATATATTTAATAAACTGAATTTATGGAAGTAGTATTATCCATACAAGAAATGGTAAATGAAACCTAAACAATCTTATTATACAAAATTTCGCTTGCAACTTCTTACGCGTCGATATAACCTGATAGTAGTTCATAATGAGTATTCGACTTATCCCTATAATCAAACTCTAACTGAAAGAGCACGAAAAGTTCCCCTGAAGTTCATAAAAAGCTTGGGAGTTTATTCATATTACTTCTTGTTTCTCTTGCTAGCCGATTATCTCCTGGGCACAATAGGTTTCCACTCTCTGAAAATCAGGAGTTTGGTAATTCTGAATCAACTTCATTTCTTTAAGTAAACCTAAATAAAATTCTTTTCAACCAAAATATTATTTAAATTTACACAGCCATTATTTTATTTTAATATTATCCAATTGTCCAAACTCCTTTTAATGGAAGATTTATTTCTTATTTATAAAAGATGTCAAACCTATTTTAATGAAAATTAGTGTATTATTTTATGAGAGTTTCTTTATCTTAAGCATTTTCTTTTACATATTTTACGTAACAAATAATAAGTGAAATAAAAATTACCAAGTGTATTCTCTCTAAATTAAATTTACCACCATAGTGTATGTACTTGTTTAATCTATACACAAAAACCAACTGTTCAGTACTCTGCATAATTCACTACATGAGCTAAATACAAAAAACATTTCAAATATTAAAAAATTTTAAGTGACTAAGTATATGCCTTATTGATCCTTGTGAAATTTTTGGCCAAATTTAAGGGAATTGGTATTTTCAGACACAGACAACAAAAGATTCTAAGAATATTTTTAAGTAAGAAATATTTTCGCGTTATTAACTTTGATTATCTCAATATTTTTTTAAAAATCAAACTTATACTTAACATTTAATTATTTTTATATTTGATTACAAATGTAGAATTATTTTCTAATTTGAACCCAAAGCATATATAGATCCTAATTGTTTTTATAAAACCAATAATATATAAGGGGATTATGCGAGCATAGATTTGAATCTCGCACCAGCAAAAATAGTAAAAATTCTATAAAATCAGTGTTGTAAAAATTTTATTTCAGCAGAGCATATTCACAGAAAGCAAAACTTCTTAAAAAGGAAACCAATAACAGCACGCGATGTTTCCGTTCGTTTACTAAATGTGCTTGACCTAGTTTAAGTTTGGCGATCTCAAAATGAAGTTATGACTTGGCTTACCAAAAAAATTAAATATTGTAACTTTGCCTAATCGGCTCTTCACTGAGACAAAGAATATGTGATATATTGACCAAATATATGGATTGGAAAATGAAAAATATATTTAGTGGGTAGTTTTTGAATGTTTGTGTACAAGGTGGCTAACATCACTTGAAGGCGTATTAATTGAATTTTTATATTTTTCATATTGACTACATAAAAATTGTGAAGAAGCTATACAATATATTAAAGACCGATTGTTCACTTGTACATGTTTCAGTTCAAAAATATCGTTAAATATAGAATTTCTCTTATTTCAAATCGGACCATCGAAATATACTAATTAAAATATAATTGTAAATTGGATGAAAATGAAAATATAATTATAAATTGTATGAAAATTTATTCGTATGATTCTATAAACTTACAGTCGTAACTAAAAACTTCATATTTGTTTCGAAAGTAAAGTTATACGTGTTGACGTTGTTTAAACTTTTAAAAATATTACAATGGTTTAAAGGTAAAGTGCGCTATTGAATAAAAACCAATTTCGAATTAAAAATCCTTGAATTTATTTTGCATCAAATAAATTTTACTTTATTAGTATTGATTCAACCTCAAACAATTTTAGATGATATTCAAAAACTAGCCCCGAGAAAATATTATTGAGTAACTGCAACATTGATACATGTAACGCCATCTGTTATAATAAATATAAAAGTAAACTTTTTTATGTAATCACACTTTTTGTTCAAAAGTCAAATTATCATATCCTCTTCTTAGTTGGTAAATTGCAATAAAACATAATCTGTATATTATACTAGACCCAACAGAATTATTAAACAAGCTCAGAGATATACGGACAAAATGTTAAAAAAAATATATTTGTGTTCTAATACTTTTGTGATGTTTTCCGTAAATTCCTTCAATGTGCATATGTCACAATTCTATATTTTTATTAAATAAATATAGACAATGAAACTGTGCTATAAATATTGATAGCATATTTCAATTTGAAACGAATTGAGGAAACATAATAATCTTATAACAAATGTAACAATATCGAAAAGTTTTATGTGCGGAAAACGACTTACAATGATATCTGCCCTCGTGCATCTGCTCACATTCTGGATGCTTATTCAAGCACCCATCCCCATCTGCATCACTCCACACGTCACTACATGCCGCGCTCATTTCACTGAGGTGTTCAAATAAATAGATAAAAGTGCAAAAATACCCTTTGCTTTTCTTTTAGTTTATTATGAACACATAATAATTTTTCAGAAATATCTACACATACGCCAATTCTACAGTTTCATTACATGTTTATGTTGAGTTGGATTAGTTTATATCGGGTTATTTTGGATTGAGTCGAGTTATATGGGTTGAGCTTTGTTATGTTGGGTAAGTTTGTTTATATTCAGTTATGTTGGGTTGGATTTTGTTAGATTTTATTATATTGGGTTGGATTATGTTCGGTTATCTTGCGTTATTTTGTTTTATGTCGGTTTTTTGGTTGTATTGTGCTATGTTAAATTGTGTTGGGTTGGATTGGATTAAGTTGGGTTGGGTTAGGTTTGGTTAGATTAAATTGTGTTGGCTTGGGTTATGTTGGATGTTTGGTTAGGATTTATTGGGTTCAGTTATGGCGGGTAATGGTTGACTTTTTGGTTATGTTTAGTTGGTTTAGATTACTTGAGTTGTATTAAACTGGGTTAAGTTATATTGAGCTGGGTTGGCTAACGTTGGTTTATTTTATTTTGGATTATATGAATGCAACCATATTGTGTTGCGTTGAATTACACTGGGTTACACTGTTTTGGGTTTGGTTATGTTGGGTCATCTTGGATGGAATTGGGTTACATTGAGTGATTTGGTTGGCTTGAGTTTTCTTGAGTTATGTCGGGTTATATTAGGTTATTTTGAATTATGTTGGGTTCGATTATGTTGGGTTGGGTGACGTAGGTTTGGGACATATTATGTTGACTTGGGCTGTGTTATATTGGGTTAACTTGGGTGAAGAAAATTATTTTATGCTGTTTTGGATTATAGTAATTCAGGTTGTGTTGGGATATTTCGGGATATGTTTGGTTGGGTTTATTGACTTATGTTTGTTCGATTATGTCGAGTTATGTAAGGTTGGGTTAAGTTATGTTTAATTGGGTGGTATTTGGTTATGTCGGTTTGGGTTAGGTTGTATTGGAATATGTTAAATTGTATTGGGATGAGTTGGTTTATGTTGGGTCCTATTGGGTTATGTTGAGTTATGCCTAGTTAGGTTGGGTTAGGTTAGGTTAGTTTATGTTAGATTTGGTTGCGTTATGTCGGGTTGGGTTGTGTTAGGTTAGGTTATGTTGGGTTGTGTTATATTTGATTTAGCTAGGTTTGTTAGTATGTGTTATAGCAGCTTATTTTGGGTTATGTCGGATTTTTTTATGTTCCTTTATATTGGGCTAAATCGAGTTGTGTTACATATCTACGATGCGTTTGCCCGATCACGGATTATTTAATTAAACACGTACCCCTCCTGCAACATTTCACGCTTAATTTCAGGCCATGCCTATTTCGTCAATATCATGATAATGTACCAGGGACGTCCCTGGTACATTATCATGATATTGACATTCAAATCATCATTATTATGATATTCAAAATACGTAGTGCCTTCTATTGATGTACATAAATACATTATACATTTGGCTATTGCGTCAAGTAGCTCGACCGTTCTTTGTTGTAAATTTGCATACCTCCCATCTAGTAAACCGATTTCGATGAAGTACAAAATTTAGTATTATTTTAAGTCGAGTCCTACGCTTTGAAAAACTGCATCTCAATGGGGTCAGTCAGAGATAGTCTTTTATTGTCCACTCGATTGGATCGGCTTTCGTTTATTATAGTATTATTAAACAATTTCTATACTCACTTTGACACTGGAAAAAAATGTAATTCTCTCTTTAATGTGATACATTTTTATTTTGACATCGAGAGTATAACCAACAATATATTTTACGCAAGAAAATTAATTATGTAACTCGCGATGGGCAAACTATATATCTCGTATTTGTCTTAAGCCTCATTTCGGGGAATTATAGCTGAAAAAGTGTGTTTTTTATAAGTACTGTGACTAATTAAAAAGGTAATAATTTCCATTATGTTTTTTTAATTTTACTGCATTCCGTTTCCAAAATAAATTAATTAAAATAATACATTTTTTATTGTTCTTCTTTACGGCATAAATAACAGATATATTTATTTATTGACTATTGTTTTAACTGCTATTTCACGGTTATTGGTTATACAATAAACGTCGTAAGTGATAGTTCGATTATCACGATGCTGCCTTTTGAAGTATTAAATCTAATAACAACCCTTTATTATCATAGTTCAATATAGCAAGTTATTGTTGTCTTCCATGTTTGTTTTCGTAATCATTTTTATGCCCTAAATTTTTACATGCAAATTATTACACACCTCCTGTAAATACATTGCCATAAACATATGCCGGACGGAAATAAAGAACAATTTCCTTTTTTCCTAGCTCGTACATAGTGGTAACTTCTAATAACTGTGGCCTATATATAAAAGAGAGCGAGATTTAAATGTTTATAAACATACATAAAAAAACGTTAATTGAAAATCAATTAAAATTAAAATTTTGTCTTCTTCCGTCATATTGACTTTAAATATTAATCTCAGCCTAAAATGAGACCTTCACGAAGACTAAAATTTTTGCTTTGGCGTTTGGAATCAGTGTATCTGAAAACATCAATTTAGAAAATAATTCACCCAAAAATTCTTGTCAAATTTATTATTTTTTGGTTTATGGTTACAAATAATTTTTAAAGTCGCTATCCCCAATTTAATTTTATGAACTCACGGCACAATTTCTGAAGAATATTAACATATTCGATTCCTTTTTGTTAGATGTTTTTATTATACGTTTAATACAAACATTTTCTCTTTGTTTAATATTTACTCCCTAATTTATTTTCACGTATACTGAAATAAATTTTAAACGTAAGTAATTTTTATACTCTTATCCACTAAAATTATGTCGGAATCATTAGCTGCATGGCTTATATCCTGTATCTTTTTAAAAGGCAACTAACGCTAGGATCATTCTGGTGGATTGAAAGATTTTTTAAACAAAAATGTCAACAAGTATTTAATTTTTCTTTTACGAAGTTGCTTCATTTTTCTAAAGAATAAACCCCTTTTTCTTGTCCTTTTCTCAAAATTTTTAATTTACATTATCTATGTAATTAAAAATCACATTTCTTGCAAAACATATTTATTTAGACATAAAAAACAACTTGCAGTATAACCCCCTATTAACATAACATATACACAGTATGCCTTAAATTACCTAATTTAAATTATTTACAACAGAATTAACTATTTCGTTAAAATAAAATTATATTTAACTACTTGAATAATCTCGTTATTCACGTTAGCCGTACATAAATTTTATGAAATTATTTTAGAACAATTTTTAGTCACTTTTAACATATTAAAAAAACATAACAAATAATAGAAAAGTATTCAAGATTTCACTTTTTTGATAAATAATTATCCTGGAAGACCTAGAAAAGAATAAACAGATCAAGATGAAAGGTGATCGAAACATTTTCTTAACGTTTTGTTAAAATTTTCCCCGACACTGAAAGTATATACAGTTGTTAGTACCAAACCATCACAAAGTCTATTTTTATTAAATAATTTGTTTAGTTACTACCTAATTTGCCATGATGTTTAAATAACGCAGATTTACAGTAAAAAATAAATAAACATTTGGTTTTCCATTGTTGATTTTATGTTCTTTTCCTCAAATGAAACGAAATGTTTTAATTTACGTGAACGATTTCGATAAATTATTAACATCTTTTTTGACCTCAAGTCGACCGAATTTTTTCCGAGTATCAAAATATTTTTAAAGTTCTGAATACCATTAAAATTTTATTAATTGTTTATATTTTAATTATGATGTTTATATTTTTCATGCTTAATACCATAATTCAGAATTTTGAATAAATTTTCCATCCAATTTATTCATATAATATTTTGAACATAATTAGCCTTTATTTATTCGTATACGTAACATCATATCGAATTTATTTAAATTATTAACCACCACGTAGGTTTCGTTGTATGACATCTTCACCTCTTCAAATTGCCCACCTAAAGATCTCATTATATAAAAAAAACTATGTCGTGGTTAATAACTTACATAATACAGATAAAATATTACCTCACCTAGTTTCATTTAGTTTTGAATAGAAATTAAACTATAATATTCTGTTAAATTATTCGGGGATCATTTTCGAATTTAAAGTCAAGTAGAAAGAGAAATATTTGAGTCATGTCTCCGAAACATCAGCGTACAAAATATTATTAACATCCCGGACTATGAATACATTTTATGATATAATAAGTTTCAATTTAATTAGTTAAATGGATACATAAAACAGTTTTCCTCAAACATATGGAAACTCAAATCTCCCTGTCGCCCAACTTGAATTCTTGCCGCATTCACCAAACCAATACGTGAACTACGCCCACACATACTCGTATATATTTATTTTCGCACAACTACGTAGTTTCGAAATGAAATATTTGAAGTAAAATGAATTCTATTCTGATTGCATACAAAAGGCAATTTTCAGGAAAAGTTACCATGCAGAATAACGTATTCATTGTACATACTTCAAAGCTTCCATGTTGGGAAATTATTTTTTGTAAATTTTTTGTGAATAAAATGTAGATATATTTATAACTCAAAATAAAAGTTGTATATACTGAATATTTACCTAATTATTATGTTTATTATTAACTATCAACATTTTGAGCCACACATATGTATTATTAAAAACCAGTAACTGAATGTTACTTGTACGGCTTCTACACTTGTTTGTATTTTAAAATAACTTCATTTGTAATAACAGCATTTTTTGTGGTATTCATAGAGATCGGTGGTTTAATATTTTTAGTGAAAGACGGTGCAATATATTCCACTGAGTCTGGATAGACGTTTCATAGGTAGAGATTAGGACATTAAATTTTAATAAAATAATAAGAAGTAGATGAGCATCACTGGCTTAATTCTGGATCCGCTGATACGAATCTATAAAAATAGTCATTGAGAAGGTTTGATAAGGCTGATTAATGAAAGACTACATACTTCAGTAACTTGATGGAATCTTTTGGTGAGCATGGTGACTGGCAGACAGTTTTTATTTTCTTTCTTAAAATAAGATAAATTATTTAAAAAACGTTGAGTATGACGTTAAACACTTCGTATATTTATTTACAGTTCCGTACTGAATACCTCATAGACTCCACATCATTAATATGATAATTTTTTTTTAAACAATTATCTAACAAACTTTAAATTGTCAACAATATACAATAAATCATACCAGAACATTTAATATTATTTACAAAGCGTCCCTATGCAACAATTTTATTATATTCCATTATTTATAATATTTAAGAATATACACTCTTTCTTACTAAAATGTTTGTAATCTAATAGTTCACGCTTTTATTTAAATATATTAAATTTAATTTTTATTTAAATTTTAGACACTACTTTCAGGGCCAGGTAACTGTTCGGCAAAAGCCTGCTCCCTCACTCTCGGTCGATGTATTTCTGTTGTAACATGATCTCGGTCTCGATCCTTTTGACTCTGCAAAATAAAAAAAAACTGATTTAAACTACATTTAAAAAAGTGTAAATATATCTAATGTAATACATATCTAATGTAACAAACATATAAATAATTGGAGCTTTCTAATTTGTTGTGCAATTGGCGTAACAAGGAACAAAACTTCAATTTTAAAGATAGATGATCAATATGTTCATCACCAAAGGTGAGGATGGAGTATCACCGTTACCGTTGACCAGAAAAATCGAGATTAGTATATTTATGTTTGTTTTTACTTCATTTTAGTAACTTAGTTAGTTAATATTAAGTTAAATTAGTTTAGTTAATATGGCCCTATTGTTTGTTTATGAATGAATCATAAACAAACAATAGGGCTATATTACACATTCGAAGTTAAATTAAATGCATTACAAATAATTGGAAATAAACCAGCCAACGTGACACCGATACATGCACTGAGAAACGATAAAATAACCGATATCTCAAGGCTATCCCTACTTATTTTAAACTTGTACCTTACCTAAGTGGTTAGTGATAAAAGAGACAATCGAAAAACAAGTTTTTAACTTTGAAGTCACAAAGTCAGTAAAAAAATCGATGACGAACATAATTTTTCTGGTATTTTTAACAAAGCTTGTAACCCATCAATAGGCCCAGATTCACTTCAGTAGAATAAAAAAGACAATAAATTGTTTAATGATAGATGTAACAACACGGAATTCATTTTATTTTTAGAAAAGTCTTTATTGTCAATTAATACGGCTTGGTGCTCATTTATATTGATTAATAGATTAATATTTTAGCCCTTTGAACTATCAGGTTGATACCTGAATTTAGGGAGTTAATTAACTGACTTGAAAAAGGAGGCACCGACTTCAAAAAAGGGTAACTTGGTTATTTATAGCGCATTAGTAGTTACTTATTTTGAAATAATTATTTTCCTACTTTTCAGTACCCAAATTTTTGAAGTCGGTTTTTTAAAAGATATTTAATTATTTTATTTCTTAGAATATTTTATAATTATTAAAAGTCACGGAAAAAGCTAGTATATGGAAAATTTCCTCTTTGTCTAAAGTTGGTTATCAACAACATATAGAAAGGAAGTAGTAGCCACCATTAGTTAGTTTAGCCACCATTGTTGACATTTGAGGATTTCCATTCTCTATCAGATTTTATAAAATAACAACTACCATTTGAGGAGTTTTGTTCTCAATGTACGTATGTCAGGAATCGAAGTAAACAATTATCAATTTGAGTATAATATAAATTGTAATTTCGTCATTTATGTATGTTATTTTATAAATTACGTGTATTCTAGCAACTAGAAACGCGGTAACCACCACATGCCTTTGTCAGCTTTCCGACTCCTACCGCATGACATTAATCGAAATAAACAATTACTAATTTGGATACATAATATAAATTGTAATTAAGACCGTAGATTTTTTCTTAATTTTTAAATTGCGTTTATTATATTTAAAAATTCAATGACCAACATAATTTTTCTGGGATTTTTAACAACAGTTACTCCTACCGCATGACATTAATCGAAATAAACAATTACTAATTTGGATATATAATATAAATTGTAATTAAGACCGTAAATTGTTTCTTAATGTTTAAATTGCGTTTATTATGGCGGCTAGAAACTCATTTATTTATTCTGTCTATCGACTTATTCAGCTTTATTGTTCCTACCCTATGGCATTAATCGAGAAAAAAACAAAAGCAAATACATCGAATAATTGCGTTAATATATTCAAAGAAAAATTAAAAATAAATTAACATATATTGAAATAGTAGTTGTTTTGATATTTCTGACATATATATATATATATATATATATATATATATATATATATACATATATATATATATATATATATATATAATAAGAGTACGCATCTCCAAATGATATTTTCGATAGAATAAAATAGATGTTAAAAAACCTTCTTCGAATTCGTTACTTCCATTTAAAGTATTTTTGTTTACGTCAAAATATAGTGTTAATATATTATTGAATATATTTTATTACTCACACTTTAAAAAACTTAGAAAAAATTAAAATTTTTAAACATATATTACAACGTTAACAGTGCTCTTTAACTGAATATTTTACTTTTTAATATAGGGAAATAAAATTCCAAATATTATTTAAATACAAGTAAATTCTCGGAAAATGCCCTTTTATAAATTTTATTTAAGTCCTAAAATTTCGCTGATTTTTTTTTACCTATACTCATATAAGTTGCCATCTTTCACAATGTTTTGAAATATTTTCATAACATAAAAAATAAACACATAGAGGTCACAACGTGTATAAATAAAAGCAAAAGAATACACACGTATTAAGGAACTCTTTATTTTGATTACCTTATTAAAAGGGACTATTCAAAAGAATACCTTTAAATAAAGTTTTCATAAACAACACTTCATAAGGCATAAATAAATTACTACGAGTTCCAAAACTGGTTATATACTGAAAAAAGTTACACACTTATGAGAGTATCTAAAATCAAACAACCAAAAAAATAACTCACACAATTCGCAGTCAGATCTGCTATCCGATGACTGGATTGCTCCAGCCTCTCGATGTCTCCCGTCGTCAACAGACCACCAGGCTTACCGACAAGTGGATTACTGTTGAAATGGTGAGTCACGTTTCCGCCACTCCATTCCTCTATGTACAATGAGTTCCGATCTTTAACGATGGGAGCGCTCGTGTGATTGGTCAACCCGATGCCGCAGTCCCCGTTTGCTTTGTGCTCCATTATTTGTATGGACTCTTTTTCTGGTGAAAAAACGAGAAGCGTTAATCTCTTAGAGGTTAAAATATGATTAAATTAAAAATATATATACAGGCGTGACTTATCAATTTCTCCACAAAACATATGGAAACGTAATTTAAAGTTTTTTTATTTATTCTTGGG
Organism: Druceiella hillmani; assembly: GCA_039881145.1. NCBI lineage: Eukaryota > Metazoa > Arthropoda > Insecta > Lepidoptera > Hepialidae > Druceiella > Druceiella hillmani. Next base: position 9,575,781 of record JAYKKI010000082.1, read on the forward strand.
CGTATTTAGATCTCGAGCAAAATTCAATAACCTGTCGAGTACAATGCTCGCACTAAGAGGGCTTCGTAAATACTCAAGTGCATTAAGGGTAATATACCCAAGAAATTTCAAGGCATATTTACCCTTATGTTAACTGTTAAACTATTTACAAGTATTAATATGATTATACTATATGAATATCTCAAAATGATTTTCAAACAAATATTAATTTCTCAGCAATACTTTGGTGTGATCGTTCATAAATTTTTCATTATTATATTTAAGCTTTTTTGTTCAGATTTTTTGTTTAAATACAAAATATGAAAAATCTTAGGACAGAATAACAGCTTCCCAGAAAACAGCTTTTTTGAGACAAATCTAATTAATATTTGTATTAAATTGCAATTTGGTGGTCTGTGAAATTGTGGTTTTATGATGAACCATTACGATGGATTATGAATCGTTGTTTGATCTATGAAAAGAAACCAAAAACAATTTTTGCTCTGCTCAAGAAATCTTTTTAACCATAACCCGTAAAAATATTGACGGAAAAAAAACTACCTCCTTTTACATAAACGGAAACATACATAAAATGTAACTTTAAGTCATTTCAAGTTTAAGTTAAGGAACTTTTTTAGTTGAGAATTTTGAGTTCCCTATCTTACTTCGTTTTAAAACCCTGATAGAGAGGAGACAGACAGAAGACCATAACAATAGGATCCGGCGATGAACTTTGTGATTTATTATTTACATTATTTTTATAGGGTACCAAAACGTGAAAAAAACAATCTAAACCAAATTACTCTAACCTAGTTAAGATGTGTGATTCGTAAATTACGAGTTCTCAATAAAAGCATGAATTATAAAAAGAAATTAAAAAAATATACTTAGTAAATATCTTAAAAGTAGTGTTTTTATGTGACTTTACAACCACGTAATACACGATAAGATATTTCTGTATTTTTACAACTCATATCTTTAATTAAATCGTGGTTACTATTATTGTTATCAGAAAGTGTTTATATTTTACTTAGTTATAGATAATAAATATCTACTAAAGAATATTTACAAATTATAGATGTATTCAACAAGGAAACTTAATTTACAGCTAAATTACTTAACTTTAATATTATCCGGCTATTATTTGTTTTACCATAGATAAATCACACGATAAGAACTTAATTTTAACACTTCCTTAATTTCCTTTCTTTAGTAAATACTTATCACAACAAAAATAAAAGGCTTAGTTATTTTTTGTTCAATTTGTTATAAAAAGTAGCAAGATAAATGCAGCCAAACTCTCGCAGAGCTTGGCTGCTTTTACCAGGTGATATAAAAATTGTAGATGACCAAGTTCAAGCTCTGATTTGACGTATATTATGTATTAGAAATTTACGTACATCAAATATTATAAATACCACAACTTTAAACTTGGCTAATCTGACGTTTTATCGCTTTAAAGATCAGAATAATATAAAGAAAAAATTCTAGTGGTTTTACAAAAACCCTTATTTTTAATATAATGAGACAGAAAGATGAAAAACTAATGCGGCCAAGTTCAATGTCGTGACAGATATTATATTCAATAAACCTAGATGCAAAGCTCTAATTCAGATATATTTTTCTGCAAGATATTGGCAGTTATTCTTTTGCCATATTTTACGGCTATATTTTTGAAAAGATATTTGGTACTTTTACGTTAAATTTTTCGACAATATTGTAATTATTTTTGTCATTTTTCAATTATTTCCTCTTTTTGGCACAATTTATATTGTATTCATAGAAATTGTAAACCTCTAACTATTTCATATAACCTAACATATACTGCACGACATTTTATCTGAAGAAATGTACTCACTATTTCGTAGACCGAGTAAGAAATAAAATAAAATAAATATGAACAATGGCCTGCCACGTGAAATATTCTATGCAGAGAAAACCCTTAGTAACATCTAAAAACTAGATTTATTCATTTATAAAATTCTCCAAATTAGGTGGGTAATTGTAATCATACCTACTTTAGTAGTATAAACATTCCTGAATAGCTCTCTTAAATACAACATTTTACTCAATGGAAATAAAACTGTTTTTTCTGCATCTCATCCAACAAAACGATATATCACAATTTTTCAAATTATTTTCATTTATCCAAAAAATTTAACAAAAATAAAAATCGTTTTCTAAAGTCTAAATATAATCAAACTGCTACAAAATGGCACTGTTATTAAATGGCACTGTTATATAATATCAAACTGCTACAAAATGGCACTGTTATAAAATGGCGTAACAAAAAACTAACTCGCCTTTATAAAGTAATATAAAACAACACCACACGAAGGTTAAAAAAGGTGGCAGCGCTTACCAGATCGAATAGAGGGAATAAGCGAATCTATTATTCTGAATAGATGGTTTATTTATTTAATATTTTTCCAATCCACAGTTATTGTTACAATGGAGCCGTAAAATCTATTAAGCATACATAAACTTTTACGGGTACACTTACATAAACTTTAACTTTATATTTAGTTAACAATTTCCAAATTTCAGTCTTTCCTTCGTCGTTAATCTAGACATTACATAGGTACCAATTTCCAATATTGAACTCTTCTGGAAGGAGCCGTTAAAATCTGATTAAATGTCATTGCGTAACTAGCTAAGCCACAAAATTGATATTTTATATCAAATATATCTAAAAAACGTATCATAGACGCAAACTTAAAATTTATAACTCGTTATAATCAAATGTTTGTCTCTTTGTACGCTGAAAGCCAAGATTACGTGTGTATTAAGATTCAATACACTTCTGAATAAAATATGTACTGTCATATAGCATAGCTGGGAATTAGTTGTATACAAATATAAAATGTTTATATTATAAATACGCCCTGTATGAATGTATTTAGTATTGTAAATATTCTAGAATTTCTAATTTTACATTATAAATTAAATTAAATTATAAATTTATTTAAGTTAGTCAACAGTGGTGGCACCGATTTACAAAATAAGTGACTTAGTTATTTATTGCGAATAAGTAGTCGATTTTTAAAAAAAAATGTATTATCCATAAAACATAATTTTTGCAATAGCGATGGGCAATTCCCTATCCTATTACATATACACGTGTAAGTAAAGATACGATAAAAATATATTTAATATAAATAATAATTAAAAGTGTATATATATATATATATATATATATATATATATATATATATATATATATATATTCTCCTAACACAAGTATTGAACTTAAAAGGGGGATCCATCCTATGTAAGAACTAATGTAACCTTAGAGACAATAAAGCATTATATATATATATATATATATATATATATATATATATATTTTTATTAAACCATTTCGTTAATTTATAAATGTTTCTTTAGGCAGAGCGACCTTAAAAATTTATCTGTAATTACCTTATAAAGATTTATAAATATGTTAGATTATTCAAATAATATCATTAGGACTTACGGATGAATGTATGTGTACCCGTTAATAACAAAACATTTGACCGCTTTACACATTTCAAAAACCAAATTCTAACTCAATGAACAATATCTCTTAATTTAAATGAGAAGCTTTGAAAAAAGAAAAAATATTTAAAAACTTGAACTTTAAAAATGTGTCAAAATTGAACTTTAACAGGTTTGAGAACATTAAAATTCGGATTTCCCCTTTTTTTTTAAATAAAATTATATTAACAAATTTTTCTTGACTTTATGCTAAATGGTAAGGTTAATGACAAGTTTAAAGGGATTATAAATTAGATTTGTATAGTGTACAGTTTCAATGAGGCAAAAGGGAGGAATACATTGAACTTTCATATATCTTTATTTCGCTCAGAAAGTCCGTTTAATTCATAATGCGATTCATGAAAGGGATTGTAGAAATTTTAGTTATTGTTTATTTAGTAACATATTCCATGTACTTAAGCCTGGAAAATGTTTAACCTAAAAATTTGAAACACTACTTTTGCAACAGGCGATGCTTTCAGAATAGTTGCTTATCGCTAATTGAAAAAGTTTCCTCCTGTCATTTTGCTGTGTACGTGCTGTGTACGTGCGTCCTCCTGTCATTTTGCTGCGTACGTCCAATTAAAACAAAGTCGTATTAAAGTTCTAGATTCAAACAAAGTTCCAGGCATCAAAAACTCACCTTCGAGCGGATTAATTACATCAGGCTGGTTATCAGAACTCTTCTTACAGGTAGAAGTTGTCGGTGACGTTTTTAACGAATATCTGATAAGATAATGATCGGCGGTATTTATTTGCAGTAAGTCGTCACCAGGAGGCGATTTAGCTGGTTTTCTGCAGTTTCGATAGTTATATATAATGGATGCCAGAGTCACTATTGTACCAATACAGCCAACTATTATCACTGCTATTACCCTGAACAACTTTTCCGCGTAGCCGTCATCTGTACGAAAAAAAAAACAAATTGTATATTTATTATTTTTTCTGAACTTTTTGTTTTTTTTTATAATTTATACATTTTACATTTTCTAATTTTTAAAGTGAACTGCTTATAATATATTATATTCGAAATAAGTTTAAATAAACTCTTAGTATATATGTTTTAACCAGGGATTCAATGGAAGCTAGAAAGAAGAAAATACGTCATAAAATGTTATAATTACACTCAATATATTTTCACGGAAGTCACTGTACATTGTTCTGATTAAACACAGAAAAATAAATAAAATATTTTGAAAACAATTTAATGACAAATTTGACTTCTTTTAACTTCGAAAGCTCGGGAATTGTTGGTCTTATCTATTTATATGAAATATTTTACATTCAGAAATATGGAAGAAAGAGATAAATCTTGTAAAATGTTGTTGTAATGAAAAGGAAATCCTGCATTTAACAATTATGTACAATCGCGGAATTCCGAATTCGACACCAAGAAAATGTTGTAATTAATTTGTTTTAAAAGATTGATATTTGACAACAAAGCAAATATTTAAAAATTTTTCGAATTTTTTAAATTATTCTCTATAATTGACTTTGATAGATTTACACAGTAGAATATAAATAATTTGTATTTTGATCGTGACTGTACTTAATAATTTTGTAATTTTGACACGTGCGTGAAACGCAATGGCACGAATAATTTGCAGATGTCAATTAATATGTAGTAAATACGAATAAAATCATTCAAGATTGGGGAGATTTTTTAAAATTAAAATTAGTTTACCTTTACCGTTTCACATTTTAAACTGTGCTTGCTGCCAAATCTAAATCCTATAATTCAATTTGAACTTTTAATAAACTTGATTTAGATTAATTTTTATTTAATTTCAGAATTAAAGATGACTATGAAATTTTTCTTTACGAATGTACAAAAATTCAATCTTATAGCTTTTATTGTGAAAATTAGTGCTAAAATTTATATTTAAGACATATTCAACTAGATTGTATTAAAAGCTTAGGGCAAAAATGCTGCTAAAAGGTATAATAAAATTGAAACTAAGTAGGGATTGGTGCAGCTGTGATGACAGATATAACGCAGCGGATGAGGACAGCACATTACTTATAGACGAGCATAATTAAGTAATCTTGTTAAATTACATTTATTTAATTACAAAATTTTTTAAATCTTTGAAATATATTATAATTATTTGAAAAAAATCAAAATAAAAAGGCTTGATATTTTTAATACCTGTTCGATTTTATATCTTTCGACAATATAAACTAAACGAATTTTACTTGCATTCGTTTGTCTACTATTCAAAATATTTTGTACATGTAATATTTTCAATTCACAAAAAAAATCTGGACAGGTTTTTTCCATACATTATGTGAAAAAAAATATCCAAAACTGATTGTGGTAAGGTATACATTTATTTAAAACAGGTAATACAAGTTATTGTATGTCAGTAGACATTTTTTTTTCAAAACGGCACAGGTTATAGCAGCCAATCTGAGTTAATGTTCATTCTAATAATTTGAAAATACTAGTCGTAATATATGTAGGATCAAGGGTTTAACATTTAAGCAATTACATTTATTATATAGATCGTAATTATTTAGAAATAAATACCTATTTTTAATATTTACGAAAATGCGTCGACACTAAGAGATATAAAAAAAATATGTCATATCCCAAATGTGGGAGAGACAAATAACCTAATGAATCTAGATCTAAACTTTGCAATACAACGTATGCTGAGTGTGAGAGAGACGATTTGTTTATATATGTGCCTATATTTTAGTATGAATGATGACGCACACGTAGATATCGTATTTTGAGACGTTTCGTACGCTCGGGACATGTTTGTATGATTCAAACCAATTAATATTTCATTAAGTTAATACAGCACATTATAATCTATTCTATTGTATATCTGAGTGTTAAAGTAAAGTTAATAGCTCAAGTTTAATGAAGAGTTAATCGTCAACATAATATTGAGGACAATTCACAAAGCACATATTTAGGCGAAGTAAGTTTTAACTCTAAATATTTAGGTTAATAAATTATGAACTAAATTCATTTAAGATTAAAAATATTTTTTTAAAGATCTATATACGTAACGAATGTCGAGCGTATAATAATAACATATTACGGTTAAAAATCACAATGAAGTAGAATTTTAATTGATAAACATCAAAAGTGGACAAGTGTGTTCTTCCTAACTATTAAGTACACTTATTTATTATATTGGGGAAGGAAAAGAATAAACCTTTATTAATTTATTTACATCAGTCCGTCTATCTACTGGTCGTATTCTCAAGTTCTGTGGTTTTACGAATAGATCTGTATAGATTATGTGTTGCAACTAGATGATTTAAATAATGATCTCAATTAATATGTATCAAAACATTAAAAAAATTATGTACTTCTCCATATATTTGAATTAATAGCCAAACATTTATTTTTGCCAATCCCGTCGATCGTTTGTCACTTTGATTTTTAAGTTCCGTTTGCATAATACAAAGATAGAAAATAAACAGTGGCTTATTTTCTAAATTCGCATTCCCTCAACATATTTTATTTTTCAACCATACAATATGTAGCTATCAAATAAAATTATTTTGGTTAAGTCAGAACATTATTTTCAAAAGATGAACCCAACTGCATAATCTTTGTTTATACGTTTTCTGGTACCTTAAATGGTTTTATATCCTTACTACAAAAATACGAAGAAAAAAATGCGTTTTAAAATGAAACTCAATTTATATCTAAGAAATAGTTTATATTTGGTCATTCAGTATTTTTTTACAATACATATCCGATAACCATATTTTAATGGTATACAACTGGTTTTAGTACCAAGTAGCTTCAAAGGCAGATTAGTGTCAAAATATTGGTCGACTGAATATCAAGGAAAAAAATATAATTTTTCACTAAACTTACAATAAGTGAAGACTTCTAAAAGTGTACCTGTATGTTTCTCGGCATCGTTAAATGCAATATTCTCCAATAATATCCTGTCAGACATTCCTTTTGCGTTGCGTGCATAAATAACCAGATTCAAAGTGGCTGCACTCCTGCTACTGTCGCTTGGAGAAATATGAGACCAGTCCAGTCTAAATATGATTTGTGATGTATCTGTCATTTACAAAAGAATAATATATTTATTAAAAGTAGGCAAAAAATTATTCATAAATTTATTTAAAATAAAAAAAAATAGTAGTAGAACTCGCACTACGAAGGTTCGTACATTTTTAGGCACTTATAAACATCTAAGATCGTAAATCTATTGAACTGTTAATGTTTTTGTTGTTTTTTTTTTTGAACAATATTAATGTTTTTTTTAACTCTATCTTTCATAGGCGTAAAAATGGTGCATATTCCAGAAACAATGACATCTAGAATCATCGCTGTAGTTATACAATGATCTATATATAAGTTTCTAAATCCTTAGTTTATAAATTTTTAGTTTTTTTTATTGTAAGTAGTCTCAGAAATAGGCGGGGGTGTGGTAAGTTTCTATTTTTGAATTTGCAGATTTTTTATTATATCTCTGAAGTTACAATACTTAAAGTTAAGTGAAAAATATTTTTGAGGCCCATATTTTTCCATAATTTGTTCTCCACATACACATGGAGTTGTAATTTTTTCGAGTATTTACTTTCTCCCTTTGAATTATTTTGAGTTTTATCTATTGAGGTACGCGCAGATTAATCAATTTTATTAATAGGCTAAACTTCTAATCAAGTTTCTACCCTAAGCGAATTTGAGAAAAACATTTGTAATAGACGGACACACGAGATATTTTATACGGATTTTGTTTTTCCTTTTGACGTACGGAAAACTGACAAAGCAACGTAATTTTTTTAAATATATATCTCTTTGCCTTTACGTATTGCATAAAGATTATTAAACAGATATTGATCGAGATTTCACTATTGGATTGGTATTGGTATTGACGATAATTCTAATAACAAGTATTGTGACTTTCAATAATTAATCGCTTAGATGATGGTAAGCTTCTATATGTACCTTGATAATGTGCCACATCCAACTTATATTGTGGTAAGGCACATCGCTATGTGAGTGTATCGATTTTATAAAAAACCTACCTACCTCATACGATTCGTGGGTACCAAGCTTTACGTTGAGAGATGTAATTTCTATTAAACTAGTTTCCGTTTCCCGCAATTCCCGCAGCCGTCCTCGTTCCTTCAAGATATATCCTGTTAACCTGCCTCCTATGATGCTCTTCACAAATATTATCGAGCTACACACACTAATTAATGTTTTTTATATGTAAGAATTTTTCAGTATAAATACCCTAATATGATGGTGAAAATTACATCAAAATGTATCTACTAGGACTCAGCTTATATGAGAATAAATAGACAAACAGACGGACGTATACATTTAACAATATAGATATATGGATCAAATTTCTCCTCTTGCGGCCTACGCGAATTCTTTAATGGTTGATAGCTATACTATTTTTTTTGTATGATATTTGTTTATGACTATTTTAAACACAATATCATTGTTGATAATGTTAACGACATGGTGAAATTAACTTATGGTAATAATTTCATAATTTAAGTGGTTACACAAATCTAATAGATAATACTCTTTGTTTACGAGGAGTGTAACTACTACATAAAGTGAACAAAATAAGAGTTAAGAAAATGAGATCACAAAAAGTGTCCAATGTGATTGTGCTATATCAACGCTAGTATTCCATTTTGATATTAATATTGGCACAAATAAAAGTGGAAAAGAAAGTTAGAACGTAAATTGGAAGGTACGCATGAATTATGTCTTATATACATTTACAGATTGTAGTCTAACATCGTGAGATATAATAAATAAAAAAAATGACTAAATATATTGTCAGATTTATAGACTGTAAAAATATATTTAATAATAGTAAATTAAGATAATAAATTAAAAGAGAAAAGAACATACTGCAGAGTAAAATTACTAGTTTTATCAAAATTTACTAGTTTTATATCAATAATATAATTATTTTGATAATGGTGGAACGAATGAGAAACAATTACAGTTATCACTTCAGGTAAATATAGAGATAAACATATAGTGGACTGTGGTTAAAACTAATAAAATATTGCAAATATTTTATTTATGCTAATAAAATATTTGCAATGAATATTGTAATGTAAAGCCTTTAAAAATATGCAATTTAGGGGAAAATATTTTACATTAAATTTTTCTAATAATAAAGATAATTTCACCTTGTTTTTGTATTTTATTTTAGTGCAATATTTTTAGTTATTTGAAGTTTTTCTTAGAGTAATAAAGTTTTTTCGAAAAATTTCATTTTGCAAATGTTTTTTAAACTGTGACATTTTGCTAATTTTTCAAGTTAAAATCATAATTGGAGTACAAGTATATATTGTAATAGTACACCCTTGTACTAAAACAGAAATAAAATTGTGGTAAACGTTGCATTTCAGGTATTTACATATATCCGACACCTACTTAAGTATATAGTATACAAATATTAATCTTAAACAAATATTAGTATACAAATTTTAATCTTATTAATATTTTGTGATAACAAATAAATCGCCGAAAAAATGGAAGGAAAAGGAAGAAAAAAGGATTAGAATTTCCAAGTAGCTATATAAAAATTTAATTTTTGTACTTGAATTAAATAAATCTATAATTTGTATGTCCATGAATTAGCATAACTAACCAGTCGTTTCGTTCGCAGTGACGTTGAACCAACTCATTCCCGTGATTGGATCTAGTGCTTCTAATACAAAATGCTGCGGTAGACCACCAGCCGATCCCGGTGAGCAAATGACGGCCAGCTCTCCATTTGTGCCACTCTCTAGTGAACAATTACTTGGGGACGTTGGTCGAGCTATCAAAAAATCACAGGCTTAGCGAAATTTCGTCAATGTATTATAGTTTTAGAATAAGGTGTGTCGAGAAAACAAGGCAATCCTCTTTGATGGATGTATAAAAAATTTATTTCCTAAACAACGCATTTAGACATTATTTGAATTAAATAACAGGGATGACATTATTCTATAACTGGCATAATTGTGCATAAATAAAAAAATATAAATTTGAAAATACATTAAAAATTGCACAACGTTGTCCTAAAATTTCGTAATAATTCATATATTGTTAACTCTCATTTTTGTTAACTCTCGGTCAGAAACTTGGGCTAAAGTAAAAAAATAAATTAGTAAAATAACATTCCTCATTTTCAATTAAATTAAATGCTATTTTATGTAAATCAAAAATAAATTCCTGGAATTTTATTTCAAATATAATATTCCTTAGTATTGAGTATTTAACCTCTATTTAATTATGGCGGTATCAGCATATAAAAAATGATTTTTTAAAAAGATAAAATATTTTAATTAATGGCATTTTTAAAATGAAATTATTGGGAATTATGTTAATTCAAATAGTTTAGATTAAACAAAACGTTTAAAAAATTTACTGAAACTAATCTGACAAATAAATAAAAAAGTCCCAAACATTTCGCAAAATAACATGGCACAATAGTTTTATAATGAATAGTTATATAATATTTTTCACAAAATTGTAATAAATATTTTCTCTCAACCTATATTTTTACAATATTTTTTGGAGAGAACAGCAGAAAACTTATAGGGCTTTGTAATGAACATGAATCCATTTCTGTTTCGCACTCCCTCACTGTTAGATTTATATTATAGAAAAAAAAGTAAACGCTCCGAAAGGAAAATCCCATCAATTAAAACGTCTTTTATTTCATTTATACTCTCTTTCTAAATCAAAATTATTAGATACGACCACAGCGCAGCTTTCCCAAATTTTTATTAGATCATTTCAAAATCTCGTTGATTGGTGTCTTTTCGTAAGTTTTCCTAGAGATGTTTAAAAAAATAAATAAAAGCCGTGTTAAAAATAAGTACAAATCGTACTACGACTATTTAGTATACTTAAGTATCTATAAGTACATAAAGGCGTTAATAGTCTAACAGTATTTTTATTTAACTATTTACTAACATTAATCTTATATTTCAAAATGTATTGCCTAACAAAAACGTACCTCAAGCGTAAGAATATCTTTAATTATTGAAATAGAATGAGGATCAGGTTTTTGTACGATACCAGTAACAAGTTTCAGTTTTGTAACTGAAACTTTAGCAGTTTTATAAGATGAGGACATTTTCAGCAATATTTTCGGAACAATTGTACATGAACTATTTGTAATTTTCATGATCCATTAACGGTTTGTAATTTTCATGATCCATTAATTTCATTTTCTTACTTCATTAACCCTGTTAAAAATTTCCATTTACTTTTCCAAGTATTTTTAAGTGTTAACTATTAGTGTAATTGCAGGTTAGTATCATATGTATCGATGTTGAAAATTGAGTCTTTACGTCAAACCGACGAACACGTAAGTGGTTTTAGAAGGGTTTAGATTTTTTTTACTTTTGACGTACCATACACTTGAAAATAATGCCATCAAGATAATTAAACAATATTTTAACGCTCTTCGATTGGATGATTCGCTTTTATTATATTTGTAAAATTTTTAGTTCACAGATAAGACTAACTAAAACTTAATATTTACCCTGTTAAATATATTGTTTTCATTTACTGTGTATATATTTCTACTTTATGTATTTAACCAAATCCTAACCGAATAAATTAAATTGCCTTTCAAATTAGTGTATTATCTATACATATATACATCCTATCTCAGAAAGTACGATCATAGCTCATAGCTCTTGGAGTTTGACTTGGTAAATTTACATGATCGGCATAATATACATATTATTCCACTCTGAAATATCAAATAGTTTGGTAATCTTAGAGCATATCTTAACTTCAGATTAACTAAAGTGCCTATTCGTGGCATCAGTATATGTTATGAAAACCTTCATAATTTCAGTATTGTCAAACAGAGGCATGTAGTTTCCACGAATATTAATATATCGGCTGTTAAGTTTTGAAATAAATTGGACCATAAGAAAAAAAAGTTAAGGAAAAGTATTACCTAAAACTTCCCCTCAGTTATTACTTCTAATATTTTCTTGCTACTTTAAACTTGTTTTTTACTTTCATAGCTTTCTTATTAGGGTAATAATAATTTGTTTCTCAGTTTCACTTTTTGTAACGAATGATCTGTTATAATTTTTAAAAACTTCTTTAGCAACATTCGAGTAATCCTGTCACGTTAAAATTATGTAACACTGACAATACAAATGCCGGCGGCAGAATTGCCCTAATACCAACAACATGGTGGACAAGAATGTCAAGAAGCTCATTACTGGATTGATAGTTTTCATTTAATAGGGAGAAAGAGAATAAAATATATTTTTTATATTTCGATCAATGATAATTAATTTTTGAAATTAAAAAAAATATTTCTCTCTTCATTACAATAAGCCCTTTCCAATTCTTACCACATGTGACATATAAAACTCAAAAAGGAGGATTTGAGGGCTTCATTTATCCTCTCTTTAATCTTTATATAATAATTTTAAAAATGTTAGCTTATTTAAAAAATATATTTTACTCTAATAATTTGTTGAATATATCTGGCGTTAATTTTGTAGAAATTCATTATTCACAATTAAATGAAACTACGTGATGTAGTATTATTTCTACTTTTTTTAATTTCTTTAACACGATCTTTGCTAATATCCTACCTGAAGATGTTGTAATACAACGAAACCTAGGTCGTGGTCGTGGAAATGAAACTCATTTAATTGTGACTAATAAGTTGTATTACTCTAAAAATTTCAAGTTTCTTCTTCTGTTATATCTGAATAAATCGGCTTTGACAGACGGACCAATAGGTATCTGAATCTTAAAACTATTAATGAACTCTAAAAACTGTGTGGCTTGTGTACCTTATTGGAAGCGAAATTTTTATTTAGAAATCATTACTGTTTTATTAAATCAATATTAAATGATACCTAATGTGATAAAATAAGGGGGGTGAGGGCACACATATTATCGCCAATATTTCAAAAGCAATGAAATCTTGGATCATCATTATAGCTTTTCTACAATTATTGAATAGGATTTAAAAGTCCATGTTTTTACCATAATTTTAGGTACAGTGGTTTCGAATAAAAGAGGAGAATATATTTTCTTTGTACATTTTTCAGTTTACCTCTGAAGATATACTGTTTAAAGTTATGGAAAAAATATTTGACAGATCCTTATAGCTAGCTCCTAGCTCTTTTCGTTGACAACCCACACTAATTATAAAAATTTTTAAAAAATCGAGCACTTCATTTTCGTCCACGTAATTTCCACATAATATTTTTGGGTGTTGGCTTAAAATATATGCATGAACATATATGCTTAATTATTGTGTAAAATTTCAAGTTTCTATGGTAAACGTTCTCTGAGAAAAATTGCAATGATAGACGAACCGAGGAGTATGGATTAAAAAATTGATTAACAAGCGTCAAACTTTTGACTCACCCGTAGGAACAATCTGAAATATACAAGGCTCCGATTGCTGGCCTATGGCGTTGATTGCACGGCAGGCAAGTGCCCCATAGTCACGATCGCTCTCTGGTACGTACCGCAGCTCGCTTGTGGTACCGTTCACGGTTACTGCGGCGTAGGAGTTGTAAAAAACAATGACACGATTATAAAATTTTGAAACCTGTTCGTGGAAATGGAATTGAGCTGAAGGTGTAGAAATTCCTATAACTTTGCAGAAATATACAGTATATAAAAAAGCGAATTCACATTGTGAGATGTTTTATATAAGACAATTTACATAAACCATTTTTCGTTTAGAGAAAATCTATTTAGAAACAAAATAAATATAGAATTCCATTTAGATTAGAAAATACAATGTATATAAAATAAAAATTCAATTCACATTCTTATATTATCACAATACATAAATCATTCTAATAATAATAATAAATTTTCTGCGAAAATTAAAAAGAAAATAAAATAAACCATAATTAAAGATACTAGTAAAGCTGAGAGAAATGAAATAAAAAAAGTATTGCTTAATTATTTTTCAATTGCTGGTCGCGCATGCATTTGACTGAGTGTATTCTTCACGTTTCTTTGGATTAAATTAGAAATGGAAACTAACAAAGATATTAAGAGACGTCATCGCTTGACTATATGGCATATTTTGACCATAACAGTCCTGTAATGCTTTATTGAAATTGGGATAATTTTATTTACAGTAATAGAACATAAAAGCTACATATTTAATTGTGAGTGGCGTGATGGATTAATGGAGAACAGTTTGGGATATCTTTATTATATTTTCATGCCAAAGTTACAAATATTAATTGAAAGGTAGTTTAATTGGGGTCGTAAAAGGTTTCGTTACTAGTTAATATAAACAATTGATGTGTAATATAAACAATTGAATGAAATTTACAAAAAAAATTATGTATATGACAGAGAAGCTGGTATGAATTTTGTAGTTTTATGCTTATAAACTTATTCACTACATAAGTTCAATGATAGTGATATTTCTACAAAAATTCTTTCAGCGACTGATAAGATTACTGAGCTTTTAAAATTTAAAAATATCTCCTCTACTGTGTGGGCAATAAATATGATGTATTCGGATTAAGGTTTCAATTAATATCAACTAGATTTAGATTTTTACTGTAACTTGCTTCTTGAAACAAAACGAAACATTTTTTTTATTACAATACAATATAGTCTTACCGTATCTCTCAGGCGACACGTTGAACGTCTCACCGCTGTTGTTGAACTGCCAAAGGAAGGCAGTGGCTGAGGGGTCAGCAGCTACGGAGCAACGTACACGCAGGATTTCCCCCTGCATGGCGGCCATTACCCGCGTTATGCCAGCGCATACGGGGGCATCTATGATTGTAATAAGATCATACGCCAATATTTGTTAAAAAAAATTATTTTATTAATTTAAATTATTCTCCTGTTTCAGGTGGATATTTTTCATGTTCAGATATACATGTCTATAGTAAACGGTAAAATGTGTGAAATATTACTCTATAATGTGAAAATAAACGACTTTATTTCTTTCGAAACCGACTGAATAATTTCCTTGAAATATTAAGTATTAAAATATAATCTATATTTATCTAATTTGGTAGCATCATTTTGGCGAGTAACACTGTCTTGTATATATTTCATTATAATTACTTCCAAAAAAAAGAAATACTATAATTGGAAATATTTTTGTATGTTTGCTATATTACTTATTTTACTGATTCGTGATTTAAGCATTTTTTCACTTTTTGTCTCTTGTGCATAATATCGGATCATTGTACAATCTGCAATTGCATGCAAACAAACACAAGAATGCTGATTATTATAGAAAAATCTTAATCCTTACTATATATCATCATAAAACTGTATTTGAATACAATATTTTTACGAAATATACCTTTAAAATTTTAAATGTTTATCAACTCGAATCCGCATAAAACTAATTAGGTAACGCTTAGTATATAATCGCTCAATGATAGTTTAAAATAATTTCGTCGTGTAAATAGATTATAATGGTATGATTAACATTGTATTAAATGTTTATTTGGGTAATTAATAACTTTACTCTTAATAGTAATTTTATTCACTATAGAAGACAAACTAAATTAAATTGAAAATATAGATAATATGTAAAGTATTACGAAAAATTTACCAACAATAAAAATACAAAAGAAAAAATACATCTGCAAAGTGAGAGCATTACAGCGGTTTCCAGTCGTATAATAGTCGCATTAGTAAGTCGTATACTATGTGACATCAGGAAACATGCTTTGTTTCCTTTTTAAAGATACATTGTTTATTTTACGCAAGCACACAATTCTATGTTCACTCCATTAAGAAATATTAATACACCTTTGAATTCTGATACAATACTATTTGGGTATAAGGAAATTATTAGAACCATTAGGCGCCAAGCGTAAAGAGTAAAAAAGGGTAAAATAAAAACGAAGCTCTAAAAAACCAAAACCCGACTACGTGAAAAAATAATTGCAAAGTAGAAAAACAAATTAGGTTGTCATAATTTCACTGAAATATAATCGACATTGAATTGTGAACTCATATGTGATGTCCGGTTTTGATTTATATTCTACTGGAAAAAAAATTTACTTCTCAAAACTTATTTTGAATCATGATTGTTTACTTTGGTTTTCATAAGTTTTCTTTCTTAAGAAGAAAATAGAGAAATAATTTTATATACTGTACTTTTTCGTGAATTACTTTTTGTTTAGGAGCATGATCTTAAAAATGCAAAACGATTTTCTATCTTACCTTTTTTAATTCATTTTCTTTTTTAATAACCATAGAAAATAAAGAATTCATCTATCCCACCTTATATCCTTAAACTACTAAAAATATTATATCCTTAAACTACTAAAAACAAAGTTTGGAAAAAATAAAGTGACTAAAATTTTATTTAAATTTTATCGAAAAAATGCAGCGATCTGATAAAAAATGTAAAACATCGGTTATATTTATAGGCCTTACACAACGAGGTTACACATTTAGGCTTATATATACATTTGAGGATATATAATATTTTCTAGTAAATTATTTACCAATATTTATATTACTCTTAACACATAAATACACATAAACATGTTATTTAGCATGTATTCCACAGGTGTAACATATCATAAATATTTAAAGAAAGTAAATAAAATCTTTGCTGCATTTTTTCGGTAAAATTTTGGGTAAAATTCTAGTTACCCTTTTTTTTCATAATTTTGCCTACAGCAGTTTAAGAGAGCGAATTGGAAAGATATATTTTTGTAAATATTTTCAATGATTTTCCCAGAAATTTTGACTTAAAATTGTGAAAAGTAGTAGTTTTATAATCCTTCTAATTTCTTCCAGTTGGTATCCTGTTTAATGCAGAAAGTTGTTTCCACCAAAAATGTTCACCTAAATACTTTTGAGTGTCTACTACTGAAATTTATGCAAGTTAATATGGTTAACCCCTAAGGTAGGTTTTAAGTTTTTTATCAAAGTTTTTCTATGAAGTTTTTCAGCAATATCTCTAGAAACATCTGACATACTAGTAAATGGGTTTAAAATCCTCATACATTATTTTGGGAACCAACAACCCACAAGACGGGAAATTTAAAGAAATCAGTTACTTGATTTTAGACTAAAATTAAAAAAAAATTGAAGCAATAATTATTCTAACATTTTCTATTCAGGCTTCATCACTGTTTTAAAATTTTTTTTTTCTTTTTGGGGCAAGTAATCCTAAAAATCAAGCTAATTGCAAGTAAAAGCAACGCCGGCTTCTTCATTGGGTCTGTTTCGACGAAGCACCTGAATGGAAACTTACGTGATTCATCAGATTTCATTTTTGCCTAAATTTTCACAGTTTTTCTCCCCAATTATGGTCTCTATTTAAAAAAAATGGCTACCTGTTTTATATTCACTATATTTTTTACTATATATATTTTAATTTCGTAACATCGTCATTTTTACGAATATTTTGTGCTGCTGAATAAATTAATTTGAAACTCGGTTACAATATCAATAATGCTACACTTTCTATAAAAAACAATAATATTTATAACGTAACATTTAATAAAAAAAATAAACTCATATTCATAACATTTCTTAAAAAAAATTATTTTAGCGCGATACTTTTTAAAATGCATCTAATAAAAATGCTACGACAGTGGACCAATGGTCCACTGTCGTAGCATTAACCAATGGTTAATTTAAATTTGAGTACGACGTTAGTGGTAATTTTTTTTAAATTACTTTGTTTTTTAAAAAACATAAATAATATATATGTATATATATAATATTTCATACAGAAATATCCTCAAATATATTTAGATTAATTGTTTTCTAAACTAAGACAAAATTATTAAAACAATAAAGACAACTGTCTATCGTATTTGACAGTAACGGATATTCATTGGAAAAGAGAACGCTTAAGAATAAAAGCGACACACAGATTGTAATGTCACGAATTCAAAATCGCAAGTATTATTTTCAGGAAAAACATCTTTTATACAACTGTACACAGGAATTTAAAGCAGAAAAATTCTTCCGCAACCTTACAAGATACATGTACGGCGATACAGCCTGCGTACAACTCAAGCATGGAAACATTGCTTTAATGCTGGGCTATGAATCGCCACAGCAATAACGGGCAGACAGTAACGCCGGCAACGGTCTGTCGTTTTCCTAGACAAAGTTAAATATGGCGAGTTCCGGTTAAAACGTATTTCCTGACGTAAGTTAAACAAGCTCCAGTCGATTTGGGCGGAAGTAACGTTACGGCGCGCCTATTAACGTTGACCTCGCCTCAGTTTTCACGTTGCTTATATTCGTTGGCGGTTTTATTTTTTATTTGCCTAAGTTTTGAGGGTAGTTTTCATAAATCGAAATGCAGATTGTATATTTCAAGTGGATGCTATAAATGGAAGTTTGAAAATTGAGTACAGACCGAATTAAAATTATATATATATATTTTGTTAGAAATATTGAAAATCCAATTATACTGCAGTGTTAATATTGTCATCTTGTTTATTTGTTTGTAAAACTTTATTGATATGGTTTTTACGAATAATGGTTTTATGAATTCATATAATAATAATATTTTGACGAATTTTTATAATAATAATTAGGTTTTTACGAATTTACATAATAATAGTATTTTAAATAAATATTATACGAACATCAATACTAGAACAATGTATGCAACATCAACATATGGCACTACGTTATAAAAAATAATGATATATGTTGCAATTCCATAACGTAGGCTGTTTGAAGAAGCATGCTCCACTACAATCTAGTACGGACTTAAATTTCAATCATCATTTGGGATTACATTCAACACTTTACATTTATAAGCCCCATTTTAATCATTTACCAATTTCCAAAGTACAAATTATCCGCATAATACTTACGTATAGCGATGACGTAAGAAAAATAAAAACTTTAAAAAATTAACCGAAGACTATCGAAAATAAACAAAATAAATTTAAAAAATACTTGCCTCTGTTGTTTAGAAGTGAATCTTCTTTTCCTGCTTGTAAATACATGAGACCAAAATTTTTTTAATGAAGACCTCATATAAGATAAATGGTTCTATATTGTTTAGTGTAATAATTACACAGTTGTGAGCATTTAGAGGGGGAACGCATATCCTTGTACTTTAACAGTGCAATTGGAAAGTCGTCTGTAATCGTCGTATCAAAATATTTATGTTTTTACCAAGTACATACAGTACTGATAACTTGCACAATATTATAAAACTAAGAAAAATACTGCAGTTAAAAGATATTCAATTTTTCTTACATTATCATTTGTTTTCTCGCTCAAAGCTATCAGATTTTGAAATATGAAACAACCTATATTTAAATATTGAAGAAATTTTAATAATATGGGGAATTTTATAGCCACGTCTTTCGAAATTTTTATCTTTGACACTTTTAAGTGTTAAATGAATTTTTCTTGTATTAGATAAAAATTTGCATCCAAAGTAATTGTGTAAACGAATTTAAATTTTATTTTCTTTATATTTATAAAAATTACCTACACTATTTAAGAGGAAAACTTCTTTAGGCCCACTTGCGTACTTTTTCTGAACGGTGAACCTTCACGCTCGGGTCGGTGACGCTGAATCGGGTAAATTCGGCTCCTTTCGAAATAAGTGAAGTAAACTACATTTTTAGCCGCAACATGCCCACTTTTCGATTATTATTTTGTTTGAGAGTAGTTTAATTTAATACGCGTATATTTTGTATTTTAAAATAACCGTCTTACATTGTTCTTTATGCGTCGAGTTAATATCTATTACATACAATGTAATTATATATATATATATATATATATATATGTATATATATATATATATATATATATATATATATATATATATATATATTGTTGTAATTATTAAATATATACTTCTAATGTGTGGTCACAAGCACATGCCAGAGTATTTTTTTTTATTAATAACTTTACTTTAATTATCAGTGGTATCCATAAGTAAACGATTAATTTTAAGAGCTTATTTAATAATTACAACGAGAGATTCACATCATTGATTCATTATTAGGAAGAAAGAAATAGTTTTATTATCCTATAATAAAATGGAGGCACTTATTTCTCCTGAAAGTCGTATTTGTGTATATATAGTAAAAATATAATTTGCATCAGATATTTAGTGAAATAGAAAAAAAAGGAAAAACCTGTTATATCAATGTTGTGGTGGAGATAAAAAAATATAAGCTTTAGTTTATAAGATTTTCTGCTCGTGAATATGACGTGACTATGAAAACGTTATATTAATGACGAAGCTTTGTAATCTTCAGTGGATCGTGATACGTTATTAGGTATAAAAAATCCTTTCTGGAATTAAAAGGAAGCCTTAGCTCCATATTGTCAATTTTACAACGACAGCAGTAATTATCCGACACCAAAGAAGATCATGAATCCTGTTTGCATTTCATTGTTTATCACATTTTGTTATTCACCAGGTTATAATATCTACACAGGAAGTGAGAAATGGACTCTCTCTGAATATATAAGGCACCCAAAACGGTTTCTAACTTTGAATGTAACAATAAAACTGAAATCTGAAATCCTGCCTCCCCTAAAACCCTTAAGGCCTTTTACCCAGAAATGGCATTATCGTATCTTTAGAGAGATCCTAGTGGTACTCCCATTTTTGCATTTAAATTATTTCTATCATTTTGTGTACCAGAATTGTTTTAATAAGTTTGGGTTTACATCGATAATAAAATTTAAATTTTAAGGGTATTTTTCTTATGTGTATCGAACTAAATACTCAAAATAGAATATATCTTGACTTAAACATGTTAGAATGCAAAATTGCTTAGTTTGAAATTTAAAAAATAAAATAATTTTTCATAAATTTTAACCTTTTTTCCCTACGTAAAATAAATAAAAATATATAGCACTGACTTGAAGAAATTTAATCAGAATCAGATTTCAAAAACGCCAAGAAAGTGTTCGTGCTTACTGTAATAAGTGTTTGGACAAGAGGGCTTGATATGCGAAGGAAAAGGGCAGGATAAGAAAAGAAAGTCCCTTAATTTCCGGATCTGAAGTACACTTTAATCCCTTTGGGAAGTATTACTTACGCTTAACGTTATCTGCGAAAATAAATAGTATTTTATGTTCTTGAAATCTAAGGAAACAATAATTTCCTACTTGTATTGTCAGCCAATAAAACGTTTATATTTTTAACTGAGAAAAAAAGGCAATTTTAGTACAGAGAAAAGGCGTTTTACTCCAATATGATTATATCTGGCTACTGATTCATTTATTTAGATCTCTGTAGAATGCTGTTATTGAATACATAAAATGAAACCGGTTATTGCACAATCGGTGTAAAAATTGACATTATATCTTATTTTGCATCACTGCCACTGGATCTATACTGCATTGATCTTTTTGAGCGGACATAGTAACATTTAAATTTATAAGATCGGTGATTATATTAATTTAATAAAGTAAAAAAAAATGTTTCGGCAAATATTCCAAATTACAGAATAAACTATTATTTATAGGTATCCCTAATGAGTAGGTAGTCGAACCCGTCTTCTGACAAAGTACTTTGGTTAATAAATCATATCGTATTATAAAGTGAAATACGCCTTTACAAGAAAAGCTCCGTTTCAATAAACCTAAAGTTATCAATTAAATTCTTATTAGGTGTTACCAATTTTTAAAGACACAGTGACAAATATTATAACATCTAAATATATTCCAACTATATAATTTTTTTTTAATTGGGAATAAATGTATTATTGTAAAAGAATACCTTCCAACTAGACATAAAGGACTATATGTAAAACGAAAATAAAACTGAAATATTGGAATTAGAAAAGTCTACAATTTTTTTAAAAGTTAAATTATAATTAAATGCAAAGATCACTTACATTTCGTAGGGGATGAGTTTGAGTGGATATGTGTTTCAGGGAAAACCCATGAGAGGCTGATACTTACAGACTTCAAAGAAGGTAATACGATCTCACTTTTCAATATTTAAACATATTTTACGACTGTATTTATAATATAAACAAACAAAAACATCAGTTTAATTCATTTGGTTTCCAGGGATTATTAGCAAGTCAACTTACTCAACATCAGTAAGATATGAGTTTCAGTGGATATGAGTTTTAGGAAAAACCCATGAGAGGCTGATACTTACGGACTTAAAATAAGGTAATAAGCACTCACTTTTCAATACTTAAACATATTTTAGACCTGTATTTATTATATAAAATAAACAAAAATATTACTTGAATCCACTTGGTTTCCAGGGATTATTAGCAAGTCAACATGCTCGACATAATTTTTTCTTAAGTTCAGGTACATATGTAGTAAAAATTATGCATACTTTATTAACTTTTAAGACATACTTTAATATGTAAATAATTAGTAATAGTCACTTACTTTAATTGTTTAATTTAATAATTTCATAAAAAAATTAGATATTAATTTGACGACAGGGAGAAGAGGGGGAAAATTTATGGGAAAATTATGAGAAAATTATTCCACTTAAGGGAAAATTTATCAATAATTTATTTATTTTTTACAAAGAAAGCTATACATATGTGAAAAATAGTAAGAAATTTAGTATAACAAAGAAGAATATAGTATCTAAACGATCCAATATATAACTAAACAATCTGGTGACAGAAATAAAATGAACACACACTCTATCTGTTACTGTTAGCAAGTGAGAAGTTCCTGCACCACCTTTTTCCTCCATCGTCTTATCAGCCTGACACCACATTATTTTTTTATTATTAAAATTGCATAAGTTTACAAATTTTCTTATCCATAACAAAATTAGAAACGGATGAAAATCCGCTTGCTATATTT
This sequence comes from Druceiella hillmani, assembly GCA_039881145.1. Lineage (NCBI taxonomy): Eukaryota > Metazoa > Arthropoda > Insecta > Lepidoptera > Hepialidae > Druceiella > Druceiella hillmani. The sequence goes on from JAYKKI010000082.1 coordinate 9,599,029, forward strand.
GTTTACGTGTGTAGTTATATACGTACGTGTTATAAAGGGTACTACAAATATAATATCAATAGAGGGAAATTTATGTAATAGTTAATGACCCAATAATATATAAAACAGGATAAAAGGAAATTTTAAAAAATTTCCGTAATTTCTTAAAAAAATGTGGGCGAGAAAAAATTACCTACATAAAAATATAGCTAACAATATATGGCTAACAAATAAACAGACATGAAAATAATAATAATTAGTGACCGCCAAATCTGTAGTCTTATCTAATTTCTGCCTGGAGCTATGTTCTAAGAATTTTCCCACGCTCCTTAGCTCCAAACGTAATATTTTTTTTAATAAGCATTCATTTCCGGTTCATGTTGCCAAGTTACAGAATATACGCGATCCTTATAACAGATTTAATCGTCCATTAAGTAAACGAAAATTGTGTGACGAAATTATGTTCGTACCTATATAACTTAATTTTTCAGGTAATATTTAATTTCATATCTCTCTTTCTCAATCTTCATTTTTTCTATGTCTGTCTTCCAATACCATTCAAAAATCCCTCAAAATATAATTGGATTGTACTTTTCTTTATTATCTTTTTCTCCAAAAATTTGTTTAACATAATTTATGATCATCATACTTTGCTGTCTGCATATCCTGTTACTATGATCTGTAATTTTGATTGACTAGAAGAGTTGAACCTTGTAGCAATTAGGTCACCAATTGTATGCACCCCTCTAAGTAAATGAATAGGTGATGGTTATAATTGTTTCTAATATTAAAATTATTATGAAATGGAGCAAAAAGGGACAGTTACGCCGAACCTTATTCCTTGTGATCGCTCAACTACCAAGCAAACCATGCCGAGAACTTAAATATTTAAACAAAATATGTTAGGAACAATATGCATTTCCGAAAGACTTCGACAATTTTATTCGTACAATTCTATTCCAGAGTTTTTAGAATATAAAACAGTGGATATGTTTCATTCAAAGCAACAATTTATTCTTAGTTTCATAAAGAATAAAATCACATATTTATATATATATATATATATATATATATATATATATATATATATATATATATATAATGGTTTTTGTACATTCAATCTAAAACCAGTTAAACCACTTGATTAACCGTTAGAGTGCCGCCGAGCGCCATCCCGCTCGTGCCCGTACGAACTAAATTTGCCACTGCTTAGCCCGCGGTAGGGGAGGTCGTTTGCACGCATCGCTAATTTTTTATCTTTCTACGTGTTACATAAATTAAAAATTATAATATTATTAGTAATTAAAATATAAAATGGATCCAGGACAAGAAAATTTCTAACCCATAATGTCGGAATACGAAAATAATGCGAGTAAAAATGATCGTTTTTCGAGTTGTAAAAAAAGTGATAGTGGGAGTGACATTGTGGTGCGCTTTCAATTTGGCGTAATGCAAATTTTGAGTGATAGTGATAATAGTGACGATAACAATTATTTTGCTGATACGGAGGATGTACCGGACTGCGAAAATACGATGTGCCCTTGATTTCAGTTTTATATAATTTTTGTTCACAATATGTATTTCCATAATTTTTTTTTGTATTTTATTATCCTTGTACACGTTTTTATTAAGAAAACATTAAAAAATTAATAAAATTGGAAATATTTTCGAAGAGATACAGTTTTTTTTTGAGACAAGGGTGAATGACATCAAAAACAAAAGATTTCTTTGGCATTTTTAATTATATATGAGTAAAAAACCATGGCGCTAAAACGGTTAAAAAGTTAAACGCAACTTCTATTGAATTAAAGTAAGTAATAAATTATACCTTAATTTTTAATTTCAATAAAATACATCATGTAAGCATGTTTCATCATTATATTATTAATAGTTTTGAGATTGACAACTTTTCTCTATATTGTAACCAAAATATAATTTTTGTATGTTGCTATACATCATGTATTCTATCATAAAATTTACTTACATTGAACTCTGAGAAATGTGGGTTTACTACTGGTTTCCCCTCTCGCATTGGCCGCCCTGCAGGAATAAGAACCGGCTTCGTGCCTCGTCACTTTTTGCAGGACTAGCGATTTTGTGCTGAGGATTATGCCAGAGCTCATGTTCTGAGTTACTTGCTTGTCCTGACAAAAAAGAAATTGTACCATTTTTAACTATTTACGTAAAAAAAAAGTTTTTTTCCTTTAGCTTACAATAGAGCTAGGATAACAATATCGAATTAATAATCACGTCTCTTTCTACTGCAAACATGTGCTATAAATATAAAGTTTAAAACTTAAAACCAAAAAGTTAAGAGAATAAACTTTTCGATGATAACTTAACCAAATTTGGTTAACTATCAAAACCATATACCATCAAAATAATAAAAAAACAGTTGTGGTATCATAATTTAAACATTTGTGTATGCAAGTCATCCAAACGCAATATTTAGCATCCGTAAATCTAGAAAATTCATTTGTAAGCCAATGATGATATTATATTATTTTAATAGACAACAAATTTTCATTTAATACTTACTGGTAGTAATAGTGCACAGTGTAAGATAAAATTAATATAAATATCTGTTTTATCAATCTATAATAAATTATGCTTATGTCGTTGTTCATATTTGTAAGTTTCCACATCACAAAACGAAAAATGGAATCCTTGGAAGAAACCACCGCCAATTTTCTCAAAAATAATTTGTGGTAGGAACATGAAATTTATTACAGTTTTAGTTCATATTAACCCGCATAATGAATAGCTAACATTTTAAAATGTTGATATGATAAGTTTTAATTAGGCAAATTAAGTACCTCCTGCAATATTTTTTATATATTATATATGGCGTGGCTAAAAAGCCTTAAAAGGGCTACTTATATTATTAGTAGCCTTAAAAGGGCTACTTATAAGGAACACAAAATGAGTGATTTTTCGGGGCTTTAAGTTGTATACTATCAGAGATATGCATAAAATGTATATAATGTAGCAAACTATTAAGTCATCCCTCACTCCCTGCTTGCCAAACCACAGAAGTGAAAATTATAGAAAACAGAGTAAATAGAATATGATAAAAAAAATAAAGAAAAATGGTAACAGTTTTGAACAAAAAATCAAATAACAGTCCTAAATTTTACATATCTTGCCAAATTTATTTTACACCTATGAAAGGCCCTTGGGCAATGTATTGACACCGAAAAGAATAAAATCACTTGTAAATAGTTTAATAAATCACTTGTAAATAGTTTAATAAATCACTTGTAAATAGTTTCGAGAAAACTTTTGAACCTTTATATGTTTAAACTTTTAAATGCACTTCTATTAGAAGTAGAACTTACACTATCAGTGTTCCATACCTAAGTAAGTACTGGACCCTCGTAGTTTGAGTTCTATTCGTACTTTGCAGATTTTTTCCTTACCGTATGAACATAAGTCCGTGTTGAAATTTGCGTATGTAATCGTGGTTAAAATTATAGAGTTAATCTTGTACAAATGCTATGCTTTAGGCTTTTTTTATTGTATCATCTTCAAACGTCTAGTAATTAGATAATTTTTACGAGGAAAATGAAATCGACCTGGAAATTATTCTAATTATTTTGTTCCTTCTTCGATACATTAAAAATATCCATTGATATTAGATGAAAGATCATACTAAGAGAAAAAAACAATTAGAAACTTGATATTTTCAAAAACTCTTAAAGAATAAAAAACCTATAATATTTATTTTATTTAAACGTCATTAACAACTTAACATGAGGCAATTATTCTTTTAGGTTAGCAAGTGACAAACACGCCAGTTTTAACTAACAATTTCTGGAATATGATAAAAAGTTCTAATTCGTCTTTGGTAAGATATAAAAAGAGCGCAATATTAGATCATCTGTTCAGTTAGCAATTGGGTTTCGACGAGCAAAAAACGAATAAAATATCAAAATGTTGCTAAATAAACACGTTTCGTCATGTTACCATGCTCCATGCATTTGGTTTAGAGCAAAAAATAAGCGAATCAAAACAAGCAATGTATGCTTAGCTATGGATGAATGTGTACTTTCCTATAACACAGCGAAAAATTGACCCCAAAATGCAGAACAGGAAATTATTATCTCTCCTCGAATCATCATTCGTGAAAAACTGCTACAATAAATTTAAAAAGAATGGGAAACTTCTTTGAAACAAACCCAGTTTAAATCTATGTTGCCTGGCAGACTATTTTCTTATTCTCCATACTGTAAAAAAAACTTCATCATTTGGGGAAATAGTGGAAATATTCTTTTTAGCTACCACATGAGTTGAGATTAGTAAGATAAAATGTCTGGTTTATTATGTGGCAACCTAATATTTTTCATGACAAAATCATATAAGAAAGGAAAAACAAAAAAAAACTCTGATGATATAATTTTTACCAGCCTCCGCGAAACAACAGATAATAGATTATTATTTTTGCAACAGATGATTTCAATTTGTTTCTCCATTTAGATAGTCTATTTCTTAGAAGTAAAATTGACTATTTTTGTATAGACAAATAAACGCTAACCGTCCGTTAAACTTGTTCAAAATAAATGTAAGTTAAAGACCCCGTGAAATCAAATATCATTCGTAACAAATAGAAACCAAATCAAATTCTCTATTTCCGTCTCACCGGAGCCACCGAAATACGCTCTGATCAATAATTATTATAAAGCAATCTAGTAATTTGGCCAATTTCCCTACACAAACAGAACTCAAACCACAAAACCAATACCGATCGGAAACCAATTAAAGCGAACGATACAGAGGATCTATTATGAGGGGAAACACCGCCCAGGACATAAACTTTCAATAATATTCCTACGCTTTGTTTAACTATTGCTTTGAGTAAATTTTCGGTCTATGTTGATTACACTGATATGGTTTACATAGTAAAAGTAGCGTTTTTGTAGGAAATTTAAAGTAAACTTTTAATTAAAATCTGTTCCGAGTATTTGTAATTTTAAATTTCCATTGTGAAAAAAGATACCCTTATTTTTGTGTACAGACTTTTCATACATAAATCTTTATTAATATGTAGCAAAATATGTAACCGTAAATTGGAACAGGAGATATTATTTAGGAGTTCTATTTATTGAATACATTTGGCGATAATTTTGTAGAAATTCATTATTTACAATTAAATGAAACTACGTGATGTAGTATTATTTCTACTTTCTTTATGTTCTTTACCAGGACCTATGTTTCGTTGCATTGCAACATCTTCAGGTGGGCTATTAGCAAAGATCCACTAAAACCCATACATAGGTAGTGTATCATTCAAATTAGGTAAACTTTTAACTAATAATAAAAATATAAATAATACAACATGTGCTTATAGTACTTTAAATAACTTGGGTAAAACCCTTATTAATAATAAAGAAAAAAGAGATAAACGTAAAAAGAGTGGGATCTATAAACTTAAATGTAACGACTGTAATAGTGTATACATAGGTCAAACAGGAAGAGATTTTACCACAAGATATAAAGAACACATTGCCAGCTGGCGAAATAAAAAACCAGACACACCTCACTTTGCTAAACATCTCATTGAAAATAACCATCACCCCCATACTGATAATGCCCCCTATATATTACAAATAAATACAAAAGGTAATAAACTTAATATCCTAGAAACATTAGAAATAAACAGACATAAAAAAGACACCAAGGTTAATATATTAAATGAACAACTAAATATAATATCATCACCCATACTTAATATCTTCTAGACATAATATAATTATACAACATTGATTCTATAGTACTCTTCAAATTGTTTCAGCCCAAATACACATATAAATATAAGTATATAAAAAAAAATTTAAGAAAATAAAAATATAAATTTAAATAAAATTATATATATATATATATATATATATATATATATATATTTACATATAATTATATATAAATAAATAAAACCGGAGATATGTTGACTTAGTGGTATAACCTCGTTCTAACTTCCAGATACCCTCGCTTTTGTATAAATACATTACCGAGAATAACTTCCATTTAATTTTGTTACATACACCAGAACATTTGCATTGTTCAACCTCATATAATAACAAAAATTGAATTTATTACCCTCACTAAAATACTGGTATATCGTATAACTCTCGGAAATATAATAAAACCTACACCGTTCCCCTACAATAAACTCACTAACATAAGTAGTGGAAAAACCCATACAAATCAGGCTTCCGCTATTGTACTTGAAACGTATAAATGCTGTTAGATATTCCTAGGAGTTAATCTTTGATAATAGCCCACCTGACGATGTTGTAATACAACGAAACCTAGGTCGTGGTAAAGAACTTAAAGAAAGGAGAAATAATGTTACATAACGTAGTTTCATTTAATTGTGAATAAGGAATTTCTAAAAAATTAACGCCAAATTCAATATAAAAATTACTTTTTAATATAACATTTCGAAAAACATAATTACTATTTACATAAATGTTTATCATTAAGGGCCCTAAAAAGTTATTAAAACTTTATTAAGAACAGACAAAACTTGAAGTAACTTTCGAAATAAGTTAGATAATATATTTTAAAATTAATATTAAATGGCATATAGTAGTATTTTTGGATTTAAATTATGTTTGTATTGCCACTATTTGCATCAGAAGCAACAACTGCGTTATATCAAACACAATATAAGTTCATCTTAATTGAAACTCCAAATCTTGCTGTGACAATTTCAAATACTCTATTTTTGTGACAGTACCGTAATAGGCGGAAAAAATTTTCATTTATTTTCCTATTGACTCTGCTTATCTTTCCCCACATCCAGCAATATTAAAATTTTAATATAAAATGGCTAAATTTTCAACAATCATTTATTTATGTGAATAAGTTATTAAAAAATGAATGTGCAATGACGTGGGCTGGTTTTAATAATAATGACTCTATAACATAAACTCACATTATGAAACCAAGTGATACGATGCTCTCTAGGATTGGCGCGGATGTTACACTCAAAATAGACGTCATCTCCTTCTTTTATATCGTCTGGGTTTAGTGTGCTTCCTAACTGTAGTGACATGAGTGGTGGATCTGTAACAATAATTATTATATTATTTTATACAGGATAAATGGAACTTTGCAACCTGTGGTATTCATAGTTTATAAATGATCATTTATGATTTGGTATGAGAAACACTAAGTTTTAAATAGTCGTTTAGATAGACTTCTACAATTTAGTGTTGCTACTATAAGATTATTTTAATCTTTATTTTTTTTCATATATACCTAATAAACTATAATTTTCAGTGGTATGTAAATAAAGATAAACTTATAAATAATAAACCTCAGTTGGCAAGTAAATTTATATTAAACTGATATATAGCTTAAGCTTGACACATCTGAACTGCATATTTATAGTAAGACATACGCACAGTAAGAGTTACTTACTTATGTTAAGTTACTTACTTATGTACTTTAATGTATCTAATTGATACATATGACTGACTAATTGCTATGTGATCAGTATCTTACAGCCAATCAGAACACCAGTTCAACTTCGCTGGAAGAGCGGCCGGGAATCGAATCCTGGTCCACCGCGTTAAAGGCCCTATGCTTCGTGTTCAACTCACAGTTGATCACAAAGCGTACGACCAGTGGCAGACGATAATTAATTTAGATGTAAGTCAAACAGTGGTCATGCACAAAAAATATATGTACATACATAACTACATTGTTAATTACAAAATAATTTATCGATCAATCTAAGTTGATTTTTTTTACTATTAACATACTTTTAATGCTGCCAACTATCATTCAAAAATAGAGAGTAAAATTTTGTTTAAAAAAATGGTTTATTTTTTCTTCTAAGTCGGCGAAAATAAATAATATTTAAGTTGATCCAACTCTCCCAAACAGTATTGAAGCAAATTACTTTCTTAATTTCAATTTATTGTGACATGCCCGTTAAAAAAAAATAACAATCCTGTGAGTTTCAGGACTTACATATACAATATAGCCTCAAGCGGCAAAAGGCTGTAATTAATTTGAGGGACATTACAAAAATTCACGACGAAATAAAAGAGCGAGAGTATGAATAGTTTAATTTACCATATTCTAAAGTCGATGCGTAAATTCCCTAAATAGGGACATTTAAAATTAACAATGTCATATCGTGCAGATTTTTCATTGTATCGAAAATGACATGTCAAATTATGAAATACTCTGAACAATTATCGAAATAACTAAATAGGTATAAAAATTTAAGAAGTATTTTGACAAAAACAATAAAGGCTAGAATGAAAGCCGTAACCATTTTCTTTAATTGAAACTTCTAGTCATTTCAAGCATAAAAGTATTTTTATGACATCATCAAAGATTAACCAACTTTCAAACTTGTTTATCGTCACACCACTATTAGCAAATAGTATCGAAATTCTGTCTGAATACCAACTATCGAAATACGAAATCTGTGGAAACTCAATTTTTTTGACAATTTATTTTAATTAATGAAAGTTAACATTATCTGAATATCCACAATACAATAATACTCTTGACTTAAATCTGATTGGTTCAATCCAACAATTCCTGCACTCTTCCTGTTCATTCCCGGCCTCCATTTTCATATTTTCTCACTTTTTATTTCATTCCCTATCGCTATTCTTTCATGGAAAGCTTTTATGCATAAGGCAGATTTTCTCAAAAAATATATTTAGGTAGTTTGAAATTATGTTGGATACTTTAAAGAAATTTTATCGATAATACATGATCTTTAATCTCATTCAGTTATCGAGCACTCGTAGTCTAATTCAATCAGACCAAAATAAATTGTGATTTGTTTAAGTCATACTGACCAACCTACTAACTGGTATTTTAAATTAACTTTTATGTTATCTGTGTGTCAAGCATCATCGCAATGAATATGCTTAGTATCAACAAAAGTTTTAGTAAAATCTATGGTTAAACATCTTAATTAATTATATGTATATTAAATGCAAATTTTTATGAAACCAACCATTAAAAAAATACGACACTTTTTTAATACTTCTTCGATCAAATGTTATCCTCATTTTTAAAAATGCACTTTCTTCATTTTCCATCTTCAAAAATTTTACTATTTTCATTTGCCATTACAAAAATGTTATACTTAAATTGCAGAAAAACTGTAAAAGTAGACAAATTCCTTTCAAACAGCAAAAATACACTATCTTAAATAATTTATTTTTAAGAACTTGTTAAATTATAAAAATTGTACTTATGAATACTACAGGGGAATATGTAAATTATCAAAACGCGTTGCTATAAAACGAGGCAAAAGTGATGACACTTTTTTTTCAATATAAAATACAAAAAAATAACTGAAATCAAAATGGAGTGAGAGACGATAATTTGGCATAGTCCAATATAAAACACGCAATTTTTAACAGCATAATTAAAGCCTAATTATATCTATGGGGCAAAGATCATAATAATATGTTGGAAAACTTACAGACGATATTAAGTTTGAAAGAGTCTTCTAAACCAGCCCCAGGCAATGCTGAGTGTTCTGCTTGACACTTTAATTGGGATCCATCGTCGTCTGGAGTCGGGGTGAAGGTGAACTCAGAACTTGTCAAAGTCTCATTCGAAGATTCCGTTACCTGCAGAATGTATAATTATAAATTATATAAATTTTTATATTATAAATATGTGTTTATGTATATATATATATATACATATATATATGTATATATATATATATATATATATATATATATATATATATATATATATATATATGTGTGTGAAACCTATTTTGTATAGATAACTTCAGCGAGCAGAAAGATTAGGCGGTAATTTTAGGTATTGTATCTTTGAAAACATACTACCCAAAATTATCAAAAAAAATATTTTTGAGACCTTTCTTAATATACATACTCTATACAAAAAAAATCAAGTAATTAATTTTGGCTCTATATTCCTGCATATTGATTTTGTTTCTGGTGGAACGTCCACGTTAAAACTTGCATTTTAATAAAGAGTGTAGCAATGATCTATTCTAGCATTTTGTAAGGTCGGAATCACAACCCAAAACTCAATGTTTTTAAAAATTGTTTGGCATCAATAAATGCGATCCAGAACAGCATTTGTTATTTTATAGCCTTTTCGATGCTATTTCTCATAGCCAGTGGGTGCTAAATCCACCTCTAATGCCTGCGTATTCTACTATTTGGTAAAAGTTCAGTTTTTTGGTCAAACGAGTCCTAAAAAGCCTTAGTTTATATTTCATAGAGTTGGGACAAGAAATAAATAGAACGGTAATTGCCCTAATCTGCCTTGTTCCTTTCTTCAAATATAAGAAGCCTATGATGCTCCCATACTTTTTTGGTTCCTGACTTTCTCTAGACATCCATTAAATATTTCTTTAAGAACCACCAGAAACAAAATCTGTGAGAATGGGGAGGAAAGTAGGACAGGTAAATATTCTATCTCCGTGACTATTTATTCTGGCGTCCCAACGCCAATCAAGCACTTTATAGATATTCCCCAGAATATCTATAAAGTGCTTGATTGAGACAATCCTGTCTTTATACAGCAGGAAATAGACTGAGCAATCTCCGATTTGTTGACGACATTGTATTATTCTAAAATGACCCGGGCGACGTCGAAACCACGATACAAGGAATAAATGAAATTGTGAAAAAGAAAGAAGAAGTGAACTTGGAAACCCCAAAATTATGACTAACTGTTCAAATAACAACATGAGCATTAAAATAAACTAAATAGCGATAGTATAAATTTAAAAAATGTTTTGGTCTAGAGGTTTATTTTAGAAAAGAAAACAAAATAAGAAAATATACAGGAGTATAATACTAGCCATATACGGCATACTACACAATCTTATTCATCTTCAAAGTGAAACTTAAGACTGAATAGGAAGCTCACATGTGTGACGAGTGAATTGTACCAGTATTTATATATGGAGCTGAAACACGGGTGTTTACAAAAAAAATCCTCAACAAACTTGTGTGTGCTTGAAAAGAAACGGTTGGAGTAATGTTGGGAAACCAGTGGAGAACGAGTGGCTCAGAGGAAAGAGCAGGGCGATGAAAGTGTTCAAACGAGTTACGAAGCTTAAGTAGCAATGGGTTGGCCACGTCATCAGAAAATAGGTCTCGCGGTGTCAAGTGTTCGTGGATTGGAGACCGTCGGGCGAAAAACGCCAACAAGGAAGGTCAAATATGCGTTGGTATGATGACATCACAAGAACAGCTCCGGTAAAATGGTGGGAAAACACAAAATCGAAGGAAGTAGAAAATGTTAAAAAGAAGAAATACAGATTTCTCTTTCCGTGTTCTGTGTGCGTGCGTGCGAGTGCACTCTTATCGCACTATATATTTTATATATATATATATATATATATATATATATGTATATATATATATATATATGTGTGTGTGTGTGTGTGTGTGTGTATTATAAGTTGTATCAAATTAATCTTTATGACTATGACAAATTTTCAGGTTAAGCATCAATTAGTTTCCATTTCGAGATAAGAAACTGTAAAAAGAATAAAATGGTTAAATTAGAATAAACTACAACATTATAAGGGGTACCGAAATTACAGTTACATTTTTTAATTTATTGTTTCATCTTCTGAAGTTCACATAAATGTTTAAATGTGTATATGTTTATATTATGGCAATATAAATCTGAAAATGCTCAGATATCACAGAGAAAGCGTAGTTGTAGGTTTAACAGATTTTTTTATTTTCCATAACATTAGGGCTTTCCTTAACATTAATTAAATAATGAAATGTAAATGGATAATAAACAAGCGTATTAAAATTTTTTGCCCACTTCCTTGTTTTTGTATTTAATATTATAAATATATGCTTCTCTTACGTCCTTGGTAGCAGTAATAGGAAGATACATAAGAAATGTTGTCATGCACTCCTTTATGACCTACTGTGTGAAGTATTTTAAATATAATAACGTCCCGGTGTTTGTACAGAAATGTCCGGTTCCCCAAAAGACATTATACAATTTTAGCGAAATATACGACCTTTAAGAATGATTAAAAGTTTTTCTCGGTTTGAGTTATTTCTCCCTTCTCCTCCTCTGTCCCTAGGGGTTTCGATAAATTCAAGCACCGTTCTGCTTCAGTGAACAAACAGTATTAAATCAAAACGAGCTCGTTCCGCTTGTTAAGTAAAACGACCTAAATTTTCACCTCTACATTGATGTGAAATTATTTAACTGTGTTTTTGCTAATACTCGTTTTTGTCCGCATGCCCTATTTTTTGTGAGAAAATTCTTGGTAACAATTGCCTATCTTAGAAAGTAAAAATCCCTTATATAAAAATTAGGATGTTCATTTAATTTTTTGTCTCATCCTTCATAAATTCTAAATAATAATATATAATTACGGTACGCATATTTTAAATTCGCATCAAAGGTTAGCAAATTCTTGTGAATCGTTTTATAACAAACATTTTTGTAACATATCTTTTTCATTATTTGGATATGTTTTCGTGCATATATTTTAGCTTTATTAAATTTTAAGAAAAGTGCTTAAAAATGTATTCTTATATCTGATATTCAAAATAGTATTGAATGTTCAATTTTGATTGCAATTCAAGATAACGGTGGTGTTGTTAGGATTTCTATTCTTCTTTGATATTCAGCATTAATTTAGCAGTCGTTAATCCTGTGATGCATGTGCAGTTCTGCAGTAAATAATTATTTTGTTCAAGCTCCTCTTACATAATTTATATTCTACTTTAGAATGTGAAAGCGAAATGATTGTCTTTAATCAGAGATTGAATACAGTCATTGTCTGGGTGATTCAATGCCTGGAGTTGAATGTTCAAACTTTGATTGTCGTTTTTAAATTAAACTCCTGATAAACTTCGAGGGCTTAAAATGTTTTAATTAAACATTTATGTATTTATTTTGTATTATAACGACTGGAATAAACAAATGATTTGCAGCAAAATAGCTAGTTATATAACTCATAGTTTCCTGAGTAATAAATGCTATTAAAGTGTGGAATAATTGATATGTCTATTGTATTGCATTCAGTAACCGGCATTAATAGGAAAAGGTGTCTAAACGGAGTACCATCATTTTACTCCTTCTAACGGCTAAATAATAAACATAGTTACTTTTTAAAAAATGTGCATTGAAAATATTTGGCGTTCATTTTGTAGAAATTCTTTATTCATAATTAAATGAAACTGCGTTATGTAGTATTATTTCAACTTTCTTGAAGTTCTTTACCACGACCTAGATTTCGTTGTATTACAACATCTTCATCTTTGCTCATAGCCCCCCTAAAGATGTTGTAATGCAACGAAACATAGGTCGTGGTAAAGAACTTAAAGAAAGTAGAAATAATACTACATCACATAGTTAAGTAATAGTTCTTTTAATTGAGAATATGCATTTTCATTTCTTAAATTTATTGGAAATAATTTAGAATCGATGCCTTCGCTTATTCTTTCGCACTGAAAGAACACAATTGAGAGGCTTTTCTGCAAAAGACGCCATCTTCAATAAAAATAATCTTTTTATATTTATGAATTATTTTGCATGGAGGTTTATTAAAGTTGGTAGAGAAGTTAAAATACTAATTTTCTTTTGAATCCTAATTTATAATTAACAATTAACATTTTACAATTAACATTTAATCATACAGAACTTTCAAATTTAAAATTTCCGACAATCGTTATTTACTGAATCTACGTAAATATTACCTCTCTTTATGGGTTGCCGTTTCAATGCACGTTCTCTTCTCGTACTCACGCTACAACCAAATCGAAGAGCGGTACAATGAGGGTTTATATGATTTTTAAGCTATATAATAATACATTGGAGTATGTACATTTTATCATTAACAAAAACTTAAATATTTTATGTCCAATTTGTTGATCGAACTTTACCTTGATTCTGATATTTATTTAGAGGAATGTATCTTTTTCCATGATAACTATCAATCGAGAAAGGAGTGGGAATAGTTAAACAACGTTCTAAATAATAATTGCATTTTAATTTATACAAATATATTGTTAGATGCTAGACGCAATTAATGTAAATCTTAAATTATAAATTAATTCAGAGACATTTTCAGAAAAACTTTAAAAACTCTATTTTTCATAATTTTACGTTAAGTAATTTTAAATTGGAAGGAAATATCCCACTTTATAAGAAAGGAACACCAAGAACCTACGGAAAATGGTTAAGAATGGCGCTTATATTATATACCAGTAAGATGCGATATATAATAAAATGATGACTACAGTCGTACTATCAATGGCTAATTGAACTAACCGGATTTGTCAAGGTTTAACCATACAAAATTGAATTGGATAGAAAAAGGCACATCGTAGTAAAATTCCGACGATGTAATAAACCAATTCTGATATGCTTTATTGATTGTCCAAAGTTGTTTGACCCGGCAGGGTTAAAGATCTCTAGAATAAATAAATATGGTTAAATAATACGACCTGAAGACTTTTCACCTCTGAAAAAGTGGTATTTCTTTTACGTATCCAATTATATATCTACCTATCTATATATTGTATATATACGGAGAATGCATCATGAAAGAGTATCTGGAAGGATGAGAAAAAGACATCAAAATATGGATGAAAAAGATGACACCACAATCTTTGCACCATTCGAACAGGAACTTGTTGAAATAGTAAGGAAAGTGAAGCATACGATTTAGATGGTCAAACTCCTGATTAACAGATCTGAAATTAAAAAATTATGGGGAATGCTCAGAAAAGCTTTTGAAATAAAAAAAAATATAAATATAAAATAATGTAACAAATAATAAATTACACCAACGACATATAAGTCAAGAACAATCCACTTGGACCAATTGGTCGTTAAAGAGAAAGTAAAGGCCAAAAGACCTCGTCTGAAGAGGTTATAAATATTATGGGACTTCCTGTTGCTGCCGTCTTGAGAGAAGCTGAAGATGGGATAGCAAGAAAGTAGCTAGTCAGTTCATCTAAATAGGCACATTAAAACGAAGCCACTTCATTAATGGAGATGTGACGAAGCTGAATTTTTGGACGGGGGAAATTATGAAACATATATTTTTGAGGCTCTTATAACCGACCTTTTCAAACTATTTCAAAATAGATTTAAGGGTCATCTCTTGATATATGTAAGAGTTAATATTTTTTATTAAAACGCCAAATTTTTCTATGTCAAGCGGTTTTTGAGAAAAATGAATGTAACCTACGCATAGACTAACACGTGAATCACCTTTAAAGGATTCTTTATATACTTTCGACATTTGAAAAATTGTTATATTTCTTTCATTAAATTCCCTTTCTAAAAATTATGAAATAAAAATGCGGTGTGTTAAATAAATTTGAAAAGTATAAAAACCTTCCTTCCTTTAAATATTTATTTCGCTTAATAATTAATGTAATAAAGCGAAGATATTTCACATAACTAATTATTGTGCCATTTCATTCGCATAATTTTATACTTTTGGAAATTTACTTTAAAGCGCAAAATATTACTAAAACATTTTTTTAAGAAAATAAATTAAGATTATTAAATTGAATAAATTATTTACCAAAATATATTTTCCTAACAAAATATTTTAATCGAATTTTCCCATGGAAATAAACTATAAACAACCATTAGCCACAAAGTTTTGTAGTGATTACTTAAAAAAATCTACGAGATACAAAACCGCATAATTATATTTGTTTTAGGTACAACCATAGTACTAATTTCTTTTGAAATAAAGCTACCATTACATCGTTTATTTCTTAAAATAAATAACCATGTTTACGCATTTATATCAAGTTTTTTTCGGAGAAGTAAATAAAAAAAATTAATTAGTAGAATAGAAATATCCCAAAAGCATACAAAATTAATAAGATTATTACTTAGGTGATTTACACATTTTGACAAAGGTTTTTATGTATTGAATCATCCTAATTTTAAAAACCATTATTCAGATTTTAGAAATTGTTTGGTACGAAGATTTTTTTAATTTATAATATGTTATAAATTTCATGTCGACATTCAAAATACCAACATTTCCACTTGAATAAGACAGTTGTAATAGTTAGAAACACTATGTAATCTATGCAGATCTGTAATCAGGGTACATCTCTCAAATTCACGGATCATATCTTTGACAAAAATTCCATACTCGTATATAGTGGATGATTTAATGAGAAACCGTAGATAGAAAGACAGAAAGTAATATTGGCAGTCCATAAATTAAATAACTTTGCAATTTGTATCAATTTTTAGGTTACCATCGATAACACTTCAATCATTAAGTTCTTCAATACGTCAAATGTTAATCCATGGACCAGATTCCATTTTAATTAGGAAGTTATATATTTTATGTTTAAATTTTTGGTAAAAAACTTCAAATAATTCCGTTCTTGCTCAAAGAACCGAAGCTTGTGTTAAATCATTACAATACGGTTGTCAGTAATCCGACAATAAGACCATTTTTATTATCATGAAATTATTTTTCGTCTCTTAATATTATTTCTTATTCGATTTTCACAAGGTCGTTAGCGATGACAAAACTGTATCTCGTAAAGATTGCTTTAACAAATGAAATGCTAGCTAAACCATTTTCAAATGCTATCATCATTGATAGTTAAATGCAAATTATAAACTAAAGCATCTAACTCTAAATAACACATCAATATCATTCATAGTAACTATCAAAGCTTTAGCTATATTGTTCGATGAAAATATTATCTGGTGGTCATCATAACTTTTACGGAATATTCCCTTCAAAATTTTCTCTTTCTTTCACCGCTGTAAAATATTTGTATTTACTTTTGGTTAACTGTAAACATTTTACTCAAGGTTGTCAGAAATTAGAACGGTTCCAAAATCTAAACATCCTGAGAATATTATAAATGTGAAAGGTTGTGTACTTGTTTGTATAGATGTTTGTCAGCCAATCATGTAAAATACTACCTGGATTTGTAAAAATTTTGCATACAAATAGATAATGACCTGGAATAGGATACAGGCTTTCAAAAATCTATCCCCAAAAGGAGAATGAAACTAAAGATTTCATATAAAAAATACAGTCTGGATCTGTATGAAAGTTCGCATATAGGTAGATATGACTTGAAATAGGATATAAGCTACTTTAAAAGAAAATCCACCCTAAAATTAGGGATGAAAGTAAAAAGTTCACGCAAACAATAGAGCCTGGATTTGTTTGAAATATCGCATACAGATAGACATAGCCTGAAACAGAACATAGGCTACTTTAAAAAAATCAACCTCTAAAGTGGAGAATGAAAGTAAAAAGTTTAAGTAAAAAGTAAAGCCTGAATTTGAATAAAATTTTACATACAGACAGACGTGATCCGGAATAGGACATGGACTGGGATAGGACTTTAAAAAAATAAATTTCTGAAAGGTTTTATCACAGACCACGCAGACGAAGTCGATGGAGGAAGTTAGTCGATTATATTCTTGGTCTCAGAACACATCACTGAATTTCTGAACGCAGATCATTACTCAAGTAAATTGAAGTCCATGATCAATATCATCTGTATATATTTACATAACTAAACAGTTCAAATAGTCCGACATATCCCAGAAAGAAATTAGGAAAAGAAAATAATTATCCACATGGGAGATGCATAGCGCATTGTTATATTAATACTATTGTGGTAGGATACGTTTAAAGCTATACATATATATATATATATATATATATATATATGTATATATGGGTCAGTAAAGGTGCAAGAAAAAATGTGGTCACATTGAAACATGGAAACATTTTTCGCACATCGTAGCCCTTTGTATCTCAATTTCCGAGTAATTCTCCTCAATACATATAATATTGAATCAAATTATTACGAAATAAAATAAATCACGCCTCGTAATATTTAATAAGAAACCGCACATATCCAATATAACCTTTGGTGCCAACGTTCCTTATTAATAACAGTACAACGGTTAATTAACGCTTAGACGATGATCGGACAACCATTGAATTCAATATATACATATATATATATACATATGTGTTAACGTGGAGAAAGTTATTTACGTAGACTCTATACACTTTCCACATTTATGGTTTGTATGGGGAAATAATAGTATTTAAATATTCATCAGATTATTGCGTACGAAGCACTGGCTTGATGTGTTACGAGTGTAGTGGTTTTGAAATTTGAGGACTTTGAGCCTTTTGAGGGATTTGCTCATCTATAAAAGTCAAATATTACTGAAGGATTGACTCATTGCGGAGTCTTCAAAATTATGAAGTCTACAATCTTGAATTTTGACGGAAAGACGATATTCATTTCTGTATCAGTTAGAATCTGTGACTGACGGTATTCATAGCCAATGTCGAACGTATTATTTTAAATTTGATTGCAGAGTAATTTTTATGTATTTTTTGATAAATTGGAATAAATTTTATATTTGGGACTTACTGTAACGCGGTCTGTTACCAAAAATGATTTAGGGCTACTAGTATGTGTGCATCTATGTAGGCAAATGCTTATGTATGTATGTGTATATGTATACAGGTAATTTTAAAGCCTTATCAAATGAGTAATGAGCTTCTGTTTGGATTCGGACTTCTGTGTTTTAGAGGACTTGGTACCACGTAAATAATGGTACTTTCGAGATTCGGAAAATTGTACCTTTTCAAGATACGTTCTCTTCAATTTTAAACATATATCCTAAAAACATTTAAGAAAAACTTATTGAATTCGGATCAATTTCAATTTCTGTATTTTTGGCACACATGAGTAAATAATATCTATGGTTTGGTTTAAAATTTAAACTTATATGGTTTTGAAAGGGACTGGCTATAAGCTCTATGTGTATAATTTCACCGTATTGTTATTATTACGTTTCTTAAGAGTTTGATATAAATGTTATAGAAATTAATATTTTTGTGAGTTTTTTTGGTCGATTTTCCGCAGACGTACGGTTAATCTTGGACTTTTTACGAAAAATAACTGTTGTAATTTTTTTCCAATAATGCGATTTTACTGTACATTATTTAATTTTAATTTTTTTTTAAATTTTTCAGCGACAAAAGAAAAAAATTGTTTGTTTTTATTACTCATTAAAAATATTCTTTCGATTATTGGCGCTACATAAATTAACTTATCGACTTAAACGCGAATGTATATTACACGAAATGCCAAACTAAATTTGAATAGTTCTACGCATAGAGTATATAGCCTAACTGTGATTCTACGTACATTTCGGATAACAGGCAAGTTTGTTAAACAGATATACGTGTCCGTATTTCTTTCAAAGTTGCAGGTCGCTAAGTTAGTTTAACTTCTAATTATATTAATTTTAACAAAGGGGAGTAGAGAATTACTAACTTTAAGATTAAATTAATTAATTATAACTTTGGACGTGTTTTGAAACATTTTTTGAAGATTATTCTCTTATTTGTGTTTTCCGTTATAGTTAGATACTTGACTTCATGACAAATAATAATAAGTTTCACATTTGTTTTGAAATACCTATTTATAAGGCTATTCATAACCTAGTGAATTTTACTCAAAATATTTCATTTTCTAAAACAAAAGAACCCAATAAAGAATATGTATGATCACAGAATATCAAAGACAAAAGTGTACAAGGCGATCTTTGTACATTATCGTCTATAATATTCTGTGTAATATATAAGTGCGTCGTGACAGTTTAGGAATAAGTGTGTCGTAATAGTTTAAGAATAAAATTTTTAACACAAATTTACTTCACGAGTCCTAAGAAATGTATAGAGTATATATTATTTTAATATTATCTCTAATTAAACCTTATTTTAGATGACGGATTTCCATGTCGGTATAGTTTATCATAAAAAAGTTGCAATCTTCAAGAAAATTTTAAAAAATAGGTACAATATAAAATGTTTAACATATGCAAGATAAACTGTGAAGATGTTGTGAGAGACGAGCCAGTCGTAATTATTTTGTTACGACACTACCAATATACATATTTTCTTTTTCATCATGGGTTTAAAAATTATTGAAATCGGTATAGTTTACCATAAAAAGTTGTAATCTTCAAGAAAATTTTAAAAAATAGGTACGATATAAAATGTTTTAAAATATGCAAGATAAACTGTTAAGAAATCTGAAATATTGTGACAGACGTGTCAGTCGTAATTATCTTGTTACGACACTACCAATGTCCATATTTTCTTTTTCTTCAAGGGATTCAAAAGACAATAAATTCACATCAACATAGCCTTGTAAGATGCTGTTGATCATATATTTTATTAAACATAATGCCAAGAGGATAAAATCAAGATCAAGGAGCAAGATTTTCTCATTAAGTGTTATTTTCTTACTTTTGCCGGAAATATGAACGGTACACTACCTCTAAACATATTTGAACTCCAGGTTATTCAATTCTTTATCGAAAAAATAATCTGTCAAGCATGAGTGTTACGAAAACTACGAGAGTTCTGTACACATATATTGTAGATACTTATAATTATTTAAATGTATGTAGTATTCCTATTAAACTATTTACAAATATTAATTTTACACAACATGGTATATTACATATAATATATTTGATGGGCGTAAAATCAAAGGGCATTTTTCAAAACGTAACAATAAATTAATTTTTTTGGAAGATTTTCCTTTAGTTATGTCGTAAGATCTTGCCTTTGGCAAATTTTATGATTCTAGGTCAACGGAAAGTACCACGGAAATTTTTATTTACTTACGAGTAGCAAAATATGAGGCATAAAAACCGTTTTTTGTAGCTTTTTTTATAGCACTGATTTAAAAGATTGATTTGTTTACAGCTCCAATAGACCGTAGACTTAAGTATGCAATATTAATTTCAATACTATCTTCACGTTTCGATATCTTCACGTGTTCCTGAGAAAAAGGATCTTGACAGACAGACAGACGGAAAACGTAGTAATTCAATAAAAGTTCCTTCTTCCTTTTGAGGTACGGAACCCTAAAAATAAAAGTTTCTCAAAATAACTAAAATACAAATAATAAAAATTCACTCCACAATATTATCAAATTTTTGATTCATCTGTTCTAAGTTCTTTGTTAAAGTCAATAGATAATAGACGCTTAATTGTGCCTAACGACAAACAAAAATTATGATATTTTATTTTTAATTGCCGCTTATCAGGTTTGACGTCAATTGAAGCTACTTCTACATTACCTTTCAAATTAAATCTAAAAATATAAGAACATGTAATGGAATTAAAGAACTACAATTGGTACTACACGTGGTATTCATTAATAGTTTTTATTTTAACAAAGTTTCTATATTTAACCTCTGTTATTTTACATTTTACGATTCATAGAGTAATATAAAAACACTTTAAATTATGAAACGCATATTTAATCCTTACATACAAAATTTATACACATAAATTTTTGGCTATATATCTTTATCGATATTTCGGAATCGTTAAAATATTGTATTCCTAAATTTTGATCTACTTTTTTTCATATTATTTATAAATATATAACTGTTGATGACTTTTACCTATCTTAAATATTTAAAAATACTAAATTTCATGACTTAGATTTGTTCCAAATCCGCCTATCTATATCCGTCTCTCTACTACAGTATGTACTATGCGACCAATATCCGTCTATCTACTATAGCATATACTATACGAATCTTGGCTACTTTAATATATCAGTCATATCAACTGCCAATAATAAGGCAATGCTTATTAATGAATTGTAACTTAAGTTACAAACTAATATATATAAAGGGAATTTTAATATGCTCGGTACAGATCCAGTACATAAACCAGAACTACAATTGGCAAACAGTTGAACGAAATTTGTAAATTTAGAAAATATTTGAAAATGAGATGAGTGCAGTATTGAAAACAAACATATTAAACCTTGCTTATAAAATAAAAAAACTTTTATGGAAGATGAAAATTTATTACCAGCAATGTAATAGAGGAAAATAATAATACTTGTTTTATGTATAAAAGAGATTTAAAAATTAAAAAAATCTATGTGAAAAGTAAAGGAAAATTAAAATTTTTAACTCTAAGAAAATTAACGAAGATGGTTTTATTTTCTTTCTACTTCCTTAAGCCTTAAGCTTTTGATGGCTATTACATTGACGCAAGAAGTGACCATTTCAGTATTTTAATACGACCAATGTATTCTAGACCCTGGTCCCCTTATATGTTGTCTACTATCGCCGAAATCAATTATAAAGAAAAAATTTTTTAGTTTGTTGACTTTAACAAGATTTGAGAATGGATAATCTAGTATTGTACATAAATGTGTTGAAATTTTGTTGATTATTAACTGTGGGAAAATTGTATTGTATTTTAATATCGTATTAATTACATTCCCAGTAAAGAGAAAACAAATGTTCGAAAATATTATGAAATGATTCGAAAATTTTATAAATTTATTCCCATTGCCTTAAAATTTTGCCAATTGCTTTAAAATAGCAATAAGAACCCAAATAGATTACAATACATTTATCATCCAGTCTAGACGAATTCTAAGTAAACCTAATATTTTCTTTGTTATAAATAACGACAATCTCAATGTGAAAGAATTTCTTTAATAAATAAGGTAAAAATACATTACATTACTTTTGAATTTTTTCCTTATGTTTAGGCCATTAAAATGTTGTAAGAAACCCCATTATTAATGACTGATGTATCTCACTTGACAATTCTGAAAAGATAAATCGATAATAGACAAGAATAGGTGTCGCTTAACACATAGATTTTCGCTATTTTTTCAACGCTTTCACGACTAATATGAACCGAAGTAACTAAATTCATTAATATTTTAATTATTCAATTGAACATTATTTTTTTTTGTTAGGATACTTTACTGACAACATGGGATTTAATTAAATGTGTTTTTCTTAAATTTGAGAAGCGATATTTTATATTTACGGCCAGTTTATTTAACCGTCAAGTGGTTACGTTATCCTTTGAATCAGCTATTAGAGTTTGGAAAAAAATGTGTATAATATTCTTAATATTATAATAAATATTCTTTATCTTTGGAACCATAAATATTTTCGTAACAAAAACCTTATGTAAATATAAAATAAACAATATACAATTCTTCTAAATACGCGCATAAATACTTACGACGTTCTAACAACTTAGAAAAATTTAGACAAGACTAGACACTAATCTCAATCGCATAAGTTTTTTGCAGACACGAGCCCTGTTGTACGATATAGTCATCCTTTCTATGAGTTCATTATTACGTTTGACCACCTTTTCAATATCTATAACTTAGAAATGAATTCTGAGATACGAATGCCAGACTCTTCCGTAAGAATGTTTTATGGTTAATTTCTCATCGTATAGTAATTACATTTGCACAACTCACTTCACTCTCACTGAAAAAACGTATAAATCAAATCGAACTAATTTTTGTAATTCGGGAGAAATAATAATTGATATAAATTTTTCTACATTTGAATCTTTGTTGAACGGTACCTTAAGGTGGAGAACAGGATAATAAATAAATACTCGAAGGATGAATAAATATTCCATGAGAATTCGTTAAAATTGATGATGATGGTATGACAGGTATGACTGATATCTTCACTTTACGAAACAAATTTATATATTTGTGTTAATGTTTCATTAGAATTTAAAATTGCGATGATAACCGGGCAAAAGTAGGAAGCCGCGTTTGAAAATGAGTAGTTTTAACTTGTGAATGTGTTTTAAATTTCTCTCTAATATGTGCGTGTGTGTCTGTGTGTGTGTGTGAGTGCGTGCATACGTGCGTGCGCGCGCGCGTTCATGTGTATGTGTGTATGTACGAACCTCTTGTGCGATAATCCAAAGTTCATAGAATATTTATTTCAGAGTAACAGAATTTGTTGACCTGCACATTCCACAATGTTTTAAACTAAAAACATACTTGCCTGAGAATTAAAAGATTTATTTATGAAAATATATTTTCGAAGAATTGTATGAATTCTAATAATATCGAATTAATATTGGACGAGAATAAGGAAGTATATTTATTTAAACAGGTTTGTTTTTATCAGTATTGCATTTATTACGATTCTAAAGATATTGATGAAAATATTCATAAAAAACGTTCCCCATCTTCGAAATAGCTAAAACTAAAACTATATAAAATGAACCAGTTAAGTGCGTTATAGAACAATAGGTAAAATAGAGTTTAATATTTCTCTAAATTTTTTAAAAGCTTAACTATCAAGTCAATGTTTGAATAATTAGATTGAAATGATATATTGTACGATATTTTGAAGCTTAATATTTTGCAAATGGACTTTAAAAATTAAAAATTACAAAAAATCCAAGGATTATTTTAAAAGATCTATCCAATGATACTTCACTCGATGGAAAATGTGAAAAAAAATTATTCACTCTTTACAGGTATGAAGACGAACATAATAATTATTTAAGACTTTAAGCAAAATTTCATTCATGTAGGTCTAAAATTGAAAAAACTAGAAAATTGTACCAGCCAGAAAAGGACAGACAGACGTGCAGATGGATGTGAACTAAATTACAGGGGTTCCGTTTTTGCCAATCATCTAATAACATTGTTGCAAATACAAGAAATCTACTAATATGCTCAGAGAAGATAGTATGAGCTCTACTTATGCTAGGATGGTTCTGTGCATATATAGATTTTTTTTTCATTAGACCAAATATTACAATCAACAAAATATCAAAGTTTCTAAAGGGACATTATTTAATACAACTACAGACAGTGCTGTTCAGAATATATTAAACTGCTATACATATTTAAATGTGGAGAGAACATTCGTAATATGAGTTCTACCTGTACCAGGAGGGGTCCATGCACATGAAACATTTATCATTAGGCCAAATATTTTAAATCTACAACATATCGACACCATTAAAGGGACATGTTATTTAAAACCATTATACACATAGTAGTTCTTAAAAATTTAAACTTCTGTATATACTCAAACGTGCAGAGAATACTCGTCGTATGAATTCTGTTTCTACAAGGATTTCGTGCACTTAAAATATTATTTTCTTTTTTCATTAGACTATATATTTGAAATCTGCAAAATATCAGTATCTTTCAAGGAATATATTAAATAAATCGACTATAGACAGGGTTATTCTTAAATGTTTAAACTCCTATATGTACTTAAATGTGCAAAAAACATTATTTATATTAGTTCTACTTGTGCTTGAAGAGTTCCATGCACATGAAAGATTATTTTTTCACTAGATCTAATATTTGAAATCCAAAAAATATCAGTATCTTTCAAGGGACATATTATATAACACGACTATAGACAGGGTTATTTTTAAGTGTTTAAACTTCTATATGTACTTAAATGTGCAAAGAACATTCGTTATGAGTTTTATTTTTTCTAGGAGGGTTTCGTACACATAAGGGATTCTTTTTTTTCCGTCAGACCGAATATTTTGAAATTAAAAAAATATCAGTATCTTTCAAAGGACATTTTATAGAATACGATTACCGACGGGGTTGTTTTTAAGTTTTAAAATTTTTATACCTATTTAAGTGTGCAGAGAACATTCATTGTATGAGTTCTAATTGTGTTAGGAGGATTTCGTGTATATGTAAGTTTTTTTTCATTAGACCGAACATTTCAAAATCTACAAAATGTCGGTACTTTTCAAGGGATTATATTATATAACACGACTATAGACAGGGTTGTTCTTAAATATCTATACGTACTTAAATGTGCAGAGAACATTCATAATATGAGTTCTGTTTGCGCCAAGAGGCACATAAAAGGTTTTAATAAAATTTAAATCTACAAGACGAGTCTGCAAATGGACATACTATTTGGTACAACTAAGGACCATTGAACACATTGAATAGTGAGATGTAATTTTGCTTAATACAAAACGAATTATGTAGACGAGCCTGGTATATATTTTGTAACTATAGTTAGAGTACCGTATTAAAAAGACCGGGTTCTTCTTGTTAAATAGACTGTAATAGACATAGTTTTTAAAGAACGTACGCACTTGATCCAAATTACTGCTTGAATACTTAATTTAATAATAAGTTTTCTTCCCGCGCTCCACTTTTTGATGAATCGTCGGGCTACCCGTTTAAATATTAATTACAGACGATAATAATATCAGCTAAGAACATACGGCATATTTTCGTAAAAAATTATTGAAAAATTGTATATTCCTAATTATCCGTTTGCAACTAAATTATGAGTTTCTTTGATCCTAATGCTCTTTGGAAAACTAGTCAACATTTCTATTAATATAAGTTATTGATTTACCTAATTTTGAAATATGCTATTAGCAATTGAAGAAAACAATTTTTTAGCTTCAATTGAGGATTTAATCAAAAAAAAATTGTATATATGCGTGCATATAATAAGAAATGTTAAATGGAAAGGGTGAATTGGCCCATATCAAATAAAATTAATTATTTGTTTATAATAGTTATCTGAACAACCGATTAAATTTATGTGACATATTACTTGCATTATGCTTTGTTCATTACATTTAAGGTTCACGTAAGTTTATTAATATAGTTTTAAAAAATCATGACTGCGTTTTAAAACTTGCCTCATTTCCTCTTCCAAAGTCATTTATTTCACGTGACTAAACGATGTCAACAAATATTTTTTTTTGCGAAAACTTTCTTCATAAAATCTATATAACATTCAAATGTTTTTCCTGTGGAGCTTTGATAAACCTTATCATATCACCCGGAAATTACCGTAATAATAAGTAATAATAACCCGACATGTGAAAACGAAACATAATTAAAACATGGTTTACAACTGACATGTAGGGTAAAAGTTGGATTGTTGCCATAGGGGGATAGATATTGCGATAGTAATCCGACAGGTCTAGAAACTTGCACTGACAAGTTTAATACTATGTTAGGAAAGAACTATTTCCCCACGCTCTGGTGTGAGCGAGTCAATAGACAGGAAAGGTGTGTCGTTAGGTGGCGTCCAGAAGACAGTCGTATTTAGAATGTCGATCAATTATTACCAATTATTGCTATTTTGTCCGGCTTGCGTCTTTTTATTTTATGGGTTGATTAAAGTGAATATATTTTATTTTAGTTGTTTAGTCACTAAAGTATTAAATATGTACTATTTTTTTTAGTAATTTATTGTTTCTTTTCTAAAGTGCAAGGCATCTATTCCTACCAAAAAGGACAGATGCCTCAGTTTCGGTGAGTATAGATGCCCTTAATGGTCTTTGAGGGTATCAATCCTCCTACCAGAAGTAAAAGCCTTTTATCTAAAAATAAGTGTTTATTTTTTTGTAATAGACAACGCCACCTAAGTACACAGAGATGAGTATTTGCTATTTATGTGTCTGTGTCATTGAATAGACACTTACTTTGTCTACCTAATGTTACTAGTTTGTGCAGCTAACATTTTTTTTGCAATAGAGGCTGAGCAAGTAAAATAAATGTCGCTAAAACTTTCGTAGCACCATGACAGAGATAACAAATTTTGTTACTTCTGTCAAAGTCAATACAAGTTTTTTCTTTTTAAAAAATGGGAAAAATATAGTTTTTGGCCCTTTAACAAGTAAATATAAAAAATTATGAATGAATTAAAGAGACTATTTAGTGCCAGCCTTCTCATTATTAATTGTGCAGAACTTATTTCTCAAAAAAATTACAATATCCCACCAAGTTTATAAATGCCTTGTTAAAACAAAAAAAAAACGAAAATAAAAGCAATTTTAATTGAACACATTAAAGTAAAATTTACATTATAATAAAAATAGAATGATACACGTAATTTGTATATTTGTGACAGAAAATAATGACGACAAATAAAGTTATAAAACGAGGAAATATGTTTTAAACAATTTTGAAGTAAATACTGTATTGTTTTATTTTTTTTTTAAAATAACATTAAAAAAACATTGATTTATAAAAGAAAAATAATATGAATATTTTTTAATAGCATTAATTCGTAACATTCGTTAGCCATATTTCCATGCTGTAAACGTACTGGCATTCGGAAGTCTATAGAAAGGTATTGGGGGATATTTATATTCTAAGTTTCTCTAAGTGTTTGGATAATATTTTGTACAACATATTATTATTATTACCACATGCTGAGTGGACAACTACGAACTTGCCTTAAATAAAATAGCCCGTCGGTATTGATACCAGCAAGAACATTAAGAAGGCGTTATGCAAGTAAAAATTCCGAAAAGCCACGACGTCGTTTTGTTTTAAAAGGCAAGTATCCTTAGTAAACAAATTGCATATTGGCAACTATACCACACCGTTGGCCAGTATTCTCTATCTTGGAGCTATGACAAATGATATATTTTTCTTATATAAGTAGGATAAACGCTTTCTTTTTAACAAAATTGCAAAGACGCAGGACGGTCGTATCGATAAGAAGTTAAAGATCGATCGATAATAAGACAATTGCGTACGTAACGTTTATTATTTTCACAATTAAATGAAGCTACGTGATGTAGTATTATTTCTACTTTCTTTAATTTCTTTACCACGACCTGGGTTTCGTTGTATTACAACATCTTCAGGTGGGCTATTAGCAAAGATCTTTGCTAACAGCTGCAATTTGATCTTTGCTGCAATTTGCAATTCATATTTCTAAAAGAACTCTTCATACGTTTACGTACGGGAATTTTAAACGTTAATCATACATATTATTATGTAATATTTTTTCACAATTTTTAAAGGCTTTGAAATGCCTAAGTCATTGGGCTTTTCGTTATGGCTAATCCATAAAAATACTTTTATAGTTACTCAAATGTGTAAGCATAAATATCGCTATGAATGCAGCATACACAGTATTGTTCGCGAATTTCTCCAAAAGGAAACTTAAATCAGCATACTTATAGGCTCTTTGCTTCTTTACTTAACTTCTCGCATTTTCCAATATATAAAAAAAATCTATAAGTAATTAAAGTAAGATTAAAACAACTTAATTTGAAAAAGGAGATGAAAAACTTTTATTTTGTTGCAAACATTTCCGTGCATATGAAAATGCGGAGGCCATTTTACTATTTGAAGTAGAAAACATTTTTTTTTATATCTTCTAAAAAGTGATACGAAATTGTACTTATATAGCAAGGATTCGATCAAGAGTTTGTAAAATTTATTTTTTATTTTAACTTCTCGTAAACTTAAAAATCTAGAATATTTCACTTTATTTGCAAAGCACTTTACTTGTTCAAATGTATTATCTTTATCGCTTCAGGTAATCGACGTAAACACTACAGCTACCTCGAAAGTTTCGCCCAAGCAAGGAAGTGACGTAACAATAGAACGTTGTTAGTACTATGTTCACCAAAGTACTTTGAAGTAATTAATTTCAGTTGACGTGTTGTTGACAGTAGACCAGTACTTGTCCGGTAACGGAACTCTGCCGTGCGGACATGTACACTGGAACTAGCACGCGTCGCGTTGCCTTTGAGAATATGCAAATTGGTATCGGGCGTGTGATTAATTTCATCAACAATTGTATGGAAATATATTTATGAACTTTTTTAGTTTGTAAAGTACAATTTTTAATGATGTTTGCGGTCAAAACTCGTACTTTATAATAATATATTTATAAACGTTTATACAATTCATATAGTATGAATTATCACAATATGAGTGCAGGAGTGATAAATACTAATAATATAAATGGTTCTATGAATACCGCAGATTAAAACATCTAAAAACGTTTATTTCAAATATTTCATGATTTCACATCAGAGTTCTTAAATTTTATGAATTGAGATTACTTGAAGGCATTTTGCAAGAATATAAATGATAATTTTGTTTGGCTTTTTTTTCAAGACTTGTTTTTACGAAGAAAAAACATTTATTTTTCTTACTACTTGTATAATAAAGAGCAGTAAATAAACAGAGTCAGGCAATTAATTCATATTTCCATAAATATCGTGAGATGGAAATTCATTTAATTTTAAATTTCTTATGCTAGTAATGAACGGAATAAAAGAAAGATATGAAACACATATAATATATTTTCATTCCATTCATTTCGTATACTTGCCTATTTCTGAATATCTTATGAAATAGGTCTATTTTTATGTTATGGAAAGCAGACACATAGTTACTTTCCTCTGTCCAGTAGAACCTATCTAAAACGTATAATCCTCAGAGCTCAAAGAAAGTATGTGATGCGGTATTGGTTTTAAAGACAACTCTTTTCGTTACTTCATAGTACGTACTAAATAAACATACACATAGATAGCATATAACTTGATAGTAAATATAGTTAATTTACAATTTCATTGTACATAACAACAATTAATTTATAAGATTTACAGCTAATTGAAATATTTGCTGTGGCAACTAAAACGCAAAAGATGGGATTAAATAAATAAATGCCACTATTAAATCATTACTATGACTTAACCGTAACGTACATCAAATAATTTTTCATCAATGAGAAGTAGGTCAGCATCCGAGTGCGATTATAATGTTTTCGTTTCAGTTGTTGGTAAATTTTATCAAATAAATTTGGCATTCTGCATTTAATTTAAATACTAATTATGCTCACGTCTTATATAATGTATGAATCATTTCTGTTGATAAATAAATGTGAAAAACCTAGATATAAGTATTTAAGGACGTGCAAGTAGCAAATTAATCTAAATGTATAGTCCAGATCATAAACATTCTTAATAACACTAAATAAATTTCGAATGGTGCTGTAGCCAAAAGAATATTTGTTTTTTAATAAATAAAATTAGTTAAAGTCATTCAGTAATGTACGTGGCGTAACTGTTAATCTTCGTTTGTAAATTAGTGCCAGTAAATTAGGGTAAATAAATAAATAAATGTAAATTGGTATGAAAAACGGTCAAGATAATGATTAGAAAACAGGGGTGTTCCAACATATATATATATATATATATATATATATATATATATATATATATATATATATATGTATGTATATATATGTGTGTATATATATATATATATATATATATATATATATATATAATTTTAAGATAAGTACTGTTATGGTATGTTTATATCGGAATTCTCATTAATAACTTAAAAGTCATCAATAGCTTTCTTCGCTGAAGGTAATTTAATTAGTAATTTTTTTAAAGAATTGTTGTTCCCTAAATATCATTAGAAAAATCATAAATAAATGTCACATGTAATAACTCTGGTATCTTTGATTTTTCAGTAAAAGTTGAGAAATGGACCATCAAAAAAGATTAAAAAAAGAAAATGTACGTATTTAAAATATGTTGCTATTGCAGAATCCTATGGATGGGAAAAAAATGTTTTCATTAACGGCATATACATTATACTCGAATACTTTCGCCACAAAGCTCGAAGCGAAGAAAATAGCCTGGAAAAGCTATTCATAGTAGGCAAAATAGCGGAAAAAAGTTTTATTCTTGGCTCGATGATGGCACTAGGTACAAAAGTTATCCGGTATGTCCTACGAGGGCGCCATGTGACACGCCGAAGAACAGGACCGGTGGAAATTAATAATAAAATCCCACGAGTCTGAAACTCCAACGAAACGATTTTTAGTCATTAGCAGAAGACTGACAAGATAATAAATAGATAATTTTTTGGCTGTGGAATTTCTATATATGTAACTGAAAATTAAACACTTATTATTTTACGTTATCACGTTATTTTTAATGGAATGTTAGTTTTATGTATCCTATTATTTCATTCTAATTAAACGTTTGTCGGCGGAATGAGTTTCTGGTAAAAGAAGTATCGCTCATTGATATCGATCAGTATCAATATAATCTTTATATGAGGACAGTTTGTTAACGTTCCAGACAGCCTACCAGATTCCTAACATTTAAATCGATTTACTTGAACTTTATATTGAATTACTTAATGCATTTTCAGAAAGATACCGAAAATTCCCCTCTTTATATAAGAAATTACTTAACCAAAAAATGTGTTTTCTTAGAATCCTACACAAAGGTTGTGGGATGAATGTAACAATATACTAATATTTTTTAAATTTTTATGAAGATTTATCTCACTCACTCCTCCTTCTTAATTTTATTAGGTATTTTTAAATATTTGTTATGCTAGAATGTTATTATTAGTATTGACACGATAAATAAACACTCCCACTTCAAACTAGTTATAAAACCCCCGATTCGTGAGCCAAACTCTCGTTAGGTAGGTTCTTTGGTCACTGGTAGTTCCATAGTTTTGAGCAATAATTTTTTTAAGGTTATTCTGAATTTATTAAACGAGTTACCAATATTTCGATAATTACATTGTGTAAGAATGATTTAATATCCTGTAATTCTATAACAAGTAATACGACATAAGCCATTATAGCTCTAACCTCTTTTCCTAGGCAACAAAACTTTCTAGTTTTACGATGAAAGTTAGAAAAAATTACTAATTATTGTCTATTATACATATAGATGTAACATAAAATTTTATGTTACATCTACATTCGATTATATGCAATTTATTAAGCCACATTTTGAAAATTGTTGCCACTTTAAGGCAGCATTTTGTTACACAAACTAGCGGTATATTGACGTATTTTACGCAAATGCTCGCTTGCGTTATCACTAATTGTGAAATGCGGCATGACGATGCAACTTTTTGCCTTAGAAAACTGTAATTTGATGTAGGGTCAAGTGATGTATTTTAACGAGGACAAAATAGTGGTAGCCTCCATTTTTTGCTATTGTTTACTTGATTGACGTGGGTTGTATTATTATGAGGCAGCTCAGAGAATACCTAAAATAAATTGATACACAGATAAAGGTTCATACATGGTTGCATACTTCCTGAATGTTTAAACTATGAAATGAAATACCGTTTATTTATATGATTATTATATTTAATAAAATGGTTTATGTGTATAGTTCTTAAAGTCGAATTCAAATAACTGTCTTTTTTAACTAAACTCCAACAAAAGCTTAAAAATTACGTAGTGACACGTGCTAGACAATGATTAGTGTTGATCAAAATATTTAGATTAAGACATCTTTATTTCCCTCATAAATTAACGAGGAAAAACGGTGCTGTTAGAATTGTTAAATAAGCCATCTAATTTATTTGTAAATCAGATATACATACATAAGGGAATATTAAATGTTAATTTCGCAGATGTATTAAAAAATTTAATTTTCAAACGCATATCTTAGAATAATTTCCTGGTTTTTTATAAGATTGCGTAGACGATATAATTTATAATCACAGCTTTATAAATATGTAAATGAAATTTTGGAACTAAGTGCTTCACCTGGAATTAGGGTTGCTAGGTGTCCGGGATTTTGGAGATCGTTCTGGAATTTGTGATGGTGCTCCGTGGCCAGTGTAATGAGTGAGTGAGCCCCCAATGTAATGAGTTTTCCCCGGAAATGCAGAGTGCAGTAATTGTTACAAACTTTATTTATTGCTATTTTTCTCAAACCTATGGGCGCCCTAATCCATTTGCGCTTTAATTAAGGCATAATTTCAAATTCGAATAAACTGTGAAGACTATAGCTCAAGAATTAATCAGTCGCTAATAAGTGATGCCGACGGTAATAAATATATTACAATAACTAAGTTAATATATGAAAATAATTAACTAAATATTATCGTAACCAAACTACGAAAGTTAGACTCCTTATTGCAATTAGATAAGATTATTTATCGAAAGAGAATCTATACAAATTTCTTTTGTCACCTATTTGTATAAGTTTCTAATAATTTCTATGGATGTGACGACCATTTTTTTTTTGTTAAATTCTCATTGTTTAATGAGCCAATCACTTTTTTTAAATTTTACCATATATTTAGCAGTAGAGGATAACTTTTGTTTATTTTTTTACCCAAATGTGTTGTTGAGTTAAGCAAATCTTTTGCCAGATCAAATTATTATTTATCCTAAATTACTAGAATTTATATTGTTTGATTCTTACAATATAGCGTAAAAAACAAATAACCAATGTTACTTCAATGTGGTTCTATTTTTAACTCTGTCTTAATTTTCACGTATGTAGTAGAAATGTCCTGTGTAGTAGAAAAGTGATTTTGCATATATTAACCCTATGTTGAATTCTTTACTTCTATGAAATAAAATATTTCAAACATGTCAGTTACGAGAGAAAATTTATAAATCCATAGTAATAGAAATGAATATATACTTTCAAATAAATTGTGATTTCATTTAACGTTTTTAATTTTTAAACTCTTTTCGCTACTAACACTAAGTTAACGTTAAGCATTAAAATGATGCGGAATATCTCATCCACTTTCTAATTTCAAAGAAAACACGGGTGTGAAAAATTTGGGGAAATTTTAGTTTCAATATTAAATTTAAAGTTTTTCATAAACTCGTTTGGAATAATGTTCAACAATAATTTAAAATGTGCAAACAACAACGGAAACCTATTTTGTCCAAGTTCCCACATGCATTTTATAAAACCTCATAAAATGCATGTGGGAACTTGGACAAAATAGGTTTCCGTTGTTGTTTGCACATTTTAAATTATTGTTGAACATTATTCCAAACGAGTTTATGAAAAACTTTAAATTTAATATTAAAACTAAAATTTCCCCAAATTTTTCACACCCGTGTTTTCTTTGAAATTAGAAAGTAGAAGTAGAATAATTTATAGACTGAAACAAAATATAATTTTTTTTTCACTTACAAACTTCAGAGTATATTAAACATTCTTCATTTTATTGTAAATTTATATGTTCAGAAATATAACAGTTAAAATATTTCTGTACATTTTCCAGGCGACAAAAAAGAATGATAACAAAAAGCCAGTGAATTTGTTTCAAAGAAAATAAAGGAAAGAAATATTAATGTATTAATTTCCCACTTCTGTTTTCTTTTCATGATTAAAGTATAACTATGAGCACGGAATTTTGAAAAATAAAACAACAAGAAACGTAAATTTTCACAACACGTTTCATACGTTTGTTCTCATGAAGTGCAATTTATATTTTTATTGAAAATAGAACATATATATATATATATATATATATATATATATATATATATATATCACTAAATGAATATTTTGTAGCCATATATATGAAAATATTACAGTATTTTTGATAATGCAATGATATAGCCACAGATTGGAATACAATTTTTTTTCATCTGATACCACATTAGAATGTGAACGGTTCCATACTCAATAAAAAACCAGAACAGCTTCAGAAAATTAGATGTTTTTAGGGATGTCCTCAAGTTAACCAAAGAACTTCAATTTCTTCATTATAATAACTAATCAATATTACCATATTTAGATATTGCGACTTAATATTTTTTTAACATTAGTAATTAGTTTATCTTAGATAACAAATAAAGTTTACCTTTCCACGTTGGAAACGGCGGTTATCCTTATACCAGACAAGTCTCGCCGGAGGACGACTTCCAGCGGCTTCGCAGTGCAACGCGACAGTTGCTCGCGCCACCAACCGCTCAGGCTTCGGCCACACCTTCACCCACAGGGGTGGCACTATGATAAAAAATATTCTGTTAATAATAATCGTGACATATTTTCATCTATTATATTAGGAATTTGCTAATAATTCCCCCCAAACGTAACAATATTTTCATACGAGCTTTTAAATAAAGCGTGGATAAATTGAAGAATAGAAAAGCCTCCAAATTTACATACATTACGGAGGCTCTGTGCATATTTCTATATGTATATATATTTAAAGTACATTTTATTTCTTATTAACTATTTTCAAATATTTATTTTACACAGGCATAGAATACCGTACATACATAATTAATGTAATTTCTCACCATATAAAATATATAAATATATAATATACATATAAAATATACAATAAAATATAAAATATACAATATACCGTTCTATATACTAAGCAATACATACACAAAAATACACACTCGAAAATAGGAAGTTATTTTACATACAATTTATTTAAGTCACTTGTATTAAGTTACTATATACTAACTTTTTACTTACTTAACTACATATCATAAGTCGGTAAATTACTCATAAATTAGTAGAGCCTACTTAGTTGCGATAATTTCCCTTTTAATTTCTTTATATAATAGCGATTTTACTGGAGGAGGGTGGAAACATGCAATTCTGACAAATATGACCAGTTTTAAGTTCAATATTTTGTAAATAGATCCGTGTGTCAAACAATTTTTCATGATGTACCCCGAATAATTTAGATAAACCTTTCCACTGATACCCTAAGAAATGAGGTATATGAAAAAAAAATTATCCCAATTTTATGTATAGGAGTACTGTAGGGTACCTTAAAAATATTTTAGTTCATAACTTTTTAGGCTACATAATTATGTACAAACTGGAAAATTTTACCTTTATAGCACTAATAGTCTGTGAATAAAACAGCTGAGACATACAGATATGGTGAAACTATAAGGGCTCTTAATTTGGCTATGGAAATCAAAAACGAGCAATGAACAGAGAATTATTCTATTACCTAACAATCTACCACTGGTATCACCATCATCATTGTCAGTTGTTACCTTACAGAACAGTGTAGTTTTGACGAGGAGCAGATTTGGGGATGTTTTCAGTTATTTTTTATGAAATAGTTGGCGTTTCGGAGACATCACACTGCAAAACGACACATATATTGGAATTACGATTTACTTATGCCCGCGACTTTAATCCACGGACCTGTAGAAAACACTAATTTAAATGTAAAGTTAATATACGTAACACATAAATTATGATAATTATAAAAATAAATATTTATTTTAAGCAAGTGCGTTTTGTATTGTAATGTCAGGTTAAAATATTTTCTCCCCAGACCTAATAAAACTTAATTGTGAAAGTTCATTAAACCAACTTCAGATGTTCCTATATGATAAATATGTATTTCGTGCAATATCTTCCAAACCATGGTATGTAATTATAGATTTTCGACGTTATTATAACTGCGTCTTTTTAAACTTTTACACGCACACTTGGTCTCCGTACCATTTAAAAAAAACGTGTTATTATAACAAACGAAACAACTGAACTGTTTTCAATGATTTTATTATTGCTATCAACAATGTTTTAAATTTAATTGTCTACAAAAATATATGTTATGCAAATTTTCATTGTTTATAAAAAATATTGCTATTAACTTTCGATATCATTATATATATATATATATATATATATATATATATATATATATATATATATATATGTTTTTTTGTCCTTTGATTTCTACTGGAAATAAAGAGATGGAACAAGTATTTTCCACATATATTCGTGTTTTGGTTACACAATTATATCTGTTTAAACACTTCAATTTATTTTTTGTCAAAGCAACATATTTTCTTTACATAGATCATACCCCGGAACTTTCTCGGTCCATAACAAAACAATTCTTAACTTCTGTGGACCATCTAAAGGACATAGAAATTAAATAAATAGAATAACAAAATGCAAGCAAGGATAAGATTTTCGTTTCCCAAATAGTTGTTTATTCGGGACAGCGATCGCTTCAAGTGTAATAATTTAGAATTTATATTATAAATAAATTTATAATAATACTTGAATCATTGGTCCCAATCTAACCATATGAAAATGTTTTTAACTATTAAATATTATCTCATCTCTTCTGGCAGATCTTAATTAAAGATATTTGAAAAGAAACAATTATTACCTAAATAAGAACTGTACTAAAAGTGGAAAAAACCGTGGGGACCGTGTTTCCCTATATTTTCAAAGAAGGAAAAATAAACATTAATTTTCTCTTAAAACGGATTCTGCCCTTAATGACACTGGTAAAATTTTATTTATTTTTAAAAGGAATTAAAAAATGGACGACACGAATGGAAAATTTTCAAATACTTAAGTTTTTCTTCAAGCGCCGGTACAAATTACATGTAAAAAATATCTGTTTATATCCTCACAATTTTCCATTACATTAAATATAGAAACAATTGTATTTACAATACAGTAATTTTGTTACTCATTCTGCGATAATTTATAAAGGAGTTATTCGCTGTGAAAGAAAATAATAATTTTTGATTTTGACTTAATAATTCGTCATGAAATGATCGAATAACAAACGTATGGGCGATTTGCGAAACCTAAAAATATTAGTTTTAAGAATAAATTATTCAACTCTTTTTTTAGTTTCTCACGTTTTCATTTATAATATCCATTTCAAAGTTCTATCAGAATTATCAATTTCCATATTGTATAAAATATGGCGTCATGGCTTGAAAAATTATATAATTAATAAAGCCTTAATTTTATATAATTTAGCTTCATAATCCCTTCATTTTTCTGTGTAGCATATATTAATTTTTTTATTTTGCTCTTGTAATCCTGGGTTTAACTTAGCGTTAGACAAGATAAACGATAATACAACAGGAACTATAAAATTGGCTTATTCTACTTGTTTTACCCGCGAATTAATCTATCTAGAATTTATTTATGATCTTGTAGTTATACTACTAGAAAATATATCACTGAAAAAATTTATTGCCAAAACAAACCAGCAAAAGTGCCATATCAATGAATACATAATTAATTAAGTACTTTTTCAAAATTAAATCTAGTTTGTATCTCAGCCCGTAATGATATATATAATTATACAAAATTTAGTCAATATTGGTAAAGAAATTAAACAGTTAGTATGAAATATACAAACAAATTTATTTCCACATTCACAATATTAATTTCTTATAATTACTATAGTTAAAATATTGCTCCTCAGCTTTTTATTGGGATTATTTTTATTATCATATTAGATTTTAATACATACTTAAATTAACATCGAGTTTCTTTAATTTCATAAAAGTTTCTATAATTCGTTGAGAAAAATGCATAAATTTAGGTGCATTATTACATAATGCACATAATGCAATTCACAGGTCAGCTATTTTATATTCCATGGAAGGGATGGCGTAACACGACATTTCTCATCGAATTGCTACAAAACTGTGATATGTTATTTTTGTCTCAATAATATCAATAGTTTTAGCAACAGATTTTGCGTACCTATAGGGAGAAATATTAATACCATGGGTTCATTTTTCAAAATCGGTAACAACCATAAGAAAAGAATTTAACTTTTAATTAGTAATTCAGTAACATCCGGTATCAATCATGACGATTGACCTACTTAAACATTGTACATGTTATTATGTAGCTGTCAATGAAGGAAAAAGTCATTAACGATATATTATTCATATTTTATTCAAGGAAATGTCAGTGATAACAGGTAATCGAGGCGTAACTGTAATACGTCAGCAAGTTAATGATCGTTAACCTACGTTGTTTTGTGGCAGTCCAACTTAACTACACATAAGGGTGCGTAAAAAAGTAAGCCACTGAACTTCGTTGAAATATGACAAATGATGTATATGATAAATATTATAGACACGTAATTACGTAGAGGTGTATGTCAACATGCAGCTCTATTCTACAAAGGTTCACACATAGAAATATATTATCGAAAAATCGCAGATTGGGAGCATAAATTGAGCACAATATTTAATTTACCATTCAATCCAGTAGTAGTTTATAACAAACAATATTACTAAATTTAGCATAATATTTTACATTCGTTTACTTATTAGAATTTATTTATAAATTAGATTTTATAACCGAACTTCCCCAGTATCTGATTTTAAAAAATTTAATCACATTTAATAATTTAAGTACGATCTCAATTGAAATATATTCCTACACAAATTTAATGGAAAGTTTCTCCCTAACGTATTCCGCTTATGAAAGTGAAGTTATTTTTCTTGAATAATTTTTGCTTTTAAGTAACAATAATTGATGGAATGTAAAAAAAACGATAATAATAATTTCACCACGTGTTTTTGTCCATCACTTTTTATGGAACCTAAACCGCCGAACTTAACTCTTTGGACTCCTAAAGCACTGATAATTCACCCACTCCCGGCAATGGTAAGGTGTGAATTATTAGTATTAATGAGTCAATATATATATATATATGTATATATATATATATATATATATATATATATATATATATATATACTTTATGAAGCCAAGAGTACAAATACTTTATGAGTCCAACAATATAAGTGCTCCGTAAAATAAAACAAAATTTTACTTCAACATAACTGATGACATACAGAGTCTACTCTTGGCCAAAATATTAAGTACAAGCTAGTTCTGTCATTTACAAGTGCATTCTTTTTAATTCGTAGTAGGATAAAGTAACTTCTTTGAAATTTTCCAGTAGTTCTTTATTTTATTTTAAATAACATAATTAAAAGCACAAAGTTTAAATTTAAAACGATATATTATTCCATTTTCAAAATATTGTGTGAATATATAATTCCTGTCAAAGCTATTATCCGCAACTCCATTACGGAGCAACCCATATCAGAATATTTCACTTATCACAGTAGATTTCTATATTAAATTTATACAAGTTACTTTGTCGTATAAAATTTTTAACTTAATGTTTATGTCACAATCAAAGAAAGTTTAATGATTACAGGTTTTATTATTTATATTAAAGTTATAGGTTATATTATTAATTATAATTTAACAGGTTCCGTTTCTTTCGTTTTCAAGAACAAAAACCTTAAAATTAAGAAAAGTTTTATGGAATGGTTTTTGGAAAGTTTTATGGAAAGGGTAGTACATACTTAGAGTTAACACTCTACTTAAATAAATGACGAAAAGTATGTACCAGAAATAAAAATGTAAAGAAAATGAGACACTTTCTTCAAAATATAATGACCTAGCAGCAAATACCTGTTTCGCTGGTTCTTTTTCGGCAGTACTTTTATTCATATCTCATACATTTTTTTTTGTAAAAACAAGTGGAAAAAAAGTCTCTTTTTTCATTAATTTTCTTAAATTTTGTACATAAATAACTTACAAACTAACACACACACACACACACACACACATGTAAATATACGTGTTAAATAATTTTATTCAAATGCGTTCTTAAAACTGTAATGTATTATTAATGTTAAAAGAAATATCTTCCACACCCTTATAGTTATTGACGCGCAATCACCGTAAGGCATAATGGGAGAATTAAGGCTATCAAATTTAAGCATATATATATATATATATATATATATAGATAGATGGATAACATGGAATTTGTTTAAACAATTTAGTTTTTACGATCTCGTTAACAGGAGAGTGATAAATTATATCCCAGGTCTATGTTATTAAGAATATAATTACTAATTAAATAGGTGCGAATGAGTCATTAAATCAACTCAATTTTATTTTCTCTACCAAAGAGCATTGAATGATGTGCCTCATTTAGTGGCCATAATTACGACAAAAACTGAACCAAATTTAAACGGAAAGATAATTCTACCATAGAAAGAAAGTAATTACTTTTTTTCATTTAATTTTGTAACTGTAAATCAGGTTTTCATTTCCTGATTGAATTATTTCACTTGAATTTAACTTAATTTTGGTAAAAGAGCTTTTAAATTTTACACTGATTCATCATTGCTTGCTTCATTTTGTTTTAGATGCTCTAGATGAAAGAATATTTCGTTTCCTTATAAACATGTCAGTTGCTTTAATGTTATAAAGTCGCGTCTAAAAATATTTTAAGTTTAGAGAAATAGTTTCTTCCGATTTTATAATATAAATTTAAAACAATTTTTTTCAAGCTTTGATAAAATTCTCCTAATAGAAAAAAATTGGTAAATTTATCATGAACCTACCTTGATCAGACACCAATTTAATTGACTATGAGATGAGTGCTATTCCGTCCTTCGTAAAGGATATGCAAACAAGTTAGAATGCCTTTAAAATTTCAACAATATATCAATTGTTGGCCCCAGAGAAAGGACCATATAAATGAACAATCATGTCTCAAATATTCGAAGATCCGGTTTTGACGCCTAGTTCATATACGCTTTGCTTCAATACGTTGAAAAATTACTTCACTGGCAGATTTAAAAACTTGTTTATTCATTACTTAAAGCTCGGAAGGCTAACTTACCCTATTTATAACGGAACATACTAGAATTTAGGATCTGACCTTATAAAAAATCCTTCGCTGCCCTAGCAGGAAATCTTAAAAATCCACCATGTTCTGGCATTAGGACAATATCCTCGAAAAAAAATTACAGTTTTTACGATTTAACGATTTAAAAAGTGATCCTAAATTCTAGTACTTTTACCCTCTTGTCCTTGGTTTCTTTCAAACTAAGAGTTTCAATATTTGTATTCTCATTTTCTGTCTTGTGTTACACATACACAAGACCTATAATTTTTATATTGTATTGAGGGTCCATTTTTTTTATTTTTTTTTAATTTATATACTTTATATTTTGACGTCACTTATACTTCATTAAACCATAAATTGTACAAAATTTGTTGTTATGGTTGATTTGTACAGAGAGCTCCTCCAATAATAGGTGTGCCATATACAGGTACCATATATTAGTTAATTAATAAATATATGGTAAAATAAACCTCACTTTAAGATATTTTTAAGATACTTCCTTTTCAATGCCTTACAATCAGTGTTACTGTGACGAAATTTGTTCCTTTATATAAATATTATGTCCTATTTCCATAATCAATTTTCACAAATCTGAAATCAGGATTCTTTCCTAAATAAAAACTCTATAATCTTAGTTAACTGAAATCAAGAGGTATGCAAGTATGCTATATCAATGTAAATTCTTATGACCTAGATGCTTTTAAATACTGGTGAGCTTGAAGTCAAATATTAGCGACAGCAAGTGGCAATACACGTTTTCAACAACATTGGAATAACCATTTAGTTTATATGGGAATTTCAAACTCATGTCATCAAATATGAATGTGATTCATAATAATTATACATTGAAGTGCACCCAAAAAACATTACACAATTGAATACCTTAACTTACA
The DNA here is from genome assembly GCA_039881145.1 of Druceiella hillmani. Taxonomy (NCBI): domain Eukaryota; kingdom Metazoa; phylum Arthropoda; class Insecta; order Lepidoptera; family Hepialidae; genus Druceiella; species Druceiella hillmani. Next base: position 9,641,771 of record JAYKKI010000082.1, read on the forward strand.
ATAATTGATTGAACAGTACACAATAAAACCCGCAATATTGGAAAAAATACGTTCATCCTCCCTCGTCAACCGCATTGATATGAGCATTCAAAATAACGTTAAGGCGACATATTCACATCACATATCGAGTCACTGATAAAAACGCGTCGTGTGCTCCCTTTGTTCGTGTGAAATATAAAAGATAATGGAGACTTTGATTAATTACCGAGTTTTACAAGCCCATCGAGTGAGTACGGGCCAAATATTATATCAAACTACCCGTGAAATAATATCAAAGTACCACATGCCGTAAACTGCCTCAAATTGTATAATTTAACCGAGCTAAATTTAAATAAAATTACCGAATTTTAATAAAATTCCATGATTATATTCATTAAGTGGTCAATGGAGCAAAACAAATCGCAATTTATCTGTGTATATATGTATATAAATATATGTATGTACATAAATATATATATATATATATATATATATATATATATATATATATATATACATAGCCAGTCCTTTACCTCCACCATTTAGTGGCCATAATTAGGACAAAAACTAAATTTAAACGGAAAAATAATTCTACCACAGAGAGAAAGTAATTACTTTTACTGTTATTGGATTTAATTTTGTAGCATCAACAAAATATAATGAAAATTAATATGATATCCATTTTAATCTACTTTATTTGGTAAAAGAGCTTCTATATTTTGCACGGATTCATCGACTTAAGCTGCTATCTTCATTTTGTCCAAAATTTAGAAGCTCTAGGTGAAGAACCTTCCATTCCTTTCTAAACATGTTAGTCGCTTTAATGTTACACAGTCACTTAGAGAAATATTTTCTTCTGATTTTAAAATATAAATTCAAAACAATGTTTTTCAAACTTTGATAAAATTCTCCTAATAGAAATGATTTTGTAAATATACCATGAACGTACCTTGATCATACACTAATTTAATTTACTGTGAGATAAGTGCTATTCCGTTCTTTGTAAAATATATGCAAACAAGTTAAAATGTCTACAAAATTTATACATTCGATACATTGTCGGCCTCAGAATAAGTACCATATTAATAAACACAAATCGTGTCTCTCATATTTGAAGACACTGTTTCAATATTTGAAGACACGACGCCTAATTCATATACGCTTTGCTTAAATAAGTTGACAAATTCTCAAAGATTAAATTCATTGGTAGATTTAAAAATTTGTTTACTCATGACTTGAAACTCTGAAGGCTAACTTACCCTATTTATTCCCAAACATACCTCTGACATAGCTTAGAAATTCACAATGTTCTGACACTAGGAAAATATCCTCAATAAAAATCTTCAAGAATCGATTTAAAAATTGATCCTAGAGTCTAGTACTTCTGCCCTCTAGTCCTTGCTTTCTTTCAAACTAAGGTTTTTCAAAGTTTGTATTGTCAGTTTCTGTCTTGTGTATGTGTACCTATAATTTTTATAATATATTGAGGATCTATTTTTGTCTTCTTTTTTATTTACATACTTTATATTTTATATTTTAACGTCACTTATTTTCTTTTTTAAAAAATTTGTTGTTACGGTTAATCGGTACAGATGGCTCCTTTAATAATAGGTACTATATATTAGTTAACTAATAAATATATGGTCGAATAAACCTCACTTTAAGTAATTTCTAAGATACTTCCTTCATAATGCCTTGCAATCAGATTTATTGTCACGAAATTTGTTCTTTCACATAATTATTATTGTCCTAATTCCATAATTAATTTTTATAAATCCTGATTTCAATTCTTTCCTAAACAAAACTCTATAATCTTAGTTAACTGGAATCAGGAGATATGCAAATATCCGATATCAGTGTAAATACTTATGACGTAGATGTTTTTAATTTTGGAGCGCGTGAAGTAAACTATTAGCGACAGAAAATGGCAATAGAGGTTTTCAACAACTTTTTAATAGCCATTTAGTTTATAATTTTGAACTAATGCCTTATCAAATACGAATGTGGTTCATAATAAGTATACATTGAAGTGCGCCCAAAAAAGATTACACAATTGTGTACCTTAAATTACAATAATTGATTGAACAGTACACAATACAACCCGCAATATTGTAAAAAATACGTTCATCCTCCCTCGAAAACTGCATTGATATGAGCATTCAAAATAACGTTATGGCGACATATTCAAATCACATATCAAGTCACTGATAAAAACGCGGCGTGTGCTCCCTTTGTTCGTGTGAAATATAAAAGATAATGGAGGCTTTGATTAATTACCGAGTTTTATGAGCCTGTCGAATGAGTACAGGCCAAATATTATATCAAACTACCCGTGAAATAATATCAAAGTACCACACGCCGTAAACTGCCTCAGATTGTGTAATTTAACTGAGTTTATAAACCAACACTGTTTATTTAAGATATTGTAATATTGAATTTTCAAAGGATCGAGATTAAAATTAGGTCAATTATAACAAAATATGAATAGAATGATATAAATAATATAAAAAGTCTAATTACCTAACTGCAGAAATATTAAACGAGAAGATACTAAGAAATGCCATAGAGATATTAAATGTAAAAGTGAACAGAAAAAATAATTACTCACCTGTATTTACTTAAATTAAATCTAACTACAATTATTAGTACGATTCAGTAAAAATATTCATCAGCGTTACTGCCAAAGAATATTTATTTGATAATTTTTAGGATTCGTGCAAGATAAAGTAAACCCTTTTCCTTATAGTATGATTCCAGAGTATTTATTTATGAATCAAAAACTTACAGATTTATTTGAAACGTTGTGTATATTCTGTATATGTATATATATATATATATATATATATATATATATATATATATATATATATATATATATATATATATCTACATATATATACATAAATATATCCACTCCTGTACCTCAACCATTCAGTGGCCATAATTACGACAAAAACTGAATTTAAACGGAAAGATAATTCTACCATAGAGAAAAAGTAATTACTTTTACGGTTATCGGATTTAATTTTGTTGCATCAACAAAATTTAATGAAAATTAATATGATATCCATTTTAATTCAACTTTATTTTGGTAAAAGAGCTTTTATATTTTGCATGGATTCATTGACGTAAGCTGCTAGCTTCATTTTGTCCAAAATTTAGATGCTCTAGATGAAGAACCTTTCGTTTCTTTCTAAACAGGTTAGCCGCTTTAATGTTATAGAGTCACGTCTAAAAATATTTTAAGTTTAGAGAAATAGTTTCTTTCGATTTTTATAACATAAATTTAAAACAATGTTTTTCAAACTTTCGTAAGTATACCATGAATCTAATTTGATCAAACACTAATTTAATTGACTAGGAGATGAGTGCTATTTCGTCCTTAGTAAAGGATATGCAAACAAGTTAGAATGCCTTTAAAGTATATGCATTTAATACATTGTCGGTCTTAAAGGAAGGACTATATAAGTGAACACAAATCGTGTCTCAAATATTCGAAGATCCGGTTTGGACGCCTAGTTCATAAACGCTTTGCTATAATACATTGAAAAATTCTCAAAGACCAAATTACTTCATTGGTAGATTTAAAAACTTGTTAACACATGACTTGAATCTCTGTAGGCTAACTTACCCTATTTATTCCCAAAACATACTAGAATTTATGATCTGACCCTAATAAAAAATCCTTCGCTGCCTGCGCAAGAAAGCTTAGAAATCCACCATGTTCTGACACTAGGAAAATATCCTCGATAAAAATCTTCAAGAATCGATTTAAAAAGTGATCCTAAAGTCTAATATTTCTGCTCTCTAGTCCTTGGTTTCTTTCAAACTACGGTTTTTCAATATTTTTATTCTCATTTTCTGTCTTGTGTCACAAATCCACAAGACCTATAATTATTATATTGTATTGAGGGTCTATTTTTTCTTTTTTCAATTTATATAACAATCTTTTTTTTAATTTATATATTGTTTTATATTTTAACGTCACTTATAGTTTATTGAACTTTCAAAAACTTATTAACTTTTCTTTATTAAATTAAGTTTTCAAAACTTATTGCTATGGATGATTGGTACAGAGGGCTCCTTCAATAATGGGTGTGCCATATGCAGGTACTATATATTAATTAATTAATGAAAATATGGTCAAATAAACCTCACTACAAGGAATTTCTAAGACCCTTTCTTTTTAATGCCTAATTAGATTTACTGTCACGAAATTTGTTCCTTTGTATAATTATTATTGTCCTATTTCCATAATTACTTTTCACAGGATTTTCATTCTTTCCTAAATAAAACTTATATAATCTCAGTTAACTGGAATCAGGAGGTATGCAAATATCCGATATCGGTGTAAATTCTTATGACGTAGATGTTCTTGAATACTGGTGAGGTTGAAGTAAAACATTAGCGACAGCAAGTGGCAATACATGTTTTCAACAACATTGGAATAATTGATATGTGAATTTTAAACTCATGTCTTATCAAATATGAATGTGATTCATATTAAGTATACATTGAAGTGCGTCCAAAAAGGATTACACAATTTAATACCTTAACTTACAATAATTGATTGAACAGTACACAATAAAACCCGCAATATTGTAAAAAATACGTTCATCCTCCCTCGAAAACCGCATTGATATGAGCATTCAAAATAACGTTATGGCAACATATTCACATCACATATCAAGTCACTGATAAAAACGCGGCGTGTGCTCCCTTTGTTCGTGTGAAATATAAAAGATAATGGAGGCTTTGATTAATTACCGAGTTTTATGAGCCTGTCGAGTGAATACGGGCCAAATATTATATGAAACTACCCGTGAAATAATATTAAAATACCATACTGCCTAAAATTGTGTAATTTAACTGAATTAAATTTAAATAAAATTACCGAGTGTTTAAATATTGTGAGCTGTTTTGATGGATGTGAATAAGTGCACGTGATTATTTTGTTTGTAAATACAGTCAAGAATAACGATAGGTCGATAGTGGACGTTCCTGCATTCACGCTTGGTGCCCTCAAATAATATTTTAAGAAATGTTATTTGTATGATTACATTTGTATATATATATATACATACATACATATATATATATATATATATATATATATATATATAGATTACCTTTGACGGCTCTGACGATGAATCTGCCGATATGCTTTTTCATTTTCAAATAACGACACTAAAATATTAACAACTACGGCAAACAACTTTAGACATTTTTTTTAATAATCAAGAATTGTATTAAAACACAGACCAATTGAGCACAGACTATGGCTTGTACGTAGAAAATAGTAGATTGTCTCTTTACAGAGAAATATCACAAGATTTATAAAAACGAATATTATAAGAAGTAAATCTTATAACTTACTTGTTTTCTAACTAAACCAGAAGCATAATTTTGAAGTATACTTTTATATTACGGTCGGCTCCTCATTGAACAGATTCGATATCATTAACTGTTCTTCAACACGATTTTCTTTAAAACTAAATTGTAATGGTTAAATTTTATTGGGATGTGGTCTTGATCAGAAAAGTTAAATACTTCTTAGCTTTGAAAGAACTTAATTATTAAAATATTTTTATCAATTCGTTGCATAAAGAGAATTTATGTTTATCATAAATGTTGCGATATACCGATTCCTTACAATATACAAAAAATACATTTTGAATCATTTATAACATACGTAATAGATAATAAAAAAAATGTGTTTCGTAATTTAGAAATTAGACATGTTTATTCTTCGGCTCCAAATATTTTGTTTACCAAAATAACAATAAAAGCTTAGCTCAGAAAAAATAAGAGAAAATAATAGGCTGTCATTTCAAAGAAATTTGGCCAAAATTCTGTTCATGTATTTCAATTATAAAAAAACACTGTTTATTTATCATATTGCAATTAGGTCAATTGTAATAAAATATTAATAGAATGTTATAAAAAAATGTAAAGTCTAATTACCAAATAGTAGAAATATTAAACGAGAAGATACTGAGAAATGCCATAGAGATATTAAATGTAAAAGTGAACAGGAAAAAAAATTACTCGCCTGTATTTAATTAAATCTAACTACAATTATCAGTGCGATTAGTAAAAATATTCATCAACGTCACCGCCAAAGTATATTTATTTGATATTTTTTAGGATCCATGCAACACAAAGTAAATCATTACCCATATGATATGATTTCAAAGTATTTATTTATTGAACATTTTTATAAACGTTGGACACTTGAAAATTCGAAAAAAATTAATAGTTTCCAAACCTAGTACGAGCAGTAATGAGTAAAACACAAATTATGGAGCAATTCGTATAAATATCTCACTAACAAGTAATATCTCACTATCAATTGTGAACTCCCAAGCAATTCCATGATTCCCATCATTAAGCGGTCAATGGAGCAGAACAAATATTAAGACCGCGTGATATTACGATGAACAATTTAAGTCCACGAAAAATAGAGGAACGTTGCAGGATGTTCTCGAAGGATATTATTTAAAATAAACTATAATTTCTTTCTCTCCATGTATCAACCAGGAGCGTAAAGCGTTACTCGAGTAGCGTTCAAGATCTCGCATTAATATAATGAAATTCAAAAAATGCATCATGGGTAGATATTTTTACTGGAGTAGAAGGGAATTTTTATATCCGACCATGTCATTTTCAAATCTTAAAGAAATAAATAAGCATAATATCTATACATATTAAAATGCAAAAACCTATTAAACTTTTTTTAATATTTTATAAAGCTTGTGGATATAGATTTATACGGAAGTCAGATATTTGTATTCGATTCAAGTATACTACGAATTAAGGATTTTGTCTTTCAACTAGCATTTAATGCCGCACATCATGCCGTCAGTGGCTATAATTACGACAAAAACTATAAAATGAGAGTAGTTACTTCGACCCTAATTGAATCTAAATTTGTCAATATAAATCAATTTTATTTTTTTAATTGAGGCGATTTGTTTGAACTTTGCCTTAAAACTGCATCGGTAAATGGATTTTTATTCAAATTATATTTTTGTGAAACAAGTTTTGAATTTCATAGCCCATTATGGACTTAAGCTGGCTTCATTTGTTGCCAAATATAGAAGTTTTAAATGAAGTTGTTTTGTTTCCTTTTTTGAAAGGAAAACATATTAATCGCTTCAACTTTATTCTGTCACATCAAACAGGTTAATTTTATTCAATTTTTTTTCCATATCATGAAAAATATTTTAAAGAGTATTCTGAAACGCTCGTATTTCAAATAACTTGCTTAATACACCGTACATCTACCTTTGTCAAATACTCCTATTGCCGATAATTAACTTTAGACGTAATGATTTAGACTTTAGATTTATCTAAACGATCTTCATTCAAATTCTTTTGATGAAGAATGTTTAGCCAAGCTAGAACACCTTCCAAATTTACTCATGCGGTATATTATCTTTTATTCTTTTATTTTATTATACCTTAGCCTTAAAAAACATGACCGTATTAATGAAAGCAGATAAATCATGTGTCGACTGTTTAAAGATTCGTTATCGACGCCATCTATACGTCAATCATCTTCAATTTTTTAAATATTCCTCAGCTACGGACACTTACAAATCAAAACTCACCTACCCTTAACCATGGGTTACATTTTTAAAACTTACTCACCCCATTTATTTCAAATTATACCTCTGCCTCATAGAAGTAATCTTTGCTTTCCAAGCAGCGAAACCTTAGAATCAACTTGATCTTGTTCTAGGAAAATATTGCTAAATGCTTTGAAGGATCGATTTAAGAAGTTCTTTATTTCTTTCAACCAAAATCCTGTAAATATTTACATTTTTTTTTTTAGATTAAACTATATATATTACAATTTATGAAGGTTTTGCTTTCATTTCTTTATGCTCACATTGCATTCCTTATTTCAACGTTACATAAAGCCTACTGGACAATATCATATTGAAAGCTTATCGTAACGGTTATGATTTACAGAAAGAAATTATCCACGTAGCAAAAAATATGCCGTTTGCGCCTTCATTAAAATTGTCAATTAAACTATAACTAATATATTAAGCTAATATATTAAGCTATATAACAAATATATTAAGCTTTGTGTGACCGAACAAATGTCATTACCCTTAATTCGGAATATGTCTTCTCTTTCTTCAGTCTTTAATTATGTAATTATTGTATATTTCCTTAAGCTTAACGACATTCGCAACTTCTGATTTTAAATTCTGTCCCAGGTCAAAATTTTACTGCCGCGATTAACTAAAATATGATGAGATATAAATGTTCAATATTAGCGTAATTTCTTATCACGTAGATATTTTTCGATTCTGATGAAACATGAAGTTCGACACACCTGAAATATATATATATATATATATGTATATATATATATATATATATATATATATATGTATATATATATATATATATATATATATATATATATGTATATATATATATATATATATATATATATATATATATATGTATATATATATATATATATATATATATATATATATATATATATATATATATATATATATATATATATATATAGTGAATCCATTTCCATATTAACTGCTACTCGTACACATTTTAAACTGAATCAAAATAATGGTTAATTTTTCACATTATTTTATACTTATTACCAAATACGAATATTATTCTGTATATACGTAACGGTAAAATACATTTAAAACAATTTTACCTTTGAGTACCGTTAACTACGATCGACTATTGAAAAGTACGCAATAATACCCGCAATATTGGAAACGATGCATTCATTGTGGCAACGTATTCACATCACATGTCAAGTCACTGATATGAACGCGGTAAGCGCCCCCTTTGTTCGTGTGTAATATAAAATTTAATGGAGGCTTTGATTAATTACCGAGTATCTGAAACTACCTGTATAACGTTATGAAATTAACAAATGCCGTAAGTTGCCCTAATTTTATAATTATTAGATCTATCACAACAAATATTTAAAAAAAGAATAATAAATCCTTTACTAGTTTTTCCTGCCCACCCAGCAGTTTCATTTTGAAGTCTGTTATTACGTTACGCCCGGCAATAACCCTCTGGCCTTTTCCAACCAGATTCATTAATAAGACTGTTCAAACAACACTACTTTATTTAACACTTAAAAAATGTAATGGTTACAATTTACTAGGATGTGACCTTATTTATAAAAGTTACACACTCATTAAATATCCATAGCTAGCGTTTTCTATTTAAACATATAATGTTTGTTAATGCCTGGCATAAATACAAATTATATTACCTACCTATTATATTACATAAATAAGAATTATGTAACCTTAATTTTAGTATGGACTTTAAATATCAATCTAACCATTAAAATTAGTCAAATTATATTTTGATGCTGCTCTAAGAAAGAACAGACAATAATGTTATTAGCTTAAAACTTGGTTGTAAAATCTGAATTATAAATAAATATAATAATCATTTTCAAACAAAACACGATCGCTATTGCGTATACACATACCAAGTATCTAAAGTGTGTTTACTCGCGATAACGTAGATTTTTTTCAGAAACAGTTACTAATATACTTAGATATGTTATGTGGTGTTTAAATAGACAAAATTTCATTATACAAAACATCATCATTCACCTGGTTTTATTTTGCGTATAAACTTACATTAATTGAACAAAAACAATAAATCATAGAACTTGTTTAATGAATGATAATCACATTAATTTAGCAATGTTTAGAGGCAATGCGGTTGCTTATGGTTTGAAATTAATGAATGCTCACAGCTTGCATTTGTATAATGCAACTCTGCCCGTTTAAAGTAGAATAGTTAAATCTAGCAAATATATTAAATCTATTATCACCACCATTTTTTTTTAACAAAATATAAAAAATAAAGTCACGGAAAGTTGTTCAAATACAATAAATTCAAAACGTTTTACACATATCGTAAATATATACGTTTCGTTTGATTTGATTTTAATGTTGCTGACAATTAAATGAAACTACGTGATGTAGTGTTATTAAACTGCGTGATGTAAATCAAACTACGTGATGAAACTACGTGATGTATATTATCATCACGTAGTTTCATTTAATTGTCAATCATTAATTTCTACAAAATTAACACCAAATATATTCATACAATATTTAATGTTGCTATTTATGTTTATTTAATTTTTTTACTTCATTAACTTGGCTTCATTTAGTAAATGTGAATATTAAAGAAATATGTCTAACTAATTTGAGTACATCCAATTTTAACTAACCATTAACTAATTCGTAATTTACATAAGGATTTAAGAAATTATTTTTAAAAATATATAATAAACGGTTTATTCTCACCAATATATCTAGTCTAAGAAAATCCCGAGCAGAGCGTAAATTTTTGCTCTTAAAATGTAATATAACTAACTTTTATTTGTATTTAATCTTTACAGATTTAATGAAAAAATTACTCACCTTAGCTTAAAGTAAAAAGTAATGAAAAAATATAGGTGAAAATTTGCCTCTTTGAAATTAACCATAAACAATTTGAATATTATATTAATTATTCATGTGCTAAAAAAATATAATTAAAAGTACGTTTAATAATTTATTTTGTTAAGTAGATGCTATATCTTTACTAGGCTAGATGCTATTAAATAAATAAACAAATACCGTATTTATTTATATAAAATGCTATCGACGATGCTAAATTTAACTTTTCTACCTTGAACGACCGAGTTACTACGTTATGCAAATATAAGCTGTGTGCATTCATTGGTTCCAAAACATGAAGCAGCCGCATGGCCTCTAAACATTGCTAAATTAATGTGATTATCTTCCATTAAGTAAAGTCTGTCACTTTCGTTCAATTATTTATATGCAACCACCATGTACCAATTTACATGCAAGACGGAACTAAGTCGATATATGTATGTATATATATATATATATATATATATATATATATATATATATATATATATATATATATACGTGTGTGTGTAACTGCTCCTGGAAGGAATCTATATTATCTCGAGCACATATCGATTATATATTTTAGATACTTGATATGTTCATGGGTAATAGCAACTGTGTTTAGTTTGAAAATGTTGTTGGTGTTTTTTTGTATTTCAGATTTTTCAGTCAAGTTATTTCACAAAGTATTCATCCTACAATTTTTTATTTATTTCTTAGAGCGGCATGTAAATATAAAGTTAGGCATTAATTATTAAAAAAAATAACGATAATTTGGAATATTGCCAGATCCCGATTTCGGTCTTAGGTTAAAGCGTATGAATTTGTTTGGAACTACCTATATTATCGTTAAATACGATAACTTATTATAAAATAAATTAAATATACGAGACGATTGGAATATATTCTAAATGTTTATTTCCATAAAAATGAATTTTAAAATGCCATAAATATAAATAATATAAGTTTTGAAAAAAAATGTAAAATATTTGTTCGATACAATTTAGATTAAGGTAAATAGACGAACTAGAATAGTATTTTAACTTATAATAGTACTTTAACTATTCGAAACCCTCGTCATTTTTTATTCAGTGTACTTTAAAAATCTCATAAAAATATTAAGGCTGCTTATTCACGCACGCACGCACACACACACACACACACAAACAAGCGCGCGCACGCATGCGCACATGCACACGGACACGCGCACACGCACACGCGCATACGCACACCCACACCCATGTATACGCATGTAATTATGCATTATTTATTTTTAAGTGAAATTCGGTTCCAAAATTTCTAACTCACGAATGTCACAAATCAAACTATCTCGTTCGTATTTTAATTTCGTCAACCATAATAGGATTAATACAAGCCATAGTAGCCGCAACATTTCTCCTAATTTCTGCTATTGAAAACATTTATATTAAGATTCAACAGGAATTCTGTTGCGGAATTATTACGACGTATATTTTGAACTGATAAAAAGATAAAAAGTAATTCTTTATCGGTGACAAAAATAAAAGTAAACGGTCGTAAACCTCGGGCATATCTATATTAAAAGATCTTATTTACCAATGGTTTGAAATTTCCGCATGTCATTAATAACAATTAATTAATTAACTCATATAAGTGTAATATAACTAAAACTGGTGCTGAAAATGTTGAGTCACTCTATAACGTTCTGGTGTGAGTTAAAGAGTGACTCGTGTAATAATTACGTAGATATGAATATTTACTTATAACTGTTACCCTGCTCGAAACATATTTTTATTATCCTGGGTAATCCTAATAAACATCTAAAAAATCAACGACTATATATACAAAAACATTATCACATCCACCTACAGTTGTTTAATATCGTTTAACAACCACCGTTTATTTATATAATATACAGAAAATTACAACATAGCTATAATTTGGCATTACGGTACATTTTTTCCACGTTTATAGTAAGAATATTTTCCACACTAAATTTAGATGAAAAAGTATTTAATGTAAAAAATTTAAATTCTCAGAATCAATGGAACTCATTGGTCCATGTAATTTGCAATTTGGTCAAGAGGTAAGCATGTTGCTTGGAGGAAGACAGGAGTTTGAAGCGGGTAATTTTAGTATAAAAATTGTTTAGAGGCTCTTAATGAAGATAGATACTTCTAAAAATAGCGCTCAAAATGAACTTGTCCTCACTCCTCTACCACTCTCTAATTTCTGAGAGTGAAATAAAATAAAAAAATTTGGTGTAGATATTAGAATTTTAACAATTAAATGAAACTACGTGATGTAGCATTATTTCTAGTTTCTTTAAGTTCTTTACCACGACCTGGGTTTCGTTGTATTACAACATCTTCTGGTGGGCTATTAGCAAAGATTCTCAAAGCAAAAAACTTTGCTCTCTTAGCAAAGATCTTTGCTAATACCTGAGGATGTTGTAATACAACGAAACCTAGGTCGTGATAAAGAACTTAAAGAAAGTAGAAATAATACTATATCACGTAGTTTCATTTAATTGTTAATAATGAATATCTAAAAAATTAACGCCAAATATATTCAAGAAAAGTTCACTAAAAAATTATAGCTTTGATTTTTTTTAAAAAATCACATTAATTTAACACATTTGGAACAAAATATAGAAAATTAATTTAAATATTGAGAATAACTTTAATATTTGTCAATAGTTTAATAGAAAGACTGTGTTTTTTTAATGTTCATAATTTTATTAGCTTTTGAGCACGTTCAAAACCCTTCGAGGGTTTTTTTGTTCTTAACCAGATTTTCTTTCTAATATTAGGATAACTATGTTCACGGGTAAGTTCATTTTGCTAGCATGCCACGTAAAACTGACTATTGATGTAAGAAGCAGTATTTTCTCACATTTACTCCAAACAACTTTAACGTTTGTCTTTGAGGTTTATTAATCGAAAAGGAAATGAAATTTTATAAAACCCAGTTTCAGTGGGTATCAATACTATTAAAAAAAGTATATCCTATATTCACGCTTAAATTATAAAGCAATCAAACTTAATCGTTACTACACCATAATATTTTTATGGTAATTATTTTATGAAAACAATATACTCTTTAAGCTTAACCGTCTTGGAACCACGGGTGAAATTATGAATTAAAATATTAGTCATCAAGAGATTCGGATCTGTTAAATTATATATATATATAATTTAACAGATCCGAATCTCTTGGTAATGCAGTTTGCAGTTTTTGAAAAATATCTAATATAACGGCTAAGTCAAATTAATTAATACATATGTATATATATATATAAATATATATACATATATATATATATATATATATATATATATATATATATATATATATACATATGTATTAATTAATTTGACTTAGCCGTTATATTAGATATGTAGGGATATTAAATTTGAAGCATTTTTCTGGAAAAACAAATTGTAGAAATCGTCCTTTTAGCAATGAATTTTAATATGTCCTGGTTAGTTTGAGGTAGAGAATCATCTATATGAACTGAAGACACTTTTTTTTTATTTTATATGTAAACACATATGCATATGGTAATTGCAAATGAAATATATTGGATAAATATCGACGATAGCATGCACTAAAAACATATAAATTTATTTACATTTTTGCTCTGCCCGTGATTTCAAAGTAAATCACAATAGTTTTGTTTCGTGTTCGTCTCATACAAGAGACTGGCCTACTCCGTTTGGTATATTTACCATCTGTATTTTTCATTATTCTAGAGAGGGCTCCAGTGACAATAAATCATATAAAATACTTGACCCGCCAAATTATAAGCTTCCACCGACTGTAGTTGGACTAGATATTTTTGACAGTGTATATAAGGTCATAAGTACAAAATAGACACATAAAATATTAATAATAATACACCAACTCTGCTCTTTGCGCAGATAATATTAATATAGTTGGTCTAAGGTTGATTAAATCATGGGTTTCTGTTCCTAAATGAACTGAGATACAGAAAAACAAATAAGTTAAAAATTTAATATAATATATATAAAATTATATAGCATTGACATAACTACATAAACTAAAAATAACTCATGATCCTCAACTTCATTAATAATTCTCAGACGATGGCTTCCGTATTGTTCACTCTCGCTTCAATTAAATACAAAATTTTAACACCCATTGACCCACTAAAAGTACCTAGTCGAGTAACTGGGAAATAAACAAACACTGCCACTGGTTCACGTCTCGTTACAAACGGTACACGCATCGGAACACACGGCAGCTTTATTTAAATTTCAATTCGTTAAAAAAAAATATGGAAAAACAATTAAACAATTGTTCTTCAAATCAAATATTATATGTCAACACACAATGGAAATTACTTCCTTCTCAGACGATGGCTTGCGTATTGTTCACCTTCGCTTCAATTAAATACAAAATTTGAACACACATTGACCCACTAAAAGTACCTAGTCGAGTAACGAGGAAATAAACAAACACTGCCACTTTTTCACGTTGCGATACAAACGGTACACGCACCGGAACACGCGGCAGCTTTATTTAAATTTCACTTCGTTGAATTACACGATTCGAGGTCATTTACTGTATGCGGCGTTTTGCAGGTGTTTCGTAAGCAGATTCATGTGTATAATGCGGGAGCACTCGTCCAATGAGCTCGTAAATTGGGGTAATTAATCAAAGCCTCCATTAACTCTTATTTTCCGTACGGACAAAGAACCATACGCAGGTTTTTTATCAGTCACTTGACACATAGCTTATATAGAATGTCATAACGTCCCTTTTTTTGTTATATATGGCTATAAAATGAGTTATATGGAAAGTAGGATAGAGAGTTTTATATGCATTAAGTTGTATTTAATACTGTTGAATATTAAATTATTGTTTGGAAAATTTATTATTTAAAGTTTAAATAATTTATAAACCCGTGAAGTATAGATTAGAATATTTATTTGAAATTTTCATTAGGAAAATTCTATCTATGGGCTTCATCACAATATTTATGGGTTTCATCTTCATATAGTATTCGCGCGCATGTAATAATTATAATCCACAATTTATAAACGGTCATTCGAAGTACATAAATTGAACATTTTATTTACGTTGAAGTTGAAATCTAAATTGTAAAAATATGTTGTGTATATTAAGGTGGAAAACAATTTATTTAATATTATAATTGAAAAACCACGATTTTTCAAAGTTTTGGTGTTTATATATATATATATATATATATATATATATATATATATATATATATATATATATATATATATATATATTAATTGGTACGATTTGAGGTCTGCATGTATTAAATTTGTGTCATACTAGTAAAACAATATTTTCAGTAGATTTTAATACCGCCTCTCGTATTCCACGAGATTTCAAGAACATGTGACTATAAACATATTTGTTTTTCATTACGTGACGTCACCACCATTTATCTAATAGATTTCACGTGACATCAACCTAATACCAGTGGACGGCACAGAGTTGAAATATATTGTTAAACAGTAAGCAGATCATAAAATTATCAGAAATATTAGATAAAAAGTGCGCTATTATAATTGCATAGGTCCATTTTCAGAAATCTTGAAAAATTGTGAAACTCTCTTTGTAAAAATTGTAAAATCTTGCAAAGCCTTAAAAAATTTATTTAAAAAAATTTAAATAAATTTTTCAAGGTTTTGCAAGATTTTACAATTTTTACAATAACTCCGTGTATCGTCATCGTGTGTTATTGTTTCAAATTGTTTAGTTTTAACTTAAGAATAATATATATATATATATATATATATATATATATATATATATATATATATACATATATATATATATATATATATATATATATATATCTATATACACACACACACACACACACATATACTCGGTGTCCGGGAATAAGAGTCGGACAAAGAAAGACGTCATTCCTTGACTAAAAAATAGTTGATTGTCGTTTCATCTTTTCAGAAAATAATATTCATAATTACTTTTCATCTATTTCCTCTTCTTAGATTTGAAGGTTCTTATGTTTCATTAATTCACGTGAATTGTTCGTAATTTGAAACCGGACCAAATCGTTTAATTTGTATCCCACTTTACGAAAAACGTTTCCAATTAACGATAAAGTCACTTCACTACATAAAATAATCATTCAATATGTAATTGAAGAATTAAGCTCTGAATTGTGTAAGTTTGTATATATAAGATTGCACATACAAATTAAG
Source organism: Druceiella hillmani (assembly GCA_039881145.1). Taxonomy (NCBI): domain Eukaryota; kingdom Metazoa; phylum Arthropoda; class Insecta; order Lepidoptera; family Hepialidae; genus Druceiella; species Druceiella hillmani. Next base: position 9,658,416 of record JAYKKI010000082.1, read on the forward strand.
TTAACAACATAATTAGAGAATTAAGTAATTACCATTACAGATTACAGAAATTTCATGCCCGGTAATAAAGTATTTATACTGTGTCGGAGATTATTAAAATCATGATTTTTAATTATAAGATATTTAAAACAACAATAGATATATACATATATATATATATATATATATATATATATACACATATATATGTATATATATATCAATAACTGAGATTATAATATTTTTTTACAAAATATGTAATGTAATTCCTTATTAATTAAAAACAATAAATGAAACTTATCCTAATTTTTGACTGACCGATATGTTAAGGTATAGTCTCAATCACTACCCAAAAAATGTAAAATATGAAGAAATATCATACATGTGATTATATCATAAAAATGGTAACAACTGTAAAAGTGTTTCCTAAAATTTTTAAAAGTTTTTTTCCCACGCAATTTAGGTATGAACATAAGATACAATTATTTTATAACATAGATATCCACTAAAATTGGGTTTTATTAAACCTCACCCACTGTGAGATTAATAAATATCAGGTACAAACGTTAAAGTTGGTCGGAATAAACTTGAAACAGTACTACTTATAGCATCGATGGTCAGTTTTACGTAGCATGCTATTAAAATGAACTAGCTCAATAACGTGGTATCTTAATACTAGAAAAAAATATTAAACATGAAAAGAAATCACGTTTAAAGATTCGAACGTGCTTACTGAAGAGAAAAGTTAAAACATTTAAATTTACATAGTATTTCCGTTACACTACATTAACTTTTAAACGTGTAAAAAACATGGACTTTCAATAACTTTGGACTATGGAATCAACACTATAGTATTTCCGCAAAGTTTTAGTATAAATTCTAATATCTCTACCCTACTTTGTTTCATAACTTTATCAGTCTCCGGTATTGAGGAATGTTTTTTTTTTGAGAGCAAGTTTTTTTCGGACATTCATTTTCACCAATATCTTTCCAACTATCTACCTGAACTAAAAGCAACATAATATTTATATACCAAAATTTTCAGCCCTAAAAATTCTCCTGTCAAATATATTCTTAACTTGTTTGCAAATTGTCTGGGTCATTGAGCTATACTGATATGCCGAATTTCAAATTTTTACGTTAAGTACTATGTGAGCAAATATTAAAATGAAATATTCTTACCATACATAAACGTAGGCAAAAAGTACTATAACGCAAAATACCATACAGACAAAGTATTATTTAAATATTAATTTCTTGCTTATTAAAAATGTTTTAAAAAACGCATATAAGGGGAATAAAGGCATATTTGTAGAAGTATACTTGGTGTACTGGAATAGATGTCGGACAAACAAAGATGATATATATTTGGTGTACTGGAATAGATGTCGGACAAACAAAGATGATATATATTTGGTGTACTGGAATAGATGTCGGACAAACAAAGATGATATTCGTTGGCTGGAAAGGAATAAATTGTCGTTGAAGTAAAACTTAAAACATGCCCTTTTTCTAATTGACCGCAAAAAAAATATTTCACATAAGTCTTATAAAAACACCACCGACATTTGCCCGGACTTTGGTGTTTTCCCGCAGTAGCGATGTCTTCGTAGCCGTTCGCCGGTTATTCACCGGAGCGGCGCTGAAGAATGTACACAAGCATCGTGTGTACGAAAAGGATGAAAAATAGTTATGGATATTATTTTTTATCTCTATAAAAAAGTCCTCCTTTTAAATTTTATTTTAAAAACTATCTTTTAGTCAAGGAATGACACCTTTCTTTGTCCTACACTTATTCCCGGAAACCGTGTATATGAGTATATATATATATATATATATATATATATATATATATATATATATATATATATATATATATATATATATTATTCTCAAGTTAAAAACTAAACAATTTGAAGCAATAGCATACGATGACGAGACATGGAATTATTATAAATTGAATATTATAAACATTTTTATGTCACACGAGACTGAACCGCATAGTTTCTTACTCGCACACCGAGCGTCATGGGTGTCATCAAAGGAATGCGGTAAATAAAATAAAACTTTTCAAGAAAAATTAAAATTCGCCCTAGTAGGGTTCAGTACACATTTTAGCACTTATAAACATTTGAGCGTACATCACCTTTCTACTAAACTATTTACAAATATTTATATTTCAAAACGTAAATATATTGCACTTTACTATATACTATAAATTTCATAGGCGTAAAAAATTGGTAATATTTGAAAAACCATAATATCTCGCTATAGTTTTCCTGTTATCATCTAATCAGTTTTTATTAACCGTCTTTTTTCATGATTTTTGATTCTGTAGTTTCAGAAGTAAGGCGACGGAATATTACGTTTTTGCACATTTCCTAAAATATCTTTTTAAATGTGCAATTCAAAATTATCAAAATATTTGTTCCCTTATAAGAAAACTTTAGAAATGATACTCCAGAGAAAGTAACTGCTAAATTTTCATTTAACACCATTTGACTGTTATAAGAATACTTAAAATATATATGAGCAATATATGTGGGTTAATAAGATGTACTATTACGCTTACTTTTAAGTTTCTACGTCACATGGTTTCTCATAAAATCTAATTTGATAATAGAAAAATGTAAACGTATTGCCTAGTTTCACTTTCACAAGCGTATAAACATAGGGCATATTTAAAAAATTGTGTCATCCAGTATCATCGCTATAGTTTTCATTCAAAATTACCGTGGTCTTATAAAAACCCATATTTTTTTCATAATTTTAAGTTGAGAAGTTACCGAAATAACTCCTTATTTGAAAAATACCCAAAGAATTAGGGGGAGGAAACATATTTTTTGTTTATTTTTCAGTATATATTTGAAGATATAATACTTAAATTAAAAAAATACATTTAAGACCTTTAGAGTTAAGAATGCTAACAGTAAATTAAAACAAATTATTGTGTTATTTTATACAAATGTACTTTATAATTTTTAAGCAAAATAAAGTGACCCAAAATACTTTATATTTGTTTAATAATTCTGTCATTTTCAACCATTCTCCGATCCTAGTAGTGCTTTTTAAATAGATGACAATAATAAATGAGCCAATATTTCAGAACGCGACCGTTCAATCGACGGACTATTAAATAATAAATTTAGATTATGTGATTCATTAAGTTTTTTATTATCAAATAATATAAAATATAATAATAAACAGAATAAATAATATAGCTTTTTCTTCCAGGTTTTTAAAATTGGGTACTTTTATATTTTGATACAAATGGTAATCCCTGACTTGACAATTCACCCATTTCATACGCCGATAAACTGACTCGTTTTTAATCTTTTTCATTATGATTAAATTAAGTCAATTACGCAGATCGCGCAAAGCAAATAAATAATTTTGAAAAATATGTGAGCATTAAAAATACATTTATTAATGACGGTCCATTCATAAATAACCCTAATGTTACCAATAAAATGTATGAAACAAATTTTTTTATAAATAAACATTTTCTCTTCTAATATTTTCTACTGTGTATAATTCTTTTTTTGACATATATAATAAATTGAATGGTTTATATTGTTGTAATTTTATTATCAATGGTATTTACTGAATTCTGGTAGAGCAATCTTTCTCGAAGTGGACGATAGCGCTCACTTGTGGGAACCAGAGATATTCGGGGGGGGGGGGCGGTAAAAGATCAAGGGAACATTTTTGGATATTGAAGTAGCCTATGGATGGAATGACTGATACAAAAATGGCCAAAAAATTATGTCAGTTGTGAAGTTAAAAACTCTAAAAACTATTATACTTGACCTTGATCCAATTTTGAGCTTTATCCATCGCAACTTGAAATTCTTATAGCTTTTCATTCAAACTCACAGTGTAATTTCACATTGATGTTATTATTGTGGACTATTCACGTCATACGTTTAGCCGCTGATAAAAACGCGGTGAGCGGCTCTTTGTTAGTGTGAAATGTAAAAGTTAATGGAGGCTTTGATTAATTACCACATTTTCAAGCCCTTCGTGTGAGTGCTGACCAAATATTATATGAATAGGCGAATAAAATACCTTGAAAGTTCCGCATACCACAAACGACCTTGAATTGTGTAATTCGATCGAATCGAATGAAAATAAAATTGACGAAGGCCCTTGTACATGAAATATTGATAATGCATTGCGAATACCTTCGGGTTGTAATAATTTTTTTATTATATCATTTATACAGGAAATTTAGGATATGCAGAATATTGTCTTTTTGTCATTAAAGGAAAAAGTCAGTTGAAAGAAATCTTTTATCCATCCATTTTCATGAAAGTTACTTGGATAGGTTTTCCGATTAGAAAAGGGTGTTATATTTTATGATTAGTTTGTAGACGAGGGATTTCACCCTTTATATCTTATAATAAAGAAAAGGAATAATTTAATAAGTTAAGATAAAACAGATGTAAATCTGTTTAATACTTTTAACTTTTCACACCTTAAAGTAAAAACGGAACCCTTGGAAGATCGTTGACTATCTCCTTTGTTTGTCACAGGCGTTTTGTCAGAAACCGCTGGATGTAGAAATGTTAAATTTGGCATATTTATAAAACATATTTACATGTGCATATGTCGCCCATATCTCCATATCAATGTAAAAATTATTCATTGTTAAAATTTTGATGCGGACCTAATTAATCGATTTTTTTACGTAATTCCATATAGAGTGTAGCACTTTGACTAATTATAAAAGTCACCAAAAATGTTTTTTTCTTCTTTTGGGTAGTAAAGAGAAATATACTCAAAAATATCCAAAAAAATACATCCCTTCCTCCATTCTTTCTTACATCCAAAACTACTCAACCAAACATTTTTATAGAACTTATGTAAAAGGAAATTTTGCACAGGTTGTGGGAAAACTGTTGCGATGATTTTAAATAATCTAATGTCTTAAATATTCATCATGTGCACGCGTATGAAAAATAATGCAGGCAATGTTTTTGGCAGGGTTTTGAAAATGTTATTAAATTAAAAACATTATACCTTCAGAACCAAGAGGGAAATGATCTCTGTGAAAATAGTCGCGATGAAAAATAAACCCATATATGACCTACTATTCAATTAATATCTCAATTTGCACCCGTGTTCACGGCGGTTCATGAAAGCCAGCCATCGGGGTCTCTCCACCTCTGTCAAATATTCTTCCTACTATTATACTATTGCAGAAATGCAGTTGCATATGTTATAGCCTGAGAAAATATGATTATTTTCCAGGAAATGCGTGGTATACATCTATTGAATATCCATTCGGCATATTGGCTTTCTTAAAATATTAAATTATACACGTTTTCCCGGCTGGCTTACTTCCATATTTTTATTTCCTTCCTCTTAGTCTGTTTTGGCGGTCATAAAAATTACATACACTTCTTATTCTTTAATTGATTATTTCCTTTTACGGATGCCGTTTAAAGTTTTGTCCCTAAAATTACAAAATAAAGAGTACTAGTGGTGGTTAAGTGGTCGAAATTCGACCATGATTCACTAATTTTTTAAGTTTGAAGGTTACTAAGGTTCTTTTTTAAAAGAGTGTACCTCTATTGTCATTGCATATAATTTTGTTGAATTTGCAACAATAATTTTTATGAATTTGTGTACAACTTGTATCAAAGAGTGTATATACCCCTGTTGTCATTGCATATAATTTTTTAATTTGGCTTTAAAAAATTACTGACCTAACGTCAGCTGAAAGCGTGTACAATTACGTCATAAGCTTGTGTTATCTCCCTTAAGTTTCTTGCAATAATTATGAAATTTAAAATTTAATCTTTGTATCAGTTAAAAAAGACATTTTACATCATTACATCTTGTAGTTGTATATATTTTTGATAAAATTCATTGACAGTATTAATTTTTGGCGATAACCTCTACTCTATGCGACTGTTTGACTACATACTATTATGTGTTTGGTATTAAGAGAATGAACGTAAACGATGAATATTTTATTGTTGAATCTAAACAGGAAAAAGTTTAGTGTATTTGCAATATAAAATTTATTGCAATTTTAATACGTACTAAATATCAATTTTAGCTTTCTGCAGTCCTTTTGCATATAAACTTTTACTATGCCAAATCTGAAACTCCTCTATGTGTGTAGTAATATACTTAAAGAGATTACGAGAATTTTCTCATCGCGTATTAATATGTGGGTAAATGGATGTCAGAAGCTCTCCGTCAATTCACTCATAAGTGCGTTAATTCTCCTTGATCCTTTTCTTGTTTTTGGCCACATACTCGAATCAAATCAAGCATTTGGTTATAATATTTCTTCTAATTACCTTTTCTCTTTTGTTATTTTTATTAAACACACACACACACATACACACGTGTGTGTGTATGTATATATATACATATATACAGGTGTATATATATATGTATATATATATATATATATATTTACCTGAGGAAGAAATCAATCAAGCTCTTGATCGGAATACTACAGAGTATGATCGAACGCTTGAACATGAAACACCATCTCTATATGAAGTAAGGCTGGCAATCAAGAGGCTACTATCGGCATCACCCTCCTCAATGTTGCATTAAAAACGTTTTCCCATATTTTATATAAAAGATTACTGCCGTTTACGTCTAATATTGTTAGAAAGTACTAATGTAGCTTTCATATAGGAAGGTCTACAATTGATCAAAATCACTCAATTAGACAGATATTGGAAATTACTAGCGAATACAATATCGAGACGTTTAATCTTTTCATTGATTTTAAAGCTTCTTAAGACCGCATCTATCGCGAAAAGCTTTTTGAGGCAATGACGGAATTTGGATTTCCAAAAAAGCTTGTTGACCTCTCTAGAATAAGTCTAAAAAGAGTTAAATATGTAGTTAAAGTTATGTCGGAAATCTCAGAAGCTTTTTACACTAAAAGAAGCCTAAGACGATGATGCTCTTGCATGCCTGTTTTTTAACATTGCTCGTGAAAAAGCAATTAGAGATGCTGAAATTATAACAAGAAGCACAATTTTCCAGAGGTTCTTGCTGATTTTGGCCTATGTCGATGACATTGACATTATCGCAGCAGCAAACAGGCTATCATGAAGATTATTTTGCTAGAGGCTGCAGATAAGGATATTGGACCAACCATAAATGAGGGAAAGACAAAATTCATGGTGGTAACAAATAGAACTTATACTTTCCTCCCACTGCAGATAAATAGATAAATACATATGTCTTCGAATGTGTTGATCGTTTTACACATCATGGTACCATCATTACTAATAGAAACCATATCAAGACAATAGATTGTATATGGCTAATTGGTATTACTTCAATCAAAAGAATTTTCTGAAGTCTAAACTTTTAAAACCGAATACAAAAACAAAAATGTTAGCCTTTAACAAAAGCAGTCGAAGGTAGATTTTTTATTTTTAACAGAAAAATACTTCGTAAAGAAAAATACTGTCTGTCAAAGAAAATAACAAATGGGGAATCTTTTTTAATCATGAAATTTATAGAAAATTTATACAACCAAATATGGTCCGAGTCATTAAATCATTTTTCTTTATTTGAAAACAACAACCGGTCAAGAAAGTGCCCAGACAACAATGAAGACCTCGCACATGATGGACCAATTGTGTCGAGAATGATTTTAAACTTTTAAAAATTCAACGCTGGCGGGCTGTTGCAGCTGACTGGATCCGCTGGAGAAAGCTTATCGGGACAGACTTGACCTGTACACAGGTTGTAGTGCTAACCGAGAAAAAAAAATATGTATACATATATATATATATATATATATATATATATATATATATATATATATTTCATATACATTACCGATATTTCACTACCCGAACGGGCGTCAGTTTTATTTCCATTCCATTCGGTCAAATTACATAATTCAAGGTCGTTTGTGAAATGCGGAATTTCGAAGGCAATTTATTTGCATATTTGTATAATATTTGATCTGTACTCACACGAAGGGCTTGTAAAATAGGATAATTAATCAAAGCGTCCATTAACTTTTTCATTTCACACTAACAAAGAGCTTCCCGCCGCTCGCCGCGTTTTTATCAGCGGCTAAACATGTGACGTGAATAGTCCACCATAATAACGTCGATATGAAATTACAGTGGGGGTTTGAATGAAAAGCTATAAGAGTTTCTATTAATGAGAAGCTATAACAGTTGCGATGGATAATGTTCAATATTGGATCAAGGCCAAGTATACTAAATTGTGAAAAGTTTTATGGAATAGTCTCTAATGTAAATCTAATGCACGGTGTGTGTGTACGGTCTAGTATTAACGATTTAGGCATTAAATATTAATGCAGTATGTAAATACTTAAGGGTTATATTAATAAAGGTATTTTGTTTATGTAACTTTTTTCGGTAAACAAGGAAGCAATTTTTGTCATAAAGTTTTGCTAGATATCATAATTCTTGCATTTTAAAAATATTCGTAAATCAACAAAAAAAAATGATTTTGTAGAAGTCATGTTGAAATATCAGTACTAACGCTCAGAGATATAAAAACCATATGATATGTCGCAACCCTGTGAGATTAAATGCTATTTACAAGCATCTATATATAGTGTTTCTAAGAAAAGTAATCAAAATTATTATTCCCATTGATGAATTAGTTTACATATTAGTTTACAAAGTACACACACACACGTATATACATAAATATAAATTTATAATACTCTGGATGCAATCTTTGTTGTCCATCGTACTACTAATTATCAAAAATTATCTTTCTTTGCTCGAATAAGAGAGATATCTCTTCTACCATAAACTATACAAATGTTCTATTATGTGTTTTAATGATAATGACTAAATAAAAGAATGAAACTTAAATCTAACACAGTGAATACATTTAAGGCAAGGTTTCGCTTTTGACTAGCCATTCGTCTTCAAAAGTCTAGTTTCATAGAAATCTAAACAAATACTTAGCTTAAATTCATATAAAATATCCCTATTGCCATATGACATATTTTATTTCAGTATTATTTCAGAATACTGAATAGCAATCAAGCCTTTGTGCCTACGTTGTATGATTTCCACTTGATTGGAGCTGAGTAGAGTCTTATCTATATTTTAAACTACTGTGAATATTGATTATGCGATCAAATTTCCTTTGTAAACTGTAGTTTACTAACAAATTATTTAAGAATTTGGAGAGAGCTTTATTAAGCAACATTATATGCATTGACTATTATACAAACATAACAATAATAACGCCCATGGGAAGCCAGGTTTCAATATTTTTTTAACGCGTTTTATAAAAAAATAGCGGTTTACGGAAAATCTTTGTCTGGCTATTCATGGTCAGGTTGGATTGCTAATTGCAAATAATTGAAATCGAGCAATGTTAGAAAAAGTTTTTCATAATAAATTGTTGCAATTTTAGCATTCTAATGCTTTAAATAATATATAAGATATATCTGATTACTCCCTTCTACTTATATAATATTGACTGTATTAACATTAAGATTGAAAATAGTTAATATAATATAACGATTTGTATTCTGATTCCAAATAAATATTAGCTTGTTTTTTTTATTGTAATAAGATATAAATCCTTACGTCAAAAATAATTACGGGTATGCGTCTCCAATAAACTCACATGAAATTTAAAAAGGAGACGGTAAATATTATTATTAAAAGGTTAACGACATCTGATTTCATCGTTTCTTCTAAAACTTCATAATAAAACAAAAAAATAAATTCTCACAAATTACTAAACATGCTCAAAGCTGTACAACTACTGCTTATTAATAATAAGTAATGATAAGCTTTGATAATAACCACATTTCATTGAAATTCATGGGATACCAATATCAATGCATTGATTTATTACCAATATTAATTTATTACATGTGATATCAACATTGATATAATGACTAAAACTGAAGTTCTATTTTGCATAATGGATATTTATAAAAATACCAGATACCTTTCAGTTTTTAAAATTGGAAATATGGCATGCAAAAGTAAATCGCTATTTTCTCTGTAAAACGTTGAAAATGTGTGGGATAAATTAATGATCACACACACATATATATATATATATATATATATATATATATATATATATATAAAAAAAAATATATATATATATATATATTTATATATATATAAATATATATATATATATATATATATATATATATATATATATATATATATATACATATATTCCTTTTTAAAGATTTCTTGGTATTTAGAATTTATCACTTCTAATTACATTTAACAAAAAAATATTTTATTAATGTCACATTAATCATAAACATTATATAAACTATTGTCAAATACCTGAATTATCAAAAAAAAGCGCCACGCTATTTCTATTTAAATCAGCAGCTATTCATAGTTGACGTGTTCATTTATCAGGTTGGAAAATTTATAACACCGCACTACATTTAAATTTTCACGGTTCCCGTCTTAATTTAAATAATTGGATTACTCTAGGATTTCGACGCGGAGATTTAAAATATGAGAGTCATGAAACATGCTTATAATACATCACCATATCAGTCACTTCGTGTATCTATGGTTTGAATATACGTTGTAAGGAGGACAGTTAAATCACTAATGGTATTTGCATAATATTAAAGAGAAATTATAAAGTTACAAATACCAGTCAAATTGAAAAAAAAATATAAACATAAATACATACATATATATATATATATATATACACGTATATGTGTATGTGTGCGTACAAGAATGGTTAAAGAGTTATATTATTTTGAAATACAGGTAGAAAGACAGAATGAGAAAATTATGCGTGTTCCTTTTTTGCTACTTGCCTAGGAAACTTAAAAATTATTGTTACGAGTTTTAAAAAAAAACTTTAAGCTGACGTCTTATAGTGTTTATACCTATATTACAAGCTTATTAAATATTCAATATTACGTTTGAAAACTCTAAATAATTTTGTACGTAATATATATTTCATATTCACGATAACAAAATTGCAATTTAAATTAAATTAATTTTGGCCTATTGTTTCAAACATTAACTTTAAGAATTAATTAGGTAATAATTGTTAATTTTAAAGGAAGAAATTATGAATTAATTTCTTTTAACGTATCCACACACATATTTTTTTTAACGTATCACATCCTTGGTATATTTTTAATGAGTAAATATATTTATCTCCAAATGATGCGTAGATACATCATGGATACTGGGTCCGAGCCACTTAATAATTTTTGTCACTTTTATCAGAATCAATTTATTTCATAAATATTTTTTAATTAATTCCTCAAAACTAAATATTGCTAACATGAAGTGGCCGCTGGTATTATATTCATGTTCATTAAACGTCAATATATTCTGGTTCATTCAATGACGCAAAACATGTCTTCCGATTTCAATAAATGAGATATTTTTAATATGAAATTCATCCTTCAAGATAGTGGCATTCTGTAAAACATATCCTATAAAAGACAATAAAAATATTGATTATAATTGGCGTTAATTTTGTAGAAATTCTTTATTCACAATTAAATGAAACTATGTGATGTGGTATTATTTCTACTTTCTTTAAGTTCTTTACCACGATATAAATTAATTTGCAAAATACAGCTATAATTGGAAATTTTTAGAACCGGCGCAAGATCGGCACCAATTCCAAAAATCTCTAAGAGTAGCAGTATTTTGAAAATTCACTTAGGTTTCGATAAATGTTAATTATATTCCATACAGACATAAACAAGTGTGTATATAAATATGTATATACGTGTGTACATTTATGTGTATATACAGATTTATAAATACCCTTACATACATGTATTACCTTGAATTTGATTATATTCACTTCAGATTTCAAATTGAATAAGAAAAGTATTGAAGAAAAGTCAACTTCTCCCAATACTTTCTGTTTATTTCTGCTGAATTTCCATTATGGTCGGAAACCGATCATTTTAATGATCGGTTTCCGACCATACACACCAAAAAAATTGGCAATTCGCAAAATTTCTGTTAGGTAGATGACGATGAATGGATAAAGCAAAAGTGGAATATTGCTTATTAAAATTTCTATTTGAATGGACTTAGAATCTGACAGTACTTTCTGTCTCCTTCCCATGTTTGAAGCAATGTCGATAGGTGAAAACCAAATAAATTTCTTAATTAGGCGATTTTTCAATGAGTGCCCCATATAAGGGTTTTTAATATTTTTATTATTCATAGAGCATTTAGGTAAATGTGAAATTCATTCAGTCGCCATTTCAGCTATGGTCATAAAAATCGTAATGCTTCTCTTTATATACTTTGTAAATATTTACGAATTTAGAAATATTTTTTCGTGTTTTTAATATTTGTCCAAAAAAATTTTCACAAATATTTTTAAAGCTAAATATATATAAGAAGAATAAATAAACATATTCTTTTCTGAAGCTGGACGAAAAACGAAGTATCCAATTGAAATATGAGAAAAATGAAGTGTCCAATGAAGCTTTTAAAAATGTTATATCTCTCTACTTTATAGGTGATACTATGATCACTAATAGTACTAAAATATATACCAGTAGTTTTGATAGGAATATAAATAATTTCTTGACTGATACCTTCACCGACTTACAAGGAAATTGCAAGTTTTTTTTATTATTTAGGGGCAAAAAATTATGAAATATCAGCCATCGCCTTTAACTTCCGCTTTATCCAAAATATTTTTATCAAACGCGACCTTTAGTAGTCCGGCGTCGTCGTGATTTAGATATAGTAAAGAATTGCTTTTTTAAAAAAGTTTATGGAACTTTATACTTAAAAATATAAACTGACTGAAAATATACATTACGGTAAAGATCACAGATTTTTGTGTTTGCCCTAATCATCATATATCTAAGATCGTATAATTCTATATAATTTTATTTGCCCATGGGTCTCATTTCACTAATTTTGTTGTTGGAATTTCTTTGCTGGCCACATATTCTCCAGCAATGTAAAATTTGATCTATTTTTTGATCGATGCATCATATCAGAAACACAATATTAGCGTGTTGAGATAGTATAGCTTATTTTCCAAACAAATTTAGTAACTTTTTTATTATTTTCTAAATAAAAAAAATAGTGAGCCGTCACGGAACGCCTGCCAGATGTGAAACATCGTGTTCGTACAAGTAATATGCATAAAAGACAAGATTATTACAGGATCTAAACATAGCATAATGAAAAAATAAAGTATTACAAATTTCTTACAGAAAATTGTGACTTTATTTAATAAATTTATTTACAATTAATACAAAAACAATAAAGCACAGGTTATGTGTACCGTAGTAAACAACAGCGTTGAACTGAGTGAGGAGGGGGTCGCGTAGTCGGTTGCACATGGCGATACGTCGCCATACCGTACCTCTACTACATATAGATTATATATATATACCTTAGTATAGCGTGGCGACCCGTCGCCATGGCAAGCGTCGTCACGCCAACAATCCGGTTTATACCTGCGCCTATGGATGTTTCACATCAAAAGCATAATTCATAGTTTTTTGGAATCAGCTGGTTTTGATATTAACATTGCGGATTTGCAAGTGAATATGAGATTAGAAAGTAAAACCGAATTGTAATCGTTTTGAAGGCGTGAAATTTTGGTATTAAACTTCATTCTATCACTATCAGCACGTTTGTGACTCCCATAAGAGAGTTCCGATATGAAGATTTATCTGCCCTCAGGTACTTAGCCATTTCGATGCCGAAGACTAAATCCGTAAGAGTTATTTATTAAGTCTCTACGCGGCACTGTCTAGATTATCCGCAAAGGTTACCACGATTGATTGAATGAGTAATAAACTTACTTACCGAATGAATGGCTATTAATTTCCTTATAATGTTGGTCTTATTTAAGCTTATATCATAGAGACAATAAGTTCAAGGTTCATTGAGACAAGGAGATCGAGATAGTACTATGAACCTGAAATATCGTGCACTTAAAACTTATTAATTACCAAGTTAATTGTGAAATTGTAATTTAATCTTTTTAGAAAGAACCATATAGAACTGTTAATGAGAATTAATTTTTGCTTAACTCGTTTAAAGTATTAATAGTAAGTTTGTAATTGAATGTTCAAAAAAATATTTAAACATAATTTTTTATAATTTTTGTTAATGACCTCTCATAGTCTTTCTTATATTCATCCACTATATAGGTCGATTTACTTTTCGATAAACCTATTTGCATGAGATATTGGGATATCAGTTAAAATTTTGCAAAATTAATAAATCTAATTCTGTAAATTGGAAGTAAATTTTTGTTTATAAACTCCATTTAGGGGAAGCTGATTAAATAGGTTTCTTGAAATAGAACTTAGATTTATTATACGATTTTAAACTGATATTTTCAAAACATTGGTTTCAATATTGTTTATAATCTTATCTATTTTTATTTCATGTTATGTTTTTTCTTTTCAATATTACTTAACGAATTCATTCAGTCGATATAATTCTGGAAATTATGAATTATTTTGAAAAATAACTGCAGTAGTATTAGAAATATACTACGACTAGAGACTAGTAACTAGAATTAGGCAAAATATCAATACTAGACTTGTTCCATATTAGTTCCAGTTTAGATTTATTCCATAAGAGTTTGAGTTACAGATATCCAAAAAAAAAAGCAAAGTGTAGGCGCGAGAAGTTTTAAAGTGCAAACAACGAAATTTTTCTCAATCTTCGTAGCATTTCACAAGATGACAAGATTTTATAGATGACAAGAAAATAAATTTAAAAAGTCGTTGGCACACTCAAGAACAATTTATAGAAAAAATGTTTTATTTTTCTGCCTTGTCGTTCCGACTAACACATGTACAGATAGACAAACAAAATTTGGTCACGTTAAACTAAATGCCGCGCACTATTTTCATATATATGACAGAGCTAGTTATTATTTAGCTTCATGCTTGTAAAGTGTATATTAAGTTAATAAAGACACACATCGGTATTATATATCTGATATTACGCAACATGAATTAGAACTTTTGGAATTTTTCGACGCTGTATATTCGCTAAATACTTGCAATCAGTGTAATGGTAGAGGGAGTTGGCGCCAAT
Organism: Druceiella hillmani; assembly: GCA_039881145.1. NCBI lineage: Eukaryota > Metazoa > Arthropoda > Insecta > Lepidoptera > Hepialidae > Druceiella > Druceiella hillmani. The sequence continues at coordinate 9,673,445 of JAYKKI010000082.1, forward strand.
AAAACTCGACTCTTGAAATAAAGGTTTAGACGTCGACGTTATGTCCAGATGTCGACGTAAGCACATGCTTATGGACATCCCAGTGGCTATATATTTATTAGACGATAATAGCATCTGCTCTGCTCTAACTCTCTAGTGAACATTTTCTTGTATTAAACAGTAACCAGCTGGCTATGCTTCATTCGACAAGTGTATTGATTTTAAACTGTAGTATTTGGCACTCTGTTATAAAAGTAGTAACTGATGTTGTCGACGTTCAGACGTCGACTTAAGCATGTCCCAGTGGCTATATACTTAGTAGTCGTTAATAGCATCTGCTCTGCTCTAACTCTCTAGTGAACATTTTCTTTTATTAAACAGTAACCAGCTAGCTATGCTTTGTTCGACAAGTGTATTGATTTTAAACTGTAGTATTTAGCACTCTGTTACAAAAGTAGTAACTGATGTTGTCTACGTTCAGACGTCGACTTAAGCATGTCCCAGTGGCTATATACTTAGTAGTCGATAATAGCGTCTGCTCTGCTCTAACTCTCTAGTGAACATCTTCTTGCATTAAATAGTAACCAGTTGGCTATGCTCCATTCGACAAGTGTATTGATTTTAAATTATGGTATTTAGCACTCTGCTACAGAAGTAGTAACTGATGTTGTCTACGTTCAGACGTCGACTTAAGCATGTCCCAGTGGCTATATACTTAGTAGTCGATAATAGCGTCTGCTCTGCTGTAACTCTCTAGTGAACATCTTCTTGCATTAAACAGTAACCAGCTGGCTATGATCCATTCGACGACTGTATTGATTTTAAATTGTAGTTTTTAGCACTCTGCTACAGAATTAGTAACTGAAGAAATTTTTATATTTTTGAAAAATAACGGGCAGTGCCCAGTAACTGCTATGCCGATTGTATTTATTAGAATCGCAATGGTGTAAGACTAAAATTTAGGCCCTAATTTACTTCCACAAATAGAAATACAGACAAACATTCCCAATTCAACCGTTTTAATTTTTTTGCAATATATAAAGAAAATTATTGTAGAAGTAGAGGAAAGAATTTTTTTCGTACATTAGAAAACGGTTGTGAAAATCAAAATAAGTAAATTATATTCCTGAGTCCGTAAAAATTAATTTAATAGGAACAATATAATAAAATGTGAATGTGACATATCTGATCGTCGGATATTAAAAGTAAAATTTTGTCAACAGTCACATACTTTACGCTCACTATAAATTTGATACGTTTGGACCCTAACTAGGAGTTCCATTAATCTTTAAAAATATAATTAAGGATGAAAAATAATTTAAACAGAAAAGCAAGAAGATTGTGTCCGTTACATTTTGAAGGAAATTGAAGAGTAATAAGAGCTTTTGACTTACAGTTCATTTCCAATCTAGCGGATTTCTCCTGAGGCACCATGAGTTTAGTATTGGAAGCCTGGCACTTGAAGGTGGTGTTTAAATGCTCTCGTTCTACCTGTGGTACCTCAAGCCGGTTCACAACCACATGGTTGTCCGTCCGCACGCCCACATATTCGGGCGCCAGCCTCTCATTAACGAGCCAGGAAACAGTAGGTTCCGGTCGACCTGGTAGTAAAGACCAATGTGAATATCGCAAAAACTACAACATTTAAAATCAGCGTTATGTATATATTATATATTTGTATTTATTTATATATATATATATATATATATATATAAATATATATATATATATATATATATATATATATCTATATATGTATATATATATATATATATATATATATATATAAATATAAATATATATATAAAATTTTGTGTCCATTATGACTAGCTTTTTCAAATGTTACCACACGCTATATAGGGAATTTAAAAAATGTTTAGAATAAAATATTTAATATGATTTATTTTTATGCCAAATTTCAAGTTTTTACGTTTACGTTACGCAATTTCTGAGAAAAAACGGCTGTGACAAACGAATCAATGACGCCTAAGTGATTTTATTAGCTTTCCATTTTCGCGTTTGAGATATGAACTCTAAAAACTTGTAATGCAGAACATTACGATTAAAGTATCTTATCAATAAAATATTGTTTCTCGTTAAACTTTTCCATTTTCTTTTTAAACTGAGTTAATTTAATTTGTTCCTGTTAAGCCATTTTCTTCTTTATCTCGCCAAATATGCCGTAGCAAACAAAGCATATTGGAAAAGATGGATGGTCAAAGGTAATATAAAGACAGAGTGAAATCGACGTTAATATTTTGTCTAAGCTCTTTACTGATTCCTTATTTCATATTATTAGATAATAGAATCCAATGCTAAATTTAATCATGATCAGGGACAAATAATTCCGGCCACTTCTATTTTAACTCCAGAAATGACCTATCGATAATGCATTTAAAAAAAATTTGTCCTTAATCAAGGAAAAAGAATGGGGAAATTTAAATAAATATATATTTTGGAAAAAATAAAGACAAAATATATATTTTGGAAAAACTAAAGATAAGTATAATATGTCTATTTATTTTACTATGCAAAGCATCTTTGTACATTAGAACTATAAAATTTAATACAATTTTAATAAAGGCGAATTCATAAATAATTGTAATATTATTAATGTGTTATAAAGTTCATAAAGATAAGTTCAAAAAGTTGTAAGCAATTTTATTTTATCGTAACCAATGAATGAACCAATGAGATAATAAATAATTTAAGATAGTGCTAATTACGCAATGTAAAAATTCTATTCGTTGAGAATACAATAATTAGCAGTGAGAATATTAAGGAGTTTTGAAAGACCAATTTAACAGGAATATAGACAAAAAAGTAATGTTATATTAAAACTAATTGTTACTTAACCAATGAAATAATTAATAATTTAAGATATAGTTAATTACGCAGTATAAAATTTCAATTCGTTTAGAATACACTTAAATTCATAAGTCATTATAATAATATAAAGTTCATAATTATAAGTTCAAAAAGGCGTAAGCAATTTATTAAAACGATAAACGACATAATTTTATCATATGTTTGATCCATCGTCCCCACACAGTAACATTATCGTAACTAATGATTACTTAAGCAAAAAGATAATTAAAAATTTAAGATATAGCTAGTCACGCAGTGTAAAAGTTCAATTTGTTGAAAATACAATTAAATTCATATATAACGATTAGAGTATTGAGTTGTTACCTAGTTCATAACTATATGTTCAAAAAGGTGTAAACAATTTAATTAGAATAAAGACAAGAAAATTTTACCGTATGTTCGATCCATCGTCTGCGCTTATTCATGTTTTATCATAACTACTGATTGAGTAACCAATGAGATTATTAATATTTTAAGTCACAGTTAATTATGCAGTGTGAAAGTTCAATTCGTTGAGAATACACTTAAATTAATAAATAATGAGGATAATATTAAGGTATAATGTAATAAATAAACGATATAATTAAAAACGGGTGAAAAAATTCATTTTAAAATTATACCATGTGTTCGATACACTATCACTATATTGTAGCAATATATTTTATATCTCTTGGGTACGTAAACAATGTGAAAAGAAAATTAATTCACGTAGGGCGTACAAATTAAACTCGCATATACTTAGCATATCACATGAAGTCTGTGTTTACATCTTGCTAATATCATATTTCATTTTAAATGTAAAAAAAATATCTGAAACATATATATATATATATATATATATATATATATATTATATATATATATATATATATATATATATATATATATATATATATATATATATATATATATATTAAATACTTATATATGCCTATTAACCCAAACAAATATATAAACAAGGATATTAATCCGCATACACATATATAGCTATATAAAATTGCAATGTAGTAGAAAACAATAAAATTTCAAAGAAGAGAAAAACATTTTATTTACAGACGGTACTATATTTTTGATGAAATTTGGAATATATAAAAATATTGAGAATGCTTTTTAAATAATAAAAATTATAAATAAAAGAATGAATAAGGTCAACGTGATTAGAAAAATGGAGCCTAATGCGTATCCACAAGAGATGACCGACTTGCGCTTAACGTGTTTTTCTTATTAATATCTTATTACGCATTTATTTGTCTTTCTTTTAATTTTGTTGTCAGTAAATAAATTAAATACAGTAACACAACAAAGAAACCTTTTTATATCCTTCTTACATGAGAACAAATTTCACATAGCTTGAGAGTGTTCAATTCAAACGTTGACAAGAGCACAAAGGATCAATGTTCCAATTATTAATGACCAAAATTCCGCCCCTGATAGGTCAATATCGGATATCAACGCAAACTATTCGCCAGCGACATATGACCGTCATTTTGCTTTAATTAATTGGATGATGGGTACGAATTCCTATCTACTTTAGAAATACGAGCATTTGAGCTCAGCATGGGTACTGCTTTGTATTTGTAAACAAATTATATTTATTAGTTATTCTATGATATAAAACGTCAAAAATATGGGTATTATTTGCACATTGATAGGTATTGTAATAAAATTGAAAAGGAAAATTAGCGTGTCTCGGCAGCGAAAAGATATATTCAATTAATTTGTGATGGTAGAATGATAATAGTAGCTTATAGATTGAAAAATTTGCTGAAAAATTGACAAGGAATAATTAATATTTGGAAATATGATTAATTGCAGTGTTACTAAGGAAAAGGTGTTTTGGACCATTTATACGAAAATAATAAATTTTAGTAAAATGATTAAAATATAGAAAAATTAAAAATAAATATTTATATGAACAAAGTATATATTTTATGTCAACATACACTGCTTTAGTCGATCTTAATATCAGATTACGTTCCAAAAATTGCTTAGAGCCTTTAGCCATAAATATTATAACACCATATGCGAAAACTCACGTGCACCCTACGCTGTAAATATTAGGTTTCGCAATAAGTTCTACATCCATATACAACATACTTCTTCAATTTACGTACATTTGAGTGAATTGTCTCAAAAAACTATGTTTCTTATAATAGTATTTATAATTATAGCCACATTTATTTTTCACCTATACATTTTTCCCATTTTATCCTTAAATATATAATGACGTACCAATACGTAATGTAACATTTTTTTACATAAATATCGGGAAATAAATACAAAAGTTTCTGTATCTAATACCTTTGTTTACACAATAAATTGCAGGCCTGTCACAATACTATTAAATTTGCAACTAATGAATTTAGGATTTTTCAAGCTATTTCTGGAATAATGTGGACACTTTACAAACGTCTCTGTTGGGAAATGTAAAGAGCACCGAGTTCGATTTTCTGTTAAATTAGGAACTGAGTTACAACGAATATAGAACCATATAGATATGAAAATTTCACGAAGAAGATTCATAATATTCTTGCTTCACGAATTCTGACTGAAACCAAAAGCGAAAAAAGCAACACACTATATAAGCACAATTGCAGGCGGAGGTGTACTTTCCTTTCATAACTAAGCATTGGTTTTGAAGGCTCAAAGAAAGATATTTTAAATGTAGGAGACCTTTAGTTTATAAAAACATAAAGTCTTGTTGAGACACATTCTAAATAAAGGTATAGATAAAACGTTTCGCGACTGTAACATAAACTAAGGGTATTTTTATAACCTGGTTTAATGGAAAATCAATATATGTATATACGTAAAACAAAAATAAAGTCTTTGTGTGGACAATAATGCGTTTTTTTCCATAATTAAATTTAAGGTTTAGTAGTTTCCGAAATGAGGGCGGGAGTACTTTTTTGCATGTTTTCCAAATAGATCTTGGAAGATATACTATCTTAAGTTATGATCATCACAATATTGTTGAGATCCTTGTAATTAGCTTTTCAAATGATGCACCCCATGCTATATGTGGGATGTAAAAAAAAATCGTTTACTTTCCTAAGGAAAAATGGTTATGACATACGGCACATTTTTCCTATTACAGTACAGAACTTAGAAAATTATAATGATTTTATCGGCAGCAAGGTAAATTGTCACGAGTGATATTCGGTAGGATCGAATAATTTTCTACGAATGAAACATAATTATCATAATAGAGAAAAGTTCCTTTCAATGAATGTAAAAATGTATTTTTTAAATTTTTATAGTACTAAAAGCATGGATATCATATTAAAAGGTTCGTTTCTTAGACATGGTTAGATAACATGTATTCATAATCCTGTTAGGAAGTTGTATTTGATTTTGTGTTTCTTTGAAATAGCGACAAAGACAAACTTTTTTAAATTAGAAATGTTTTTTGGTTCAAAACCTTTATGATAATTAACGTTTTGCTTTGTCACTTTTGCATATGAATGTCTACCTATGATTCACACACTGTCATGGTTGAATTTAGTTCTGTAGCTTGAGCTTGTTTTACTGTTTGTTGATCTGTTTTATTGCCAGATTTACGGCATCAAAACCACCATTAGTAATATAATTGTTGTTCAATTTAATGGTCGAGGTTATAGAATATTTCTTTCTTAAATAAATAAGCAAAATGATCTGGGATTTTTCAAATAAACAGTCCAATTTTCTGCTCAAAAAAGTCAGTCAAATAAATAAACTGACAAAGTTGATTTGCCAACAGTATTTACGTTTGCAATAGAAAAATGTATGCAGAAATCAAAAGTAAGCCTCCACATTTAATATGATATTTTCATGAAATTGTAAAAGTCAATGCGGTTATAAAAAAGATAACAATATGTACATACACACAAACACGCACACATGCACACATGCACCCACACGCACACACACACGCACACACACGCACACACACATATATATAGTAATGTATATAAAAACCGGAGGTAAATATTTAGCGCAAACCATATCCTACACATTAAATGTTTCATTCGACGTCGTCTTGGAATTTTATTCAAAAACCTTGTACTTATACGTCGCGTCGCACGATTGTACCATAATTAAATTTCACTAAACTGTGTATTATGTATTTTTAAACTGTTGGTCACGTGATACATATCCAAATATTCACATGGTGGACCTTCTACACAAATACGCCACTATGACAAAGTTCGGTAAATTTTTTCTTTCATCCACTTAATTTAAATTTTAATTGCTTGTATTCAAATATCTCTCACTACTTGAAATTATTTTTTATTGATTTTCCGCTTTCTTAGGATTGTTTAGTATACATTTTCTCATTTTTCCTTATACTTTTGAGTGATGCTAGAAAGATTTATTTTTCCTCCAAGAAGGAAAGGGAATTTCTCGGATCACAGACACATTTGTCTGTACCATTCTCTGACGTTTTTGCAATAAATTGTTTGACGTCGAAAATTTGTTAAAACTTATTACCTATATATTTTATGGTCGTAAAAAAACACAAAAAATAGTCGTCTAAGAATGTTTGAGGGGTAAACTGTGTCATAAAAAAGTTGAGTTTTATATAAATTAAATAGATATATTATTGAAAACATTCACCAAAAAATATCTTTTGTCCTCTTTATTTCCAGAATGGCTAAATGTAAAATTATAAAAAGGTGATTTGAAAACCTACCTAAATTTTACCAAAAGCGGTGATTTTTAAAGCGCTGATAACAAACTATCCTTACGATTAACTAATAAACGATAACCTTTTAATTAAAAAGAAGTAGAAGTAAAATTAAAACTGTTAATGAATGTTTAAATAAATCCCATGTACCAAAGCACTAATACATTATTTGTAAATATTTTACTAGAAATACTAAGTCTTATTTTAGTCTTATTTTAGTAGTTTAGTAGTAATCTAATTTTACTAGAATCTCTTGAACGTATACGACTATCTCTGGCGTGAATTCCACTCATACTTAACATTTCTATTCTACCAAGTAAACTTTTGCTCTATTCACATTCGTATTTCTTTCTAATGAATAACTATAACAAATGTATAATCTTTGTTTAATATCTTTATGCAAATATTCTCTAAATGTTTAAAATTACCGTCTTCATTTTTTGCCTTCGTGTCGGGTGTACTTTGCTCATTTGCAAGTATAGTTCTAAACATCCATTCCTTGGTAATAAAATTCATTAATATTAATTGAAATGACTGCGTGTAATAATAATATGAATAAACTGCAGTCGTACAGACTATGGTCAATTTGGTTGCAGGAGATAAGGTCATTACGGCAAGTTAGGGTCAGTATCCCTGACCCCCACCTCCATTTCGAGAACATATCGGTTTTCTTAATTTCCTTGATTAAGTTAAGCGACAGAAGTTAAGTAACGTAGCGGATTTGTACGAGTTTCTAGTAATAAACGTTTCTTAGCGGATTTGTTTGAGTTGTTTTCATTCTTTCAGAGTAGGTTTAACTTTTTTTTTGGATGATCTTGCCTCTGTAGCTCTTTTTTTATAGCCTTTCTAACCTTTCCAAACTTCCAAGTAGAGACTGAACCAAATCACAACAGATAAAACCCTCAAATGTAATTCAGATTTCTTTGAACGTATGGTATATTGACCTCGTTTTATGAGGACTTTGGTTGTACTCCGTTAGTTGAAATCGGTTTTACTATTGAGCGGTAAACACTAAGCTTATTGATTGGTTACTATTTATCAAGTTCATATCTCTATTAAGAAGTCGGAATAAATTTTCAAATCGATTCGTGATTTCATTTTGATTTTTTGAAATGTAGTCTTTTCATATTATCTTTATTATCGTCGAAATCACCAGTCCAACCAATCTCAAGACAATTGACATCAGAGAACTGTAGCAGTGTATCTTTGATGTCTGTTAATTGCATACGTGATCTTGGCATGATGTTTAAAAAAAACTTACATTTTAATATTCACGTTAAACAGAGCACCTCGCGAGCTTATACTTTGCTGTGCTTTCTTTTACGAATTACGAACTACTAACCCTTCAAGCAAATGAGAACGTATCGAATCCTCTACACAAGTCTTGTGTGATCTCAACTTGAATATGCTGTTGCAGTCTGGAATCCATACTATCTTACCTACTTTGATATGATAGAAAGAGTGTAGAAACAATTTATACGTACATTGCAATATCGCTTCAATACACCCAAAATAGACAATTATAATGCATTGTATGCATTTAAATAGCGTACTGTTCACGAAATGCACATCGAACTCGGAGCAGTTGTACTTTATAATATCTGCTATCATCGTTACGATTGCGCCGATATAGTGTATCAGTTGCAGTTTCGTGTGCCAGGGATAGCGACCCGTAGCTACGTGCTTTTCTACCTACATACCGCTCGCACTAATGCTGGTGGTCGCGTACCACTACGTAGGCTTTGTGATGATCGCGACGGAATATTTCATTCACTGGACATATTCGCTAGCTCATTACTTCAATATAAGGAGTCAATTCAACGGATACTATACAACCATTAGTCCTTTGAAAACATTGACAATACATTTCTTTTTTTTTTAAATTCGTATTATTATAAATAGGATGATTATTACCATTAATTTTATTACTGATAACTTTTATAGCGAATTTTGAATGAAAGACTGATTTTAATAATTTAAGTTTTTTATTGTGTATTTACCAATATTAAATGTTTTATAATATAATTTAATGTGTTATAACATTTTTGAATTTTTAATATGTCATACAAATATTTATATAGTACTGAGAACATATGTACGTGGAATATTATTTTGATGTGGGAATATAAAGATACAAGTTAATCTAATACTTGAAAAATTGGCTGGAAAAAATCGCTTGTTTTATCTCACTACTAAATAATTGTATGTGTTTTTCCCCACAGGTAATAAATAAATAAATAAATAAATAAATTGCCACTAAACTCTAGAGAAAATGGTAACGCTAAAGTATGACAGAGGAAACGGAAGTGATTTCCAGTTTTGGATCTTATTCCGATTATTTTTTTTTGTTCAATTTATGGCGAGCAAATATAAGAATCATGTTATTTCCCGAAACAAAATTCTTTGTTTCCAATAATTGAACTACAGAAAAATTAGTCATTTTAAAGACTCAAATATACCTATATTTTTCCTATTATTTGTTTGTTTCTTAGTTTTTATCTTTTACTTATTCATTCTTTATAGACTAACTGTCAATGAAATTAAAATTTATGGTTTCTTTAATGGATTTTACATAACATTTTTTGGTTGTCTAATAAGTGTTTAACCTCTACTTCTTCTTAGCAAGTTTATTAAACACAATTAAATTAAACTACGTGATGTATTCAAGCCATATAGGATAGAAAACCAAAAATATAATGGTTATCACTTTGAAAATTGATACTATATAAAATAAAGATGAATAAAAATTGTTTGATCGATGAAGTAAGTAAGAAACATTAAAATATTTTGCTATTTCAAAGTTAACCTTTTACGCAAACTTTAAAACTTTTCAGTAAAAATTGGTTTAACAAATAATTCAACACATGGTTCCAAAACTAATTACAATTTTATATTTCAGCAGACAATGTTCTGCCAGCATTTAGATAAGATTTTGCATGTATTATACATTGCACAATACAGTTTACACAAGTATTAATAAGTTCATACCCACGTTATAGAAAAAACAATCGCTTGTAGTAATTTTACCTATTTCAAATACTTCTATGTTAAAATAAATCATTTAATTAATAATTAATTATAACGAGTAACCTAAATTATTTTATGACTTACTGTAACGAATTTATCTATAATTTACTACCATCCCGTAGGCAATGAAAATACTGAAGATCTTTAGCACAGAAATCAGGCGATTCAAAATAAAAACCCGTCGAGTATGAGCGGAATTCTCACTACGAGAATTCTATGTACATTTAGGTACTACCTACTTGTACACGAAGGACTCTCCCAAGGGGGAGAGAAAGAAAGAATAAATTAGATGCCGCTTTATGATCATATCTCCAAAGACGCGAATTGAATGAAAAAAAAAATTAATTGACATTGAATTAAAATAATGTTGATTTACGTAGCATTGAATTCAGAATGGCTTTTGTATAAAATGGTGTTTTGTATAAAAGTACATGCCATATTTCTATACTCTGATCCAATTATTTTATTACATAACTTGGCTATAGAAAAAAAACACAATTCGTTACGTAAGCGTGGAATTAACACGTCGCGAAAACAATACTCTCTACGTGAAACTAGTCTGTCGCGACGTTTGACTGGCATTTGCATACACCCTTGCACCAAGCCGGGTGGCAGAGGCTCGAGGCCTCCGCAAATTGAAGCGTCAGTCGCGAGCCCCCAGAGACGAGGCCTTAATTCCTTCTATTTTTTTTCTGTCTGCTTGAAGCCACATGCATAGTGCTGCTTGCAATTTGATTTAGTGTAATGCAATTTTATTATTTTTAGACATTAGTTTGTGATGCAATAACTTCAAATTGAAAACAAAAGTTCTTAAACAGAATAGAAACGAAATTGCGCCAACGAACATGATCGGGATCACGATATTTAGAAATTAGAGTAATATTATGGTTTTTACGCAGAATTTAATATTAATGTTTAGAATTTAGAATTATTATTAATATTTAAACAATAATCAATAAATATATATTACAAATACTCAATGGCATTAAGTTACTGATGATCGTAAATATTCTTCTTTAAATAAAATATAGTAAATATACAAATCTAAAATATAGAAAAACGTTGGAACTACACATTTAACATTTTGGAAATATATGTCTCTAATAATATAAATTCTGTTTCTGAGCAAATTTTGGGAATTTAAGTGCAAATGGATTTTTAAGCGCAATGGTTTACAATTTATTTATTTATACATTAATATCTAGAGGTGCTTAATATACAATAGTAGAACAGATAATATTTTCATAAAAATTATATTGTAATTTTTAAGTTTAAATTGACACTTAAATAGTTAATTTTGGAGAAACATAAACTTAAGAAGAATAAAGAGGAAACTGCGACTTGAAAGGCCAAATTTATTAAAGCCTCTGTTAGATGAATGTATGACACTAAAATTATGCAGTTTATACTTCGTCACTTACAAACGTGGGCAAATTGTTATAAAGGAAAGTCTATTTAAGGATAAGAAGCATCATTAGAACTCCCGAATCTAAGGCTAGGCTAATGCTAAACAAGTCTGTAAATCTATCAATACTAGAAATATATATATATATATATATATTGCAGATATTTGAGGGGATATTTCAGAATACGATATTTTCAATGGCAATCTGTAGGAGTAGGAGATGTCCATCATTATCATCAAGAGCACAACAGCCCTCTGCAGGCCAAGGCTGACTCGTTGGTCCTTCTCCACTTGACCCTGTTTGATGAAATGGTCTTCCACCGATCGACTCCCATTAGTTTGAGGTCCTTTTCAATTATTAATTTTCAATTATTGAATATATTTGGCATTAATTATATAGAAATTCAATGTTCACAGTTAAATTAAAAACGTGATGTAGTATTATTTCTACTTTCTTTAATTCCTTTACCATGAACTAGGTTTCGTTGTATCACAACATCTTCAGGTGGGTTAATATAACTAAACCTAGTTTCGTGGTAAAGAAATTAAAGAAAGTAGAAATAATACTACATCAGATAGTTTCATTTGATTGTGTCCTATTCAATATCATCTTGTCAACGAGTTGGTAGTCGTTCTTTTCTCCTAGTCCCCTCAATCTTCGAAATTCACACTTTTGTGGCAGGAAAAATATCAGAATATTTGTAAAAATGGCCAAGCCACCTAATACATAATTTTATGGTTCTCACAATATTGGTTTCGCCGTATTTGTCGTAGGAGATATCCACAGGAAGGGATTTTCATAGCAAAAGGATGAAACTTTCATAGGAATCGTGTCACTTAAATTATGTCACGATGTAAAATAAAGACATCATAATAGTATTAACCTTAGTAGGTGAATAATTCTTGGTTAATATTGTGTTACCAACAAAACAAAATTTCACACTTAACTTTTTACTAAGTTTAATCAAAGTCTGCATGCGGCCTCAGTTAGACTCCTCTCCCACAGATTACGACGGCAGGCACCCGCGGTGCGGCACACCCGGCGGCTTAATAAAGTACGTTCCGGGACAGGACGCGCAGGTAAAATGCCAGTTTTGGCCGGGGGCCGGCCCGCTCGGGGACTCGAACAGATTATGTGCCGGTAAACCGGCAAAAAGCTGGAAAATAACGCGCCACCCTTCTTGGCTTTGCTTCATGCCTGGGGGCGGACGCGAGTTCTGTACGGTTCGATGTAAATGGTTTTATTGATTAGGTTGCTTTGCGATTTGTTTGGAAAAGCACCTTTTGGGGATGTTGCCTTTTTAAAGTGATTTAGTCTTAAGTAGAAATACAAATATATACACGTACAACTAAATCAGGATACCGATAAGTTTTCAAAAAAATTGCTTTAAATTACATGAATTCTGTAGTGTTGTGATGTAAAACAAAACAGTGACCAGTGTATATACGTGATTATTTTCGAGGAATAAGTAATCAAGATTAATAAAATATTCTCTTTGGGACTCTGAAATACTTATTTCTTTGAATTAAGAATAAGATATATCCACAAAAATTGTCCCGTATAAAATTATATAAAGAAAAAAATAATACACACGGAAAAAACCAAGGACAAAATGTCTGAAAGTTTAGAAATAAGTCATTGAGATTTATCTTAAATTATTAAGATTTATCTTTCGTTCAGTCAGTTTAAGCAGAAGTACTTAGAATAATGTAAAGTTACAGAAATGTATTGCTAATATAATATTTTCCTGCCTATGGTCCCATATTTAATTTGGGGTCAATTCTCCTCATACCTTTTCATTACAACTCATAACGTGTCTGTACCAATGTAATCGATTTTTTTCTTAGCTCGTCCTCAATCTTTGGAAATTTAAATATTTTCCTAAAATACTAATTTTTAATTCTATCCAGTATCGTAAATCTTCCGGCTCAACACAACTTTTATATTTATGTGACATGCATCTTTTGTTCGTCCACCATTCTCATTGGCCAGCATACTGACCGATCATCGCTGATCGTACTGCTTGCTTGTTTACTCGAACTTTGAGTTTGATGGACATTTTAGTGTCACCTAATACCCCGTATAATGATATCCATTAGATTTGAGTAGTTATTATTCTACGCTGGATATCTTTCAGTGCTGTTTGTTGGAGCTAGAACTAAACTAATATACTTAAACCTATCTACTTTCTGCAAAAAAGTTCCTCCGATCATCATTGATGGGTTGCCGTTGGCGCTATTTTTTCACATATCGCATATATCTGCTGTCTTCAGTAAAATTCCTTCAATCATCTTGCCGTTGGTGCTATTTTTATTTCGGTTAACCTAAAGACTTCCCTCTCTAAAGCCGGTTTCCATGCATTTAGTTGTTCCCATATATATGTTTTATATTCGACGGCGAGAATTATATTATCAGCGTAAAGGAATAACCAATGTGCAGGTTTTTGTAAATGTTCAATGATATAGTTCATAACAAGGTTAAACAATAACTGGCTTTTTGTGGATTCTTGGTAAACTCCGCCTTTTACTACGAATTTAACAGTCTGATCTGAGGTGCTAGAAGTCCTTGTGGTTGTTCCTCGGTATACATATTTAATCAAGGATATATAATGTTTTCCAAGATTAAATGTAATCTCAAACTAGGTAAATCAAATCCCTATGTCCACGATCAAAAGCTTCTTTGTGGACGATACATTCGAGACTCGCTTCAGTAGGTCTTGCTTCAGCGATCTATATTTTTTCATCAAAATTTTCATGGTTGTATCTATTGTTTCTCTTCCATTGGCAAAGACGCATTGGTTAGAAGTAACTTTGATAATTCTATTTTGTTAATTAAAAAGGATAATTTTCCAATATTGTATTGTATGGGACGATATTTTTTTATGGACACAAAGGGAATAGAACCGCGATTTGCCACATACCCTTTATTTTATACAAAGAGATTGGGTGGCTGAATATCCGGAATATGTGGGTAACAATATTTGGAAACCTATTTATAATATTTTTTCTATTATGGGTAATATAAAAAAATGTGTTATTTCGTTTCAAATTAATAAAAAGAGAGATTTGCAGATCTTTGCGTACACGAATTTTTATAAGGGGAAAAAATATCTATGGCAAAAACCAAGGGACAATATTGAGAAGTTTACAATTAAGTCTTGAAAAAGAATATTAAAAAAATTATTTAGTCAGCTTAATTTTAATTATTGGTGAAATATGTATATGAAATATGTTCGTGAGTAATTTTTTATTATCATGATTTTTCCCACTACAAAATGTCGTATATATTTGAAACTTTGTGAACTTACGCGATTCTGATGAATACACAATAAGATGATACTACAGAGCTATTATAATATTAGAGAAGCGAGGTGGTCATAAGAACCTCTTCTCGGTAAGCAGAAAACCCATCACGTTTAGGGTTGTTTATATTGTTTTCATGAGCCTTTTGGTAACATATTTTAACCGGGGTACGTGAGATGAAGGGAGAGGCGATTATGAGAACTTTTCAATGGCTAACCAAAATAATACGTATTTGAGTTTGTGTAATTTATCCCAATGAGTTCTTTGGTTATATAATGAAACTGAAGAGACTGATGATAAAGGAGGGAGGTGGTCATTTGAATTTTTTTGTAGTTAAAAGTAAACCTATCTAGTTTGGACTTGCGTTATTTATCTCAAGCAGTGTTATATTCATGATAGCGTACTTTTTATGTTTTTAAACATAAATTTTCTTATTGTTCTCTACCTATTTATCTTCCCTTATCATTTCTTTATGCTATCTAATAACATTAGTAATACTGAATGAGACCCATTTATTTTGATACATTAATCCGCTGAGCGTACAAGGTAACAATATTTGTACAATTACGTCATAATTTTGCATGCTCTAGAAATTGACGATAATGATTAAAAATCTCAGCACATTAAAAGAAAAGTCTTACAAATTTTAAAAAAAGATAAAAAGTAAGAATACCTGTTTATAGAGTCATGTATCGAACGAGTATGGTAAATATTTTCCTAATTACTTCTCCCTAAAACGTGGTAATTTTATACCCAGGATTCAGCAAAAATGGATAATCAATGATACGATAAAAGAGTTCTAACACCTCTGTAAATGTAATTACACATATGTCTCTGATTGCTAATAAATACTATAAATATTAATGTGGCAAACAAGCAAACTTTTATTTGTTTGTTTCACTTTTAGGCATTAAGAATTAAACGGACCTTCATAAAATTTTGTAGGTATTCGGACTCTATAATAAAAATGGACATAGAGTATTTTTTATTTAAAAAAAGAATTGATTTGTTTTTGGTACAATAAATTTCTATGGCAATTTAACTTGGAATTAGTAATTTTAGGATTTTCTTATTAAGGTATTAATTCCGACTGCAACAAAATTTTCAAAATTAGTGTGCAGCCTACTAATTATATTGTGTCCTGTACTTATTTTATAAAATAACAATCATTTGAATTGATTTTGATATTTGTGCAATGAAAGTCGAGATCCATATTATATTTTAGATAAACGCGTATATAAGCATTTAGCGTTTTCTAGCATAATATTATGTGTAAAGAAATTATCATTACTGATAAACCACTTACATATTTTTTTAGTGCAATTTTAATATTTTTTTAAGTACTTGCACCGGGGAAACGAATTAGGTAAGAATTTAGTAAAGTTCCTTTTTTTCTTAATAAATTAAAATTAAATATATTTTTATTTAAAAAAAAACAAGTTATTCTCGAAATGAAATGGAATAAGTCGATATCAGACTACTAATAGGGTAACACATTACCCACCTTAATTTTCTATATTACAATATAACACTGTAGATGTGTAAGTTTTACGCTTGTTAATATTTTGAGGCAATGCATTGAATTAGTTATAATTTATTGAATAAGCGGATATTAACTTTAAGGCAAACAAAAAAAACATGTACAATGATAACACATGCATAATTGGGCAAAACATATGATAATGTAAAAATAATATACTGGTGTTTATATGTTGAATTGCTTTAAGTCCGGATTTGAATCTAGGTTGTAATTTAATCAGCTTCATAAAAGTGACTCTATCATTTTAATTTAACGATTTTTTCTTTTTAATATCAAAACATTTTTAAAATCGATGCCGGGTGTGGTGAGACAATCGCGCACAAAACAGAGACAGTTTCTTTTAAAGTAATTTTAAACTTCAATAGCTTCGCTCAGAATGTACCTAGCACCGTCATCTCCGTTTCATTTTAAAGTTTATGCTAGTACCGCTTTGATATGTTGAGGCCGAACTTGTGGAACTATGAATGTGCAAAGTTAATCCACGATTTTATAATAATAGATTGACATTTGCAAAAGGCTTTCAAATAATTTCAAAGCCCTGTGTGAACTATTTTTCACACGACTATCCTTTATGCAATAAAGGTAATTTTAAATGAATTAAGAATTGATGTTTATATATTACGATTACACAGGATTGGCATATTCACTAAGATAAATAGAGCAGTGTCCCAAATTCCAATTACTTTTAAAAGCAGGCTTAATTTTTTGATTGTTTTAAATTTTATTACAATTACGTGTAGTGTCTTTTTCTAAACTACTTATAACCTCTTTTCTAGCAATAAATAAAATATTGCTTACCTCCTCTTACTTCACACATGAGAACGAGTCTGGAACCTAGCTCCAGAGGACCAACGATTCCACTCACGTCGCGGCCCGAATTATCGTATAGCAGCAGCTGGTGCGGTGGTACTGAGAACAAACAACAAATAATAGCTTAATGACATGATCGTATCGGAAATGATATGATTGTATCAGAAATGACATGACAGTATCTATCAATATGACGTGTCATTTCCAATTTGGGACAAGCAATATTAAATTCAAGTTATATGGCCATGTATATCATTCCTTATATGTTATTTTGGCTTCGCTTACTAATACACGGCCATTTATAGATACTTATACTAATATTAAGTCTAATCTAAGAATTCCTTCCACCTTTTATTACTCGTTAGTATAGAACTATAACAGTTTTTCCAATTTCGGCACCTTTTTTATTTCTCCATTTTTTAACTTTTGTCCTTATTTTTTAATGATAATTAAATGAAACTATGTGATGAAGTATTATATCTACTTTCTTTAAGTTCTTTACCACGACCTAGGGTTCATTGTATTACATCTTCAGGTAGGCTATCAGTAAAGATAAAGCAAAGATCTTTGCTAATAGCCCACCTGAAGATGTTATACAACAAAACCTACGTCGTGGTAAAGAACTTAAAGAAAGTAGAAGTAATACTGTATCACGTAGTTTCATTTAATTATCAATAATGAATTTCTACAAAATAACGCCAAATATATTCCATATCTTATTTTTTTTGTTTATTTTTCTTTATCTCGTCAATTAAACCCACTTTGAAATACAACTTTTTACCACGCAATGTGAAACCATTTGAAGAAAACTTTATGTAAGACCTCAGAATTCAGAATAAAGAAGTTAGACGCGGATAATATTTGTTATGCTCAACGTCTGTCAATATGTAGCAATTCTTGCTGTTTACATCAAATCACTATTAAACTCCTTGTTTCTCTTACTGAATTTTCAAATATAAAAATCCAATTAATAATGGTGCAAATCTTAATTAGTTACATCTAAATATAATTTCATGTTTATATGCGTATTTTAGATTTCTGTCTTCAGTCACTTCTCTTCGTCTTCTTTTTTGAATTTATATGTTTAATACTGTTTATTAAAATTAACTGATAATTATTTTATTGAATGATCTAGTGAGTAAAAAACAAGAGTCATTTTGCTATTATTCATATCATATCCAATCTATAATTAGGCAATGTGGATGCTCCGGAAGCTTTCACCCTAGGATATATAATTATATATTATATTGAATTAAAAAATTGTGACATTTTCACAATTTGTTTTTGCCATTTGGTCTAATGTGGCTTTCAAATGAAAAACGCCATTCAATAAGTTTTTGCATTGTTCTTTTTAAAAAATTCAAATTAGTTACTCAATTTTAAATTATTTACTGATCTTGTGACACACTTTTATCAAATTTCCTTACTAGATAATAACAAAGAGTTTAGTTATATTCATTTTAAAGTTATACGTCTACGTTGACTTTTTCATTGCGTTTGAGCAACTGAATTTTATTACCATTTAATTTAATTTTAAATTTATTAATTACAATATTTCTTGCCATAGAATATATAATTTTTAAATGACTAACTTTCTGATAAATTTACTTTCAAAAGACAAATATTTATTAAGGATTTATATATATCGTATTTTTGTCATCATTTATTTCTTTGTTTTTTTTACCTAACCGATTACATGTTGCAGATATATTTAGTGTAAAACATATTATTACCTAGGTTCCTACACATAAACTATATTAAAATTAAAAATGAAATAAGAACACAAAAAAAGTTAATCATTAATAAAATTAACAGTCCGTCAAACTTCTAATCGACAGTCCATAAAATTGACTGGCTTAATATTTTAATGAATTTCGAAATCATAAGTAAGCGGAATTTATTTTCGTTTTATATAGCGACTATTTACAATTAAACCAACGATTAGACATAATCTTCAATTCCTCTCGATATAACCTGCAAACGTAATCGTCGTTAAAAAAGTCAAGTATGTAGATATGATGCTTTCACCCTAAAAGGGATGAAAATTCTAAAGACAACGACGAAGTTCGCTTCGTCGATATTATTTAAAACGGTGTTATTTCTATACTGGAGATGACATGGCTTTGAAAAAACTAACAAAAGTAATAATGAAACGAATATGTAAAGGTAGAGAATACGTAAAGGTACGAAACGAATACGGTAGAGTTTAAAAAATTATAATATATAAAACTCAATTGAAAAAATAAAAAGATATGCTAACAACGAAAATAATTATGCAATAAAAATTATTTTCGATAACTCGAACCTACTTTTGCTCAACTATTGAATAAAACTATACCAAAACTTCAACATCGTAACTAAAGCGGTTTCAATATCATAACCCGTTGACGATCAGACCAGCAGTTAAAACCGTAATATTCCCTCCTTCTTTATGTACGCAACATTAATAAGATCAGAAAAAGGGGTTCTTTTTAGGGTGAACTCTTACTTTAGCTTTTTAATAAATTTTCCGCCCGAACCCGCAATGAACATTAATCCTTAATTACTTACTCCAACGTTATAAGAGCGTGAAACAAAGGGAAAACAAAAGCGAATCTTGTAGAACACAAATAAGTTTTTAAAGTATTCTTTATAGCAAAAACCTTTTAAATATTAGGAAACACTTAAAAGTTTGTAACAATCAAGTTGTTGTTCTTCGCTATACTTATATTTTAGCATAGAAATAAGGAATTTTGATAGGCAAAATAACAACTCGAAACCGGAATGTAAATTAAAGGCTACAATGTAAATGTATTGACTCCTCAAAAAAAAGATTAAATTGATCTACAGCTTAGTTTGAAAAAGAATTTTCAGGTATTAACATAAATATATAATTCAAAAACTCTTCGACGAATTATATCTTTTTAATTTAATATAAAACTTCTTTAGCGGCGTTGAGACTAAATTTTAAAGAGTGATAGGAAAAATACGAAACACGCAATGAAAGTGATAATTTTATTACTAATAATACAACATTAAAATATAAATATAAACTACAACATTAGGTTACTAATAGATGGCACTGTATGTATATTTTCACATTGTTATCACTTCGTCAAATTATAGGTAATTTGTGTTGTTTACACGCTTTTATTTACTCTTACATACTGCTATATTTTTACTGAAAAAAAAGTTTGTCTTTAAGGAAAATTTTACACGTTAATTTGTTAATTTTGATCACCTGTCTGTAATTCGAGAGATCTGAAATTTGGCTTGTATACAGTATAAGCATGAGCGGCAATTACAAATAATTAATTTTCGCATGCATGTTTACATGGATGACCGATAATTATAGAAAAAAATATCAGTCCTCATTGTATCCTGAAATTTTTTGTAGTAAATTTTATAAAAGAATGTAAGAAAAACCACATGAATAAATCTAGGTAAAACAGAACGATTAACAAATACCATTCGCAAATGAATTTAACGGAAGATTAACACTTAAACCTAATAGCTGATCTCTTACTTTTGTATGAGATGCGTTCAGAAAATATACTTATACTAGCTTCATAACGGCGAGTAAAAAATTTATTGTATTTTTAAATTTTTCTTTCGAAAGGATTTTGGTCTCGTATCACATTCAAGGGTTGATGACAAATTTCAAACTGGTAAACAGTGAACTCATATTCGGATACACATACAATTTATCTAATAGAACCTTTGATCTCTATATTGTATAAAATCTGATGCAAGAAC
Organism: Druceiella hillmani; assembly: GCA_039881145.1. Lineage (NCBI taxonomy): Eukaryota > Metazoa > Arthropoda > Insecta > Lepidoptera > Hepialidae > Druceiella > Druceiella hillmani. The sequence goes on from JAYKKI010000082.1 coordinate 9,694,778, forward strand.
CAAAAGATTGTAGACGATACCTCATTAAGGTATAGACATAGTAACGTTCAACACACAGGTCATATCACATTATGCACGTGTCATTTTTGCGATGTAACGATGCTGCCAGAATAAGTAGGTTCACAATGTAATATTTTATTGATCGAGGGCAGATTCCTTATATTTTTCTGGACACCGCTTTGAATATAAAATGCCCAAAGTAAAACTATGAAACTATAACCCGGTAATTCGGAAAAATATTTGCTTCTATGGTAGACGTAATTACATACTTATATACATATACATACTTTTATATATATATATATATATATATATATATATATATATATGTATATATATATGCATATATATATATATATATATATGTCAGATAAAAAATTATAGTAATAACACCTATTTTAATAACATTTTCAACGTTGACCATCGCTTCCAACGAGCCGCATGAAATCGAATCCTCTTCATGACATCGATTCCTACAATTTTTATATGTGTGATTCTCGTTATAAAAAATAAAGTTTAAAAAAAATAAAACAATGCGTTTTGGTAACAATGTGAACTAAATAATTAAAAATAACTTTTAATTATGAAAATTTTGGTCAAGAGCAAAAGAATGCGTCACATTTTTCATAATTTTGTTTCAATAAAGTAAAAAAAGATTAAAATTATTGGCAAAAAAAATTACTTTAATGTAAAAAGAATGATGGTGTGCGTGTTATGAAAATTTTAGTCGAGCGCAGCTAAAGTTTTTTTTTAAATTAAAGTAATTTTTTTGTCAACCACGTTATTTCCTTCTTAAAAACGTAACTAAGTAATATAATGCTGATATGTTGGTTAATATCACCAACAATTTTTAATATCACAAAAATTTTTTTAGAAATATCCTTCCGTCAATCACGGCCAATCATATCAAATTATAAAACGGCCAATCATATCAAATTATCAAATGATTTTTTCGTGAAAAGCATCCTTTTTAAAGTTCAAATCACAGGACAATTTCGAGATTTTCAAATAATTTTTCTAAGAGGCTAACTTGCAGAAATGAATTTATTTTTCTTCAAGGTCTCCACTAAAACGCCACTTTTACTGATTTTGAAAACGCTTGCGTTTATAGTTCCAAATGTTTTATTAAATCACTATTTAATACGCAAGAACCGACCGTTACTTTGAAACATGGGATATGCAACAAATTTTAAGTTGATGGTGTTGAGGATTCAGAATTAGTGCCTTTATTTCTTTTATTTTATTAAACAAATTAACCAGAAAATTGCCTCTGACCTAACCAGAACAGTTAAAAAAAGTCTCTTAATAAATAAATCTAATTCAATTTTCTGGAATTATCACTGAAAAGTAGTTTTCATTAATTAAACGCCAATAAAACAAGTACAATGTAAATATAACATAAGAGATTACGAAAATATAAGCGGACGCGATCTTACCAGTTCGTCAAGTGATTGAAGTTTGGAAATAGTTCAGAAATGCATAAAAAAGTTTTCACTTAGACTAAAACTTCATTGCTTAAAAATAGTTTCACAAATGACACGAGTTCTAAATATAACCTATAGACAGTCACCCTACAATACCTTCTCCGATCGAATTAGCCCCACCCCTTCGCGAGTGATAGATCGGGCCTCTGCGAGTCGATCGCGAAGAAGGCGAACACCAAAAAGAAGACCGATATCATCTTCCAACTTCGAGCCATGTTTTATTTACAAAATAAAAGAAAGATTCCACGTATGACTGAATCAATTTTGTTTTTATTGCCCGTGGGGAAAAAATACCCGTTCCAACGCCAGGCAAAACCGTAAAACTTTAACTGTAAAAGTTCCTGCCGAAAAGTTAACACAGAAGTTGGTGCTGACGCGGAAAGCGGCTCTGGACCGGGCGGTCGGGAAGTGTTCTGCGAACTATTACGCCGAATAGTTCCCTAATAATCATTTTAGTTGTGAAACTTATGTTAACGGCATCTTATTACGTGTTCTCATTGTGGGCGGTCCGCAGTTATTTTATATTTTTAGTTTCCGTGTGTTTTGTTTCTACTTATTTTTTTTCTCGCCTTTGTAGGTTCTAATTTCGGTATGACTATTGGCTTAGATTATATCGCTAAAGTTTGAATTTGATTGTATATTTTCTTTTATAAAACAAATCAAAGCCCGAAAAATCCTAAATATTTGTTTGCATAAATTATTATTTTTACGGATCCCCGTAATTGACTTTTAATAACAAATAATATATATATATAATAATATATATATATATATATATATACTTTTTGTTTTATATATATTTATGTATATATATATATATATATATATATATATATATGTATATATGTATATATAATAACTTCATCGTAAACTTGTGGCTTGACGAATCATGGCAAACTTTCAGCCATAAAAAAGATATTGATTCAATGTTGTCCTCTGGATGGATTCTTTCCTCAATTAGAATTGTTCAATTATGTTTTTACAGCCATGGTTAGATTGCTATTAGCACAATGCAGACTTTAGATAAAAAAGGTATTAAGTCTTAAGTATACTAATAGCAATCTAAATATGATTATGGAAAAATAAATGTGCAAAATTAATAATGTGAAAGAATCCATCACTGACAATGGACAGCATTGAATCATTACCTCATTTATAGTAGTCTCATATAGTAGTCATTAAGTATATGCATTGCAAAAATATTATTTAAATGTTTTCGAGCATATACATCGGCTTTTGGAATATATATAACGATATTTTTAGCCACGAGTTTGGGATGGAGTTGTTGAAATTACTAAAATATTTTATTATTGGATATAAACAAGTTAGTCTGCTTGGTTACCGATAGTTAGTGCCAACCTAAAAGTGTATTACGTCATACAATACGGATTTATATCAACCAGAATGAGTATTTTCTACTTTATGGCTTCCGCCTTGGTCATGATCTTGAATACGAACGGATTTTTTTGCGAATAGGTTGTACGATACTTACGACACTTCTTGTTAAAACAGAATTATGACTTATTGTCAATTGTTTTAGGATCTAACCTGCAGTGACGCCAAAACAGAGACGCATTTTTATACTTGATGAAGAGTTCCAAAATACGTCACTTTTCACGTCACGTTACCTGTCACTAAACGTTACCTGTCAATACAGTCGGGGTTAATAACTAGTTAGCTATTTAAAACGGCAACTTCGTATAAAAGTGGGACAAATTTACGAGTCTTAAAATCTAGATGGCAAGAAAGTGCATTGTGCAAGTAAGATAATGGCAAACTTTTTCCCGTTTCTAAATTGGTGATTTTATAAATCAAGATAATGTTAAGAAATATTTTCAAGTATCAACATTTTGTTACCATATAACCAGAAGAACTTCAAATCTGAAAACGCTTTACCTCATGACCGTTCTTCGAAAATTTATTTGTAATGTCGCATAATAACATTATGATACATCTTATTCGATGTATTTGTTCTTATAAAAAGTCACTTCCAGTGTAAGAAAATTTTCTGCGTGACAGGAAATTTCTATAGACCTGCTTTTATTCTAGAAATATATTCTATCAGTTTAATTGTTTGACTCAATAAAGACAAATTCGGCCATGACCTTGCGCAGCACTTCAAAAGTATCCTTTCAGAAGAATAAAAATAAAAGTTAGCACTAGTAAATATAAAGCGGTAAAAAGTATAAGATGGATGTTTTCTAAGTTAAGAGAGTAACTTTAATTTTAGGGGAAAAGTTCATGAATAATCAAAAATTTGTATAGAAAATAGTAGCAAGAAAAGTTAAATTAATCAACTTTCATCTTGAAGGAAAATTCTTCTTTATACTTTTTTTCTACGAATCTGGACAATGTTAAAATGTACAATTGAATTTATAACTAAAAAGGTGGAACTTCGTAACGGATATAATCTAAATATCCTTCTTTTTCTAATGAATGTTTCAAAAATGTATTCAATCTTCAAGTTTTACCCAAACTACGCTTTATATTCTTTTTATTACCGTCTATACGACGGATATAAAAACTGACTTTTGTCTTTTACACTAAGTACTCAGTTGACTTTTAATTTGGTTTGTTAACTCTAAAACTCGTTTAAGTCCAGAGACATTCAAAATTTTCATTAGAAAATTGTCGACAATCAACTCATTCGTAACTTTATGTGAAAATGTTCTTTTATTTTTAAATAATGAATGTTCTTAATGTTCGGAGATAAAACTGTTATCAAATCATTTAATATTTGTTCATTTCTCCGTATGCTAGGGGATAATAAATTTTGGACGCTTCTGAAGATATTAAGGAGAAACTGTTTAAAAAATAAATATTTCGTATGAGAATGATATTTTTTAGGTGCCAAATGGTAATTGGCAACTCAAATTCAAAATATGGATGAATTTTACTAAATCAGTACGATTATAATTAATCTTACAAAAATTCTTTCGTTAAATTTCAGATTAATAGGAAAAATTTAATTCTAAAATTGAATTGTTTTTTTTTACGCTATGCTCTGTTACCACAGGAACACAAATGTTCTTCATATTTGATAATTTCCAGCACTAACACAACCATCACCGTTTTACTATACCATACTTTAAAATCGAATTATATGGGAAATGTACAGTTTCCAGAGGTATTGAAATCACAACCACCTGATCCGGATCACAGCGTGTTTCTGATGAGTGAAAGTAAATTTGTCGAAACCTTTTGTCGTCACCTTTTGTAGTTCTTGTATGCTTTTGTATTTATGTTTAATCTAAAACTTGAAGAGCGTTAACGTTCATTTGTCAAACCATTAATTTCTTATGTATATATATATATATATATATATATATATATATATATATATATATATGTATATATTTCAATAATTCATAGAAAAAGGCCTTAAAAACAATAATTTTTATTTACCTGCCGTACAAGTATCATACAATAATATTTAAATAACAGTATATGAATAATTCACATACAGGTATATGAATAATCTATAGAAACGTGAATTAAAATTAATGATGAAAGTATATTTCCTTCAATTTAATTATTTACCACTATTAGGTGAATTAATGCCTAGGAATTGCAATTAATTCTTTTGCGCAAAAAAATTTTGTCGAATCTTAGGCACTAAATTAATTTACCAATGATGTTGGTGTTGCTGAACACTTAATTAACTATTATAAAGTGATCATATACAATTTAGGGCAGGTTAAACAAAATAACCTTGCATAATTATACATGATGCATATTATTGTCATCATTTTTTCCAGTTTTTCATATACATAGTTAAAAAGCCAGGGTTGGAGTGAGGAGATGTATACTACAAAATTATTTTCGAAAAGTATTGCAAAGAATATTTGATTGAATTTTAAAGACTTCTGCAATGATTCCACAAGATCAATCTTTGACAGGAATCATTTCGTTCGCAAGTTTGATATCTTATTCTTATAGAAAATTGCTGCCATGCTGGATTAAATATTTAAAAAGTTTGACCGATTTTTGTGTTATAAATTGTATGGATATTATCCTAATTTATTCCCTTCCAAATGTATAACGGGCAGATATAATTCCCTGCAACGATGATGTGAGTTGCTTTAAATCGTTTTTAAATTATTAAATAATAACATTACTAGCCCCTCGATCTCGTGTTTATTAGCACTTAAGCTGCTGACTCCTATATGGAAGGACGATGTTATAGTTTATTTCACCTGCCTAGAGTGCGCACGAATATCCCATAGCATTCACCTGTTTTTCGTGTTCTCACATTATTTAATTTAGGTTTACGAAATGTACTCAATATCAATATTTGTTTGCTCCATTGGCTACTTTATGAATGTGATTGTGAATTTGTTTAATGGTTCACGGTATTCAGTATTTAAAATTGTTTTTATTCGAACTGCATTGTGTTTTTCTTATCTTATTTGTTTCTGGCACTACTTTTGCATCCCGTTAGTTATTGTTTTTGTCTGCTCGTAGGAAACTATTTGTCAAACGCTTTGGATAAGTCTGTAAATTGGGCATGGGGTTTTTAAGGAATTAAATAGATGAATAAATTTGACCCTCTACAATTTCCCTATACGTATAATTAAATTTTGATTTTATACCAGTTAATCTGTATTGTAGCTTTACCAAATAAACTACTGTACCACTGTGATAAAACGATATCTTTTAAAATAAACAATCCACGATTGATAGAGTTGTTGCCTTACCTTGTATCCAAAATACATACAAAATATTTAGCCATTTCCATTAAAGATAAATAAACTCTATGTATTATTATTATTGTTTTCAAAAATAATTTTTTTTCTCTGTTGAATATTTGTTCACATTTTTTTTTAAAGAATCAACAGCAAAAAGAGAGTATTACATTTTTTATTAAAGTGAAGTGTTTGCCTTTTCACTTTTAAATGTAAATATTCCACTACATCTGACACTTAATATTTCAAAGGCGCGTATGTAAAATTCTTTGAAGTCTGCCGCGCCCTGCTTCTGACATTTTTAATTTCGGTGCCTGACGTTGTTCTTGAGAATCTGCGCCGAGAATATTCAAAAGGTTTCAGGTGTGCGGGAATTCTACGTATACAATACTTTGTCAAGTTTTCACAATCCGTCCCAAAATAATGTACGACATGTTACAGACTAAAGTGGTAATATTCAAATAACATGTTTTTGATGTTATGAGGTGTTATAAGAACGAAGCTACATTAAGTTTAATGTATACTACTCTTAACTCAATTGATTTTTTTCAACAGATTCTCAGGTATTCTGAAAAGTCCGCTTGTAACATATTTTGTCAAGGTAGTTCATTTGTTTAACCTAAATATTATAAATGTAACCCGATAATCAAATAATATTTAGAAATGAAAATTGAAATTCCAAGGTATTTGAAAGAGTAGTAGAATTAAATTATTTAACGATTAATGTATCCTGATATTTAATCATTTTCATCAGAAGGTTTTTAAATGCACTGAAAAGGCTACATACAAGATACTTCATCGAAGATTTTTCATTTCCTATGAACATTTCATAAAAGATTAAATATATTTTTTAGCATATTAAGGTAGTTTATAAAGTGAGGTACATAAGGAATGAATTTTCTCCAAAAATTTATATTATTAGATAAAAATATTAGTCCAAGAGCCTGCAATAATTTTAGGATAGGCATTTGAGGCACTGTAATATTTTGTACAGTTTAATTTCCATATTAATTGAATAACATTTTAGGTATTAATGGAAAAAAATATTTGAAGTGCTTCGAAGTTTTAATTTATGATAAATGATAATAAGTTTAATTATATTTAATTTTGTTTGAAAATTTTCAGGCGATTTGAATAACAAGGAAATGTTAAAATTTGACTGTGGATTATACACAGTAGTTACTTGAGGCAAGTTGATATTTTTACAATAATTTATTTATATTCCAAAACTACTACTTGAACAAATCTTGGACCGAATTCAGTAAGCGACAGGCGATAAAGAATTTTTAATATAGATATAAAACAAGGATATTATCTTTACCTGCAAATAAGTATAAAGCTTTATACACGTTCATGAGGCTTTTTATTACTTTGAATTTTTTTATCGAGCTACATATTATATAAAAAACTGTACTTTAAGTATCACATTTATCTTCTTCACTTTACTTTCATACTATAAATGTAAAGGTTACGCATAATAAAAAAACACTGCTATCTATAAAGCTCCTCATACATTAGTCGCTGTATTTATAAGTATTTTGGGTATTATAAAAAAAAATAACAAAAGCCGAATATTTTTCAATTATAAAAATACTGCGATAAAGGTTTGAAAGTAGCAAAGAACTAGATACAATATTTGAAAGAAATATCTTCGTCAAAAATTAAACTTCTTCCAAATATCGGTACATGTATCACTTTTAATTTGTAAAACAAGACAACTTATGGAAAAGGATTTCAAAAGCCGAATATTTATCAATTATAAAAATACTGCAATAAAACTTTGAAAGTAGCAAAGAACCAGATACAATATTTGAAAGAAATATCGTTGTAAGAACTTAAACTTCTTCCAAATATCGGTACATGTATCACTTTCGATTTGTAAAACGAGGCATCGCATGGAAGAGGATTTCAAAAGCCGAATATTTTTCAATTATAAAAATACTGCGATAAAACTTTGAAATTAGCAAAGAACCAGATGTAATATTTGAAAAAATATCTTTGTACGAATTTAAACTTTTTCCAACTGTAATAAGTAGTCAGATATATTGTCAAACGATATTTTCATCTTAAATATATGGATATGTCCATACACTGACGGGACAATTTTGTACGTTGTACATTTTGTATCATTTTGTTCAAAACTACCTATATTAATACAGGCTCTTGTTTTCAAGATAATCTCATTTTCATTTTGTTAACTATAAATAAGATTAATTCATACATCTCTATATCGATATATTTCATAAGAAAATATAATTAATCTTAAAAAAAAGTGGAAGACAACAGAAAGTTTTCCGATGACCTTGTACCAAAAGTACAATGTTATTAGATGAATTGTTGTTTCCATAAACCAAAAAAATATTTTAGCTCTGAATATATAAAGCTACATAAAATTTCTTTGATCAATCAAATCCTAGAACGTTGTGTAATGTGAGTCCGCTTTGTATTGAAGTGTCAAATACTGACAGGGAATATGTGTTAGTTTACGTGTTATACTAATAAATCTATATTAAGTGAAAAATTAAACAGTGGTGAAAGTACATTTTTTCAGAAAATAAATGAAATAAATTAATCAATTAACCTTAATTAGGGCGGAGTGAAAAATTCGTAGTTGGTATATAAAAATATACACAGGTGTTTATCAAATTATTTTAATTCCCTGAAATAGTCACCATATGGCCCATTGCATTTATTTCCCATAATTTATAAATTCATTACATCACTTTAAAAAAATATTTCCTCAAAAGCCTTAAAACAGAAGTTGACTGCAGTTTCGCCTTTTCCGTTCGATGTAAATTTCTGTCTATTTTTTTCAATTGAAGAAAATATGAAAGTTCAACGATGCCAGATCAGATAAACAAGACTGGTGTGGCGGTAATTTGAACCAATAAATATGAACTTCAGCCTACGAGAGTACAGGTACGAGAGGGTACGAGAGCGTGTGTTGTCCTTATGACGCAAAGCTCTTTTTAAACCAGCCTTTTCTATTATTTGACTGCTGAAATCTTATGACCGAATAGCGAATTTTTCCAGGAGACGCAATGGACGACCGTTCAGTACAAAGGTAGTTTTCAGCTCTCTGTTGATCACTTTTAAATTCAGCTGACCACTTTTTTACAATTCTATATGATGATACAAGTTCTCCTAACGTCATCACCCCATCTTTTTGAATTTACTTCAGTATTAATCCTTTTCTAAATATATATTAAATAGCGACGCTATGTTTTATTCTAACCATTCTAACCATTTCTATCATATCCGTATAAATTTGGAAGCTACAGCAACGGAAAAATAAAACTTTGCAGAGTAAAAATTGAAGAGTCGTTAAATATAATGAAAGCAGTACGAATGCAATATTGGAATTACTTCTGTATCAAGCCCCAAACTTTTCTATCTACCCTCTTAGATTTTAAAATATCGTATTCGTAATTTTCTATAATATGCAATATAATTAATTTTTGTAATGATGTTTCAATAAGGTGAGTTTTTTTTACAATATTTCAATACCATTATTATGGAGAGAAAGGTCAATAACTGTGATTTTGAAAAAGTATTCAGTAGTATGTTATTTATTAACTAATTAAATATAATATAATTTATATCCTTTGGCATTGATATTTGATTGGAAGACTAACAAATTTTGAATGTAGCTTATTGCATTAAACGGCAAAAGTTAGAATTTAGCACAACTAAATTTTAGAAGGCTAAAAATAGGGATTAAATATATATAAATAAGACTTTCACGCACAAATCCGATTCTAATGTATTTTCAGATATATGAGCAATTACATTATTATTTTTATTAATTTTAAGCATATGTTAACAAAAATTGTTGTTTATATAAAATAGTTTTTGGAAAATCTTTGGGACAAATTAGTCCCAAAATGCGCCAAAATATGGTATTTATTACTCGTAACACGTACTTTTAAAAATATATTTATTTAGCTATATAATTTCGACTGCAAGTAAAACAAAAATGTACATTACAAATTTAGCAAATATTTGTGCGATCCTCTACCTTTACATAATTAGGGCATCTCTTTCCCTTAGTGCCTTTTACCATGACATGTGCTGAGAGGTATCTTTTGGAGCCAGAATTTTGGATATTCGTTTTTGTCATGAACCTGGTTGGCAAGGAATTTTTCCTATTAGAAAATCTCCTATCATTGCTCTTTCTAATGTTGAAAGCTTCGTTTCTTTAACTCGACATGTCTCCTGCAGTTTCTCGTGTAGGTATTGTTCATTGCAATGTCATAACAATACATAGTCGCAAATAATATTTTACCCTTTCCTGGTACCTTATGTCTACCCCACTCGTACATTTATTATATTTGCAATGTCCTGGCTAGTGACATTAAATCTAAGAAGCTGAATTTGCACTTGACGTAGCTTCGCAATTTGTATCGCTATTGATGAGAAAAAATTAATTAGGAGATGTATTGACTTATTACAAGTATCATCCTTTCCCTTTAAAACAAGTGGTAAAATGTCTCTTTTCTTCATATCCTTATCCGTTGGTATATTTCTCGAAATATTTTTTCGCTACGTATACACCGTACCACGAGCTTTGATATTTTATTTAGCGAGTTTATATTGCAATGAGGGGGAAATAAAAAAAATCCCGTGCACCTTGCATCCAAGTTTATTAAATTCAAGACCACAGATTAACCCATTCCTGTTTTGGGCCCAGATCGTTTTTTGTTTATTATATATATATATATATATATATATATATATATATATATATATATATATATATATATATATACATATATATATATATTTATATATATATATATATATATATATATATCAAACTGAAATAAATAACTTGTTTTAGCCTCTTTTGACTGGTTAGATTTGCATGTGTTGCTTGATCTTTATGTCCTTTAAACTTTATTATATTTTCATCCAAAGTTTGAGTGATAGTATTGTTCATAGCTAATTGAAAAATTGTATTGCATTGAGTCATAACTCGTTATTCTCATGCTCTATCAAAATCAGGAGGTCCTAGGTACGACTATGGTCGAATATGGGACATAGTTTGAGAGATAATATTATTCATAGTTAATTTTAAAATTGCATTGAAATGAGTCCTTATTTGTCATATTTCATATGCTCCATCAAAATCAGGGTGCCCTGGGATTTAACGAGCAAAATCATTAAACTTCATTTCGTAACTTTTTTATTTCTTTGTCACGCTCATCGCTATCCACAAGGCGTATGCCTTTAATTTAAAATACTTTGAAAACAAGCATTTATGGCTAAAACTAATGTGAAATATTGACTAATTCAGCAACGATATGCAAATATTATTTAAGGAAACGGGCGTTTCATTTACGTCAAAGAGTTAACTAAAATATTTATATAATTCTAAGATGATATGAACATTATCAAATAAATATTGGTAACACATACGTATGAGGTTAGTTGAGATATATTCATCGTACTAGAAATTGTTTTTAACATGTATAGAAAACCTGTTGAACAAATATACCCCATGTATTATTTTTGAACGACTGAACAAAATAATATAGGTTTTTTAATAAAAAATAATTTTAATTAAATTGGACAGTGACAAAAATTTGTGCTTTCAGAACTTAAATTTTGTTTTGCCGTCAGATGTAATAAATAGAAAAGAAACGATTAATTACTCGTGGTATTCTTTGGACTTCAAATTACATCTATCATATATATAATAATAAGTATTTTTCAATTAAATTTTTGCTATAATTTACAATTATTTTGGAAAATATTTACCAATCAAATTTGGCAATTTCTACTGAATAAGGGTAATAAAATTTTTTATACATAAATTTATTTCAAATATTTCCAAGTCAACAACAATTTTTAGTCTTTAAAATAGATTTTTAATTTTAAGCTGTGCGATAATATTTTCGTCAAATATTTACATTCACTAATTAATATCCAACAAAGTACGATCAAAGTGGTGCAAAACGAAAACAATTCCTATTTTAATATCTAAATTGGAGATTTGAACGACGTTTTCATTTGTATCATTAATTAATTCATTATTTGATCTTTAAAGAGTACCTTTTAGCAACTTAAGTGTGTTTTAATACCTAAAAGTATATTTTTGTTTTATACCATGACAATTTGCTCATAACGTTTATTTTATTGATTCAAGAATTTGAAGGAAAAATTTAAATCATCTTATTTGTAATTTTATTTATATATAGACAACGTGTTAACAACACTTATATTAAAAACTAGTGGAGTTCGTAATTTATTGCAAGAGCAATAATTGTCTAGATATTTATTGCTAATATTTTTTTCGCTAAACTGATAAAATAGAACTCGACATTTTAAAAGCATTAAATTGCAAATGTCTTTTAAGTACTGTATACAATTTCCAAAACAATAAAGAATGAAACAATTATTGAAAACATATAGAACGGAGTTCAGTTTCGTGATTAGTTCGCCATAAAACGTAATGTTATTTTATTTGAAGGCAAGTTTGCGGTTTCCTCATTAACTCTGACGTTGAATTACAAATCTGCGTAAGTCTCTCACGTTTTTTTAAAGAACATCTGTGACATGAGATTTACACAACACTAGAATATGAAGCATTGAAAGTAATAACTTTTAAGTCATGTAGTCATAGAAAATATTGAAAGAAAATAGACCTTAATAGCATATGGTATGGGATTATAGAAAATTTCGGGCTTGAAAAATACATTGAGTTGCTTTTAGTAAAGGATATAGCGATAGTATTTACATGACCTGACGAAGGCAATGCCATTCTCCTATACGAAACAAAATTTTAATTTATAATTTCGAATAAATCCTGTATTTCACGAAAAAGCTAAAACTATTTACCGTTGGATACATTATTTTATAAAAAAAAAGTGCGCATGTAGTTGTTATAACTAAATTCTTATATATTTTTAATTTTTTGTTTCAAATTGCTTTCTTTATTTATGTAACAAAACTATTAGCAAGTCCACATATAAATTTTATCTAGATAATACGTACTCACAACCATATTCTCTTCAATTAAGTAGTAACAAACCTCTAAGTTTACTAATTTTCTACTCATTACAAATATTTTCTGTCTTATTAAGTCTATTTTCTCATTTTATTTCCAGCACTCCAGCTCTTTTTCTATATGTTATTGATCACACAAATATATTGCATTGAACGAATTAATATGAAAAACTCGTTGTTACACTTTTCAAACCTACTACGTGTCAATCTAAATATAATGTGAGAAATGTAAATATAATGTAAGAAGATTATGGATTTTAAGAAAAATAAAAAGTGGTGAAATAATATCGCCATATCATCATCATCATCATCATCATATATATTAATACGCTAAGGTTAAGATGTTACACTCCCTTTTTAGAAAAAACCTCACAACTAATCCACATAAATTATATATCATTTTATAGATAATTGCTTGCTCTACCGGCATCCACAACTAAAAAAATTATTATTGCTATTGTTTTTGCAAATTAATTAATTATTAAAATTATATACACAAAACAGCAATGCTGCCATCTAACGGCTCAACGTCAATATAATTGACGGTCGGTAAAATTTTTGTTTAATTTCAAATCCACTCACGTATAAATAAAGTGGCGCTTTAGCTCAATGCTTTTGATACTTGCGCCTCTATATGTCAATTTTAGTAAAATATTTGTTTGATCTGTCATCTGAGCTTCATAATGGAATAAATAATGCGAAGACTTCGCACGGGTCACGCTAGTTATAATGTATATGTGTAGCTCAATCATCCTTTCCAACCCCGTTTCTATCATAACATGTGTAGTCAAAAACAGATAAATTACTACCGCGCGTTCATTAAAGCGTCACTCATCATAAATATTGTACGTGTAGTTGTTGTAATTTAATCCTTACATGTTTTTAATTTTTATTTTTACACATTGCTTTCTTTATTTCTGAAACAAAATTATTAGCAAGTCTATATATAAATTCTCTGTAGATAATGCGAGCTCACAACCAAGTTATTTTGAATTAAGTAGTAATAAACCTCTAAATTTATTAATTTCCTCCGCATTAAAAATGATTTTCTACCTCATTAAGTCTATTTTGTCATTTTATTTCCAGCACAAGAGCTATTTTTCTACATAATATTAATTACACAAATGTATTGCAATGAACGAATTATTATGAAAAACTTGTAGTATTATCGCAGCTAACTTGATTTTATTAACATTTATACATAATATTTTACAAAATTACAGGTTGGTAGCAAAATTATAAAAGTATAGAATCCATTAGTATTTACTGTAAATATAACAATGCGTTGAATAAACGCCCTTACTCTTTTCAAATCCTTTACGTATTAATCTAAATATAATATGAGAAATATATCATACAGAATATGTATGTTAAGAATAATAAAAGGTGGCGAAATAATAGCGCCGTATTATGATGTATATGTGTAGCTCAATCATCATTTCCAACCCCGTTTCTGTCATAATAAGTATAGTGAAAAAATAGATAAATTACTACGGCGTGTTCATTAAAGCGTCACTCATCATATTGTGCTCTGAGCTAAAATTATTAATACCATGACAGTGAAAAGGAATCGGCGTGATGATAACGTAACGTAGTCATTTATCACCAAACACAATCTAATGGATTTCAGAGTACATCAATCGATCACTGAACTTACTTAAGAGAATTATGTGGTGCTGTTATTTCCTTGAAAATTTCAGGTAGATTTGGAGAATCAATTTTAAATTATTTGAGGGAGCCCTTTGAGGTAAATGATGAGTTATGACGTTGGACGGACTGACATGTATTGATGGTATAACCAATTAAATACATACGCTTAACGACAGCCACGTTGGGGTATTGGGTTGATTAAAGGCTCGTGGCCTTTGAAATCGTGGCCTACCACCGCATCCCGGATTCAATTCCGGGCCGCTCGTCGAGATGGACAGGATTGATGTTTGCGATCAGTTAGCTAAAATGCAGCATACTAGTGAGGAACACTGGTGCGAGAAACTACGCACTACTATCGCAACGCAGCCCGCTTACCTAGCGTGGTAATTATGGACAATACTTCCAAAGTTACGCGCTTTTGGAGAGAAGAAGACAATCAGTAAAATAGAGAGACAGATAATCACTGGACTGAGACACCCAGTTGACGATGACTTAATGATAGTTATTATTTTGCATGAAACCTAATTTCGATATAGTATAAAAATGGAGATGTTATTTTTTTCTACGGAACCTAAGAATACAAGAAGTTATTAAATATCCTCCTTGACGTCAATCAAATTATAGAACGGTTTAATCGCTTACTGGCTATTGAGAAATGTTTAATCTAAGTAGTAAGTACTTTCTTACAAAATTTTGTACTACGCCCATTACGTGAAAAATCTTAGAACTATCCTTCATTTTCTTTGTGATAACTTTTTACAGGAGAATATCTTCTTTGTACCATTGGGATACAACAAGTGTGGCCAAGGTTTCTTTAGAAAAGAAAGTACTAGATATTAATTTTAAAAAAATACTTTATGTTACAAAAGTGCATTCTGAGTGCAGTGCATGAGAAATGAAACACGACAATTATTAATGAGCTGAATATTGCGAATGCAGCCTACTCTAAACCCATTTAATATACAAACTGTAAACGAATAGCGTTGGACTATGCGAATTATATTTTCTTTCTGATTGAAGTGACTAGGATTAGAATATGCAATATTATTTCTTTTTTGTCTTATGTTTTTCCTGTTTATAAGTATATTTTTACCATCATCATTTTAAAAAACCCGTTTTTTAATGAAAAGTCATCCGTTCGTCCATCTCATGATATTTAAAAATTATATAACTCCTTGCAAATTTAAAACTGAAGCGATTTGAAGATGAGCGTTTAAAAAACTTTTTGAGAATGCTAATGTATATTTTCATAATTTAAATATGTCATAATTTAAAATATTTAAAAACATCCTAACCCGAAAAGAATCAAGAAAATTTAAACTTACAATGACTACCAATAGTTTATTCTGAACTATATGAAGACAAGCATTTAAAAAATTTTTGAGAATGCTAATGTATATTGTGGTATTATAATTACCTTTGAGTAGTTTTATAAAAGTTTACTTGAAGATATAGTAAACTTGTACGTTATTTTTTAGAATTACACATTTAGGATAGGTAATACATACATACATATATTGATTATTTTATTAAATAAATTAAAAAATGTATCGAAAGCAACGAAGCTTATTTTCTTATTGAAGTAATATTTGTTAAATTAAATTGTCTTAAACACAATTTATACAAAAGCAAACTAGATGTAGAAATTGTATATAAAAACTATGTATACAAAATTGCCCACAAAAAATACTTACCAATATTATGGTTACGTGTCTTGTAAAGGAATATAATTTGTCAGTTTTTGGGTATTGGGAGTATTTTGGGTATCTCATTACTAGTATTCGATTTTTCAATGGAAATTTTCAATCATATTATTTTCACATAACTAGCATCGCCGTTATCCTAAATATATATATATATATATATATATATAGGTAAGAATAGAATCTTATTTGATGCATGCTAACCATAAAATTGACCGAATTTTTCTTCATCACACAATATAAAACGAAAATATCTGCAAATCGTGGGGACGGTGGGGACGAGTACACTAAAATTTTTTAATAAAAACTAAACACATACTTAACGGAAAAAATACTTAATCGAGACTTTTTAATACCGAGATAAAAAATCTAA
The DNA here is from genome assembly GCA_039881145.1 of Druceiella hillmani. Taxonomy (NCBI): domain Eukaryota; kingdom Metazoa; phylum Arthropoda; class Insecta; order Lepidoptera; family Hepialidae; genus Druceiella; species Druceiella hillmani. Next base: position 9,711,681 of record JAYKKI010000082.1, read on the forward strand.
AAACAACAAAAAAGATCACTTAAAAATACAATTTACCCAAATGTCAACGTCATTAAGTATTTTGCCCGAATAAAATTGCTGCCCATGAATAGAAGTGATTTTAATTACAGTAATTAAAAAGTTTTTTTCTCTTTTCACTGTTTTCAATTTCGTTTCAGCAATTTGACATTGTTATCTTTTAATTAAAACTGGGGTTTTCATAATTTCAACTGTAGTTAATGTAAACTTATGTCAATATATGAGTTAGAAATTTTTAATAACAATATTCATATTGACATAGGGTTCCATTAACTAGAACTCAGAATTCGGGAACTCTTATTTTAATTAAAAAATAAAAGTGAAAAATTTAGTAGTAATCATGGTCCATTGTTATTAAATTTAACATTAACAACATAAAAATATACAAAAATAAGATAGATTTTATGACTTAAAATTTTAACTATAATTTTTACCAACATATTTCGGAAATTAAAATAAAAAAAGAACGAATTTCTCTTAGTAGGTTAGTACATAGCGTGGCAGATTCCTTCCATTCACATATCATTTAAAAGGGTAAAGGGCTATATTTTTGTTGCTGATAGAATTTTACTATGGTAAAAAGTTAGGTTGTAACTCAAAAAAAATTTAATTAGAAAATTCCTCGCGTGCCTTTCCATCTATCAGACGGACATAAATTCGTATGAACTTTTAAAGGTTTTTAAAGGCAAATAAAGTTAAAAAATATTCAAAAATTCAATCAAAGATTTGAATTCTTTAAAGAATTAAGAAAATAAATTTTAATGTTTAAAAAATAAATAGACACTTTTTTTTTATTGCAACATAATAATATAAGAATACGTTAAATATCATAAAAAATTATCTATTATATAGAGATAAGAAAATGTTATGAAAATAAAAATAAATCATTTGTAATGTCATTTGGATATTGTATTGAAATTAAAAAATAATACGGAGATAATACGAAAAAAATGCTTTTGTTCCCTTATTTCTGGAAAACATCATTTGACTAAAAAATTATGGCATAATTTTTTTTTAATAGTTCTAATATTCATGGAAAACATCACTTCAACAAAAAAATATTGCACATTTAAATTTTTTTTTAAATTATTATAACCTAAATTTTTAGAAGCTCTAAAAATGGAATAAAGTAAAAAGTAAACCAAATTTGTTTAAACTTTAAAGTAATATCTTCGGATATATTTTTAAATAATTTAATAATCTATCATAAATAGAATTTTTTTTCATAAAAACCGTATCATTTTTTATATCATTTCTATTTTCAATTACTAAATCTGTCAGAAAAATTTAAAAAAAACCAATACTCAGTAGCAAAATAATCTATACGATTTCGTCGGAGTTTATGGAGCCGAACTAATCATTTTATTGGAATCATACTTATTAAAAATTGTTAGCAAATGTATGGCAAACTACAAACATAGAATTAATAGTTTTTAATAAACAAATATAAGCTTTAATGATTCTACCAACAAAAATAGGTTTTACTATCGATTTTGACGAGGGCGGAAACACATAGTCGGAAGTGACAATGACTTTTCCTCCTTGTACGTATATCTAACAATAGGGACATAATTAAAAGTTCAGCAAATTCAGCTAGAAACTTTCAATTATCATTCGTATTGAATTCACCGAGAAAACCGAATTGATTCGAACGCGTTCTTGTTTTTCACATTCGTTTTCCTTACTTTTTCGCTTTTGTTTTACTTTTCGGGCTTCCGGCGATTCTCGCTTTTGCCTTCCCTTTCTCTCCACCTTGCTGAGCTTAGCAATTGTGTCACGTTGGCTACTTCAATTATAGGACAGGCGGCGGTTCGCGTTTGTAGCGTATTCGCTGGCGAATGAAAAAATATGGACTTAAGTGGAATATTTCAAGTGGAATGATAAGTCACGCGTCTATCGATTGGATTTTATTCAACTTACATCTTGAGCTAAATATATACGTTACCGCAAGGTCACATTTGACTTAGGAAATTGTCGGCCGCAGAATACCTATGTAAAAATTTTAAATTTTATCCTATATAGTACATTACACCATTTTCAAGAAGCAGACTAAGTTAAATGTCTGGGGAGTTCATTACATTGTTCTTAAATGTTTATATAAAACAGAACAATTTAAAGCAGTGATTATATGTTGATCGACATGATTATTATTATGGCAGAATTAAATACAGTTCAAGAGTTATGAACATAATGGTAATAATAGTGATTTTTTTTACTATTTCGTTATCGCAGTAAAAGCAAGAAGACGATCTCGTAAGTCTATAAGCATGTTAAATATATTGCCTAACTTTATTAGATATGATTTGATATTTTAACATAGTAAATATTATTATAACATGGCAGAGTTAGGAAATTTAACCCTATTCTTTGTTTAGAATGTTTCTTAGAACTGACCATAGATTAAAGTGATTTACATTAGACATCTGGGAGATTTATTGATCATTTTGAAAGACAGTCTCATAGATATAGAAACGTGATATGACTTTACTTTTATTTCCAAATATCATTTCCTTATCAGTGTGATAACAATTGAGTTGGACAGCGATAGCAAATTGTGTTAGAAAAAAAATTCGATTCAAAAAAATATTTTTTGTGTCTACTCTTCACCATATAACAAATAAGCTTTCCTCTACTGCGGGGATTATCATAATCGAAAACCACATCTAAGATAAAACGTAATGATAATTTTATTTTTGCAACTAGCTTCAAAACAGTATTGTCGTAAGTAGTATTAAAAGTATTTCACACTAAAACAACAAAATATTTGGTTTTTCTTTCAATGGCGATAACCACTTGAAAACGTTTAAATTCATGTATGTATTTTATATTTACTTAAATTTTTAAGGTTTATCAATTTACAAATTAACTCTAATTCCAAAAAATATTTGTTCTTTGACAATATGAAAAACTTTATCTAAGCGGATGGTTTTTTTAGGCAATTCTATTTATAGTCACAAATACTACGTTACGAAAAATAAGAACACCAGAATCATTTTTACATAAAATTTACCTTGCATTGAATGAATTAATTTCAGAACACAAATCCAAGTTTAAACATCAGTCGAAAGTTTTAAAATGCCTTTTTCACGTCAGGTTTACACAACCTAAGGACTGTTGGAAAGAAAAAATCTCATTGTGCCACTACTGTTCATGGAACTTCATCTTTCATATTTTACGACCCATTGATTTAAGGGCTTTAGGTGTCAACTATGAAAAATATTAAGCCTCAAATTATATTTATAAAAAGTGAATCAAGTTTCATAGAATTTCAAGTGGTAGTAATAAATACATCCCCGAAGTTGCCCGCTCGATCAAAAACTTAGATGATACGACAAATGCAAGTTACATCAGGAAGCTTAGAGTTTAAACTCAATTAAAAACTGAAAAATACAACATTTTATGTCATTTTATGTCCAAAGTATAACCAAAAATAACATTCCTTTCACAATCTCCAATTTTTCCCTTTTGATAAATTCAATGAAATTACCCAATAATCTCCTAAGCCAACATTTGCTTCTTTGTTTTAATAAATATTTGTCTTATGTCATCCGTTTCTGAGGCTTGCTCATGCTGAAACAATTAATAAGTACAATTGAAAAAAAAGAAAACATCTTATTTTGGAAGAATTATTAAAATATTAACTGAATTAACATTTTACTACGGCATCCGTGGATACAATTTACCAACTGACTCCTTGCCTTGATTAGAAGAAGAAAATATTTATGTAATAGTCAATTTATTCTGGTATATATTATATTTTTTACGCGAAAAATATTTCAAACTAAACGTTGTCTTATCTGCTTTCTCCGGGAAATGGCTCTGCCGCGTATCTTCGCAACCTTTAGACACAACCCGACTTCAAAGATATAATTATTGTATAAGGTGCTCCCTGACGTCGATTGCGAAGAACAATCTCAAGTACTGTCGAGATAATAAGAAACTAACTGATACAATTTACTTTTACCTTTCCCTCTTGTTTTTTTCTCTCGTTCAACGAGTTAACTGTGAAGATGCTGTACTCTTCCGCTCATTGTGCGGGATACAATGAATTAAAAATGGGTGTGATAAATTTACCCTAAATTTATTTAACTTATTTACTAAGTTGCAGGTAATTGTAAATATCGTATTTTATGATTTGATAAATATCGAGGTATTATAGTCTTTCATGGAATATACAATTAATAAATCTGCTCAGTATATTGCAAATGAAATCAATAAGATTCATCTTAAGAGTCACTTGCAAAATTTGTCCTGCAAAGAATATTCGAAAGTTATAGTCCATGTTGCATACTATGATTAGACTATGACAATAAAGTAATAAAAAAAAAATTTGAATATGTCAAAACTAAGTCCTACATGGTGTGGTAGATAATTACTAAGAAATATCGTAAACTATATAATATATAAAAGATTACATATTAGAAAGAAACAATTGAGTATAAATTTATAAAACAAGAAAATGTTGTGTAATATCTTTAAGATTTTTTAAGAACCGATTATATTACAGGTTTTTCATAAATCATATTTATGTAAGTACACAGTACCGCACGCGTGGAAGTTTTAATGTTAGCATTTTATTGCAACGTATTTTTATATTATTTATTATTAACCGCCTGCTTTGCCACATGCAAGGGGCATTTTTTGTTACAATATTCTGTTTTTTTTTATTATGTGGTTAAAATAATTTGTAGATTTATTTTACAAATATTTCATGTTTATGGTGATATATTTGGCTTACCAAATATTTGGGTTTCGGTGTACAGATACCAAACACTTTTGAATGCGATTTGAGGAAATTTCGTACGAAAAATATTGTATATATGTATTTTTCTGTATATATTTCTTCATTGTGGAAATTTCCAATCATGGGAAATTTCCAATCATATGAAATTTCAAATTTCTATTAATGCCAATAAATTTCGTCTACCTATGATTCGGTGTTTATTTTTCATTAATAGCCTAAAACCGTATATATTTATATTTCAAAAAGATGTTGAATCTGTGTTTAAATGGATCTGGAATAACAAATTAAATTTCAATTAAAGTACGTACGCCCTAATGACTTTTTCCCTTATTTAATTAAACTAAGAACTGAATTTCACAAATATGTTTCATATATTACTTATTATTAATTTTCTTTTAATAATTAAGATTAAATAATTAGTCCCAGAGACTTGTAGCCCATAATATATGTCTAATTTACATTCATATTCAAACAATATTTATTCGCTTGGTCTCTATATAAAAATATAAATATGACGATGATATGAAATAGAATTTTATATTTTAAAATATAATGGATCGCTATTCAGGGGTTTGATTTTCGGACGTAGGAAAGTCGAAAAAGTTTCTGAAAAGTCGTCGTTCATTTACGATCATCACTTTTGTTATCCGTCATAGAAATCTCTAAGCACCGCAAGAAATAGCCAGTATATAATAAATATCTAAATACTTTTATTCGATTGAAATTTTCAATTAAAACAGTGTCAATTTATTTGAATTAGCAATTTTTCGTCTTTTTCATATACACAATTGTTTTTTTTTATCATACAATATAAAACAAAGTATTCACCATTTTTTATACCCTTGTTAGCTTGCTATAATGGTGTGTAAGAAACAATTTTACGTAGCTAATACTTTGCAAAAAAACGTTGCGAAGTTTTTATAAAAATTTCTCTCTGTTTTAATCTAAGTTTTATATTCGCAAAATTAATTTCATTAATAATAATAATAAACAAGCAGGAAGAAGAATCCTACAAGCGCACTCTACCTAACACTGACACAAAATGTTGACCTAAAATTATTTTGTTATAGTTATTAAATGGCCAGATTAAAAAATCTACAAAAAAAGTTTGCTTAAAAGTACAATTTAATCAAATGGCATTAACATTACACATTTTGCTTTGATTATGTCGCCGTCTGTGAATAAAAGCGATATTAGTTGCAATAAACTTATAAATTAATGAAAACAACCGTCGGTCTGAATTTGACAGGTGCTTGTTATTTGCTAATAAATATTGTAGCTTATTATAGCCACAAAAATATTATATTACGAAAAATATTAACATATGAGTCGTCTTTGCCAGAAATTGAATATCCAAAACGAATTCGTTCACTTCAGAAAACAAATTATTTTTATTAATTCTAAGAAGGTTTTCAAAATACATATCACATCAGGTACATAATACCCATAAAATTATAGGAAGTACTACAATATAATTTTTTACAACACGTTGACTACGAGTCAATCCATACTAATCATTAAATAAGGTTAAAACTCAAGTGACATTTATTAAAGGAAATTGTCATTTTGTATTTATAAAAATGGCCTTTGGATTGAGCTTTTGACGGCGCGGTGCACAGCAGGGATCTGGCTTTATTTGCTGGCCTCTCGTCGAGCAGAACTGGACAAGTGTTTTGATTGGCTGTAAAAGGTTGCTCTCATAGCAATAAATATGCCATACGTATCATCTGTATACATAAATAAGTATATAATGGTAAATAGTGCATTTACATAAATAAATAAAAATATTTGCCTATGACAAAAATGACAATCATCGAAGATAATTCAATTTCAGGTTTTTTGTCAACTTAAAAGTCATAAAGGTCATATGTAATCCACTATGTGAGAGGTTCCTTATAATTTCAACTCCTAATATTAGCAATAACTATATACATTTGGCGTTAATTTTGTAGAAATTCATTATTCACAATTAAAAGAAACTACGTGATGTAGTATTATTTCACGATCTAGGTTTTGTTCCAATCTTTGTTAATAGCCAACCTGAAGATGTTGTAATACAACGAAACATAGGTCGTGGTAAAGAACTTAAAGAAAGTAGAAATAATACTACATAACGTAGTTTCATTTAATTGTTAATAATGAATTTCTACAAAATTAACGCCAAATATATTCAATACCTGAAGGTGTTGTAATACAACAAAACCTAGGTCGTGGTAAAGAACTTAAAGAAAGTAGAAATAATACTACATCACGTAGGTTCATTTAATTGTGATTTTTTTGTATATCTTTGCTAATAGCCCACCTGAAAATGTTGTAATACAACGAAACCTAGGTCGTGGTAAGGAACTTAAAGAAAGTAGAAATAATACTACATCACATAGTTTCATTTAATTGTTAATAATGAATTTCTACAAAATTAACGCCAAATATATTCAATACCTGAAGGTGTTGTAATACAACAAAACGTAGGTCGTGGTAAAGAACTTAAAAAAAGTAGAAATAATACTACATCACGTAGTTTCATTTAATTGTGAATTTTTTGTATATCTTTGCTAATAGCCCACCTGAAAATGTTGTAATACAACAAAACCTAGGTCGTGGTACAGAACTTAAAGAAAGTAGAAATAATACTACATCACGTAGTTTCATTTAATTGTGAATTGTTTGTATATCTTTGGTAATAGCCCACCTGAAAATGTTGTAATACAACGAAACCTAGGTCGTGGTAAGGAACTTAAAGAAAGTAGAAATAATACTACATCACATAGTTTCATTTAATTGTGAATAATACATTTCCACAAAATTACGCCAAATATATTCAATACCTGAAGGTGTTGTAATACAACAAAACCTAGGCCGTGGTAAGGAACTTAAAGAAAGATACTACATCACGTAGTTTCATTTAGCTGTGATTTTTTTGTATATCTTTCCTAATAGCCCACCTGAAGATGTTGTAATACAACGAAATCTAGGTCGTGGTAAAGACCTTAAAGAAAGTAGAAATAATACTACATCACATAGTTTCATTTAGTTGTGAATAACTACATACTTAAGGTTGCAAGCTTAAAGTACTAAAATCGATTAAAAAGTTAAACGATATAACAACGGCAAATTATATCAGACAGCTTAAATTTCACATGTGACCAAATGTAAAAACATCTTTAAAATTGTCAATAGTCGTAATCTTCAATTTTACCCAACGTCTATTACTAGTTTTAATACATCTTTAAAGTTGCTTAAGGGACTTAAACGGATCAAAAACTTAGATGATATAACGAACAGAAATTTTATCTAACAGCTTACATGTTGAAAGTGTTAAAATCTAGAAACGTATTTAATATTATCAATACGTTTGCAGGCTTTATCCAAGCTGGAAAATATCATATTATATCTTATAATTGCCAACAGCTGAAAAATTTAATATTTTCCTTTATCATCTTTCACTTTTCCCTTTTTTTATGAATTCAATGAAATTACGCAATAATCTCCTAAGCCAACCTTTCCAATTTTGGCTTTAATAAATTTTTGTGTCATTTCGCCGCATTCGAGGCTTTATCATTCTGAAATAATTAATGTATACAATTGAATAAAAGAATTTTTTTGCTGTGGACTACGTCCATTAAAATATTAATTTAATCAACATTTTACTACGTCATTCGGCGATTCAATTTACCAACCGACCCCTAGCCCTGGTGAGCAGAAGGAGATATTTATGTTAGAGTCAATTTATTCCAATGTATATAATATTTTTTTGCGCGGAAAATATTTCAAACGAAACATTTCCTTTACTGCTTTCCCCGAAAAATGGCCTTTGCTCCGTATCTTTTCGATCTTTAGACACAACCCACTTCAAAGATATAATTATTGTAGAAGGCGCTCCCTGACGTCGATAGCGAAGAACAATCTCAAGCACTGTCGAGATAATAAGAAACTAACTGAAACAATTTACTTTTACTTCTCCGTCTCGTTTTTTTTTCTCGTTCGACGAGCTAACTTTGAAGATGCTTTTGTAGTCACCCGCTCATTGTGCGTGGTACAATGAATTACAAAAACGAGTGTGATAATTTTGTCATAAATTGATCTAACTTTTAACTAAGTCGAAGGTAATTTTAAATGTCGTATTTTATGACCTGATATATATCAAGGAATCATAATTTTTCAGACTATATAATTATTCAAATTGTTAAGTACATTGCGAACGAAATATATTAAAGTCTGTTAAGGGTCTCCTGCATTAAATATTGTTCAAGCTTTGGTCATTTCAAATTAATAAGCCTATTCTTATCTTCTTAAAACACAAATTCTTCAGACCTATGTATTAATCCCGCTGCGCGCTGATTCGTTTTATTTCATTGAATTCCTATTAATAAAATAAGAGATTGGCAGTCATCTAAAGTTACATATTTCCGCACAAATAACTTCGCTGATAATGTGCGGAGTTGTACTATCTAATAAACCATAGTATGATATGAAATCAAAACCATTACACTGAATATATAAATCATCGTACTCCTCCGAGTTTTCCTTTGATTCATAAATCTAAATTTTTTTTTAATTTTAACATGAAACATTCCATAAATTAAGTCAGGAAAATTGTGTGATTTCTGAGCTGAAAGTAATTTTTTTATAATGACTTATCATCGTAAATTGCATATAGAAATGACAAAAAAAAAATCAGAGTAAGCATAGTATTCAAAGGTATACCAACAAAATTCTTTCCTTTTCCCTAATCATAACCTGATAACAATAAAAACTTGTTTCAGAAACTAACTTTTCAAAGAAAAATTGGTTCTGGGATCACATTGTATTATAGCCATTGAGTGGTCATCTTTTCCGTAATAAAAAAATATTATAGAATATTGTGAAGAATAACAAGATTAATGAATTTTGATTATTATGTATAATGTGATACTTCGGCTTTTTAATATAATATCCCGACGTTCAAATTGCTAATAAAACGGTTTCTGTGGCCTTCAGTTTTTTTTTGCGTAGATGAAACATTTTAATATTCCATAGGAAGAAGGGATCTTCACAATAGTACTTTTCAGAACTAAACCGCCCTCCGTCGGAACTGAACCTCCCTAATACACTTGTTGCTAATTAGCAGTAGCTTTCCTGTATACCTCATAATGTGTTTGCTGATAATCAGCCGTAGCTTGTCTGTGCCGTTCAGGATGTAATTTCTAGTAATCAGCAACGACTTTGCAATGCAATTTTTTTTTTATATTTAGATGCAATTTTTCGATATAAATTGATGCGAATTTTTTTTTAACCTATTTCAGTTGATTTTTCCTTGCTGTATCTGTGTTTTTAACCCTAGGCTTCTTGTTTTCTTTTGAATTAATAAAGTTCTAGACTGTAAACTAGATGGTAAAATATTACACTCTTTGGAAAGAGACTTAGTGAAAAACAAAGTTCTACAATCGGGTATTTCAACACATTAGGCGGCTGTTTTTAGGATTGCTTCTTATCCTTCATAAAGTTCAATTTAATGTAAAACCAATTACTAATTGAGAAGATTGTTCATGGTTAGACGGAAAAATATAGAAATGACTCCTTGAAAAGCAAAGGCGCTTTACTGGAAAACTTTCACGCTCAGTTTGCTCACTAACTGATATTTTATGGATATGCCTCCCGTGCCTGCGTACTCGCGATGTGCCATAACTAACAATAGCAGCGCAGCAGTTTATAGCATGTGGCCGCGAGAACACTTTATTATTTCAGTAACAGTTATTATCTTAAATTATTTTATTAGAATAAATTTTTATCAAGTGAAAGCTTGACATACAATTTTCATAGTTACTCCTACAAAAATGACATGCGCACTTCCTTCTAAATCTAGTTCATTAATTGATTTAAAAAACGCGGAATATATATTCGATTATTTGTAAAAAATTACCTTAAAGCAAATTTTCTGAATTATGTAACTAACATTATTGAGTTAAAACAATTTATAAAATGAAAAAAATGACTTATATTCGCACTTCTTGCTGTTAACCTAGCAAAATTTTTAAAAAACTGAGAGACCTCCCAAATGATTCATCCAATCACCACAATTTTCCAGCATAAGTAGTTCTCAAGATAGCCTTTTTTCGAACCCACACCTCTTTATCGACTTAGGGGGTAAATTATACAAAATCTTTCTTAGTTGAGGTCTTTGTTTTAGAAAAAACGCACATGAATAATTTTACGTTTCTGGATCCAGCTGTTTGAACTGTACGTTAATATATCAGTCAGTTTTTTTTTTATATACGTACACACACGCATATATATATATATATATATATATATATATATATATATATATATATATACATATAGATTTCTTAAAAATTGTATCAAGCGGAAGCACAGTTGTAGAAAAACTCTATGTGATACAGATTTATGCGAAACATTCCTATGGATGTTGTACGATTTTTAAGAGTTTCTCAGTTATTATTTTTTGGTGTTTTTTACTAAACACACAGATTGAAAACCATATTTTCTTCTTAATGATATGAGTAATAAGTACATTACTCTACTTTTTCAATCATAAACTTGAAAAACTTTAAAAAATCTACGTACTAATATTTAATTAGACTTTTCTAATGAAATAATTTGAATAACTTTAAAGATATAGGTAACAATGAAATCTTCCTTGAAGCATGTTCCAATAGGCAATTAACCGTTTTATCCTGGAAGGTTTATCCTGGACGGGAGCATGAAACTACCGGAATTTTTCTAACACCTTTTAGCTGCTTAAACTCCCCATATTTGTATACAATTAATTAAAGTGCTAAAAATGTTAGTCACTTTGGTGAGTTATTTAGCAGACATGCTTTAATTAAACAAGACTGCAAATAACACACGGCATGTAAAATTTTCGGACAGCTGTATCCTTATTTATCTATGATTTGTTTCCACGACATTAATTTAATTTCACTTTTTACAAAAAAGATTTTATCAGCACTGATTTACAATCCGATGGGAACGAAAAAAGACTAAGGCCCATTTAACATCTGACGCAAAATGTCTACCTAAAAAACTCTGTTAGGGGCTTTAAATACCTAGATAAAAAATTAGACAAAAAGGTCGCTTCAGAATACAATTTACTCAAATGTCCTTAGTGTTATTACGCTTTTTGCTTGAATGACTTTTTGCGCCTGTGAATAAGAGTGATTTTCATTACAATAATTAGAAAGTTTTTTCTCATTTGAATATTTTCAATTTTGTATCAGAGTAATTTCTTTGTTATCGTTTAATTAAAAGAGGAGGCCAAAAATCTGAGTTAAACTTAATAATAGCCAAAAAATTAGTATGAATGGTGTATCGTTAATAATTTGAACATTAAGCTCATATTAATATATTTAAATTATTAAATTTTTATTACATCAAAATTTTAATGCAATTTTTGAAGTAAATTTTTAAAAAATTAATATAAATATGGGTTACTTATAAACGTATAGTAAATTAGCCATAAATATTAATTAAGTTGACTACAATAGTTATTAACAAACAAAATAACTTGTCAACTTTAGAAGAACAAGTAAAACTCACATTCATAAATATTTAAGGGCATGTAGTATTTTTTTTAAACTGTGCAGTATTAATTTTCACTATGTGAATATATTGTCTACTATGTTTGCAGCAGGCTTGTAAATAAAGTGTATATTTCAATACTTTTAAAGATCAAAGGTAATGCTATAGTTTTTCCACAACCATTGGCTACGATCATCAAAACCTGTTTTTTGTAATAAAAAAAACGAAGATATCCTCTATAATTACGAAAATATTTTTGGGGCTCTCGTAATTAGTCGTTTCAAATGATACCTCACACACAAATGAGATTTAAAAACAAAGAAATTCGAATTACTTATCTTCCCCCTTTAAATTTCCGTAATTAAAAAAAAACTATTGAGACAAGAAGTTTGTGTCCAGTGTGTCCCGGTGGTTTATGAAAAACACGGCTGCGATCACAGACGTATGAGTAATATCTCGGCTTAAATCATTTTAAGTAAAAACTATTGAGACAAGAAGTTTTATAATTGTGTACAATTTCAAGTTTCTGTGCCAGTGGTTTATGAGAAACACGGCTGTGATGATATACCTATGGCTGATCTCATAAGGGTTTTATTTTTCTTTTTGAGATACTTGACTCTAAAATGTAAACCTTCAGGATATATTTGATAAATAAAATTCTTACCTGATAATAAATTAATGGCAGAAACGCATAGCCGGAGGCGAAAAAAGTCTATGAGTTCATTATTCTAACAATGGAGACATAATTAAAACTTTAGCCAATTCAGCTGTTTCGAATGCGTTATAGTTTTTTTTATATTCGTTTTACCTACTTTTTCTACATGTTTTCTTTTTCTTCTGATTTCCTGGTCTTTCCGAATTCTCGGCGATTGTCGTATGTTCTATCCCGTTCTCCCCATCTTGACAAGGTTAGCAATTGTGTCACGTTGGGTACTTCAATTATAGGTCGAACGGCGGTCTTTGTTTGTGGCGTACTTGCTGCCGTATAAACAATATTAATTTAAATGGAATATTTTGAGTGGGATGATAAGATGTGCTGCGATCGATTGGACTTCTGTCTGTCTTCTATCTATGTCTTGAGATAAATACGTACATGACTTTAAGGTCTTAATTGCTAATAAATTTGTCGGCAATAAATAACATACGTAAAAATGATAAAAATTGATTGTAAATACTAAGAAAAATCCTTTACATTGAGCAGTAGAGTTAAATATATGGATATATCATATCATTTCTTTAATTGAAAAGTTTGGAAAAAGCTTCAGTATTGCCTTTAGATCAAATATTTTCTTCAGTATTGGAAATAATTATGATAATAATGTTTCCCTTCTTACGGTCATATATCATAATAAGGACATATAAAATTCAATGAAAAAATACAAACATTTGAGATCTACGAGCGCATCGAATATGCCTTATTCTATATTATAAAGCATATTTGACGTGAGATAGGATTTTATCAGATTTAAAAATTCTTAAAGCGTCATAGGCTTGGGAGACTTAAGTTTATAATGCGTTAGGTACTTTCGTGAGAACTGAGCGTGGCAAAACTTTGCGAATATTACTTATATAGTATGATATTGCAGATTTTAATATTCTATACTTAAGTTTATTCTATGTTAGAGACTTTTGTGAGAACTGAGCGTGGCAAAACTGTGCGAATATTACTTACATAGCTTGATATTGCAGATTGTAATATTATGTTGGTAGGCTTAAGTTTATTCTGCTTCAGGGATTTTTATGAGAATTGAGCTTGGCAAAACTTAGCGAACATAACTTATATAACATGATAGAGCAGATTGTAGTATTCTGTACTAGATAGATTTATTGATCTTTGATTCTTACATAATTTAAAGATATACATGCTTGTTGGTAAAACGGAAGGAAAATTTATATTTATTTTAAAACATACTTTCCAAATCGATTGGAAAGGCGTTAAAGAATTAGGTAGAGAAAAAAAATATTAAAATATGAAATGAAACATTCCCTTATGTTGATAGGTTAAGAAAAAATATTATTATTTAATACAATAACTAAACTTCAGTCGACAAATTCGAAACATATTTTGGTATTAATAATAACCTTCAAAGAATTCCCGCCGTACAACATTTCTCATACTAAGATAACAAAATTTTAGTTTTTCTTTCAAATGTGGAAATCAGTTGAAGAAATGTATGATAATGTTTCTTCTGGAATAGTTTTATCTCATTAATGTAGAATTAAAATCTGAGTGCAAAAAATAAATTACAGCTTTGATAGTATTAAATAAAAAATATATCTAAAATTTTTTTTCAATTAAAAGTATTAATTATAGCTCAAAAGACAGCATATTACAAAAAGCTTAATATATGAGTAAACTTTTCAAAATTAAAGTTTTCAGGACCCATTTAACTGCAGGAAAGAAAAGAAAACATTAGGCCGCTATTGAACGTGAAATATTGAACGTCAGTATTTGTTTTTATGACCCTTTAATTAGAGGTTAACCATTACTAAGAATGAAATAAGGTTAAACTTCACCTAAAATCTACTAAGGGTAAATTGTAAGGAAAAGGCATTATAAAGATTATGATTGTTCTTTATTATAGTCGCATTAAAAAAGCAAAGAACATCGAAGATATTTGAATCCCAGCCTCTCTCCTAACTTGAAAGGAGTAAATTATATATGTTACATATATATATAACATGTTTCTTAAAATTGCAAGGGCTAATTTTAAGAAATTGCTAATTTTAATTTTAATTTTATTAACATCCTTACAGTTGATCCGCTAAAGTGACTTAAATTTCTGAAAAACTTCAAAAATATAACAAACGCAAGTTATATCAGACCGCTTACACTTCGGAAGTATCAAAGTCTCAAAACATATTTTAAATAGTCTACAGTTGGAAAATATCACGTTATGTTTGTGATCTCCTATATTTATCCAATTTTAACTACTGTATTTACTATATCTTTAAAATTATATGCTTAGCGTATTTAAATTGATCAACAGCTTAAATGTATAAAAACTATAAGAGACAAAAATTACATCTGTTCGCTTACATTTTGGAAATCATGAAAACTAAAAACGTATTTGAAATTGGTAACAGATGAAAAATATCAGGTAGTTTTATATATATATATATATATATATATATATATATATATATATATATATATATATATATATATATATATATATATAGCGGTCAAAAGTTTAAAAAATGTCATGTTGCCTTTTAAAATATTCCATTGTCTCATTTTTTTTTAATTTAATGAAATTACCAAATCATCTTTAAACCAATCTTTCCAATTTTAGCTTTAAAAAATATTTGTGTCATAAAGTTCACGCCTGAGGCTTTATCTTGCTGAAATTAATAATGTGTACAATTGAAGAAAAGAAAGTGTTTCGTCGAAGAAGAACTACGTTCATTAAGATATTAATTGAATAAACATTTTATTACGGCATCTTTCGATTCAATTTACCAACTCCTTTAATAAAATATTTGAAACGAAATGTAGTCTTAACTGCTTGCACTGGGAAATGGCTTTTGTCGCGTGTTTTCTCGATCTTTACACACAACCCAACTTCAAATATAATTATTGCAGAGGACCGCCCCCTGATGATGACAGGGAAGGAAAATCTCAAGCACTGTCGAAATAATAAGAAACTAACTGATACAATTTAATTTTACCTTTCTCTTTCGTTTTTTTTCGTTCGACGAGTTAACTTTGAAGATGCCTTTGTAGTGAAGCGCTCACTGAATGGGGTACAACGAATAGCAAAAACGAATGAGCTAATTTTCTTACAATTATGTATTATATTTGTTTATGGAATATATAACTTTTTTAATAAATATTGCACGATAACTTAACGAGATTATATTAAGAGATGTTTGCATTCAAATTACATCTCAGTTTTAATCAAAGTACATTGATAATTTGAATGTTGAATATAGACGTCTTCAAAATAATAGTGTATATAAAAATTATATTCCGAAAGATATTGTACGTGTGTGTATATATATATATATATATATATATATATATATATATTATTTTCATGTTTACGATAGATAGTGAAGAATATTTAGTAAAATATTTAGCTTACGAAATATGCGGTTATGATGACCAGATGTCAATCGTTTTTTAATGTGGTTTCGGGAAAATTGTAATGACATGTATTTCTATTTGTATGCGTATTTTTTCGGTATGGACGTTCCTAAACAACTGAAGGTTAGGTTTAAGCATTTCTATTAATGATAAAAACGTTCCGCCTAATAGTGACAACTACTTGTTATTTGCTAATGACCTGAAACTGTTTACAATGCCAGGTCAATAGAATATTGGATCTGTGGATAAATGAAGTTTACGTAAACGATTAAATTTCCTCTTATTTAGTTATGTCTTAAAGAAGTTGAAACTTTTTTCTTACAGCTCTCATTGATATATTTTCGTACAAGGTAACATTAAAATATGATTGACTACCATTTACTTATTTTCAGCATTTTTTGCAGGTATTCAATTCTAGTGGCTATCATAAGCATTATAATTGCTTGAGATCTTGGTGAAGTTACTCATTGATTTATTTTCGTACAAGGTAACATTAAAATATGATTGACTACCATTTACTTATTTTCACCATTTTTTGCAGGTATTTAATTCTAGTGGCTATCATAGGCATTATAATTGCTTGAAATCTTGGTGAAGTTATGTCTTTCTCATTACTTGACCGGAAAATTAACATTTTCAACAATTATTTATAAAGCTTTTAATTTTTTATAAGGTATATTTGCTATTAATTCTAAAGAATAATTTAAAAAGTATTTATTTATTTTAAGGTGTAACCGATTGTCGTTCAGTGATTTAATTTTCTTATTTGGAAAATATTCATATGTTTTAGAGATTTATGTCTTTTTGTAATCTCTGTATTATGCCAAATTATGTACCTAAAATCAATGATCTTAAGTAATACAGTGCTTGTTGGTAAATATAATAGTCTACCGTCTGAATTGACCTAAAAAAATTATAAGTAAATAGGTATTTCTTTATTTCCGTCACGCCTATTATATCTAAACTAGTGTAGTTGTGTTATTAGCCACTCAATCTCTATTAACCAAATTAATCTTCAATTAGCTTTCTTTTTTCGTTCTTTTCCTTTGTTCTTTCATTAAAAATGTCCAAAATATAATTTCATGATTTACTGCTTATTCAATGTTTTTCATGTGAATTTTTATTTAGATAAATAATTTGCATAAGTGAATGTTTAAAAAGAATGTGTAAGTAATTGCATTCCATTAAGATGCATAATTCACATCTTTCAGTACGTTCAAAATTATACTAAAGTTATTTCTTATATGTATCTTAATGAAAATACAAAGAAACATGATATATAAAATGTGAAAAATTGTCTCCTACTCTTGGATATCCTTCATTTGTACGGTACTTGTTCTCAGTTGTATCAATAGATATGTATATTTGGCGTAACCGCCCTTGTCGCATGAATTTTTGTCGGTCTGTAACACTAAAAATTTTAAATTAGCTTGGTCAAAATGCGATAAGTAACTTAGCTAGGCAGAAAGTTATCTTCTTCAAAAATATCCGCATTAAAAGGCCAGGTTCCCTTAGCAGCAAACCAGCACTGATATTTTTTGACGTGATCGTCACAGGAAACGCAGTTTTTCATATCAAAAATGTATCATAGATGGAAATGATTTTTCCAGGATTTGAGTGCATCCAAATAACCCTATTTACGATAATGAAAAGTACGATCAATTGGTTGCAGTTTATGTTTGCCGTCCCTGTGTACTGGGGGGGGGGGGAGTAAGCAAAATGTTGTCATTCTCTTTCTAAAACTCTACGTTTTTCAATATCAAGTATGACGAATACTTATCTAGAGTTAACAAAATATTATGTTTCCTAAAATCAATTACTTCTTCTTGTCCAAAAAGACATTTCATCTCAAATGATATATACATGGCATTTTTTGCGCGATAATATTTAATTACCTATGGTGTTCTTAGCCAAAGCCAGCGTCACTAAAGTTCTTCTCTCCGCTAATGTCATGGCACTAGCCTATTTTTTTCCATGTCGTGTAATACTCTGTCAAGTTTTAGACTGTTCTAATCCCTGTCTTGTCCACATTCACCATATGTTTTGCATCAAGTATATATTTGCATAGGACACCAGTATAAAAAAATGTGACCACATCGTTTTATTAAAGATCGTGGCGCTAGCTATGCTACAAGCAAGCTTGAGGTAATCTTAAGGACAAATTATCTTATTTATATGGATTATCTCCCATAAATTACTTAAGATATCCTCTCCAGCCGGGTTCGTTTCTTTTCACGATACCAACAATTTATTATTATGTTTTTTGCTGGTATATAAGCGAAGCTTAATGTTCCTATTTTGTTAGCCCATAATTGGGCGTCGCGCAAGTCAACAAATACTTGCATAATATATTATCTTTGTCTTCTTCGAAAACTAACCAACTAGCATACCCAAACAAATGGATGCTCATCTATTGGGTTAGCCAAAAGGGCATATTAATGCCATTTTTAATATATTCTTGTGCTGACGTTTAGTTGAAATTATAAAATGACGCAGTATTTCTAAGAATTTGATCCTTAATATTATCCCCTCGAAGACGACTTCATACGTTTCGATACTAGATTTGTCCCTATCAGTTGTCCCCTATCAGATGTCATATAGACGCAACCGCTCCCCGTGGGTCTTCGGCGCGAATCACACCGAATGGAGTGTTAAAAAAATAATGCAGAACTTTTGCTTAAGGTCATAGGTTCTGAGGATCCGATTAAGTCACAAATCTACTCTGTCACTAACCTCCTCGGTCTCATTTGCAGTATATTATTTCATCGTCAGAATTATAGCAAATATAATAATTTTGAACACTTATAATTAAACCCTCTTCAAAGAGATATAAGGACCATAATAATGGAAATAATTTAAAAATGTATGAAAAAATTAATTTTAGTGGTAATTTGTACATCATCTATGTGGATATATATATATATATATATATATATATATATTTACATATATACATATATACATATAAATATATATATATATATATATACATATATATATATATATATATATATATATATATATATATACATTTAAATCGTAACAGAGTGAATTCTGTAAATGGCCAATACTTTAAAAAAAGTGATAGATGTAGAATATAGAGTGATAAAAGAACTCAGAAAACCCGTTTTTGGAATTTTTGTTTCTCTCTCCAGCTGTTTATATGTTAATTTCTTCGTCAAACATGCATAATTTACTCGACGGATTTTGATCAAATTTCGAAGAGTTATCGTTTATATCCTCTAGAAATGTAAAGGATACTTTTATATAGATATTACAGATTAAAAAAACCCTTAATTTGGTGAACTTTGAATTTTTTTTGTAATGATAATAAAAAAAAGAATAAGAATAGTTTTGACAGTGAAACCGTAATTTTACGCGAGTGAAACCTTGAGGTACAGCTAATAAATTATACAACCCTTTAGAAGAAACATGCCGTCAATCGTAAGGTTAATAAATTTATTTATACCAAGTTGTTAATTACAGATTTTTTATATGAGTAGGAGTAGGTCGCTCGCATTTTTTTTAACAAATACTTGTAATGATGTTAAATTTTTTTGTCTCTTTAAACGGTTTCATATTCATATAAAATTGGTATTTATAATATATAAATCTTTATTTATAAAACTGGCTTATTCTAAAATAGCCTCTTATGTATATGAGACGTCACCTTTAGTTTTTCATTGAATGGCAAAATCCAATTAAATTTTTCTTCAAAACTGTGCTATTCTGTTTTAAATATTTTGACACTCCTTTAGTTAAATTTTTTTTTGCATTCACAACATTTTTGTTTAACCCTCGAATATGTTTGTCGCATTGAAAGCATCATCATTAATACAAAAAGCATAAAAAATCAATGAGGTTTCATACCAAAAGTTGTAAAGGAAAACAAAATTCATAACGTAATTGAACCCCTTCAAGACACTTAGACCGATATTAATACAGATGAGCTAAAGAGATACGGTAATTCATTCATTCCCTTAAACGATGCTGAAATAATAAATTGTTTGAATTCAGTACCGACACCATATTTAATCAGTTTCATTAAATATCCGTAAGAAAAAAAATTCGACAAACTGATGCCTTACAAGCTGAATATGCCGTTTTCTTGAACAGACACAATAATTGAAGGATTCCAAATCGAATCGTTATCCGAAACGAATAGAAGATTGTACGAGATAATTACAGATATACGTTACACTGTATGACTTCAAATGCATAGTCAAATCATTGTCCGAAACCAGAAATCAGCAACAGTCTAGTGGTTCTTTGTTGATTTTAATCAATAAAATGTGATGTGACCTCGAGAGTTCGGGCAAATATTTGCAGTCAATGATTTATAAACGATAATAGAAATGCTAGCAACATAAACAGTATATTTGAGGGACCTATGATGAATGAGTAAAAAAACGTTATCTAATAGATTGTCACAATCTTATACAAATTTATTAATGATTATAAAATTGGAAAATATAAAGTGAACAATTTTAATTCATTAATTTCATGAAATAAAAAAATTATCAGACATTGTACAAAACTACACACCCATCAGAGAGTATAAAACTAGTTTACATTGTGGCAAAAATAATTTTAAAAATATAAGAATTAAAATAATTTCCATTTAAAAGACCTGTAATCAAATAAACTAAGTCAAATCACCAAAAAAATTTGTAAAATTTATTATATCATTTAATATATTCTCCAAAATTTTAAAGGCTTCAAAGTTGAAATTCTCTAAATGTTCCAAAAAAATCATTAATTCATCTTTTCCATGTGAAGAAAAATAGTTAATAACGATATTGACTTGTTTGTGATGGTGTAGCCTGGAACGGCTTTAAGTTAATGTAATTTATTTTTACAATTGCCGATTTCAAATTTATAGCTATATTAAATTTAATTTTTTATTTCAATATTTTAAAATTCCTAAGTCAAAAAAAAAAAAGAAGAAGAGATATATATATATATATATGTATATAAATATATATATATATATATATATATATATATATATATATATATATATGTATATATATATATCAAGGGTGACCGAGAACAAAAGTCAAATACTTTTTCCTTCTTCGTGACATTTAGACCCTAACTAAAATATTACGAGTCGACATTAATTCAATTCTAACAAATTAATAAATGTTATTCTTGTTTATGTAACTGCATTTTCGAGAACTGTTTGTATTGTAATAAATATTCAAGACATCATACGACAACAAAACTTTTAACTTGCTGCTTTTTAAAGCCCTTCATTACATAATATAACACTATAATTATTTTTACCTATAACAGTAAGCCTGACGTGGAAGTTCCTCGATGGTGAATTTTTGAAGTCTACCCTACATCTATATAGGCCTTCATCATCCAATTGTACTGACTCTATTGTCAGAGCAGCAGGCTTGGCTACCGTAACGAAGTAGGCCCTGGGTCCTAAGGCCATAGGATCAGACCAGTATAGGCCTTTGTTGAAGGAGCGACCTCGTACGTCGAAACTGGAAAAAATATATGTATTGTAAATATATTATATATATGCAAGTTTTAAAGTTAGTATGCTATTATGATCTTTGACATTATCAATAAATTGGCATAAAAGAAATCACAAAAAGCCAGGGTATATCCAATTTGGTACACTTCTAAATTGATACAGGTAAGGAAACGTACAGCAATATTCTGGGTAAATGGAGATTATATGGAAACTTCTCTTATTATTTGCATTTCTATAAATTAAGAACTCAGTTTAAGAAAATGTCTCGGTATTGTTTTCAAGACTATGTCCAAAATACTTAGAAACTTATTAATAAAAATAAAAAAGATTTCTGGTCATACATGTCATTCCTAAAGAAGTCGGAAGGATATCCATCATCGATGACTTTCGAAGGTTATAAATCTAATGACATACAAAGGCTATGCCACAAATTTTCTAATTTCTTCCAATCTACCTTTGAACGGAATACACCCCTCAATCCAAATGCTCTTTGTGAATCCTTTAAATAAAACCTCAGTACAATTAGGCGCTTCAGATAGATATTAATATCACCTCCATCTGCTCCCAAAGAGATGAAATAATTAATTCTCTCAAGAAAATTAATGCCAGTAAGGGAGCAGGTCTAGACAACATCAAACTTATATTTCTTAAAATTACACTCTGTGCAATTTTTGTTCCACTCACTATAATATTTAACATATTTATCGCTCACCAACCTGTTATTGAATGCGCAATATCTCTTAAAATCTGTAGATTGCAGGACACGGATTGACTCAATCTAGATAGATTTTAAAAAAGCTTTCGACAAGGTTGTTATTTTTATCCTGCTAAAAAAACTCTCTTTTAACGGTATAAAGGGTAATTTACTACGTGGGTTCGTCTCCTATCTCAGCAACAGGCAACAAGCAGTAAAAATTACCGGCTTTAAATCACTCCGGGTTCTTGTGGCTTCAGGGGTACCTCAAGGTTCCATATTGGGTTTTTTTTTTGTTTATTGCTTTAAATTCACCAAGTTTCTGTTATATACTGATGACCTAGAAATTTGCTCCAAAATAAGAGCCTCTTCTGCTCATGCGAAGCTACAAGAAAATCTTAATACACTAAATGCACATTGCAGACGTAAGTGTAAATCAATCACTTTTTCTAAAAATAAAACAATCTATTCTCACACCTGTGACATAGGTGGCCATTCTTTGTTGTCTGTTAATTTCATACGTGATCTTGTCGTAATGTTTGATTAAAACTTACATTTTGATGTTCACGTTAAGCAGATCAATTCGCGAGCTTATGCTTTGCTGGGTTTTGTGTTATGAACTACGCAACCCTTTAAGCAAATGAGGACGTATCGAATCCTCTACTCAACTCTTGTACGATCTCAACTTGATTAAGCTTTTGTAATCTGGAATCCATACCATCTTAGATACACTGATATGATTGAAAGAGCGCAAAAAATATTTAAAAGCACATTACAATATCGTTTCAATACGCCCAAAATTGTAATGCATTGTACGCATTCAAATTCCTTACTCTCCACGAAAGGCGCATCGAATGCGGAACAGTTGTTTAATATCTTCCGTTAAATTCGGTACCAACGCGTCGATATAGTGACTCAGTTGCAGTTTCGTGTGCCAGAGAGGACGACTCGTAGCTCCGCGCTTTCCTGTCTACCTACCGCTCGCACTAATGCTGGTGATCGCGTAACACTACGCAAGCTTTGTGATTATCGGGACAGAATATTTTATTCTCTTGACATATTCGCTAGCTCACTGTGTCAATACAAGCTGTCAATTAAACTCATGCTATGCAACCATTATCCCTTTGAAAGCATTGACACTATATTTTAAATCCATATTATTATAAATAGGATGATTAATACAATTAATTCTATTACTGATAACCATGAATTACTGATACTAGTGAATTTTGAATGAAAGGCTGATTTCAATAATTTCAATATTTATTGTTTGTTTACTAATATTACATGTTTTATGAAATAATTTAATTTTTTGAAAAAATTCTGAATTTTTAACATATTATACAAATATTTATATAAGGCTGAAGATATATGTACGTATATTATTTGATGTGAGAATGTTTGGATACAAGTTAACCCAATTTTGTATCTAAGTATGACTTGTATTTGTTTTTCCCCATAGATGATAAAGAAATAAAGTATTCCTGAAGACCAGGTAAAGTATGAAAGCAAGATAATAAGATTCGATTAAGCGTCTTTTTTCAGTAGATGGTTTTAGCACGACATTGCGTCCCTAAACTCTGTTAGTTATATCACATATTTTTGTTTCTATAGCATATTTGCAAGTGCCAAACTTACACATTTTCGAAGCAAAATACCCATTTTACCGGTAGTTCCTACTGCTCGCAGTGAAAATGCAAATGTGTTGTGTAATTACAAGGAGTGTAATAGCGTAATTATGGATGCTGTAGAGGGGATTGTAATGTATGCACTTGAGCGTTCGAGGGATATAGTCAGAAGCGACATTCCGCACAATTACTGCGGCAGCTATCACAATTTTTATTATCGTACTTAAAATCGTATTTAATTACGTTATCCTTACAACAATTAGTTAGTGGAAGTAGGTCTTTCTAATATTTTTTTTTCAGGTTCATTAATTTTAAGTACCTTTTTTCGTACGAATTTGCACTATATCCAAAACTTTTCAGTATAGTTTATTTACTTGTAAAATGTGAGCCTTGCAAATTTTTTATAACCAAAATTTTGGTGAGCCATATATCCAAATACTGGCTGTAAAGACGTGAGTTCCTTTGCGTGGAATTCGATGTAATAAAATTTATGAACTTTTTCTTTCTCTCAGAACTCTATCAGCATAAAGTTCACCAGGCTTCAGTAGATTCATATTCTAATATATCTATGAGGCTAAGATTTACTGAAAACGGTAATAGATGGCATTGGAAGTATTAATATTGTAATATTCACGAAGTCAGGGTATTTTTTTATCTGTAATATCCAGCTAAAAAACATCCCATATGTTCCTTGATGGTATAAACCATATCAAATCATTGCCATATATTTGTATAGCCATACTTAGTCTTGGAGTCGTTTATTGCCAGTCCCATTTGATTTGCAGCTATCTCCAAAGACAGAAAGGCCTGTCTCAAGGCTGGTAGGTTTCTTGCAATTATATCAATATCATCAGCATACGCTAGGATCTGAACTGATTTGTAAAAGATGGTACCCCTAGTGTTAATATCTGAATCCCGAATAGCTTTTTCTAGTGAGCTTTTTCTAGTAGTGTTAAAAAGCAGACACGAGAGTGAGTGGCCTTGTCGAACACCATTATTGACATTGAGATCTTCAGAGAGGGCACCATTGAATTTTTTGCGTTTTGTCGTCTCCACAGAACACGAGTCTAATTAACTTGCTCGGAATTTTGGATTCATACATTGATCTTTTAAATGCTTTCTACTAACACTGTCAAATATATATATATACATATATATATATATATATATATATATATATATATATATATATATATAAATACAATTAAGCCTAAACATACTGAGCCAAGCTTGTTGGGCTTATGGCTAGCAATTTAGAAGTTCCCATTACCACCTTCCTCTATTATCAGATGTATCGTAGTTAAAATATGTAATCCAGCTATTCTTTGAAATAAGCCAAACAAATCCAAACTCAATAGTTTGTCTTGGCATTGAAAAGTTTCTTTAAATACATCCCTCTTCCATCATTATGCCAACTTTATTATGTTATGTTATTGTATTGTAATTAATATACAGAATTGCAGAAATTCGCAAAATTTGTGAGATTTATTTAAAGACTTAGTTTGATACGAACGAAGCGAATAAGTGTATTTTTCATTTATTTCTGTACTTTAATTTATCTAATTGATACACATGCGGACTTATTCCTATCAGAACAATCTCTTACAGCCAATCAGAAAACCAGTCCCGCCCCGCTCAACGAGCGGCAAGGAATCGAATCCGGGTGCTAGCGGTGCGCCTCGTAGCCAAAGGCCGTATATTAAAAGATATTTTAATCCCCGTATATTAAAAGATTTATTAATATAGATTAGATTATATGTAAATACGCCTATTGATCAACTAAACACGGTGATTTTTGTAGATATAATAGTTACTGAAAATTAGTGGTAAACTTTTTTGATTTCAATAATTTTTTTCTCATACCTGGTTTTCACATAACACCCGTTTGGGGTTATCAGTAGTGAGTTGCAATAATTTTTCTTTTCATCTTTTTCCTACAAAATATCAAAGTTACAACAATTTATTGAATTCCTGTACATTGTTGAAATTATGAAGACCGCTTCTTCATTTACATAATAAAATGTTTATTTTACTCACTTTGATAGAATCAATTTATAATTGGTTACATAAATAGAAAATAAAGAGGATATATTTTAATAAAATTATATTAATAAAACCTGAACAAATCACACCCCGGTTAGATTATGGTCAAGTACTTAAAGAGTTGAACATCATATAGAAAAAATTAAATAGTCATATAAAAAATCTAATGACATCCGACGAATGTTATTGTTAAAAATTGCCTTTCAACAAATTCGAAGTGTAAGAGTAGGAAAAAATAAATATTTATTATATTTAAGAAAAAGAAATTTTCCTTGTGAACATTAAATTCACCCTCTTTTAAGCAACTAAAAAATTATAAAAGGAACATTCATTTTCATTCTTAGGAGAAAACCTTCAAACTCTTCAAAAGTCAATAAGGTCACAATGTTTCAACGTACATCTACAACAGGTTTAAATTTATTAAAAAAAGTGAATTCTAAAAATGTATCACATTAATATTAGGGATGAATGATAACAAGTTTAAAGGGAGAGGAGAAAATGGAGAGCAAAAACCTTTTACGTGTTTGAAAGCTAATACGATTGATACTTTAAAAAGTGAAAATATAAATAGATTATAGCTGAAGCTTAAAATACTTTTCTAACTATAGCTCATATAACGGAATACGATTATATTTTCTTCAGTGACGTATATTGGTAAAATAATTAAATTACCGTAAAGGGTCTAAATGAAAAGTAATAATAATTATCTTCCATACTACTAATGTATATATTCTTCATATTGAAAACAATTTTATTGTTACCCTGACCGACCGAGAAATGTTTAAATATGATGTCGAAATTGAGAAAATACTGAAAAAAATAAATATTCTTTGTTGCAAAATAAGAGATTTTTCCATAATAAAGTAATAAATCAAAAACTTTTACATATCAGTGCGTCTTATATTTTCCACAGGAACCTAAAAATAATCCTTTCTATGCAAGTACCCGTGCGAACGCACGATCTTTCATACGCTGGTGTGCACAGACTTGTATGCTTGCGTGTTTTAAGTAGAAAATGCAATTGAAGTCGGAGCCAAAAATATAGTTAATACTAATAATATTGGATAGATACCCAAATTCCAATAAATTTGAATCACAGAGAAAATCTGGTAAGAAATTATGGACTAAAAGTATAAAAAAGATTCGTAGATAAAATTTCTCGTTAAAATCACTAGTAACAGGTCTTTAAAATATGTACGATTTAAATAAAATTTGAAAGTGTTTTTCATATTTATTCGTCAAATAATATCGTCCATTAAATTATTTGTTTTTATTATTGCACGTAATTTAATATACGACATAGTAATTTAATGATAACTCCTTTTTGAACAAAAGTACAGTATTAAAAAAAGTGAATATATGAAAGATTCGGAAAGGAAGATAAAAATGAATATGTGAGTAAATTTATTGTAATACGGATTGAACTAGAGACTGAAGTAGACCTTTTTGAACTGAACTAGAGACTGAAGTAGACCTTTCTGAACTGAACTAGAGACTGAAGTAGACCTTTCTGAACTGAACTAGAGACTGAAATAGATCTTTCTGAACTAAACTAGAGACTGAAGTAGACCTTTCTGAACTGAACTAGAGACTAAAGTAGATCTACTTTTTGTGAAAGATCCTTGAAGGTTAAAATAGTAGGTATTACTAAACGGTGGACTAATCGCATTAGATCATTTGATGGAATGTTTAATTTAAAATAAATTGAAATTCTTTCATCTTTATCGCTTATGTGTCCGTCGGTCTGTTTTAACAACGTTTTTCTTAGAATTTTTTGGAGTATAGACTTAAAATTTGGTATAGTGATAAAATATGTTGACCCGAATATACCTTAACCAGGTTTAAACACCTAAAAATAATTTTTATGGGAATTTTAGAGGTATGCAATATTAATTTTTTTTATATTGATTACGTCGTGTGGAATATGAATATATATAGCCAAATATAAGGAGCCTAAAACAGTTCTAGAAATGTACATTTCTAGAAGTATTGCTAAAACTATCAACAAACATATTTACAATTGATTATGAAATTACTGAAATTAATATTGTAAGAAGATAGCGTTACTAGAAATTTGCTTAAATTAAGGGTATCTACAAAGTAGTAATCTATGAAAGATTTACTAGGCAATATATTTACATGACGAAAAATATTATTAATATTTTTAAATAATTTAGTAGAATTATCAGATGAATTTAAGTGTATACAGAATCTTCGTAATAAGAGATCTGGTCGTATTTAATAGGACAATTGTCGGCAATTTTGGGTATTTAACTAATATTTCAAGCATTTGGTCAAGAGGAGAGAAGCAAAAATATATTAAATGATAGTGAAAAGACAGGCACATAATGACTTAATTAAGACGATTAAATACTCGAAAAATATTCAACTAAGTATTAAATGGTTTCTAAGAGAAACGAATTTGTTAATATAAGGTGGCTCACTATTTAGTTTATCAAAACGAGGTTATTTTTGTAGGATTTTTCTATTTATAATCCTACTTGTACCACTTTCGCCTGTTATTTTATTATGTTTCGATGTAATCTCTTTATAATACTAATTTTACACGATCCGCTGTCGATCCCCAACATTAATATGCATGACAAAATATTGTTTTTATCATATAAAAAACTACATTGCCATAATGAAATAAAAATAAAACAAATTATTCATTAAATTATGCTTAGTAAGAAAAACTTAACAGCCACCCTCTTACTTTGGTATTATGATGACTTTATATTTCATTTAACTTAATTTTTTACAAAATTTTGTGTACAGTTATTATAAAAAAATAAAGTGATATATGTTTAAAATGCCTATAGAAATACAATAAAAGAAAGTTTTACCTTCTCACTCTGATTAATTTCTCTTTTTCAGCTTTTGAAGTTGTTTCGAACGGCGAAAATTTAGTTTTTCCTCTACTGTGACCTCATTCAGATTTGGAACCAAATATCTTTGACGAAACATTCATTAGTGTTTATACGTACGTGATCGTTATGAATCGTAAAATGTGAAGACTATTTTCAATTGAAACAATTTTATAAAAATGTACTAAACTCGTTCATATTCATACAAATGTGTATAAATAACACAAAGAAACCAACCTGTATATGGGCTTCCCCCAACTGTAACGGAACCAAAGCACCATATACAGTCTGTCCTCACGAGTATCGGGCATTATGTCACAGGGTAAACTCGCTGTCTTTCCAAGTACGGCATCCACGAAAATTGTTGACACTGTAACAAGTAAATATGATTAAGCTTAGTAACGTTGAATAACCGCTTTGTTTTTCTGTTTTTAGCTTTATGTACGTAGATTTTTAGAATTATGTTTATCTAAACATGTGGAATGGAAATGATCTCTTATATTCAGTCGACTGATAAGTATTTAACCCTGACTAGTTCTCAAAAATGTTTCAAAATCTAAACATCATAAGAAAATCAAACTTTAAATGCACCACCATCATTATTAGCAACTTGTTGCTTTCTTATAACGAGTGAAAGTAGAGCTCACTTTCGAAAGAATGACTCCCTTAAATTTTCGTCAGCGTTTCATTATGAAGCCTTAGTGTTCAGTTCAGATTTGGAGATTGAAATTTTCCTTGATTCCTGAATTTTTTCTTGCACTTTGCTATTGACATTTGCGCACATTATTAACTTACGCGACCTACTTCTCATTCAAGAAAAGTTATGATGGCAATCAAAGTTATATTATAAAGCAAACAATTTTCGATAAATACTAACTAACAAAATTATTAATTTTTATGTGATGTTAATTTAAAACCATTTTCGATTATGACATTTTGGTGTATTTCTGCATTATAGCAAAATATTTTGATATTTTTGAGAACCTTTCTAGGAAATTCCCCAACGCATAGCCAACAATTTATTAATCGACCCAAATTTGCATATTTCAAATTAAAATTTCAGTGTCTCTGTCCTCGAAAACGTCTCTGACATCATATCTTAGTATAAATAATTAATAATTTCATTTTTATTCTATAAATAACCTTTTTCTATTACAAATTGTATTCACGTACTAAATTAGGGGGACTTACAAGAAAAAAAAGTGATACGGGCACCATGAGACTATAGTGAATTTTTTCGTGTAATTCTAGAAACACATGCATGACGTGTCACATGCCCAACTATTGATAGGTATGTCTTGGGGGGGGGGTGCACGTAAGTTACTTATCGCCTTAAATGTCGTCTC
This sequence comes from Druceiella hillmani, assembly GCA_039881145.1. NCBI lineage: Eukaryota > Metazoa > Arthropoda > Insecta > Lepidoptera > Hepialidae > Druceiella > Druceiella hillmani. Next base: position 9,742,120 of record JAYKKI010000082.1, read on the forward strand.
AAAGTCGCAAAGACCATTTGCGTGCCGTTATTTTAAAATCAGGCCACCATTTATGGATAAATTTCTTGCCAACTGTTGGCTGTAGCGACCTAGGATCGGTGGCATTTTCTTTTTTTTTTAAATCTATCATGCTTAACTTTGTTTTTTGCAATTGTATTGTTTTGTAAAGAGAGTAAAAACCATGACATAATAATGATTAAAAAGTCGTAAAAGTACAGATAAAAATTCATTTAAACTTTTTTTGCACACATGTAAATTAACCTGAGAAACGAAACGAATTCATATGACGAGATTTACACTTAAAATAATTGCAAAGATTTTGAAGAATGTCCATTGTAAAACTGTATATGTTTTTGACCAAATTTTGTAGATATACTTCGGGAAAAGATGGTTTTGAGTTATTCTTTGAAGACAAACATATTACTGAGCAATATATTATTATTCTACTGCAACAAAAATATTTTGTTAATGGGGATAGTAACATCAATCTAAACTGATGAAAATAATTTATGAAAATATCTAATACTAAAATATCTTAGTTGAGTTATTGTACTTAAATAAAATTGAAAATTGCAAACTACAGACACGCGCTCAGCAGTCTTCTTGAACACTTGGTATTTTGAAATATCAATATTACATCGGATTTACTAAGTTGTTTATTCAGCTAGAAAAAACCTACTCTGTTTGTTTTCCTTCGTAAATGTCTATCAATATTTATAGTAGACGTTGGCATTCTTTTATGTGAACATTACTTAAAGACGGTCTAGTCATAACTAAAAGTAGACAAGAAAATACGTTCACGTTTTTTTATCATTTGTAACATGTCATGTAACATGGAAAGGTCATTGTCAGTGACATTTGTGCTTATAAATAGTTTTTTTTATTTTTAAAATCTTATCCTAATAAATATTCATTCCTCCCCGTTTCAGAAAGAGAACCTGTAATTTCAGGACAGATATGAAACAAAAACAAAGTGAGAAAGAAGAAATATTGGATTTAAAACCCACAGATTTAATCGTTGGAATTTTATTCAATGGGATGATATTTCAATACTACTAATTCACAATTTTACTCATAATATCTTAAAATTCTTTACTACGTTTGCTTATTTTACTGTCAAAAAATATTAAAGTTACACATCTAAAGGAAATATCGTCTTTAGAAAAAGCCATTCGAATGATGACAAAATAACTAATTTGTATAACAATATCACACGTACTCATGACCTGCTCCAAAAAGTAGAAGAAATTTTACTAAAGAAGAAATTACTTAATCTTTATAAACACTTTTATCAACTGGCGTTGACGAAGGTTTGTGGAAACAATTTAAACAATCTTAAAAATTTATATTGGAAGGACTGTTTCTCAAGAAAATCGGGTTGTTTCCAAGCTCGGGTTGTTTTTAAAGTCTCTGGTTAGAATGTTGAATTTAGGAAAAACTACTTTGGTCTAACTTTTTGAAAAAAAAATCTTTCCCCTACTATACAGTTGTTTGAAAAAAGACAAATCGACTGTACTGCGACAAATTTTGCTCACAACGAATAAATTTTAATGAAAATCCCTTTTGAAACATGAATACAACGAAAAATAAAATATTGTAATATAATGAAATAAGGCGTAGACTAAAAAAAATAAAATATATATATATATATATATATATATATATATATATAATAAAACGATGATCTGATCTCATCGAACCTTACATTTTATGCATAAAGAAAAAAAAACACTAAAACATACTACTACGGTCGGCTGATGGCTGATGTTCGTTCTATTTTAGTATATGCAACTGCTGTTCAAATTATTTTCAAAACCATTCGATAATAATTATTAAATATTTTACTTATAATGCTGAAAAATTGTTTCTTGGTACTGCTTCAATTCGTATCAAAGAACAATCCTTAAAGATATTTTTAAAATCCTTGAAATTTGATATTGCCATATTTTTAGAGAACCAAATCTTAAGATCCAAATAGAGAAAATCTAAAAATGTCTAACAACTATTCTTAGCATTAATTTTTATAGTCAAATACTCCTTGCAGTCAGCGGGATTAATCAGATTTATTTTCTATACGGTCAAGTTGTTTAATTTTGAATTTCATGTTACTAGAATAAAAATTATGTCATTGTTATGCAAAAGTACATGGGCAGGTATATTTATATGAATATTAAATTACTAGAAATCAAAATTTTAAGAATTGATTTCATAATAATCCACGTTGTAATTAATTGAATTTCTAACAACACGGAATTCTTAACAGAATTCTTAAAGAAAATTCTTAAAATGAATGTAAATTTTAATAACTTATTAGCTTTGCAAAATTATTTCAAGGACCATTAAACTAAAATTAATTGGTGGGTAAATTCAAAATAACCAACTTTAATTACATAATAAAAATATTATAATAAAATAGCACTTCATCAATAAAGTATTGAAAAGCGAGTTACATAATCCAATAAACCCAAAAAAATTATAAATAAAGAACTTAGAAACGAGTGAACATATGGCAAGAATAAAAGAATTTTATGTAATTCATAAATGGTTTCATTAACGGTTCTCAAGTCAATAATTAAGTCGCTTTAAAGACCTAAATATTCACTAAAGTACCTATATCAAGTGATGATACAGTATAATTATTATCCCAAATTACGCATTTTTGTAAAATATATATATAATTTTAGTAAAGTTATGAGTTTGCAAACAATACTATTAATTTCACCGAGCGTTAAATTTACGGATTATTATGTGTATAAAAATGTTTTATTTAAATGACATAAAAGTGTTGAAAACGATATACAATTAAGAAAATTTTTAACACGTAACGACATTCAGAAAATTATATAAGTATTGGCAAAGAACCCATGGAGCGTGTCAAGAATATAAATGTATTCGTATATATTTCGTCGTTAAAGACGCAGAAATACAGATACCAACAAAATTCTTAAAGTAACATAATTTCGAACCACCGAAAAGAATTTATATAATCGATTCTTGTACCAGTATTAAATGGTGTAATACTTTAACCAAATCAACGTATTTGACACATATTTCAAGCAGAATAGCACGTTCGTTTTATTAGTGAAACCGTTTCGACCTCAAATGAAGGTCAGGCCAGTTAGCGAGCTCGGCGTGTGCTCCGGTGTTCAGTTAATTTTAGTCAGTTACCTACCGCACACGCAACTTTCACGTTAAATTCACGTCAGTAGCGGTACCGTTTCTCACTAAAAACAGACTCAGAATATGTGGCATGAGACTATCCTTGCACGTCAACATATAATTATTTTGGTTCATTAGATCTAGATTACGTTAATATTCTAGAGGTACCTATGTCTTGTATATTTTCGTTCATTAAATCTGTTTTGTGTTACTGCTTATAATTTTGCTCTATTTTCTACCACAAAATATATTTTCGGTTCTTTCGCACGCAAAATTGACGTAGATAGATAAATGCTTGAGATTTTTTTTAAAACTCGAGCACGGATTAACTATTAAGATTACCAATTAACCAAACTGTGAAAATTTCCCGAGATTTTTTACTCGCCTTTGTCGAAATTAATGTATGTTTTAATACTTATTTCTAAGTTGTGCTACCATTTAATAAATAGTTTCTCCTCCATTAATTTTGGTAAGTGTTTTAAGAAACTTCCCATTCATTGAGTCAAATTTACTGTATCGCTTTTTGCCACACCAGAAATTTACTTATTTGTTCCTATTTTCATTTTCATTAACGAATCTCTTTTTGCCACACCAGAAATTTACTTATTTGTTCCTATTTTCATTAACGAAATTACTTATTTGTTCCTATTTTCATTTTCATTAACGAATCGCTTTTTGCCACACCAGAAATTTACTTATTTGTTCCTATTTTCATTTTCATTAACGAATCTCTAATTACATATAAGGGCATAATTCATCTATTCACATATCGGTCCCGTACCTAATATATACAGAAAATCATGGTTTGCTTACCGAGGAAGAGACACGAAATGGATATTAAAATGGAATTGGTTTAACAATAATATGACTCAAACCAATTTAATGTAAGAGAGGGCACAATTGTTTAAATTTATTAGGCACATATATTGGACAGTTGGTTGATGTTATAACAATGAGCCTAGTAGTTACATTGTAAAGGACCCAAATTTGGTAATATAATTCATAAATTATATTCATAATATATTTCAAAAGCTTTTCAATTTATTTCATTAAGATATTTGTTTTCATTTTATCCATCTAACGCACTATTTTATCATAATATATTTTCTAGATATTTCTTTGTATAACTATCAAGACACAATCTTTTGAAAATTAATAAATTTCAAAATTAGAACATAACTAACATGTCGCATTGAAGACGTATTTAGGCGGTTTTGGATGAAGTAAATTCCATAAGTGTATATTTTTCTGAAAATTGTTCATGTAAATTAAAGGAAACACAATATATAGGTAGATTAATAAAGAAGCTAAGAAAATCTGTTAGACCCTAAATGACTATTTGAATATATCAATTTTTTCTGATACCTTCCATATTCTATTGATTTTTTTACCCTCCTTGCATCTCTCAAAATATTTTATTTCTCAAGAAAAAAAGTTTAACTTGTTATTGTTTTACAATTTTTGTAATATGTCAACATTAATAAAGAAGTCAAGTCAATAACGTTTCATATTACAAAACTCTCGTACTAATACTGGATGTGGGAAATAAGTTTTTCTCGTCTTATTTACATAATTGTTTGCTTCGCAAAACATCAAAAATTTTATTATTAAAGAAAATTAAACAAAAATTGTTTAAAATGACTGGACAAAATTAAGTGAAAAACTATTTAAATCCAGATTAAAAATAAAGGGAAAAGTATTGAAGTGATTATAAAAAAGAAATGGTAGAGATATTTTTAAGACTTCGAAAAAATATTCAAATATAAGTTTCTGGTTTTAGAAAGTAATTATTTTAGTTTTTGGTTTGAAGATAAATAAATTTATGTAAATAACAGTAACAACGTTTCTTGATACATTTTCCAAACGGCTATCCGAAAATGTGAACTTTTTAAGAAACTTATCTGTTTGATACCATGTTTATTATAAATTTCAACCCCTTTAAATATTTTCACTTTTTTTTTCTTAATAATTTAACTTTCATATAGTTTTACATAATAGTTTTAAGCTAAGATTAACATTTATTGATTCAGACTTTTACAAAATTTAAGAGTATAAAATACCTGTTATTAGAAGGAAATTAGAAGGCGCATTGCATCGGTCACGCTTTTCTTATACTTGGAAATATAATCATTCACCGATTGAATAAATATACATTATTTTCTTTGTATAGATATTAGAAGTAAATTTCTTTAATCGAATTCCAAAAAGATACCAATTACGATCTCTCAAAAGGAAAGAAGATAAATGCCTTCAATGTAACGTAATTTTTAATTTTAGTATAACGATGCCTCTAGAACTGAAATCACTAGGTTGTTAGACTATAATACGTATTGTCGTTCGGTGCCAAAATAGGTAGAAAATCCATAAAATCCGTCTTTATTACAGAAGCAGGATACTTGAAAAAGTTGCCGTTTGGTTCAGTTTTACCGACAGGGAGTTATGATGACATAAATGCTAGATCAGTTTTTATCTAGTCGAAAGTTAAACATGATGAGATTAAATATTTAAATGTAACGACTTAACCATAACTTATTTGGTATTTGAACTGAAAACTCCATACTTAATATTATTTTGATGTAGAGAAAAAAAAATTAAATCTAGTGCAATGAAATATTACAAACTACCAATAACTCTGATTAAATATTTAATTATGTCATATTTTATTGGGCGATATTTCAGAAAATAATTAAAAACTCTTTTTATAACCCGCCAAGTGATGTCCGCTTCAGTTCCTCTCGTCTCTCATGCGACACTCACGAGATAAATGAATTTATAGACACATTTCACTTGCTCTGTGCCTAGTAGCAAGCGTCTTGTGTCCTAAACACCAGATCTCATTTCTTGAGGCTTCCATGTGTTGATTTTAAGCCCAGTGTTCGTTGCTTCTTTCCACAAATTCAAATATATTTAATTTTACCTTGCTGCTATCAAAATAACTTTGGATTTTAGTTTTAAACTGAACACAGTTGAAAACTACTGTTACTGTTTTAGGGACCTGTAGCAGATAGAAGAAACGGAACCGTTTTAATTTCACATCCTCATGTCACAATATCATTTTTTCAGTCTAAGGTCTTCATCACTCTTTCAGTCTATAGCCGATTTCAATGCAATTTTCCAGGAAGATGTACTTCTTATTACGCCAATATATGAAACATTTTGTATTCTTAAATTTTTTTCATGTGTAAAATGTGTTATTTAATATACTTTCGTTTTTTTATCTCTTTTTATTTTTTCGTTATTTATAATGTATCTTTTTACTTTTTTTACATTTTATTGTTTGACACACGCAATTTTATTTAAAAATAATAAACAGGATTTTGTAGGATAGTATAAAAGCGTATTTCTTCCCATTATTTTTTTAAAACAACTCAAATCGGATGTTATTTAATATGAATATCAAAATATATAATTCCACTATTATTATTCGAGACGAATTAATATCTCTCACCACAACAGCTTCATAAGGTGCGATAATTAAATTATGCTTATTTTACAATTCAATTAGCCTGTAATTAACTTCCGACATAATTGAAGCGTTAAATAAACTGTTTCTCTAGTCTAAGTTCACCTTGGGCAAAAATCATTAAATATTTTCCGGCAACGGTATATTAAAGAGAAAAGGTACACCATAATTTGAAACATGTCAAAAATATGCTTACAAATTCTTATTTTGCTTATTTATTAAAATTATTTATTTAAAAAAAAATATCTTCATTTAGGTTGATTTCTACTTGGTAATTTTAAAACTTATACCGACCGATTAGGATGATGTATTTTCAACGACAGGATTTTAAATAATCGTTTATACCTTATTATATACGTACGTATTTAATTTTTACTTAATATTTTGCATTATTCGAACGTGCTACGCAAAAGAGATGACAAAGGGTCCCAAACAAACAAAATTATCAAATAGTCAGCACAAGCGCTCACCCTTCATGATTTGTTTGCTCGAATCTGCATTTCTCTGCAAACAGCAATTTTCATACACTAATATGTGTTCAACTGTTCTTAAAAACAATAAAAATTTTATTGAGCAATAAACTTTATATACAACAAGGTTATTTATTTTATTAATAGTGTATTATATTTAGTCACTAGCGAGGGAAAAATGAAAACGAAACTCTAATCTATTCTATTTTTGCGGGGCATATTTAAAATTGGCCCCAAAGATGAATATTAGTAACATGCACATGGGGAAAAAATTTTAAATCATTTTTTTTACAAATATGGCTTAGGAAATTATTAAAATGATTTTAATAAGAATATTTTAACCTCCAAATGTATGCATCTGCCTTTACATTTGTTATCTTGTTATTCACGAACCAAAACTCCGCGAAATTTTCTAACAAGATGATTTTAAAAAGATGTATTATATGGTTTTTGAACTATCGTAATTAATTCAGAATCATCCTGTGACTCAGTGACCGATTTAATTATTCAAATATTTCTTTACTCTTTTCTATAAATTTTGTACGAAAATATATCGACTTATGTTCTAAACTACTTTTGTATGCAGCACTTTGATTTAGTATGAAATAAAATTTTATTATCTATAAAAAAATCTAAATTATATGGCGATATACACAAATTATTTCCACGTAAAACTACAATTCATATTTGAATTAAATTCTAAATACATTCACTTTCTCTATTAACCTTTAAATACAAGTAATTAATTAGATGGACCATCAAGCTAATACTAAATAAAAATATTTTTTAAAAATATAAAATCTCTTATAATAATTTATTAAAAAAATTGTGTTTTTCCTTCGAAATAAATCAAATTTAATGACCGACGAAAGTAATAAATAAATCAACAATCTATTGCTTTTTATTTTTTTTTTACTGCGAACAGTTTTCATACACATTTTTTCCTAGTTTGCATTATACATATTTACAAATTCTTTCCATAAAGTCCTTTTTTAATGTGCTGATTCATAATTCTTACTTAGATTTTGGATTTATTTTAAATGTAAAGTAGCATTTCTAATATTTTCAACAAATTGTTGTGCTCTTTTACAATATTTTTTAACAATATCATTATTCGAACAAAATTTCTTGTTTTAATTAAGTTTTTACCAACATTGTTTTTGTGAAATCTAGTTTATTAGCGATTTGTTTCTCTTTTTCAGTTATTACAGGAACATGTGATTTATTTTTGGCATTAATAATATTTTTAATTTATTTAAATAATTACAAAAAGAAAAAAGTACTTATCAACATTTTTGAAGGATTGAAAAATTCAAGTTGTTGGTCTGGGGTGACACTAAAATGGTGGCTTTCAGGGGTAAAATAATTTCACATCATAATATCACTAACAAATTGAATAGCTAACATTTTCTGCGGCTAGATTATAGTTACCCCGAGGACAACTAGAGATAATATCTAATGTTTTTCTCTCTGATTCTTTCTCTCTTAACTCATAATCAATTTAATTATATAGACCACATTCCGTTAACATTACCTAATGCAGCTTTATAAAGAAATCGTGAGCTAATCTATACATACAAAAACTCCTAATACATTTATAATATTAGTGAGTTTTATATACTGTTTTACGAAAAATAACTTTTCATTTTACCTTTTTTCTCAATAATTATTGAAGTTCTAGATACTTATCTAGTTTTATATAATATTTTGCTATAATACAGAGTGGTAAGTTCATTATTTACTGGAAGTCTAAACCAATATAACAAAGTTTTACTCCCATTTCCGTCAAAATAAACACGGTCGCGAGTAACTCAATGCAATCTTTCACAAAATAACAACACAAAACTTTGCAATTATCTCAGGGAAACACTTTGCAAAGAAGAGAAAATAAGTAAAAGGTCTCAAGGACAATGACCCGTAGGATAGACACGGTAGGACGAAAAGGATTTGGAAAACTAAGAGAGGGATTGTCTTGGATTGGAAAAACTATTTTGTGCAATCAATAAGAAAATAAATGGGCAGGAGAAGGATAGGGCAGATGATACAGCGATTTTATCTGCACGATCGCGTTATATTCTATTTTTGTGAGTAGGTTTTTGAATAATGGCATAAGGTATTTTTTATCCCGAAAATATACGATAGTAAGTAGACATATTTTCTTAAGTTATACAATATATATATATATATATATATATATATATATATATATATATATATATATATATATCTATATATATATATATTTCTTCATAAATACTACTAAATTATTAAGTAGTTTATTTGGGTACAGTTATAAATTGTAGAAATTCATGGTAAAATATATTTAAAAGGTAGCACAAAGAATCATTGGAATTTTGCATTGTATTTCACGTTTCTTAGCATAGACAAAATAAGGTCAAAAAATTCGAGGAACACTCTGTCGAATGGGTCCATCTAACAACATTTAAAGTAAATGTAACCGCAGATAGAAGTTAAGGATAAATAATATTAAACCGTAAAAAGTAATACGAATTAAAACCATGTTATAATATTAATTTAGTTTATATATTTTTCTTAAAATAATGTCTAACTTACACGTTGCCCCAAAACGCTGGACATTTGTAATTATAATTTTTTTTACAGTACCCACAAAACCGTAAATAATAATGAATACAACAGAAAAAAACACAAATTAATTGAAATAACACAAAAACTAACTTATTATGAAAAGTGAACTAACAAACCACACCGTAGTCACATTCCTAAAACGGTTAATGGAGCAGAAAAAAATATAAAAATTGGACATCTCTCGCAATATCACGTTGATTAACTAACTGTGTTATAAAGGTTTGATCGTTGCATTATTCAGCGTTGCCTAATATTCATCCGTGCTCTAGTCAAATGAAATAAATTATGACTGTCCTATCATGTAACGGTCAAGAGCGTAGAGTTGCCACACTCAAGATCGACGGTTTATGCTTTATAAGTAAAAATGAAAAACCTGAAGGAAAACAGGTAAATTAGAACCAATAAAACTTTTTCAGTGTCTTCTCCAACATGAGTGTATAAATAAGTTCATGCGGAGACCACACGGTGATGGTGGATGGTTTAAAGGATATTACAAATTAGACTTGAATAAAGCCAAATATACCCACTGTCATGGAAATCAACAGAATATCATATAACAAATCCTAGAACCCTGTATGCTGTCTGTGTATATTAGATAGCTGTCCATAATGACAATGAGATCACCAACGGATGACATCCTTCAGAGGACCGTTCCATTTAATTCGTTCGGCATCAAGGGTGCACATAGATTCCTACCTACGTGTACCCTAGATGCCGAACGAATTAAATGGAACGGTCCTCTGAAGGATGTCATCCGTTGGTGATCTTACTGTCCTACCTACGTGTACCCTTGATGCCAAACGAATTAAATGGAACGGTCCTCTGAAGGATGTCATCCGTTGGTGATCTCATAGTCATTATGGACAGCTATTATATACGTCATCATTGCACATTTGCTCAAATTAAACTGCTAATTGTTGCTCAAACCATAGAAATACTGAGTTTATTTTACTTTGGAAGAGTTCATAATAAAGCTGATTTTCTACTTCGGAAAACAGTTACAATTGATCGGCAAACGAAAGACAATGAACAGTCCTCTTAACTAAGGGAAAATCATTTATTAAATTGAGGAACAAAAGAGGGCTTAAGTTACTGTCTTGGCTGACTTCAGATTGAGTAATATGAGGTAGTGATTTGAAATTTTTACACTGCACTTCGTGCTTTCCTATTATATTCCGCTGAACCTACTGATAATCCTCTAACATAAATGCGAAAGTGAGTTTGTCTGTCTGTTTGTTATGTTTTCACGGTTAAAATATAAAGTAGATTTTGATAAAATTTGGCAGAGAGATGATATAACATGAAAAGGGATGATGAGTAGAATACGAAAACACAAGAATATACCGGACTACAAAACACCAAAGTCGGTCATAAATAAATTCAAATGAGTCACATCTAAGAATTAGGGAAATTAATTTTTAAGATACCATTAATTCTTTTCCTTAAATGTCTTGTTTGTGCGAAATTACTGAACTTAAGTACATATTCCCATGTTATAATCAAAAATACGTCTAACTAAATTACACGTACAATTTTTAGTGCACATAATTTTATTTTAACGATACTCTTATAGACACATCAAAATACGATGCTGTAGAGTTCCAGTAACCGTAAATTCAATTGCAGCATTTTTTGAAGCGAATTGAAAAAAAAGGTTCCTCTTATAAATAAAGATCCTCTACTAAATAAGTTAATATTGCATGTTTCGTTGTACAAGAATATCATCGTTGTTGAGACCATTTCTATAAAACAATTTCAAACGCAATACAAAATATAATTTTGGAATTCTCCGTTCGTGTTTCTAACACAACCTTAGAAGTTCTTACGATTTAGACTTATGAGCGTGATATTTTACGAATATGTGGTAGAAAAAAAATTTGAGAGAATTTTTTTATTGGACCACCTCACACAAATAGAAATGAATATTTTTTGCGTTTTCCTTCGAGTGAAATATCCATTGCAGAGCTATTTTAAAATAATAGGATTCCAGCCATTATTTTTTATTTTTAAACTTCATTTAGGCAATATAATGCTTTAAAGTATCTTGCAATGTTTCCCTAACTCCTGATTTTCCAACCTTGGGTTTGAAACATAGGAAAGAAATTGAGATAGCAGCTTCTGATAAGGACTTTCAACTAACATTACATTCCTTTACTTGCATTACCAAATTCCTACTATATATAAAATTAAAAAATCTGCTTTTTATTCTGATATATCTGTGGCCTTCTTTTAAATCACAATAACGTTCAAATTGGTCATAAAACTTCTAGAAACTCTAGACTGTACTTTTCATATAATCACACAATAAATCCATGTTATTTATCACTTTGTCAGGTAGGTATCTATTCTAATATATTTCTTTATATTTTAAATAATATTTATAAAATCCCGCGAGATTTATCATTATGAGAAATAATATGAAAATATGTTATTCTTCCACTGGATAAACCAACCCAATTAAGGATATAAGCCAACGTAGTCTACAGGGAATTTCAGTGAAGCTGTAGAAAAATCGAATTAGATACAAATAATTTCAGGACAAGTTAATTAACTGGGTGATTTAAAAATATATTTACACTTATCATGATATAAAATATATATAGCTTGGAAACATAAACATTTTCAGAACAGTAGAACGCGTAAAATTTTTGTACGTTTCAAGCTTGTGTGTTTGAAATGAGAATATTTAAAAATGTAACAAACATTTTCTAATTAAAAAAATCGTGTGTTATATAAATGCGAATTCCAATTGTCTCATGCAACCATTTCGAATTACCTGCTATAGAAGCAAATGTAACTGAAAATGTCTGATTTTAAACCATACGCATGTATTGCTACCTCCATGTTAGCGATGATATATCTTTTCACCTATAATAAATATTAAGCTTCATACATAGGTCTTATCATAATAACGAAGAAAAAAATGTTGAGAGAATTTTTTATTGGACGACCTCACACAAATAGAAACGAATATTTTTTGTATTTTACATGTATTTATGTACATATGTATTTTACATGTATTTTTCATTGCGATTTTTTATCTCAAATTTTAGGCATTGGCTATGATAAAAAATTGCAGTCCTAATATGGCGCAATTGCATGTTAGTAATTTTTGTTATTAATTGTTTTACACGCTTAAGTGGATAATAACATTTTAATGTCCTTTATGGAAACAATTTTAAACAAAGTATTAGATAAAAAACCATTATATTTGTGAATCACATACTACTTCAAATAATAAAAATTAAACTTATTGTATGTGGGGGTTAAGTAAAATAATTTATTTCTTCCGTCATTTTACTTAGTTCTAAAATACAGTCTATTTGAAATGCAATTGGTTTACAAGTAACCGACGATACTGCATAAATAGAAGCTAAATATATATTTAATAGAAACAATTAAACGTTAACATGTCTAATAACAAATAATTTGTTTATTAACATTAGTATTCTTAAGTGATCTTTGATATGAACATCTATTAACAGTGAAATTTACCCCATTAAACACTCAACCATTTGTAAACACCATATTGCGTAAAATTTGTATATAAAAATGGCATCATAACTAGGTCACTAGGTTTGGAACCAAAAATGATTCACGCTTGGATAAAGCACGCAAAGTGCAACCCCTATGTACACAAGCCAACACAAATCGATCATCCGCCTACAGGGAACAAAACGAAGCGAATGGATGCGGTAAGTTTTTAATATAGGAAAATATACAGGTTGATTCTTTTACAATGTTACAAACATTTTTTTCTAGGTTAAAAACGTCGTGACAAGTCACTAAAAAAACATTAGTTCGCGAAAAACAATAGTTTCAAAGTTATAATTTTCTTTAAGCTAATTTAAAAAACATTTACTCCAGTACACAAATCAATTTTGTTCCAAAACTTTTCCAGTAAATCACATCGAACTAGGTGCGAAAGTAGAGTAGTCATGTACCAAGCATGCAATGAGGGATTTTTGTGTTTATCCTTAAATTCTGCTATTGTTAAGAAATTTATGGCGATTTTTTCAAAACATATTTCAAAAATTATTGTAAAATGTGTACATTTCTTTACGCTTCTAATCCGATTCACTGCAATCCATCAAATCCTGTAGGTTACTTCCCGTCGACAAGAACCTCAAAATTTGGAAAAAAGTGAAGGCTCATTAACTCAAGCAAAGAAAAACTTAATTTCTTATTCGAAGTAAAATTGTTACATGATAAACTTTTTGAATTTGCTTTTCTTGATATTTGGAAAATAAATACTAAGCTCTGCGATCATATAGCATAATGGTACGCAACCCTCATGTCCAGAGTTCTACTTGCAATTTACGACTTAACAATATTACAAACTCGCACTTAACGGTATAAAAATCTTAGGCTGCAAGTCTTAATCATACGTACGATGTTGTTATCAGCATCGCCTCTTTTAAGTTACAAATTGTTGCAATAATGATTATACGAGATTAAATTGTTATAAAAACTTACTTTTCTTGGTAAAGAAATATTGAGATAACAAAACTGTTGTCAGTGGTCGGCATTTAACGAAGTAGTCATAATGATTTAAGGATCACACGAGATACGTATAAAAAAACCTAAGACAAGATTATACAAAATTAAATATGGTCGTTGGATAACTTAAGTGTGACATAAAAACAATTTATCTAATTGACTTAAAAATTTTACTATTATATAGTTCATATTATAATAATGAATTTTAATAAACTTAGAATATGCCGGATTCATATTTAATTAAATATTTAAGTCACGTTTCACATAATTTTATGTAGTAATGAGATATACGAAAAAGTATTAGAATTTATGGCTATTTATTTGAAAACACTAGTCATAGGCAATTGTTTATGTTACATAATTAATCAAAGCTATTCAAGTACGTAAATACATAGGAATTTAGAAAATAAAATTCAATTTTTTTAATGAATCATGGAGATGAAAATACTTTTTTGCACCCCGGTGTAAGGTGTCATAGAAAATGTTTTTCAAAACGTAATTGAAAACGAAACAGGATTTTTCTGTTACAATTTCACATACGACTGCCTCAAAGTGTAAAATATTTAATGTGTGTATGTATGTGTGTGTGAGTGCGTATTTGTATGCCTCCCTTGGCCCCCATTTGTATGTCTTGCTTTGATGAAATAAAAAAATACAACCAGTCAAGTTATTTTACTTACGCCTGCAAATTAGGCAAAATATTTACATTATGAAAAATGATGTAAATGTGTTGTTATGATGTGTTAATGATGTTGTTATGATTACAATAAAAAATATTATACAAATGCTGCGTACTCTTAATTATTTAAAATGTTATATACTAAATGAGTATGTAACCCTCGTAGCATGTTCTCTACGTATAGTTAGTCAAAGTTCTTTTAAAAATTCTTATCACAGCAATATGTTTTCCTTGTGTAATTACTCCCAACCATTTATCTTTATTATTTAATCACAGAGCTATTAAAAAAAGGAAAATAATTCCCATTATGGGTTAAACCTACCCTTGAAAGTGAAAAAGTTTTGGTTCATGAATTTTTCAAATTCACCTAGAAATTTTCCTACCTACCGCATAAAACGAGCCGTCACCTTATGACTTTACCAAATTTGGACAAATTTTCAAAAATTGTACAGAAAGAGTTGTTTAAGTCTATGACTATATTTATGTCCAATAGCAATGACTTCCGCTATCATAAAAGTTGTATAAATTATGTTTAAATATCTAAAAGAGAAGGATAACGAGAAAAGATCCCTATTAAGTCCTCTCCATGTTTTTGCGAGAAAATGTGTTGCGGCCCAGAATATATTGTTAAAAATATCATTTCACATTTAACTTTCGAATAAATGTTTCGCATAATTATAATACGCACATTTCTTAAATAAATGATACACGAAATGAAAATAAAAATTTAATAAGAAAATTTTGTGCTGCATAAAAAGTAGGCACTCGAAGTACAACTTGCAGACTTCAATCTTCAACTAAAGGCGAACTAAATTAGTTTAATAAAGACGAGTTATCTCCCTCGAGAACAATCGTGTCCCCCAGTAACGACGGTCGGAGGGAAACAATTTCACAAAGGGTCTTGCGATCTCGCGAAGGACATAAAAACATTTTATAATTCAAAAGCAGAGGAGTTAAGTGTGACGACTTCAAGGACGGGCGACAGCCAGTCGGATCGTAACTCTGGAAGATTAAAGACAATGTCTCAAATGATTTTTCTGTACAAACTTAAATTAAACAAATTTAAACTAGTTAAAGTTTATATATTACTGACAATGAAATAATGAAATAAGGCAAGTTCGGATTGAGTTATGTGAGAATTATATGAAGGCTCTGAAATATTAAAATAATTTATTGGTCTTATGTAAATTTTAACAGTAAAATTAGTCTTAATTTTGTACTCGTAATATTCTAGTGTTTAATAAACAATATGAAAATTCTATTGATAAGACGCTTTATTGAACCGAACGAATGTCTAACGATTTGTCCATGACAATCTTCTTCGGCATCTGTAGGTATAATATTTTTTGGCATTTGCACATTTTTTATTTTTTCTATTGTTTTTTTTCAGAAATAAGATTATAAGATTCTTCAGTGATTAATTCAAAAATATATATTGATACTAGCTTTGATCCGTAGCTTCGTTCACGTGGAAAAGAAGACAAATATTAAATCTTGGCATAGAAAATGTTTAACTAGCATGGATGAATAGGATCAAAGAAATTACATGAAAATAAAGAAGTTGGGACCACGCAGTAAACCGTAGATTGACAGGTTGCTGCTATGTATCATTTTATATTCACATCTATGCCCCAACCTTTAACAAAGTGATTTTTTAATTACCAAAAATTATTATATTTCAAAGTTTAAAAGATTCCTTGTTCATCTCTATGAAACTGGTTTTACTTATGCACTGCACAGAAATTGCATGCATAGTAGGGCGTAACAGCGAAACAAATAAACAAACAAGGTGACTTTTTGCAGTTATACTAGTAATGAAGTTAGTTAAAACTGGTAATCAAGATTTGTTTATTAGTAATTGAATAGTTAATATTAGTATTTATATTTGTTTCGCTAAATTGAATGTTACCAAATATCTTTATTATCCATTGATTTGGTATATGCCATAAATGGGTTAATATATTTTAAAGTATATAAACAAATAAGCACCTATTTATTAAACCCACCTGAATGAATTTAATTCGTATAGAGTGTAGGAATATAATCCTTCACTGTGTAGACTATTCCATTAGTATTTTGTTATATCATTCTGGTTGGTGTACAAAGATGCATATCTACCAAACGATAACGATATACCGAAGGAGAGACGTAGAGAAAACAATCTCGTAGCAAAATTTCTTCACAAGATACAATCTAAATTGTGGTTGTTATGTTTGAGTTTGTTTTGAAAAAAAAGCAGCTCGAATACTATTGGGCCATAGGCGCAACCCTCGTTAGTCATATATATAAATTTATGATAATTTATTCATACTTATTGCGAGCAGAACGATATTTAGTCTAAAAAATTACTCGCAAGAATCGTTGGGCTTAATAGTTTTTGCATTCTCAAATCGATGGGAAAATCGGTAATATCTACACAGGTGTATATTAATAGTTTATAGTAGCATATAGTTAAACAGCGGTTAATATTCAGTTGGATAACTTTAGGATGAATAGTATTGTTCTAATTTACTTAAAAAAACAGTATTTTTAATTTTTGTGTTATTTTCGACTCAGCGTAATTATTGTTTCTTATTTCATGCATTTCAGTTCGATGATACTCGGGATGGTATATATATACATTTATATATATATATAAATATATATATATATATATATACATATGGTATATATGCATGTATGTATATATATAATTCTGAAATGAAATTACCATTAAACTATTTATTTAAAACTATTACTGTTACAAATTCTGTTATTTTTTCAGTTTGAATTCAATAATTGTGGATTATGAGTATATTTTTTTTCTTCTTTTTCTGCAAGTCTCTGTAGCTATAATTCTGAAAAAGATATTTAAAAATTCCTTTTTAAATGATATTTGATACGATCAATGAATTAAATCAAACCTGTCAAGCTCGAGTGGAACTCGCAATACGAGAGTGCATAACATTCTACAATATTCCTTTTAAACTAATGGTACAAAACAATCTCGTGAACATATTTACAAAATTTTATTTTTTTAAAATGAAAATATATTTCTTTTTATATATTTCACAGGCGCACATTTAAAAAGTATTTCTTTTATGTGGTATAAAGACAAAGTAACGAATTTCGATTTTTTCCTTTATTCGTGCTGTAAGACGCTGCTTGTTGCCAAATATAATGATTCTAACAAAGATTTAATGAACCGGAAATACCCTATAGGTTTTGATTTATTAACGAGTGTCAAAATATACGGAATAAATAGCCGTATTTTTTAGGTTACTACTTTTTAGGACCGTAGACTTAAGTATTTGATATTCATTTCAACTTGATACCTTTACAGGTTCCTGATCAAAAGGGCCTTAATAGACAGACACAAGAACGACAACGTTATCTTTAGAGGTTTACTTTTCTCTTTTTAAGGTACGGAACCCCAAAAAACACATCTTGTTTATTTATTCTCTCTAAAATTTGGAAACAATTATTTTTAGGAATTATATATCAAAATATATGCGGTTTACTACATTTCATTACTATATTAAAAATAAAGTTTCTATATTAAACAGCTTCTGAGAAAAAAAGGTTATCAGAAAGAGAGAGAGAGACGAACGACTACATAGTGATTGTGTAAAAGTTGTATTTTTTTTAGAGTTATGTAAAATACCGATCTATTAATATTACATTTTCTATGAAATTTTTACGTACAATTTATTAAAATAAAGCATACAGTTACTTCAAAAACCTTTATTTTGATATTGATAAGAACGTATATTAGAAAAAAATTAGAATATAAGCATAAGTTGATTAACGGATTATAATCAAGTTCATATTTTCCTTTAAGTTTTATCAAAGTTTATATTACACTGATGTATAAAAAAATTTATCTATTTTAACCCATATGTAATAAGTTTTTTGCAAGTAAAATTACTTCTGCTTTAAGAACGGCTTAAATTTTAATGAATGTTTAATAGAAAATATTCTACTATTCTCCTTGAGGTACCATTAGCAAAGCTTAATAACGGATACTTGCCTATGTTAAATTTTATTGTAAGTTACATCCTGCAGCATCACAAAATATAGTGCTCATCAATTTTTCACGCACTTACTTTGTTCAACGCCGTATTGAGAGGGGCGCCCAATCTTGCTGTTTTTTAGACGTTTGATAATTGGTTAGCTTTGTGTTTATTTTGAATTAACCTGCGTTTATTCACGATATTATGTGTACTGCAAACTTTTGTATTTTTAGTTCTCGGATATGTTCAGCTTTTTAGGGGTAACCTGTAAGTTGGACATGGTTTTTTTTAATAAATAAGTAAAAAGAATTAAATAATTATAATATAATTACACATTTATACCCGACTAATAAATTTAACGCACAAATTAAAATAGAGACGTGAATAGACAGTAAGATAAGTACTAAAAATAATGTTTTTTGGAAAATATATAAAATTATTTTGTGTTCTTATCATTTGAACTAATTAAAAATTAACTTTTTCCCATATTTACTGATAGGAACTATTTCTTCATTTTTTCTAGAAACTGCCAACACTTTATTAGCGTAATTACACTTACTACTTCAAATATGAAAAAAGCAGTGCCTCTGTGTCTACATACGCGTGTGTGTGTGTAAGATTTAAATGGGTACGAAGCATAATGGTGGTCCAAATAAAGTTACGTTTTATTTCGATTGTTACTCACCAACGCTAATATCTAGTTAATTAAATTTGATCTCCGTTCTCTTCATAAGCCAAGATAAAATATATAAATAGTTACTGAAGAATTGTTGTCTTAATTTATGAAAATGTTAATTTCACAATTCTCCATTAAAAGATGGTATTTAATATATTTATTAGAAATTTTTGTAATTTAAAGAAGTCTTTTGTTATTAGTTTTTGGATATACTATAAGCTCCTATGCACTCTAAAAAAGCTTTTTTGATCTAGAAATACATTATAATGGGCTAAATAGAAATATCTAACATTATAAGGGAAGAATGGGTAGAAGTATGGCCACGTCGAAAAATTTAAAACCAAAAAAAACTTAAGGTCGATAACATTAGTATTATTCACATAATGGACTGAAAAAGACGAATGGAGGAAAACTTCACTTACTGAAGTTTACACCTTAGTTAGTTGCGGAAACGTAAATGTGAAGTGTTAATGAAATGTAGTTAGGAAAATACAATTTTTCCTCGATTACTCGACCCCGAGTCAACGCACCTTAATGAGAGTTTGCTGATATTAAGCCATGATTTATAGACTTTCTTCGTTTCACTCATTTGGAGTAAGCTTGAAATTAATGTGGCCATTTGGTACCTATGAGGCTTCACCCGTGTCCTCATAATGAAAGAGAAGCAAAAAATATCTGTTGAGAGTTATGTTGCCTACCATATTCAGACATAATTACGCATTTGTTAAAATTTTTAGCTTATTATTTCTGTAATAAAATATTAGATGTTTTTAAATCCAGATGTCTTTTTCTTAACCATTCGATCTTCAAATTAGAGAACACATTTTTTTGACATATGTTTATAGTAATTTGAACCTAACAAAAGTTTCCTTTGCAATTAATTTCTAGATAACTGGAGCAGAAATATGAAACTATGGTATTTACTCTAATAATAACGAATTTTAAAAAATAACTGTTATTATATGGATTATTGAAATCGAGCGTTAAGTATTAAATAGGATATTGAGTATAAATAAGCGATGGGAATAATATTAATGTATCAAATTCAAATTCATCGAGCAAACTGAGAAATAAGAAATTATTTTATGCTTCATGACTTAAAAATGTTGAATAAATTTGGCGTTAATTTTGTAGAAATTCATTATTCACAATTAAATGAATCTACGTGATGTAGTATTATTTCTACTCTCTTTAAGTTCTTCACCACGACCTGGGTTTCGTTGTATTATATCGTCTTCAGGTGAGCGATTAGCAAAGATTTTGGCTAATAGCCCACCTGAAGTTGTTGTAACAGAAGTTTCTTTAAAATTGTGACTAAAAATGTTTTAAAAAAGTTTGTGGAAAATCGTTAAGGGAGAAAGGCGAAATTATTTTTCTTGAAATTTACATAAGGTTGGAAGGTTATATATATATATATATATATATATATATATATATATATATATATATATATATATACATGACATTTTTAGTATAAAATAGTGGAAATATGAAATAAAATAATATTACGACTGACACTCCACACGTCTGTGCATGCGTAAGTGCACACGCACTTGATTTTTTTTGGCGTATCGGGAAGTATCTTTATACAGATCTTAAAAATTTTATATATGTAGCAAAGTAACTTTTTTATCTAACTCAATAGTTGGTGAAATATGGGCTTCTAACATTTTAAAAAGTTCTCCCCGCCACCAAGCCCCCCCCCCCCCTCCTATTAAAAACTGTGTATCCTCTAATTTTTCAACTGATTTGTGTCAAATTCTGAAAAAAATTAAGGTAGTACAACTGAAAATAAACTTTCAACGAAAATTCGTTTGAACGAGATATATTGTGTAATTTTGGAGATATTAGATATTTTCGGTATCGACCGGAGCACTAACTTTGCTTTTCATAGATAATATTAATGTATCAAATTCAAATTCATGATAGAGAATACAAACTTATAAGATCAATATTGTTTAGTGCTACGGAACCCTTTGTACGCAAGTTCAATTCTCGCCTGGCCGTTTGTTTAATTGCTACTTCTCTTATTGTTATTGCTAACATTCTATTTGTTGTTTTTAAATTTATTTTATTTTTAATCAAATTTATATCATTTATTGCATGTGTTCCATTTACTATACATGAAGTGGAAGACTTTTGTTTTTTTTTTATAAATAATTTAGTTCTAAAATCACCAAGAATATTTATTTTTCCTGGCGTCAATATTATATAAATAATTTTAGGGCGAGCAGTCAATGGTTTCTCCAATACGAAGTGTTAAATAAATAGGTTACTAAATAAAATTTACAAAGCCAATCCGATGTAAAAGTACGTCAACAGAGAAAACATAGACAAAAAGACACTTTTTATATGACAAAATTATGGAAGGCATTTATGAAAATGACTTATGATTCATTTAGTTGATTATCTTTAACCCTCAATGAAAAATCTTGAAAATACTTTAGTATTTTGTATCCAAATCCAAAAAAAACGTTTACATGTTTAAATAATAAATGATGTGTGCTTTGATCCAGGTAATTGATTCAATCAATGCTCAAAAATCTATTCATTGTCTCAAATCAATTTTGAAGCAAAAGTTTTGTTTGATAAAATAAGACTCAACAGAGCCCATAACATGTCACCTTTGATAATTAGTTAGCATTATGTTTAATTTGAATTAATCTTTATTTATTCGTGATATTTTGTGTACTGTAAACTTTTGTAGTTTTAGTACTTTGATATTTTTAACTTTTTAAGGTAACCTGTAAGTTGGACATGGTTTTTTTTAATAAATAAATAGTTTGTTTTAATATAGATGATTCAATAGACGTCTGTACTGGAATCAGTATTGCAAGTGAACATTTTTTTTAGATATTCAAAGTAAAATTTTACAGCGATTTCATTTAGCAAACCACAGCCAATAAATACGACACAGCGACATACATATTTATCGGCGATAGACGCGCTGAATATTAACATTAACGATCATACAAACAATTGAGCACATTTTTAACAATCACTCCACAAACCGACGGCGTTCGAGCGAAACGCCGCTCATTACCGGAGCACTGTGCAGTACAGTGGAAGCGAACTACGGTTCCGCCAATAATAGTAAATAATCTAAATTGCGGGTCGCGGAGCGAAGGCCCTAATTTGCCCGCCCAAATATTCCGACTCACAGTACTGCAATTCCGGTTCACATGTGGTGGGTGAGAGGGCAAACGAAAATCGCGCCCATATTTCAAGTCAGCCGTAGCGTCGGTGCGAAACACTCGTACACTGAACTACGTCCGTGTTTAATACCTCACACTTCGCTGACTTTTCACAGTTCACTGTTTTCAATGTAAAGTTCTTAGCTTGTATTTTTGACGTCTTAATGACATTAATTATGAACAGAATACATACAAATGTATAAAAATAATTTTTTATTATACAATTTTAGGTAAATGTTTCTCTATTAATTAGTTGAAAAGTAAAAGGCTGTGACAGATTATTAGGCTGGTTATTATGGTATTCTTCTACCAACATTTCCTAAAGTAGTGAAACGGAAGTTCATGGAGCTAGATAAAAAATAATGAACGTAAGTAATTAACTAGTAAAAGATTAGTATAAAATTTAATTTAATTTAAGAAGATGAAACTGAAGAAAATTTAACCGTAAAAAGAAAAAGGACAACTTGATTTAGGCGACAAATACAAAAATTTTTCATTGTAAGTAAACTTGTAGCCTATGGCAAAAAATAAAGAAAATGAGCTGTCTCAAGACTGGAAAATCCTTCACAATGGCTATCTCTCAAATAATAAGTGGAAAATATAAAGAGACAAATCGAAGAATATCCACATCCAATAAATTAATTGAAAAATAAAATCATTCCACTCATAAAAACATAAATTAATCAATAATTACTAGAGTTACTTAAATATGCCTTTCAAGAACAAGTGCCGAATATGCTTTTGGAAAAGTTTTTAATTTTTTAGGATTCCGTATAATGTGTGGTGCATATATGGCAATTTTTTGAAGACTCATTTTTCTTCAAAAATATGACTATTCGATTCCTTGAAACACTTTAAGTTCCTTCCATTCAGAACTACCTCCACCTGCTCCATCTGATTCTGCCTGCAGATGAATGCTATAAAGATACGAATTCGATCTTTGTTCAAACAATTTCATGGAAGTTTATTAAACCGTCCTAGGGCAAAAAAAGTATCTACTCCGTAGCGAGTAAATCGGATACGCACTTACCTGATAAATTGGATACTTATTTTTGGGCCATTTTCTGTCACTCATAATAATGCTAGGGTAATAACATTTTTTTAGAAACGTAACTTGACAAAAGCTTCCGTAATACATAATCAATTACATTCTAATTTAATAATGTTTTAGATATTATAGATATCACAACTTGCTTAATTGGTAACAAAACCGTTATCAACGTTAAATGGGGCAAATTAAATCACAGCTTGAGATATTTTTATTTTCTCGTGACAATGGATAAATACCCAAAATTCCAATTGATACAAATAGACAGGTATCAAAGAATACTTAGAACACAAAATAAGTATTATTACGAAGAATACATCTCTACATCTAGAAGAATCCCCATTGAAGTATTTAACTGCTGTACATTTTGCTGCACCTGTGATAAGGTTAAATGATTTATTGGTATTGAATTATTTATTGCACCTAGAGTGCGGTCTAGATATGTTAATAAGTGAAAATATAATGTTTATTTTAAGTTTTGGTGAGTATAATAGGAAAAATCTCAATAAAATTACATTACGACACTTGTAAAAATGGAATTTGAACTGTCAGATACTGCGTCGACATAATAACCATTATGATGTGTTCAGGGCTCACACCGAATATTAATGCGATAAGAAATCCCTATCTGAATATATAGAAGAAATGTATATAACATTAAACAGCTTTAACGAAGCGTCTAAATATCCATGAATTTATCATTTTCAAATCTTTGGTAACATGGCTACAATTTTCTGTTGTCACATAATTATCAGTAATAAACACTAGTAATGCTAATTAAACATATCCTACATCTTAGATTTTCATTCATTTTCTTTTGCGTAACGTATACTATTAAATTTATTTCCCTGATACCGACTTGATCATGTAATTTATTTCCAACTACCAGGACATTATTCAGCACTAATAAGACAACCGAATTTGCGATAGAAATCACAAATCCACCCCTACATGCATGGCACAAAGTGTTCTTACTACTCTTCCAGCGAAATTACAGCTTTTCCACCGCCGCCCCATAAATAACAGCGAGCAACACGCGAGAAGCCTTCGCTGCCTCACATCATATTTGTAAACCAGCTTAAAAGCTCCGCTCCATACCTACGTCTGCGTCACAACACATAAAAGCTCGCCGCATACAAGCAAGAGGTTGGCACGCTTACGTTCGGTCACAAGTGTCAGGTGGTCTGACCTCGCTCCCGCGTAGCTTTAACAAATTTACGTTCATTATTGATTATAACATCGTGTAATGTATTGTTATTATATATTGCCGCTCGCGGCCCTTACAAATCTCTTCGACAGTTTAATCTGCCCTCGTTATTGGAGTAATCTCGTGTTTTCTACGTGGAATATGAAGGATGAGCATCTGTCAGTTATTAGGATTGCATGTAACAGTTTTTTTAAAAACGAATTTTTCATTTAGCAAATTTAGTACAGATTAATGTCATTAAATTTTGTTTATTATAGAAAAATTACTTACCATGCGGATAAAGAAGGCTAAAAATATAGTGAAAGTTATTTTGTATCAGTCTTTTATCTTTAACTTATCAAACGTATCGACTATTATAAGGTCTTAAATGGATTATGTAACGAAATAACCGTAGGGTTTACCATTGAATCATATTTACTTTTTAATTGAATTTTCGTGGTTTACTCTTAAACAAATATTAATTGATTTGTATGTTTTGATAGTACTTTAAAATTTATTTTAATGTATTAACTGAAACAATTTTCATACTGATATCTTCAGTTGCTGTAAATAATCCCTAATTAATTTAAGAAAGTATTTTAAAATTCGTATATCAAATAAGAGGTTAATAAGAAAAATTATATATCTCTGTAACTTAAATTGAATACGTTTTTTTTATTTTAGGAAAAAATGTCCAAAAAACCGTTTCATAGTTATTAATACTTTTAACGTGCGCTATACCGTTAATGTATTTATTAGTTTTTAAAACTGAAAAATTGATATTTCGCAATTGGGTTTTGAAAAGTAATAATTGCTCTTCGAACATAAATTTAATTATTATATTACGAAAATATTTTTCGTTCTCCAATTTCATATGTATATATATGTGTATATATATGTATACATATATATACATATATATATATATATACATATATATATATATATATATATATATACACCTAATAGATATATTTCTTTAATTATGTTTCAACAATCCAACTCTTCTTCATTTTTTATGTGAAATAACTAAATAAAAATGGGGTGCGGCTATGTCATGGACACGGCCGTGTGTTGTACGTGAATACGTCCATGTAACGGGTTATATTTTTTAAATAAAATATTTTTATTTATGCATTTAAGATAAAAGCAAGGAAACAAATAATTATTGTTTTACAACATAACTTTATTAAGTATTGGTCTGTGATACGAAAAGTGCGACACAAATGGCATACAAGATACATCGAGATTTCTAGTAAACGTAAAATCAATACAGGTATTACCTAACGTTGTTGGGGAAGTTTCATTATAAGACAAATTGAACTCGCTAAGCATGAAGTCGAGCAATGAGCGGTTTTATGAGACATCAACACTAAAGTCTCCAACTATCATAACTGGTGTAGTAAACCATAAACGATCACACTTATGTCTGAATGGATTGTTGACAAACGTCGTAGTGAAACGTGCACTAGCTGCGGCCCAATGTGTCTTCATAATCGACGATCGAACCCAATCTATGCCTGTACAGTCCGTTGTCGATGTAGAAGCGATTTCATCATCCACTTGCATAATTTCAACCGCCCCAGCTGCAGATGTACTGGCACCGTCGTTGATCCGCTCGGCCGCATTCGTTCTTTTACGTTCCCGGCACTGCTTGACTCGGGCATATGGTGTTTTATTATTACCATTCGATTGTTCTTGAGAAGCCCTTTCTTCGACGCATTATATATTTTTGATAATATTTTTTTATTCTTACATCTTAATATATTCACTGTCACTACTTTAAACTAATGTTTTATATACAATCGATAGATTTTGATGACAGCTGACGATTAAAACTTAAACGAACATCATAGCTTTTCCGAATCAAAAGTTATACTAATTGCAAGTCTCGATACGCAGCAAAATAACCTCGAAATGGCGGCGCTTCCCCCTCCACAGCGCGCAATGCTTGCAATGCACTATTCTCGCTTATCGTAATGAATTCTTTTGCTATCATTAGGTTTTTTGGATTGCCCCCGTATGGTAGCAAATTTAAAGACGTATTCAAGTTAAAAATAAATAAAATTGATCTTTTGGTAGGTATCACTTTAAGAGCTACGAAAAAATTCAACCTCAAAATACATAGCTTTTGAATTGAGAAAGCATTGAATACATTTGGCGTTAATTTTGTAGAAATTCATTATAAACAATTAAATGAAACTACGTGATGTAGTATTATTTATACTTTCTTTAAATTCTTTACCACGACCTAGGTTTGGTTGTATTACAATATCTTCAGGTGGTCTATTAGCAAAGATTCTTTTCTAATAGCCTACCTGAAGATGTTGTAATACAACGAAAACTAAGTCGTGATAAAGAACTTAAAGAAAGTAGAAATAATACTACATCAAGTAGTTTCATTTCATTGTTGAAAAAGCGTCTCAAGAATATATATAACATGCAAATTATAAGATATTCATGAATGATTTTAATTTTAGTACAACTCAAATAGTTTTTTTTTATACTCAAATAATTTCTGAAAAAAAAATTTAAGTCATTGGATATCACTCTCATTTTTTCTTACTATCGGGATTTGAGGTCCAACATTGAGTGTCAAGATAATTTTAAAAAGAACTGTAAATGAAAGCTCCCTTCGTCGGATGCTGAAAATTCATATGCTTGATCGACTAGACCGTTTCATTGACAAAGGTATAAAATTGAAGAAACTGTCATGCTGTGGCATAACACGGACGGACATTATATATTTGATATTTTTGAAAAGATGGAAAAAAATCTAAATTCATTAAGTGATGGATTTAGATTGTTTGCCTGTAATTATTGTTAAAACAATTATTGTTCAGCACTCACATAATCGACTTTTATTAGTCTTGTATGTGTTATCTTTTGTGTGTTATTTTTCACCACATTTCTACTTTCACCAAAATTACAAAAATACTGAGTTAGCTTTGAGGAGAGAATCGATGAAAGTAAGGTAAGAAGTTGTACGTTAACTTTTAAAAGGTCATGCAATCTAAATGAATCGCACAATTGACAAATTTTTTTAATTAATGTCAAGTGTAACAATCTCAACGGAACAATTATGGAATAAGTGTCCAAGCTCAAGAATCCTTTCTGCCTTTAAGCTATACCATAGGAAATATAAACATGTCTTTATAAAACCAAAGAAAGGCAATTTGATCGTATTGGATTCAGAAAAATTGGGGTCTATTCGTATTGTTTCAAAAACAGTACCTGTTATTTTTAATTATAATTAATGTTTGAGAGGTAAAGACAAAAATTGAATTGTTTTTCGTGGGTATACTAGAATATAACTTGCAGGCCACATGTATCAAATAGAGAAAGAGCCTGTCAAAATGTTGCCATGTTTACATTGTTTCACGTCTCTGATTTTAAAGGTTGTTCTCTACTCTTGTAACTGGGGTAAGTCCGTTACTTTTAATATAAATGGTTCAACAATGTTTGCAGCATGATACAAGACTATTTTTGGTTTAGTTTAAAATTGTAGCAGTGTAAAATTTTCATTAATGTAATCCAGACATTTATACATTTTGATGAAAGTTCTGTTTGCGTAATTTTTGCCAGCTGCTCATTTTAATTAAAACCAAATTTCAAAATATCATTTCAAAATTTGTCAAATATTTTCACTCATTCACTTTGCCACATATTTTCACTATTGTTGAATTAATTTGTAATTAAAATAACTATACCATATGAGAAAGGGTTCTAATCTTTAATTAATTAATTATATAAGTAGCAAATTTTCGTGTAAATCTATAGTTACATTTCAACGTTACTCATTCGCACTATCCAATAATGGTCATTTAATTGTTTATTTCCATAAATATATTAAATAACTTGGCGTTAAATACCCTATGCAAGAATCTTCAAACATTCCACTATCAAACTAATTATTGTATTTTTAAGAGGTCGTGAGCATTTTATTAGATAAAAATATTACCACAAAACATTTTATTTTATAAACATTTCAATGTAATGAACTGATTTCCGAATGGTATTGCGTCAAAAAATATTCCAATGAGATTAAACAATACAAATATAAGGTTGTTTACTTCATCGTACAGAAGCTATTGCAAAGCGACTCTCGAAAGTCATTCATTTGTTAGTATTTATCCTTCACTTGTCATTTAATCATCTTCATAATTCGGTAGTCATTAGTTTCATTAGCTATAAATTTTATTTACATTCTGCTTTTTAATAAATTGGATTAAAATAGAAATATACGTGTAGATAGTATGTATTATAAATATACCACAAAAATCTTACGTCGCCAGTCTATCGTCGTGGATTCCAAGAAGATATAACATTTGATTGGAAATATTTAAATACAACACATGTATTAAATACACGGTTATAAATAATATGTCTTAATTCTAGCATTGAATTTCTCTGCTATATTTTGATATAATAAACAATAAGCAATGAAATTTATATGTTTTATGTTTATTTTATTTATCATATGTATTTAGCAACTAGACAATCTGTTTATAATAAAGTCTAAATATGGTTATGGTTCAAGATACACTCTACATATAAGATTAATAATTTTTATAGGGCATCTTTTTAAGTGGCAAAATAAATAACGTATTATTTGTTTACGGAGATATATTTTATTTAGGTTAACAATATCAAAATTCCTTCAATTTAATGGTCAAATAAATATGACAATTTATATATAGTATTGGTCTTCAGGATCCACGTTCCTTTTAAACTTTTTACATGAAATCCGCTTTAAAAGCATTAATTGTTCATGTTAGTATTTCAAAATATCATGTGTATATATATATATATATATATATATATATATATATATATATATATATATGTGTGTGTGTATGTACATATATAAAAGTAATTATTCTTTAATATATTCTTTTCTAAATAAATTTCGTATTCGATACTGCCAAAATCACTCTTGGTACACAACGGAAATGAAGCGTGTACTTTTTTCATTTTCACGTTACACTTTTCTTTTGCAAAAAGTCTATACATAAACTGAAAAGGGACGCTAATAAAAACGGTACTGAATGAAAACTTTTTTAACGCCAATCTTAGCGGTCAATGCTCCCTTCATTTAAGCGCACGATTTATGTAATTTAATGTAGGCAAAGTTAATTTCTTAAATATTATTCTCGATTTCTTTTATTTTGCACCCATTTCGCGTTAGTTCTGAGTTAATTTACAACATGTATAATCATTTATATTGTAAAAAATGAATGTATAAACTTATTTATCAATTCAATATTGTTATTTTCATAACAAATCGAGCCTAAAAATTAGAATAAATAAACGAAGTACACGACTTATCGATTGTGGATAGTCCATAAAGCGAAATAAATTGGCTTTAGAAATATACTAGAAACAGCATGAATTTAGATGACTATTTAATCTATACACCGTCCTATAAATACTTGAGTTAGATTGCTGTCACGCTCTGGTTGCACGGAAAGGATTTATTTTAAAATTACTTTATAGACTTTTTTCATTTGGGTACGGGAAGATGATTTTTGAAATATGAACGCATATAAAGTTATAATTGTTTTCCAAAACCCACGGAAGAGAGGGTTTAAAGGTTTGAAACACAACAATTAAAATTAACACTGTTTCATTGATAAAAATATATGGTGATATATATATTTTTATCAGTGAAGCAATGTTAGTTTTTAATAAAGGCATATCCGTATTTAGATATTACCTCTGAAAAAGCAGAAGCGATATTTAATTACGGATATGCCATTACATTTAGTATTGATTTTATTTTAAAACAGGCGCTAGACTTTACGAAAAAAATCTATATTGCTTGATGTCTGAACATTAATTTATCACAAATGTACAACATTTTTGATAAATGTTAGGATGTAGTTGCTTCCATTTATGAATGTGTATTTATACAAGCTCCTACAAAAATGAAACAGACAACTTTAATGGTATGTCATAACTGTAATCACCAGAATAGAAGTCCATAAAGAAAGTTGCTTATTATAAATATTAAAACTACTTTCATTCAGTAATTTCTTTTGTTTTATCGTCACTTTCTGAGGACATGGTTTTGACTGTGTTTAAATTTTTAAGAATATTGAAAAGCTTATACATTTAAAAATAAAAATACGTGTTAGTAAAATAAATTAAATAAGCTTGGATTGGCTAATTACATCTACTATTTTTCATTTGCTTGTTCTAAGGGCGTTTAAAGCGGATTTCCCAAAAATTCCTTTTTGATTTTTGAGATAAATATAAATAGTAGATTCGAAACACGAGGGCGGATGGTACATTAATTCTAACCGGGAAATAATTAAAAAAATATACCTTTCTTGCGAATTAAAATAATAACGTGGTGACATGTGGTTTCGTTGCGGAAGCGTTTCCTTTTAAGATTTTCTTCGAAAAAATTTCACCTGATAATCTACAATAAAAAACTACGTTATTTTTTAAAGTAGTGTTATAATGACCGATCTTCCAATAACCGATGCTTCCATTTTCATGAACTTTTATTCAACTTCATCTATTAGTATGTTTGGGTCAAATCTGGCAAACGAATTTTAAACCAGTTTTCCCCAACTAATTTAGCTAAAATAAACACCCATTTCAATTTAGTTTCAATGCACGATTAGCTTAGTGACGTCATTCTAAATCTAATATGATGGACGCGACAAGATGGTAGCTATATATTTTTGTAACCATCCCCTTGAGATGGGTATCAAATAGCATATTATGATAAACTAAATGATTCCAGTCCTAATTCAATATGACGATACAACCTTACAAAATTTTATTCAATTTAATCTGTTAGTATGTTTAAGTTAAATCTTGCAACTGAATTTTAAATTTGTCCCCTACCCCCAATCTACTAATCCAGAATTTTGCACGCATATTTGGTTTAGGTAATAATGTACGATTAGCTAAGTAACGTCATTCTAAATTAAATATGGCGAACACGACGAGATGATGGTTTATTATTTCTGTATCTACCTCCTCGACATGGGTATCAAAAGAAAGGTTATAACAAGCATATTATGATAATATAAACGAAGTCAGTCTTAATTTAATATGGCGAATACCTCAAAATGGCAGACATTAATTATTTATAATAGGAAGTATTGTGAAACAACTAAACGGAAGTGATGAACGCCTAAGACTTTTTATAACGGGGAATCCACGAATAGGAAAAATATTTTTATTAATTTTATTTCAAAAATCGGAAAAATTTCTGTTATATTAAGCGAGCCGTGAAAGTGTGTACATTAACAGGAGCAGAGCACGTTTAGTAGGAGAATCGATGATGCATTCAATACTCAAACTTCCTTTTATAAAATATGGAGGAACCGCTCTAATGCCAATTCTTACTGTCGTCATGCAGTGACTATGGTGGCAGGCTGAGTTGTTGCTTATACGTGAGACATCAATTGTGTCGACGAAATGCTGAACATGGTTGATTCGTGCCTTAAACAATTAAAAAGTAACAACTAAAATATTTTTTTTACTGGCCTAAAACTGAGTGGCTGATATGGAGAATTTTCAATGTCACTTCGAAATGTTTACGAATTGTTTTTTTTTATTTTGTAAAAATATAAAATTTAGGGGGTTTTCTTATTCTATTTCATTTATGAATTTTATCTATCTGTGTAAAAAGTTGTTATTTTTTAACATTCAGACCGTGTCTGAATTTTTGCCCCAAAATCCTTACACTGAACCAAATAATAAATTTGTAAAGATTTTATTAGTTATGATAGGCCCATTAACAATTCTAACTAAAAATTGTATTATTTCAAAAATGCACTATAACTAAAGATAGCAAAAAAGGATATGTTTTATTTTGCACAAGCATTGACAGAGTTAATAAATTTACATCTGTTCGTAATACGATTTTCTATTTGCTTGTAACTATCATAAGATTCATTTTGTTCCCTGCTATATTAGATTCACTTGTTTAATTATTTTTAGCTCATGAGACCAATCAATAATATTTCGTTCTAACATCAAGTATATAAAATGTATGTAAATACACACACATATGTATATGTATATATATACATATATATATATATATATATACATATATATATATATATATATATATATATATATATATATATATATATGTATGTATATAGTGTAGATCGTAATATAAAATGGCGTAAATTAAACATTAGATATTTTTAGTTTCGATGTATGCAAAATAATCGATTGACCAAATATATTGGATATCGCGCGCGTCTACCAGTAACTTTGCATTAAGCAAAAGAAATATGCATATTACAAATTTGAAAAAAGAATCACGTAATTGCTTAGTTGAAGAATAGAATCACGTAATTGCTTAGTTGTCATTATCTATATATTAAACAAAAATAATAGAAATGCAATTATGTAATTGCGTTAATTATTACACCTGAAAGAAATATGGAACAAAAGACTAAATACGAGTTTGGATCAGACATGGTTTGAAAAAAATAGTAATTTTTTTCAAACCATGTCTGATCCAAACTCGTATTTAGTCTTTTGTTCCATCCAAAAATTATCACTAATATGAACTTCCAAGTATATTAAAAATTTAATATAATAAAACTCACAAACTTTGATATTTAGAAACATATAACAGTTTTCCTAGACTTTAAAAAAATCCTATTTTATTTTAATTTTTGTATATAGTAATTACAGAAAAAAACTGAAGGAACATATTTTTGCATTGTTTTCATTACATCTCTGAAAATATACAACGTAATACCATGAATGTAACGTTTTTGACACTATGAGAACTAGTTCTTTCAAATATTACTCCATACCATATACAAAATTGGAAAAAAGAAAATTCGTTATACTCAACTTGTCCTCCAATTTTATTATACTCAAAGTTTGGGAAGTTTGGGATTTTTTTAGTGTTGAATAATAAAATAGCATGGATTAAAATGTTACAATACCACCTTTCAAGTTTCTACTTTAAGCGGTTTCTGAGAAACATGGCTGTGATAAACGAACAGATGGACAGGTCAGTGATTTTTTAAAGGTTCCGTTTCTCTTTTGATTTATGATATCCTAAAGATAACATATCTTTAGATAACTAGTTAATAATAAGACGCCATATTGTGTGAACAAATATTTATTTTCATGTTTTCTTACGGCATTTATTTCTTTACTTAAATACCAAATGAAAAGCATTACAGTTAAGCACATACATGGTTCAATGGTAATAACATGGACAATTTAATTATATATACAGAACAGAACAGAAGTATAGAATAATTTAAGGAAATATTTGTCTATTCACCATAAATAATTGCGCTCTGATGCAACAGCGATTAGGCGATACAGCAGTAGAATACCATGGGAAAGCGTAGAATTCCGATATAATTCGGCTCTAGATACTAATCTAATAAAAAGACTACATCTGTGTCCACAGGCAAACGCTTAAAGAAATAGCTATAATAAAAGAAAACGATGAATGGTCAATATTTAGAAAATGCGAGACGGAGAATGAATTTTTGAATAAATTGTTCGTAATGATTCGAAAAACAATATATGTACATATATATATATATATATATATATATATATATATATATATATCGTATACTTTAATTACTCAAATTAACATTCTTTGCTACATTTGGTTTGGTTTCATTTGATTTAATTTTAATTTAATTTAAGTTTCATTAATTATATTGATTTATATAGATTCAATTTTATTTAAATTTCTTTTAATTACAATGTCGCTAATAGTTACGTGTATATTGAGCACATGGACACAATTAAATGGATAGTTTGGCCTGCAAATGATTAGTTCTACCGTAAGCAATGGCTGCTTATGATACAGATAATATTTAAATAAAGAAATTATTGTCGCACGTAATTTTGAACAAGTTCAGACGGTTGTAACTTGTTAACTATACTTAAATTTAATAATGATAGTACTTTTTGTAAGTCAAATATGTTAAATTAAATTAAAAAACGAAATAAAATTTAAGCCCGATTAGAAAACTACTGTCATAGCTACGATAAAAATTATATAAAATATACTTATAAATAAAAAAAAACCGTTATTGAAACACGAAAACAAGTAACGTTTGAAATAATCGGAGAAAGAGCTTTACTTGTTTTCTCAGTAATAAGTCGTAAGCAATATTCCAATTTATTTCATTTATAGCTTGAAGTTTTGTTGATAATTTTAGCAATTTGGAATTTCTTCGTAATTATCCCATATCATCACATTTTATGGCACATCATTAATTGATAATAAGACTGAATTTTCTTTCAAATTACCTAACCCTTATAATCTCGTAATTAAATTCAATACAAATCCTTTCAATTTATCAACATTGTATTTACGGTAACTACAAAGTTCTTAATTTTTTTTCATTATGGCCACTTTATTCATGATTTATAGAAAAAATAATTCTTCAAATATTAAGTATTTAAAACTTTAGGTAAATAATAGATTTCCATCACATAATTCTTCAGATTTTTCCGATTACGAGGTCGCGCTCTACGATGCAATTTGCTATTCGTGTTTTCAGTTTATTTACTATATAAATATATTTTAATATAGTTCAAATCATCGACCTAGATAGGTTTTAATATACGTATCATGGTTCCTATAAACATTCATTTATTTATTACATTAAACGTAACATATTCGTGAACTTAAAAAACTTAGTGCAATAACTGACAAGTCAAGAGAAAATTAGCAAAATTATTTCTTGTTAATGTTTATTTTAAAGTTTGAAGACATTTTTGAGACCAAATTCTTTCTTTGAAAATGATTTTCTTTTGTCATATTTCTTTAATTAAATTGTACGTAGTAAGTTACCTACGCAAGCTAAATCTTCACAATTTGTTTCTTTTTTAAACTAACTTCAACGAAATTAACTTTAGTCGTTTTCTCCAATCTGATGACAAAATGAGCAAAACTACATTCGATGGAAATTCAAGTTCAATATTATATCGTATACCTAAAGTATTGTTTCATTCATTTTCACTAAACTTGCCTTGCTAACGTCATAAAAAAATATAATAAAAATATCTGCAATATTCAAATTGAGACTAATAAACGACATTTTTTTCAGATTATTAATTTCATCGTACTACCTAAAAAATAAAAATATTCATTATGAATTATGAATTATAAACACACCCATAACCACGTGATATAGATACATACGAAAGAGATAACTATCAATATATTTGTTCTAGTAGTTAAAAGTAAACTAAGATTAATTTTGAAACTCGTAAAGCATCTTAAAATCCAGCGATTTTACACAAGACATTAAACATTTTAAACGATGAGAGATTATTAGCAGAGCGTTCCATTATTCATGGATAAGTTTCAGATGATAATAGTCATCCAAAACTTCCTAGTTTAGAATATTATTATCATATTTTTCTCCTTAGCACCAGGTATTTGAAAAAGACTCAGGATTAAACGGACCATTAGGCATGTGAAATTATAACCACGCATAAAAAGGAACTTCAACTTTTGCGCAGAGTTATTCTTTGAGTTTGTCTTTCGAGAGAAAAAGCTCCCTAACAAAAGCACCCTAAAACGCCAAAAGTAAATATTTGGAGGCTCAAAAGCTCACTACCAAGCCAAAAAGGCTAAGGCAGAACCCGTACTTGTACGGGGCGGTACTAAATTTCTATTCTATCATCTAACGACCGTTTAACGAGAATCTGATCGTTATAACGTAAAGTAGATTTTGATTGAAACGCCCGTAGTTTTTTGAGCCACTCTCATTTTATTTTAACGTGAAAGTAATTTTATATAATGGCTGAGTCTAGATGGAAATTAATGGTCACTTGATGATTAATGATTTTCGAGTTAAAACGTCGATTTTGTTTAATTTTTATTTCGTTATTTTATAGCTTTTATTTTGGTTAAAGTAATTGTGAACCAGGCCTTATTTAATCCATTCGTATGCTTTTACGTACGCTTAGTTAAACAAAGTAACGATTTTTGTTATTTGTTTTGAGTCGGTTATCGTAACATATGGCTCTGTTGAAGGTTTAAACAATATACACAAACCGACCTTGCTGGTTACTTATCAATCTTTTATTTAACATTCCAAATGTATAATATTAAATGACGAAAAAATTACTTTGGGATGCTTGTATTTAACTGGTCACGCTATCCTTTTTGTGTATCCATCCATAATAGCATTTTTATGTTCTGATACTTAAAATAAAACTTCAGAATTCAAAGCATTGTACATAACTCAAGTGACCTAAGGTCATTTGTCTATATAATAAATGACTTCTTATTTCATTCAAAAGATATATATATATATATATATTTATGCATGTATGTATATTTATAAAAGTGTTCGAAAAGGAAAACGGAATCCTTATAGTATCACTTCCCTGCGCTTCTGTCTGCCGCAGCCGATTTCCTCAGAAATGTGACGTAAAAACTAAACGAAAAACGTAAACGTAACTTTAAAGTTCTCATGGTAATACATCATATTAACTTCCATATTTCGTAATAGCCAACTTTTCCTAGAATATAATGAATTTAAAACTTTTATTTATCATGTGGTGAAAAAGGGTTTCTCATGAGGAATAAGAAGAAATTTATTTCATAATTTTGAATTTCAGAAAATTTTATTTCAATAGCGTCATAATATAAGATCTATTAAGATTATCGCTACGGCTTTCTTTTAAGCCTGTAGTCAGATGTCACCAAATCACTTTTTTCTTGATTTTTGGTCCAATAGTTTTGGTGGGGGGGAGGAACGGATTTAATCTATTTTGGAATATATTTTAATACGCAATTTAAAACTATGAAAAATATTAATTTTCGTAAACCCCTTGCGCTCTCTCTTAAGCTCTTTCGAGTGATACATGTAATTTCTTAAAATAAATGTTGAGTACTTTATCTAGCTCTTATTTAATTAATAGAATAATATTTCAAGAACTTAATTTTCACTAGCAGAACTAATATGTCAGTTCATAAGATATATTACTGCGACAGACCGACAGATTGATGTGTGAGCGATTTTATATTTAATAACGTAAAATTAAGTCATATTACGCGTAGACGCGCTTCGAACGCGAGCTCGACCCACGCGTAACAGCCTTCTTCCTGTAAATATTTAAGAAGAATTTTATTGTAAGATCAAGATTGTCTTTAAATAAACAATTACATGAATTGGACTTATCTTGTATTAAATAATTACCTTGTAATACCAAATGAAATCGAAAATAATTATCTAAAACTATGTTCTAAAAAGAATGCAAATTTTCAATCAAATTTCTTTGCGACGGTTCCCATGTTAATTATATTAACTCAAAGTCTATTACACTTATACATTATTAAAAGTGGACATAGAAAGAAGACGATCTTTCGGATCGAAAAAGAACTTAACAATGAACTTATTCTACATCCAAATATATATTTCAATCATTGTCTTTACGTGTAAGTAGGAAAATAAACATTGTCAAATACGAGGGATATAATTAAAATGCTTAGACACCCCAACCACTAAAAATATTGGTCACTACTTTTTTCGTTTTTGAATGGAAGCCTATCATATTAGTTTCTTACGAATAGCATTTTCCCAACAGTTTTGTGTAAATAATCTTCAAAAAGAATGTTTATCCATTTTGGACGGCAAGTCAGATAATCTCTTTAAATATATATGGGTTAAAGCAAGCTACAAGAAATTTTAAAGAATTTGAAAAAATGTTAAATGCATAATTTGTAAAAAATAATTTCCTTTCAAACATATTGTACTTAATTTATTTTATTAGTTTCATGTAATGATTATAATTTTAGTTAAAGATTTTTCTAAAACAAATTGCGACGCATAACGAATTAATTAAGCGTTTTTGAAAACAAATCATGCAATTAAAATATTATATCTGAAAGGAACAGACGCAGATGACCTGTCCGTAACAGAAAGAGCTGTCAATATCGATTCAATACTTAGGTAAGGCTGTACTGTATGTATTTCATACACTGAATAATAGTGAAGATATAAAACAATATTATAAGAATAATAACGCACTAAATACGTAAAAAAAAGCTAAATGACGGTAAAGCTACGGGAAGAGTTTTTCAATAAAAACAAATCCCTTATGCTTAACAGAATTTGTTTTAAATTTTATTACCAAATTCGTAAGTTTTATCGATATGTTTTTACTATACACTCCAGAAAAAAATCATTACAGAAAAATTGTATTAAGTATAATATTTCGCAAATATAGAAAATTCCGTATAACAAATTTAGTAATACATTTCGCAATAAGAAATCTAAGCAGATTTTTGGTAAGCACGAGTATTTCATGAGCTCATAAGTATCTCTGAATTTAACGAAGATCACGTACATTACTCGGAGGATACCATCTGACCTACTTCTATTAAGCTACGTGATTCACTACTAAAATAAACTAGGTTACGTGAGCTATTCAATATAATACAAGCATCAGCATATCTGGAACTACCATTTTACTAGTTTTCACAAAACGAAAGTTAAACAGTTCTCACAGGTCTATCTAAATAAGAAACGTTCAAAGAGAAATATATAAAACGTACGGCGCATAAATGACTAACAAAGAAAGTGTTTAATAAACAGCCAAATTTATTTCAAAAGAAATCACACTGCAGTTAGTCGTGATGAAAATTAACACAAATAAAAGTTATAGTCAAATGCTTATACCAAATTTGTTTTGCATAATTTTAAAAGATATTATTAAAAAACGAAGGGCGTGTATTTTATTTGAGGTTTATTCAAACCCCCACGTTATAGTTAATTAGTTAAAAACGTGAGCTAAAACACGAAAAATGTTAATGTAATCCTTATCCAATTATACCCTAATTAAAGGAATTGACGAATAACAAATTATTTAAGCTCGCTTTGTGTGTATGAGAAAGTAAATGATTGAATTTTTTAATACTCTCTAAGGCGCTAATAAAAAATATTATTCACATGTGATTCATTCACATGGTCTTAAACTATAAAAAGCGTGAGACTGTAGCAGAGAGCACGCCGAAAAGAGAGAGAAAAAATATTAAGCCCTAAAGTATATGAAAAATTAAATTTTCTGCTTACAAAAATATAAGTATGTTGAAA
This sequence comes from Druceiella hillmani, assembly GCA_039881145.1. Lineage (NCBI taxonomy): Eukaryota > Metazoa > Arthropoda > Insecta > Lepidoptera > Hepialidae > Druceiella > Druceiella hillmani. Next base: position 9,782,174 of record JAYKKI010000082.1, read on the forward strand.
AAAATATGTTCACAAATCCGCATTTGATCATCAGTCTAATCTCAACCCACATCGGCGCGAACGAGGTTAGCCATGAAAAAAAGCCAAGAATAAAAAATGATGTCATCTTCTGTTCGCAAAATGCTGGAATATGATTTATCTAGGGTAAAAATCGCTTATAAATAGTTTAGGCAGTAGACACCGTACCAAAATATTGAATAGAGGATAATATAGGGACCTTGTATAAAGGAAAATGTGACTAGTGAGCTTTATATGCTATGGAGCTCATTATTGAAAATACTGTATATGAACGAATTTGAAATAACATGTCAATAAAAATAAAATATAAGCAGGTTCGAAATGAATAGGAGTGTCTTCGTGGGCCCCAATTTCATAAATATATAGATTAGGACAATTAGATTCATTATATTTTATAATCCTAAAGAAGTCCTTAAGAAGGCGCATGTTGAAATAAAAAGGCAGTAAATAATATCGGTAAATATACTAAACAAACAAATAATTTAGTTACTAAAATCATCATATTTTAGTTATTTTTAAAGCTGGGGTAAGGATTGGATTGATTGTTTTTACTCAAAGTATTAGTGACGTGTCACATCTTGTCTTTGTTCAAACTATACATCGACATCGAGTGGTATTCCCTAACGAAACAGATCAAATAAACGTATCAGAAGTGCTTCAACCTCATTTCGTAGTTAGGCAGATGATACTGTTTTGTTACTGCCTATATATTTAATTTATATTCCATAAACTAGATATTCCTACAAAGTTTATAAAAATATCTCTTAATAATTGTAAACCACAATTGTTGAAATAGGATGGTTGTCGAATATTATGTAAGAATAGAAATGTATAAAATAAAGATAAATAATGTGGCAATTTAGTAAGTAAGTGATATGTTATACGTATTTTATTAAATAAACAAAAAAAGAGAAATTTTATGAAGTTACTGAAATATATGTCCAATAAAATTGATGTTTATATGATAGTAGAAATGAAAAAAAATAGCAAAAAAGTAAGTATCAATAATAGATAAGTCTCCAGAGAAAAATAACTAGGTATTTTATCTATAGTATCTATTTATTTTATCTATGTATTTATCTAGGTATTTTATCTATAGAACCTAGATGACCCAGCGACCCGAAATGAAATTGACCCAATTGTAAAGTATGGCAATGAAGGAAGTTATAAAAAGACAAAAATGTTTATGAAAAAATAATGTTGAGAGAGAAGAGTATAATATTCCATATACCTTTTTCCTACATGAATAGAAGGAATATCAGTAACTTAAGAACAAAATATTTTCGGAAGCACATATCACAAATACTACATGAAACTTCAATAAATACTCTGTTATAAAAAATGGAACCGACTTCGACTAACTACCGCAGCGCAGTAGAAAGTATAAAATAATAAAAATGCAAGTATTAGGTAATGACTTTTGTGGTACAATATCTTCTGAATATATAACACCAAAGATTTTTGGAATAGGTGCCAAGTTAACGCTTTTTTTCTCTCTTCGGTTTGTCCACACTCAAATGAGTTCTACATTTTAATTGGCATCTACCTCAAAAGCGTATAATAATAGCAGTAATTTGCTAATTTATTTAAGTTTGGAAACGACATTGCACTATGCACTCGCATTTTAATTATTGTGTACTTCTTAGCGTGCTTCTTATTTGGTGGTTATTTGAAGTCAGTTAACATTTTCGAAGAAAGTTTTATTTTCCTTTTTAGTGCACATGTAATTTTATGTAACACAGAATAACCCTTATTTACGAGGATTTAAACATCATTTATTTAAATCGGAATAGATGTTATGGCATTCAATTCATTTAAATATATTCATATGTATCTACATACATATATACATATGGATATATATGTATATATATGTATATATATATATATATATATATATATATATATATATATATATATACAACATTCCCTCTTTTGTCTTCACTCTAGTCAGCGCTTCAAACTTGTATAAACCTGTACGTAATGAATATCCTACTAATATCATAGTTACTTCATGCTTTTATATGTTCCTGTACATACGTACTTACCAACCTGCTAATGTTCTAGTCGCTGTAGGTTTTTACACATACCTGTGTATATTTACTTAACTACCTACTAATGTTTAGTTACATAAACTTATATTCACATTATCTACCTTCCTACTAAAATCCTAATTGCGTCAAGCGTTTGTTTACTTTCTTATTTTTTTGCTTCCCTCTACCAGTTTACTTTGTTATTTTTTTGCTTCCCTCTTATCATTGAAGAGTTCATGTCATCAAGTTTCGAATCAAGTTTACTTTGCTCCAGAGAAAAGGTATATTAACCTTATTGTGTTTCATTACATTATAATTGAACGAATACCATCCAATCTCGATCGCTGTACCTGTGCTGTTTAATATCGCTGTACCTCGATCGCTGTACATGTTCTGTGATTTGCTTTCAATTTTTATGGTCATATTCTAGCTAAAAGGGGCATATGGGGGTTTATTATTCCAAGTAAAAAAAAATAATCAAAATTGGTTCATCAAACCCGGAAACATGAGGTAAAATTTAAAAAATAAAATGGTTTAATGATGATGCTAGCTAGGATAAGATAAGATCGGATGAAATAGCTATGGAATTACCCTTCAGTGTTTATTCTAGATCCATTATCATTACAATTTATTATTTCTATTCTTCAATTCAGAACCAGATATGTTTAAATGGCAATGTAAGTTACTTCCATTAAAATCTGGTAAATTAATGAGGAAAATTGTGTTTCCTACCTCGATTGATGTCTGGTACAATAATTAATTGTGTTGATAAGGAACCGCGACGTTAAAAAAATCATTGATTTTGACATCAATATTGACATTGCAAAATAACATTCATTATCGGATCAAAAGTATCGATATGTATCAACATCGATGACTTTTGTGAATACAGAAAAAACTAATGAAATAAAAACTCATCCACCTTAGTAAACGATGAACAATGTTAACATAGATGTTAATATCGGTTACCAAACATTTGAATATTAGTCATTGACATCAATATCTATGATAATTATAGCACTTCAAAACATTGATATTTTCAAATATTAACTATAGTCAATATATTGATTTTATGGAAGTACATGCAAATAGAACCTTCGAAATGGTAAAACAGACAGTTCAGTACACCAACCAGGCCCACAAATATTTTCTTATTACAATTTTATTGATGTACGATGTAGATTCCATAAAAAAAGTGTTTGCAGAGCCCTGTCTACAAATAAACACGCACGCGTAAAGAACTTAGCAATAAATTCAGGAACTCGACAGAGTGGTCAACGCCGAAAGTAGGTGTTACATTTTTAACATCGATTTTCCTAATGTTTTCAGTACTTCAATGTCAATGTTAAAACATTGAAGTTGTGTATTTCGACTGCGATATTTTGATAAATCGATAAACGTCGATTATTTCTAAATGTACTATAAATTGTATCCAATATATCTTGCACTAAAGACTTAAAGATTACATAATGTACCGGAAAAAAGTTGTAGGAAATTCCTCCGTGGAAATAAATAAATACGGTCATCAAATTAGTTACACACGAAATTAAAAAAAAACCGTAATATCACCTAATTTAAAAATATCCAACCGGATTTTCATGTCAGTGAAAGAAGCGATATCGCATATATCAGGTCCGAACAGCGTGAGTTACATTATTATTGTCTACCCTTCATCGTTGGAATATGACGTGATATTAAGTATAAATAAAATTTATCACGAATGAAATATTAAATATTCAACAAGCTGTTAACAAAAACGAAGACTATTATGAAGGTTATTATTCGAGCAACATTTGTTATGCATTGAATTGACGAGTGCCTCAGTGTAAATTTTCTGTATATAATCTGGATTATGAGAAATTACTTTACGAATTTTATAGTTGTACATAACATAAAATATATTTTACATGACTTTTTACACAGTCAGCAGACCGACACTAAAATTAGTACTTTGAAATGTTTAATCCTGGCATCAGTTTAGCGTGAAATATAATGAATTCGAAAGATACAGGTAAGCTATATACTAACAGTATAAACATTTCGGCTTTCTTTGATCACTATGTGTAAACTCTACCTCATTGAATATTCATATATTAACTGTGTCTCGCAGTTTCACCCGACTGAATTATCTTGATAATTTTGCTCTCACCCCCCTCCTAAATAGGCTTCTTTCACCAAATGTCATCCGTGTTCGAGATCAGGGGCCTATCGCTAGGAATACTCGGGACGATCAGTCAATAAATGAGCCGGGCTCTTTTGACCTTCATCAACTCCCGTTACATCTTTAGTATTGCTCTATGCTTATATATTTAGCGTAATAATCTATAATAGCTTGTAATATTGTTCACAGTACGCCCCTTTAATCACATAAATCATTTCCGAATTCATGTCCATATATTAGCGCCATTAATAAAAAAAGCCAACAAAAAGCCAACAATCCCTGCGATGTACGTATAGTTTTTTTTCAAATCATGGCCCTTTTAGGACAAAAATATTTTTCCGAATCAGATTCCGATATTAGTGCGAACAAACAAAGCTAATCAAAAATATTTATTCTATCGATTCCTGTAATATTATGGAGCTTATAATCATTCCCAAATTCTGACATAAAAAAATATATAAAATTGGACGATTGATTCCAGAGATAAGTGCAAACAGAAAAACAAATAAAACAAAGCTTTTCGTTTTACGTATTAGTTTAGATTAGTATAGATAAATTTAAAATAAACCAATTAATAGTAGTTATGAGTAAAGGAGATTTATACACATTTATTTTTCATTTAGTCGATCAATTTACGATTATAATTTCATTTCAATATAAATTATGTAAATAAATTTATAATCTATAATGTTCAATTACTTTATTTAGCAACTGTCTATATTTATATATTCAGTGCGTATCATTACTAAAAAGCGTCACTTCAACCATCAGTGCAATTAATCACGTGTAATTCAGTAAAATGCAACTTTTTTAATCAGTGGCCAAGTTTATAAAATAATGAAAGTTTAAATTATGTATAAAATCATAATTATGTGTAAATTAGCAATCTGTACAAAAAGTGCCAATTGTCACTTTGTCAACGTAAAACGTATTATCAGGTATCAAATATCAGAAGAATTGTCATTACCCAAAAAGTGTAAAGATGTGCATCTAATTCGATACACTTACTTCCTTTTATACTTCATTTATTTTCTATGTACACATTTAATTTCATGACATCCATATTTATTGAAAATTAGTTTGTGGTTGCATGTACAATTAAAAGAAATTTAATTTTTGTATTTAAGAATGTAATTATGCACTTACCTAAGGTTGACTAGAGTGCCGATAACCAAACCTAAGAGATTCGTCAAAATTATTATTGCAATTGGCTTGCACTAAAATCATGTCCAATATTTGCTCGCACTCAAAAACGACATAATCACTAGTGCCACTTCTTCGAGAACGTATAACAAAAAAATAACGAAAATCACTGAAACACATTATGCCTAATGCAATTCTGAAATGATAACTCACAGTCAATATCTCGTCAACAAATTTAAATGATCTGATTGGTTAAGTAGATATTTGTATGTGTTGCCATATTAAATAATAAATAAACCGTGCAGATTTATTTTGAAAACGTTATTAAAATTCGGCTAATATTCTTATGTATGTACTGTAAGTATACATTGGTATGTATTAGTGGAGCTCGAGGCTTGTAGCTGTTCCAACAAATGGGGTATCGTTTGATTTATCTTAACACTGCAGTTAATATAAGAATGTTATGAAAATAGAAATATATTGGTTAACACCAAATGGGTTTGAAACAATTTTTTTTCGAACCTCTGCAATATTGATATGAACGTTTAAATAACACGGATATGGATATATGCCCAAGGGTTGGATTATGTTACTTTGAACGGTATATACCTAATGAATATGGGGGTACTATATAAAATCGTTCTAAAAATTATTTAATTACGTGCTTATCAAATTTGTTTTCAAATCTTCTCGGTTATCATATTCTTTTTATTTCTTTCCTATTAAGAAATATAGCTTTTTGAAATATTAATTTTGGTTTGAAACGATTAACTTAGCAATTAACATAATTCGGCCGTGATAACGAAACTTCATGAATTATGAATAATTGTAATTAAATTAAATACTTGGTTTATATTTTTCTATGTTTCGCCTTTTTTCTTAATGAAATAATATCGTATTAATTGTTGTTCAAATAAGTTTATTTTAAAAATCACTCATGTTTTTTCATAATCTTAGATATTTGTGAGAATTATTGATGTTAAAGATTTTCAAATGGAAATTATTTTTATTTAGGCTTTGTAAATAACCTAGACTTTAAAATTAAATCGACCTTGAAATTGAATTGTGTTATAGTTTTTTTAAACTTCTTTTGTAAAACTGCAAATGAGAGAGATGGTTAGAAAAGTCAAATTTGCCGTTGATCACTAAGAAAAGTGTTTATGCAGTATTGACTTATTTCTTACGTTTTTCGTAATAATAGAGATAGATTGGTGTAGTCAAATGTCAATGACTTATGACAATTTTTAAATTTCAGAAAAAAGTGGTATGATTTAAAAAAGGCGTATTAGAACCTATCCATAATGCACTATCATGGATTGAAGCGGCGTTATTTTAATAATGATATTATTGCATTATACAATTTACAATTACAACATTAGTACATTCACCTTAAACATGAATAGTGACTTATCATTTCTAATTCCTTCATTACGCCATATTTATAAACCAATGAAAATACTGTATAATTATTCGTTTGAAATGAAAAAAAATATTTAAATTAACGAGTAATTAACCCGTGTTCTTAATAGTTAACAAGAAAACTTATTTCCAGTTAGAAAACATATTTTCTTTTTGAATTAAAAACATGATAGCGTGGACGGCCAAAACAGCCACTTTTAATTTTGGTAGGTCTTTTCGTGCGGCACACCATTTACAATGAAATTGCTATATTTAATTCATTATTTCGTTTCTAAGAAACATGATTTAGTTAACTCGAGTGAATATTTTCCTAACAATTTGATGGCTTTATGAAAGTCGCAATTCGGTCTTTAATATTCGAATATTACAATTAAAGTCGTAGTCTCAAAAATAAAACTAAAAATAAAATTAATAGTACACCAAATTAAGCATATATATATATATATATATATATATATATATATATATATATATGCCAAATCGCTAAAAATTTAACCAAAAATTATTTGAAATAAATCATTTTATATTTTTGAAGATCTTCCTCACCTAATTATTATTTAAAAGTGTCTTAATTGTTATTAAAGAAAAACAAAAAAATAAAGGTTATAAATTTAATAACTTGCGAATGTATGCTAGTTTGTAATCTTGCAAAAGTTAAAGGACTTTTGTCATATGTAAATGAGGGTGTGGGTATTCGTTAAATGAATAGACTGTCAAACGCTAGAAATTAAATGAAAAAAATCCTTCAAGCTCAAATAAAACTCACACTACGAGGGTTTAGTATATATTTTGGTAGTTATAAACATTTTATTTTATATATTTCTTTAAAACTTTAAAACATGTCTGCTATACTTTTCATAGCTCTAAAATCGCGGTGCATATTCCCAAAATTTTAATATGCAAGATTTCAGCCATTATTTTTCTACAACTTTTGCATGTGGATTTAAAAAGTCTTACTTCTTCATAATTTTAGATTGTTTAATTTCTCTTAGTTCCGAGTTTTATATTTTTATATAATATCTATGAAAAAACACTTTTTAAATTTTAAATTTTCATGGTCTAGAATATTTTTAGGGCCCTTATTTTAAGCCCTTTCAGACGGGTATCGTTGGAACTGCACACAGATTAAAAACATATTTTGTGTAGTTATTATAATTCGCCTTAAAAAATTTCCAAATTAATATATTTGAGTATTAGATATTGAAATATGGGCGTATTAATATTTTTATTATTACGTAAAAATTCAAGTTTCTGCATCAAGCAGTTTCTGAGAAAAACTGCAGTGACACATAGACAGACAGATACACGTGCTTCAGTAGTATCACGTTTGTATATTTTTGAAAATATACTACGAGTAAATTCTTTTTTAATATAAACTCTTATCATACAATATAAACATTTTATTAAATTGCATTAGTTACTGATAATGTATTCTAGTTCTAAAACTAATACAGCTTAACCGCTATTTTTGAATATCTGAAAATATTGACACTTGTAGCATGTGTTACAAAATTAAAAGGAAAATGGTCACAGCCCAGTAGGCTCTACAAGTTTCCGAGTAATCTTAATTTTTTTTTAATGCAAAGTAACACATTCATTATATTATGTCCTGTTTGCGAAACATTAAGCTTCGAAATTACTCTCTCAAACTTTTTCATAAAGTTAAAACTAAAATTACATTCCTTAGTTTGCATTACTAACTTCAAGATATATAGAAAAATAGAGAATTCGTCTTTGTGCGTGTTCTGATGTACACTAGTGCGGTTTTGATCATTATTTATGACTTTAAATATATTGCTAATCTAGTTTATAAAATATTTAGTGTAGGTCAATAGATAAAAAAATACATACAGATGTAAAAATTAAATGAAAAATTAAACCGACTTTCACATTTTCGGTCTATAATCAATGAATTCAAAGATATCTTTTTCGGAAATACTTTAAAATTCTAGACAATTCTATTATCCTAATTTACCATTTATTTTATCTTTCTTTTCTTTACATAATTTTATTTGAAAAGTTTTTCAATATTTTGAAGAAATCAAAAAAACTTTAAAAAGTAATAATTACACTTACTGAATAATACGGAAATAAATATTTGAAAGCTATGAATTCATGTTTGAAAGTCTTGAAAAGAATTTTTAAAAATAAAACTCTCGGTTTTTCTAGCTGACAAATGAAATTTTATGCTCATCCCGTTATTTTTATGAACTTTTTATTTCAAATTAATTTTGAGTCGCTCTTTTAAATTACGAGTATATTGTACGTAACATTTATACACACTACTATCAATTCTGAAGGGATACAAACATTTCATATATATACAGTATTGTACATGTATTAAAATCATATATGTTTTTTAATTTCTGATAATTTAAATTCACCTTTCGATGTTTCTCTTCAATATAGAAAAAAATTAAGAAAAACAAAAAAAAAATTGTTTTAACAAAGAAAATGCTGTGCTAATACGTCTTTCATGTAACTATAAAGTTGTTAAGAAAATATTCATTTGAGTTAAATAAATCATTTTTCTGAAAAACTAAATAATATATTACATACAACAACTTTGTTGTGAATGGTGTGCCACCCAAAAATACCTACAAACGTCTACTGTTTAGACCTTCCACGCTATATCATTTCATCCTCGACATCATTTCTTCAATTCTAAAAGAAAATATATTTTCAGATTCAAATTAATATTTCTGTTAACAATTAAGAAAACAGGTTAATTACTAGTAATATAAAACAGTATCGATATCGATATATTAAACAGTATTTCCATTGTTTTATAAATATGGTGCATAAAACAGTACTGGGGTCGATATTTTACGGTATTTAGGATTTGTTCTCTCATAATGGCTGTAGTTCAAAAAACAAACCTCGGCCCAAATCGGTGTTGATTTCAAATTATTATAGATGTTTATTTCAATTTGCACACTCCCCAAAAAGCCTTGGATTGGGGTCAAAACTTACAAGTAGCTATAGAAGAGAAGCTCATCTCAGAACATTGGTATCTTGCATCTACTGAATTGAATATGTTTATTTGTAGTAAATATTTTGATTAATTAATATTACATTTCTCGATCTTTGCATACATATTTTCCGCGTAACTTAACAATAGTGAATTGAATGGATGCTACGATTATCTGCCCAAGGTTTTGAAAAACAATTGTATATTTATTGAGCTGTAAAAATACTCGTAATAGACAAGTAAGAAGACAGATATATGTTCAATTAAATATATTTCGGTCTCTCCGTCGTACATACGTTAAATGAGAGTTCTCGTCACGCGCTTCTTGACATGATAGATATCGTTCAAATTTCCGTAACGCCCATCCAACGACCCTACCCACTGCCTCCCCCTGAAAATTACTCTACCCCCACCTCTTATCAATTTCCCTCCCCCGTTCCACTTACGACACTGTAACATAACTTCAGTCGCCGCGATGTTATTATGCTGGATCATAAGTTTGAATTAATACCACAAAACTGGGTCTAACGTCGCTAACTTGAATTTAGTACACGTAAGAGTATAATTATAACAGAGTGCCGCATATAAAATAATAAACGCTAAAAATAATATGTTGCTGAGAATATCGAACGATTTAATTAGATGGATCAAACATAAGAGTTTGTTTGCATAGTGACTAGTAAAGATCTAGGCGTAAACCATCGTGTCCAGGATTGAGCGCAATATTATAAGTTTGATATAAAAAAAATATGGTTATCCATAAAGAAAATCGGTCAGTTCCATGTTTATTTTAATAAGTTTAGCTAATCCATCTAGAGTCCATTATTTCAATATTTTAATGCGTAAATCAACGAAATCAATAAATGGTACTAAAATTTTTATTTCTTTTTGAGTGCAAAGTAAATAAATATGAAGAAAATCTAGAAATTAATAAGTAATAATAAAAAGTATAGTAAATAAATTGTATGGTAAAACAATTATTAAATCTTTAATTACCTCACTTATTTATTTTGTTTCTTTGTCTGGATGGAAAAGTGGAATTGATTTTTCATACAATAAATGCAAATTTTTTATTTATTATCAGAAATTAATAAATAATAATAAAAAACATAGTAAATAAATTGTATGGTAAAAAAATTATTAAATCTCTAATTATCTCACTTATTTATTTTGTTTCTTTGTCTGGCTGGAAAAGTGGAATTGATTTTTCATACAATTTCGAGCGATCAATTTTAAATATATTTAAAATTGATCGCTCGACAAACTGATCGCTCGAACAAAATAAATAAGTGAGATAATAAAAGATTTATTAATTTTTTTACCATACAATTTATTTACTATGTTTTTTATTATTATTTATTAATTTCTGATAATAAATAAAAAAATTGCATAACAAATAACATTTCATTCCTTTATGTAATAAAAATGAAGAGAGCAGTTGATCTGTACTACTAGAATAAATCTTGTAATCGATTTTTATCCGTTATCCATATAATAGATTAATTTTAAATTTAGTGGATATGCATTTTTCGCATGCAAGTTCATGTTTTGTCCACAAGTTCATACAAAGCTTTTGGTTTTTTTTTATTTGACTCACATATGATTAAGATCTGTTTTTGAGGGTGTTACGAGAAAAGGTTTCAGTCGTTTCCAGTTTTTTTAAGGCTCATAGTATGAAATATTTAAATATACCTAAACCCCTCAGGTTATCTTATTCTTTTGTTTTTTATAGTGTTGGAAGTTGTGAAGACAATCAATGCCATAAAAAGCTACTGCTGCCTCAATAAAGTCGCACGTGGAAAATAAAATCGTTGTACGCAATCTTTCTGGTTAGCTGACCTGGTCAAGGTATGAAATCTGAATTAAAAGTGGAATAATACTATTAATATTATTTTTGTTCGCCATAATTTTATTAATACAAAGAAATGAAACTGGTTACCAAATAAACAATAAATAAAATTATGTTTGTTCATTTTAGTTATAACTGCAACAATTGCGAGCAAGCTATAAATTTGTATCACCCCAAACAGCGGCGTCATTATGCGTCTATTGGTAATTTTAAATATTCATTCCCGAGCAGCAGCATTTTGCAACTACGTTCTTAGTTAATTCTTCTTCACTTTGTTTTTAAATTTACACGTAATCTATAAACAAAGATAACATTGACCGGTTTTCAAAATTATGTTTGTTCATTTTAATTACAACTGCAACAATTGCGAACAAGCTATAAATTTGTATCACACCAAACAGCGGCGTCGTTATGCGTCTATTGGTAATTTTAAATATTCATTCCCGAGCAGCAGCATTTTGCAGTTACGTTCTTAGTTAATTCTTCTTCACTTTGTTTTTAAATTTACACGTAATCTGTAAACAAAGATAACATTGACCGGTTTTCTTCAACTCCTGAATAGCCCATTTTCATTTATCTTTGGATTCAAAATCTTCCTTCTTAGGCAATTTTGAGCTATAATTTTATACCCATTTATCTACTTATGATGTCATCAACTCAACTTTTAGTTACGAATTCATGAACTTAAATTTCTGCTGTTTAAATTAATTCTGCTTTATAAAAATCTTTTTTCCCACCACTTTGATTTTGTAACTTGCTTTGACAATATTCCCTTGTATCCTTGTCTCATCCGCGAATCTTAGTTAAAGCCGTATCTTTTCTCTAATATGTACTCACTACCTACTTATACTTTGTCACAAATTGATCACATTGGTAGAGTGGCGGGTTTACCATCTATCTCAGGGCTTACTTACTTTACAAAATTTTAAAATAATGCGAACGATATTTTTTTTAAATAAATAGATTTCTCAATACGTTATTTATTCCCCTTCCGATATATCAAAATTTTAATGACTTACTAACTTTTTGATTATGAGTGACTTCAATAGAGTAATTCTACATTAAAGCACACAACTTTCACAAATTTAATTAATGGTGCTGCTTGCATACGTCTAGCCATGAATAAGACAATACATACCATTCTCATAACCCTTGACTTCAGAAACGCCTTTAATTCTGTAAATGTTGATGTTTTGTTAGCTTGTTTGAAATCACTTAACATCTCACAAGTTTCCCTAGAAAGCTTAAATATTATTAACAGAGTCGTAAGTAAGCTATCAAAGCATCTAATATACATCTTGTGTGTTTCAATTTGTTAAATCACGTCCCATAAGTTGGTATTCTTTCTCTATTGCTTTTTCAAATGTATATTAACAATGTAGGTAAATACATCTATAGTAATTATTACTTGTATGAAAATTTATACACGTACAGATTTGAATAGTATTTATGACGCAATTAACTTCCTAAATTTAGATCTCAAATCGATCAGTCAATGGACTCAAAAGATGGGTGTATCAATAAATCCAATAAAGTCACAGGTAACTATTGTCGCAAGCAAGAAACTTGCTACCAATATTAATACAAACAATTTACTATAGTTTTTATTTAATTATTATGATATACCATTTTCTAATACAATAAAAGACAAAATGTAAATGACGTGAGTCGTCAATTCTTTGGCAGGATATACCTTAAAACTTCTCCATAGGTTTGTTCCCTTCAAAACTGAAATCATATTTTGTCAAACTTTTTAATACCGTCACTTTATAAAAGAAATGTTTTATATCCAGATCCTAATAAACAATTATTTTACAAACAAGGAACACTTCAAAATGTACGTGTGTTACGTATTTGGCAAGAATAAATATAGTCACTTTTCCTAGTTTAGATCTCCACTCAAATGCGTAGCAATTCATGATTAGCGCTATTTTCACAGTATTTATATATAACATTTTATAAAATCCACATCGGCATCCTTACTACGGTGGCAGATTCATGAAATTATCTGCCCATAGACTAGATTGAACTCATGTATGTCTCTGATTCCTAAACACTGTTCTTTCTTTTATGATTATTTAAAGTTATGGCATTCATTGGATCTTAATATCAGATATTCATCGCCCATATACATTTTCAAGTCCCTGATAAAATTATATTAAATTTATCTCGAACCATCGTCACTACATTAATTTCGTATTAAACAATATTTTGTTTTTATCTAAAAATATAATCTAATGTTTTTTTGTTAATTAATATTTTACAATCCACTTCTGAACTAATTAGTTATATCGTTGATCGTGGTTACCTGGAAGAGATTGCTCTTGTAGCAATACCCCCCCCCATGTGTACAAGTGTTTTGTTAGAGACTAATAAATTAATAACTACATAAATCAAGTAAAATAATTGCTAAATTTCAACAAGAAACAAGTATTTATCCGAAAAAAATTAGAAGTGCACTTTCATGGGATGCAAAAGATAAAAGAAATTGGCATAAATCCATATAATGCTGGTTCTAAGTGTTACAAGAATAGAAAGTATTATTACACTTGCATAGAAGTAAACGAAAAATTGGGCTTGGTAAAAATTAGAGAACTTGTTCTTTTAGGAAAACTTAAGTTATTTTTCGTGACAGTTTTTAAACGTTGTTTCTACGGAAATATTCGAACCAACAATATGAAACATAGTATCCCCCATCGTATCCTCCATGCACTGATAGAACGTACCAGTCTATGAAACCTATAGCCTGACAGATTTCTCGAAAAAAAAACCACATGTATGTCGAAAAGAGCAAAAGAACCTTAATTTTTTACAGCCAAATTCGGGTTGCAGCTAAATTCGTCCCGCGCCTTCTCACAGACGAGCAAAGGGAGCGTCGACTTCAGGCATGTTTTGAGCTTCAAAATCAGCTCGAAGAGGACCCTGAATTTTTTTCCAAGGTGATTACTGGTGATGAATCGTGGTGCTATGGATACGACCCCGAAACAAAGCAGCAATCAAGCCAGTGGAAGAGAGCTGGCTCTCCTCGTCCCAAAAAAGCTCGCCAAGTGAAGTCAAACATCAAGACAATTCTCATTTGTTTCTTTGATTGCAGAGGTGTTGTGCACGCGGAGTTCGTTTCCCCGGGTCAAACTGTCAACCAGAAGTTCTACTTGGAGGTTTTGAAAAGTTTGAGGGAGAGTATCAGGAAAAAAAGGACAGATCTTTGGCACACAGGCGACTGGTTCTTCCATCATGACAACGCGCCGGCCCACACCGCCCTTTCCGTGAAGCAATTTTTGACCAAAAACGGCATGACACCGATTGTCTACCCTCCTTACTCACCGGATCTAGCCCCATGTGACTTCGTTTTGTTCCCCAGACTCAAAAGGAATATGAAAGGAAAGCGTTTTGCCAATGTGGATGAGGTGAAGCAAAAATCGCTGGAAGGCTTAAAGAACAACCCGATGAGTGAATTTAAAAACTGTTTTGAACAATGAAAGAATCGTTTGGAGAAGTATGTTGTGGTCAATGGCGAATATTTTGAAGCTGATAAAAATTTGGTGTAAAAATGTTGAGAAATAAAGAAGTTATGACGAAATTCCCGTTTTTTTGGGTACCCCTCGTATTGCTACAATAGCAATCTTTCCTAATCAATAATATCAAAAGAATGCAAGCAATAAGTTCCGAGATAATCAGTAAAAATTGAGTTATTTTCATTTTTACAGTATTTATTTTAGTTTTAAATAAAATGAGAATGACAATACACTATGATCAATGAAAACGTATAATAAATAAGGCTTAAATTGATATGTCGGGAGTAAATTAAAAAAGGACGAGGTGTGCAGTAAAACGCGATGTAAGATAAATAGCGCAGGTAAAATCAGCAGAGCTATGACTTCTACAGATGACTTGAAATCGTATATAGAAGCGTTTCGATGAAGTTTTTATATATCCAACTATGTATAATTAGTTGGTCAATTATGACTCGTAAACTAGTAAAATCTGCTTAGCTGTGGAAATTTTCTTTTTAATTTTATCATATATAGTACTCCTGTGAATACATTTCATATATTCAAAAAAGCGTTTTAGCTGGAGGTGACACGTAACACTATAAAAAGCGACATTTTAAAATTAAAAATTTCGTGATTCCCTGTATTGAAAAAATGTTCTTAATATCTTCCAATATTTTTGAAAGATGTATTGAACATTATTCTACACAATAGGGTAGGCGAAAAAAGAATATCACCCCGATTTTAGATGTAGGAACCTTCACTAAAAACCCTTTCATAACATTGTAGGCGTTGTAGAAATATACACAATTAATGGTGTGTGTATGAAACGGCTGAGACGTACAGGCCGACAAACAGACAAAAAAGGAGGAACTATAATATTTCCTATGCGTCTTTCGAATATAATTTGGAGTAATGACAATATAAGTATTAAAATTTATTTTTCAATTTCAATTTCAGAAAAAAATAAGCTTGGAAATGAAATTCGAGTTACGAGCCTGAGATAAAGGGCTACTTTGCATTAAAGCTACAAACAAACTTTATTTTTCGGTCTTGTAGTTACTGCAATACTGAAAATTTAACACATTAGGTATTTTTAAATAATGAGTGTGTGGCGACTAGTAGCCGAATTTTCAAAGATAATATTGGTATTGAGAAAATGGTGTTATCTTCTTTGCAACTTTAATTTCCAATTTAAACTGGGTTAGTTTATTTCAACATTTTATATTTCATTCCAATTTCCAAGGGGTATTTGGATTAAGTCAAATAAAAAGTTAAAGGTTGCTTAACTAGCAAAATATAGGAAATTTTCCTTGGCATTTGTTTTCAAAGTGGTCATTTATTTCCTTTTCACTTTCATAATTTAATCGCATATATTATAATTTGTATAGAACGACGTCCTGGAATATAAGAGAAAATGGTTTGGATTCGCATCTATCGTTTGTGGAATTTCAAAATACTAAAATATTTACTCATTACAATCAGTTGGTTAAAAATAAATTAATGTTTACTATTAGAACAGATTGAAATTATGACGAGTTGCAAATTTGACTCATCAAAAAAATATTTTTAATAAATAATTTCTTTTGTTTTGTTATTCAATTTGTAATATTTTCGATTTTAGACCTTTAATAAAAAAATATGTTATAAGGTGACTAATGCTGCCCATGATCCTTTGAACATAAACTTATTTTTAATATTTTTCATCAGTATTTCATCCAAAATTGCATGCACTTCTATAGATATCATAATTTCAATTTTCATTATTGAACTGATTAACCACGTCCGTGTATATTTATTTTAAATAAAAAATATGCTTATATAGAGGGAATTCGAAGAAATCCGCAATCAGTTTAAAACAACACATAAATTAATTAACTTAAAATTTGTGTCATGAAGCAATTTGTGGAAACAATTTTTGTCTTTTTTTACCCAATGTGATTAAAAAGGCATATGTCCTAGTATGCCAATTATAGTATAAAAAGAAATTAGGTATATAATATATAAAATATGTAAATTTGCCTTACCTTGTGGACAAAAATATATTATATTTACCCATGGTGGAAAATATAGAGGAGGAAAGTATTGACAGCACTTTGTACATTATTATGTTTTGAAATTTATATTTCATACTATAAGAATTGCGAGGATTTATTTTAGAGCCAAAACCTGGGATTATCCAAATAAGTTATTTAAATAAAATTCAATTTGCTATTTTTTAGGTCAAATGAAACATTTTCCCCAATATCTCTTTATTGGATTTTACGCGTGTTGGTAATATCCTTGCCACGCGTATAAATTAAGAATCACTTAAAAGATTTCATTGAAATTAGGTTGGTAATTTATTCTGTTGATTTACAAACGGTCTTATTTAAAAATGAGGAGGGTGAGTCTGAAGAACGATAGAATCGTTCGATGAGCAAAATTAAATAAAGTTTAATTTTTAAAAAGCTTCCAAAAACTATAACTAGAATTTATTAATACAGGTATATATTTATAAAGCGATAAATGTGATTAAAAATTTGTGAAATATGGAGAATTTTTCCCTCGATATTTTATAATTATTTTAATTCATAATTTAGGCGTGGTTGCTTTATTAATTCCTATATAAAAACAAACACCTTATAAATGAATACACAAGTAAATTAAAATCATTAAGAGATCCAATTGAGCACGGTTAACTTTTTTTATAAACTTTGTTTATAACAACAAAAGATAGAATATCATGAAGAGAAATAAAAAAACGTATTTAGTTGTTCATATTATTGTAATTGTTTAAACATTTTCCAAATGTGATTATGGATTTTTGTGGCATTTCGAGTTGTTCCATTATGATTTTTTTTGTATTTTGTTTTATAGTTTATTATTTTGTAGTATTACACTTTATCCGTGACATGTTACTCATTTGATAAAAAATTCATTTTCGACTCTAAATTCTTCAAGACTTACAAAAATTAGTTTACATATTTACCGACAATTGTACACACACGTATTTTACAAATGTTTATGAAAAATTGTATTGTTTGTTTAAAGATTTTTCGGTTTTTATTTGTGGAACCAAATGTCGGGTTTGAAAATTTTCTTGTGTTAGAAATAACATATTTAAATAGAGGTATAGGCTCTATCATTACGCTACATATAATCAAGATTTATTGGGATAGAACAGTAATATAGAAAGTAACGTAAATCGGGAAACACTACTTAAATGATGCAAGACCGAGAGTAACTAAATTATTTCTTGACTGATCATCCTGTGTATTATTCCGATTTCGAAGACCCATTATTAAGATCATTGTACGTGGATTAGACTCATAAATTTTACGTTGGAACATATAAAAAATGGAAAAAAAAATTATATTAATGCACCGTAAACAAATAATATTCAGGTATATTTTACATTTACTAAATTTCAAATCCGATTTACAGAATTTAGTTCCTTACCGTTGATTTACAATGAGATAAAATTGTACGAAGATGAAAGCCACTGGATAATTATTTTCGGTAAGGCATGATTTAATATTACCTGTTTTAAAAATGGTAATACATTTTTTTAAAGCCAACATTTCAATTAAGATACGAAGAATTTAAATAAAACATGCTAAAAAACTCAGTTAGTAACGTGCATATAAAGTAAAAATAAGGTGCCGTAAAGATAATTCTGTTACATTATTCGACGCAACGCGTCAAGAAAGTCTCTCGTAGCAATTGAAACCATTTTCTAATCTGTTTAGGAAAAGAAAAATGTCAGTCAATTTCTAGCTTCCAGCAATGTGATAAGTAGACCCTAGTAGAAAATTATGTATTTATGTTTCCTTGGTGTATAAATTGCACAACTTTTCAAAATAAAACTTCTATCAAACTAGCCACCGTCACAGTTTTGCATGGTTATATATCAATATTCCCGTATAAATAATATTAAGTGTCTTTCCACCAGGTGTCAAAACGACTCGTACAAAGACTTGGTATGGAGACAATTAAGTTAATTTCGTTAAGTATTATTGGTACCGACCTAGCCCTGTACTCCAATTTAATTAACTGAAACCTAATCATGTATTGCGACATAATGATGTCCGGTATCCGTCCCCTCCCACCGTTTTTTTTCACTATGCACGAATACATTGCACCGAACGTTATTAAAATACGAATTTTTGCTTTTATTTAATTTCTAAAATCTTTCGCTTCTTCTACGCTACTGATATAAACTGTAAAATGAAAAGGATTGTAATATAATTTTAGATAAGGCTTAAAATTGCTGTAATATTTATTATAAAAAGAATATATAATTTTAATATAAATTTGAACATCGTAATTTTGGCTCCATATTACCGCGGTTTATCTGTAAAAGGTAAATAAAAATAATTGTGTACTTTTGAAACCTAAAATTCTCAAGTACTTATTTATATTAGCATATTTGCAGTTTTAATGGCTTTGCCAGCGTTTATCACATGAACGTTCAAATCAGGAAACTTTTTCCTATAATAATTACAAAGCGAAGCAATGAAAGTTACTGTAGAAACCATAGCAAACCTTTCTTTTCATTGGTATAAAATGTTTTAAATTTATAATACAATCGCCACGTACCCATTTTCTTCTATCAAACCATTTAATGAATGAAAAACAACAATTCAATGAAAAACATATCAAAGTAAGAGACTTACATATTTTGTCAAGGAAAATGAAAATCGGTTTAAATTTGATCAATTTATCGTTGTAAGTATTGCTGTATTATAATTGGTAATCTGAAGTACATAAGCTATCGTACTGAAAAGTTGGATGACAACCAAATTAAAAGTTTTTGCATGAATCTCCTAAAACAAAAAAGAAGAAACCTTTCTTTTCTTATTTTATATGACGTTAATAATAAGAGTAAGGAATTTCCAAATTTTGAGAAGATAGAAGAGAAGAAATTGTAAATTTACACTATTAATACCTTCTGAGATATTTGTGATTAACTTAAAACACTAATTTCTAAATATATGGAAACAACCCGAATTATTTGCAAATAATATTTTTTTAAGATATCTTCAAACAAATATTTTCTTATTAAGTGTGTGTGTATAGTGAAATATAAAAAGTTTACAAAAATATTAAATGGGAAAATATAATATAATTACTTGAATGAACAAAAAGCGAAGTATGTCCTATCCCACATGTTTCATATGTGATATATTTAATTTTTAAACTTAATTTTTCCAACAGCTATATTTTGAAGATACAAATCTTATAAACTATCTATAAACACAGCATTATTGTAAACTAAACCGGCACATTTTAAAAGAAATCTTGCGTGAATTTTTCTCTTACAAACTCACTTAACGTCGCTTAACTTGAAAAACTCTCTGGGAAATCTACTTAAATTTGGAGTAAACTCTCAGGAAAAACTAGTTCGTGGAAGGCACGCTAGGGAAAATCCGAGGAAAATATTTTAGTAAAGTTCAACAATTTTAAACTAAATTCAACATTTTTCTCTTCTGATACCTCTCAAGGAAGAAATAACGTTTTTACCTAACACTAAACTTAAATGTTATTAAAAATATCTATTTATTTTTCCCAACTAGCTTCTATAAAATACAAAAAAAACAGTAAAATAAAATACAAGTATTATTATTATATAATTATAAAATACAAAATAACAGGACTATTGTATAATATGTCAGCATATTAACTAATTTTTAGAAGATATTTTTAGGTAAAATGTAAGTATCTTTAGACCTTTTATAAGGCGAGGAAGGTATATAAGGTTTACTTATTATAAGGCGAGGAAGGGGTATTTATAATTTCTGGAGGGCTCGTCACTAGGTACGAATAAAGGAATGCCTTCCTATAGTAACAAGCAATAAAATATCTTCCATGGATCAACAGAGAAAATTAACCTTTCCAAGGCAATGACAAAACATCTTCCTTGACAGATAAGCTAAGACTTCATCATCATAATTTTTTTTCAACCTTCAGTAAAATTTTATATTAAGCCAAGATCTTTCAAATATTATATCCTTTCATAATTATTTTTACACATATTATCACAACGTAATCACTAAAAGTACTAAACTGGCATTCTTGAGATGTTTAAGGTTGATCGGAACTGACTCCGAAATATAAAATGCCATAATACTTTTAGTTGTTATGTTCGGCAAATTTATAGACTCCATTAAAGTTACAAATTTTACGTATGGTTACTGAAAAAAAAAAACAGACGATAAGTCGGTGGTCTTATAATCGGTTCTGTATTTTTTTCCTTTTCAGATTTGGAATCTCAAAAATTGAAAGGAAAAATCGATATTGCGACCAGAAAATTGTGATTGTAGAATCGATTTAAGTGCTATTTTATATTATCATTATATATTATATGAAAGAAACGAAAATAACGTACGTACAATTTTTACCACTACTGCTTATAGAACACCTTCAAATATTCCTCAATAAATACCTGCAATAGGATAACGGCAAGCCAACACCAGTTAATAAATCACCGACACCCTCATACCATTCGGTCATTCGAAATCTATGGACATTGAGCGAAAATCGTACACACGAAAAGCTTCACGAGCTTAAACGGGAGCGGAAATACGAGAGAGCTTTCGCACGCTGAATTATATAGGGGAGTGGGATTTAGGCGAGTGGCGCGTAGATAACATGTCTCAGACATAAACTAAGGCCCTGCCAATCTCGTTTTCGTAGCTCCTTTGTACATTGGTGCTGGGGTGCGTCCCGTTTCAACGCAGTCGATTAGTGGTGGCGACAATGTTTGTAAATAACGGTAGACGACAAATTCAGATCGGTCGATTTCAAAACCTATATTTATGTAATGAAATGTTACATTAATTTATTTAAAATATTAATTTATGTAAAGGATTTAAATAGACGAAGAGTACACATATGTTTTATTCACACGAGTGACACGGAAATTATCAAAAAACTTCTTTCCGTATCTTCATATTGAGCACGACAATTGTTATGAGAATCGTTTTCCTGTAATTTAATTGTGACACAAGTAATGTAAGTGTGCGTACCTAGTTATGGCAAAATTGTCTGTCTCCTTCCAAAAGGACAGTTGGTTTTTAAGCCAATTTTTTTTTACAATTTTCAGTTTTAACTTTTTTATTTTAAATTAATTTTAGTTTCATAAATTTATATTTCCAGTCGATATTTTAGATTAATATTTAATATTTTACCTAAAAATATCTTCTAAAAATTAGTTAATATGCTGACATATTATACAATAGTCCTGTTATTTTGTATTTTATAATTATATAATAATAATACTTGTCAATTCAAGTTTACGTTTAAAGTTCTTCTTCAAAAATTTAAACCACAAGTAGTTGTAAATAAAGTATATATGTCATATATAAAATATCTTGCAATAATTTTGCGGTATTTTTCCACGTTCAGCTAAAACATTCAAATTCGGGGCTAAGCATGTAAGCAACTGAATCAATACACATGGTGCGATTGATGATTATAATGCGATTATTGATTATAATACTGATTTTTAAACCTGAATAAAACAGAAGAATTAGGTTAATTCTTTGATTCAAAATCTATATCAATTAGGATCATTTACTGTGCTTAGGATCACTTTCTATTTGTTCAATCATTTAAGCTCAATCAACTAACATATATTCAAACATACTTTTGGTACTATTCAATTTTCACACGAATTTATGTATTGCTTTACTATAAAAATTGTGCACTACCCGAATTGAGTTACAACATTATTCACCAACAATCTTACAAGCCAACTTTCGAATTTATAATATTATAATACGTATATATTGTAAAATTGAAAAAAGAGTTTGTTCTAGATTTAGTGACTTAAGTATTGATGAATTTTTTATATAAAATCATAAGAAAAATGAAAAATAATTGGCAATCTATAATGGTCGCATTGAGACAAAATAAGTAAAAAAATATCTAATTGAACATAAAGTGACTGTATTCATATATAAACATTTATTGATTTGACTAGTAAAGTGTAATGATTTTTTCGTTATGAAAAGTATGATAGGCATGAATTGTGCATAAATAAAAATGTATATCAATGACCATAAAATAAGTATTGTATTTAACTTTTCCACTACAACTTTTTAATCTCTACATTTTGAGTCAAATATGTAATCTCCAGTCAAAAATAATGTAAAATAAAAAAGTGTAAAATGTCGTACAACTGTTTTCTAAGATAATTTCGGTTTAATATTTATTATACAGTCCTTTATATAAAACCTAATTCATTGTACAGCATATATTGCATTAAAGACTATGTCACACACATAAACACATCAAAAATTAAATTACGGCTGAAAAGCCTACTCTAAAAATTTGTTTCGTGACAACGATAGGTGTACTCAATTATTTCTACCGTAAAATTCGAAAATGTTTTCCTGTATACAAAATGTTAGATAAGAATAATTTCTATGTAGAATACCAAAATACAATTGAAAATCATCGACTTGACGTCGAAATAATTAATAGAATTTACCATTCCTGAAAGAGGTAAATTTTGATTGGATTGCGAAATAAATTTTAATTAACTAAAGTTAATTTACATATGCGAGTATTTAAACAACCCTGTATTTATCTTTTGTTCATAATTCCAGAATCAACTTTAATGAAACTTCAATATATTGGAAAATAATTGAATAAGTCGGAGAATATTCAGTACATCGTCAGGTATTATTAAATTGACGATTAATTGAAATTAATAATTAAACCCAAAGAGTCTAGAATACACTGACGACGTAGTCAATTCAAAAGTTACACCATAAACTCAGAAGTTAGAATAATACTTAAAGAGATGGAAAAAACATAAAAGTTTTAGCATCCAAATAAATATTACACGTTGTGAATATATCCCAGTTCAAACTGTCGTCAATTCGAACCATCACATTAACCTGACCTTATATTATATTAATATAATCTATTATAAATAAACAAGTAGATAGTTTTTTGAGCTACATTTTTGCCTATTAATGATGAAATTCATAATTTTGTTTCAATCTAAAGAAATAGAAAATAAACATATGTTTCACATGTGGTTAGCATACAAATATCTATTACATGGTATGGACATATCTCAATAAAGAGTGTCGTCAATTCGTACCATCGTATTAACCCAGTCTTATTTTAATATCCTCTGATATAAATACACAAGTAGATTTTTTGAGCTATATATTTGCCAATATAAAAGAAGCAGAATATTATTATTGTAAGATTCCAACTCTCGCTGGTGGTTATAAGAATATTAAAAATTTCCGAACTTGGAAAGATAACCTATTTGTTCGCCAGGTGAATATATATTTATATCATAACGATATGTATTATTTCCATATGTCAGAGTGTTATAAAATTTGCAATTACTAGATTTTTTCAGCGGTTTAATCCCATGTGAATGTCTTATTAGGAGGCCTAAATTTGTTCTTGACCTGACAAAATTATTACTCTACCCTATTTTCTCAACACCTAATCAAAAAATAAGTTCGTGCAAATCATAATTAAAATCAATTCGTAAATTGAATAGTATACAAATTAAATGCGTCTAGAAAGTAATTTTTACAATTTTTGTTAATCGAACAATAGCAACGTAAATAGTGTTTACGTTCCAGCGACGTATACGTGTAACATACGCCTGTTTGTTCTTGTTGCACCTGCGTATAATTTGTTTTAATATGTCTTTACATTATTGAAAACGATAGTGCGAGAGGAGTCCCCGCCATCACGTTCTAAAATCTCCGTCTACAGTATTATAAGTTCGTAGCAGCGTTTATTATGTACTACGTAATTCTAACTTAAGCTTTTTATCTCAAATTTTCTTTATTGTAAAAACCGGAATTCCAATATATCGATAATAATTTCGGAGAAAAAAATAGACCAAAATTCTGACGGCACAAAACTCCGGAACTCTGGTTTGCACGCCTTTTATATTAGTTTCAGATTACGCTTTATATCAACTGGCCTTGTATTAAATTTACAATATCTTTTCTGTAACCTTATTTTCAACACAGCGTCTCATTTTTCGAATATTCATTAAGCATTATGACTTAAAATATACAATAAAAGTTTATTTATGGCGGTATTTATATTTTTCTCCTTTGTTACAGTAGTTCGTAAATAGATATAGTTTCGTATTTTGTTTGAAGAAATTCATATTATGCAGTTTTTATTCCATTTTTTTATTGACTGTAAAATACTGTTCATGTTGCGACCAGAGAATTTCTTTTATTTTATATAACTTATATGTTTTCCCATTTTTGTATTTAATTATTTTTGCAATAAAATCATTACACTTGGAAAGTGTTACCAATAAATTTAGTGAAATAGCACAATGCAAGCAAGAATTTGTTATAGATATTACGGAGAGAAAAACCAAAATTAAAATTATGTTTATGGTTTTCCCTATGTGAAAAATAAAATGGGCAGAGAAAGTATGTTTTATTTTATGAAAGTATAGTTCGGTGTTGTATACATCTGTCTATTTAGAAAATAAACAAAAAACATTGTGTGTGTACTTAAGTACACGCCTTAGAAGTTATACTTCTTTGGCATGATATAAGAATAACTTTATTTAGCACGCAAATAATTAATGGAAATAAAATAATAAAAGGACTGGAGCGTGATTATGCGAACGGTTGGTAAAATATAAATTCAATAAATAAATAAATTTCAAAAATTAAAATTTGTTTGAAAGATGAGTGGTCCACCATTTTATTTTTCTTGTAGCTTTCATTGTAAGCTAATCATCTACCAGACCGTTTCCAAACTATAGCGCTACAACTTTATTATTTTGTCAGAGTAGTAAAAAAAATTATCATATTTTAAAATTGAATTGAATTGTTTAAAAAATTTAAATGAATACTCAGCACTAGTTGTCAAATTTACTAAAACACTCAAAATAAATTTCAATGAAAAACAAAAAAATGTCAAAAGTTTAATTTCAAATATTTAATAATGTATAGTTTATATTGCAAACAACTGCTTACCCAATTGAAAGCCAAGAGAAAAATAAAATGATGGACTACTTATCTATCAAATAAACTATGTAAATATATTTTTAGTGAGCAACGTCAGAGTGGCGATTTTTTGTTGTAAAGTGCAAACTTCATTTTGTATTTTTAAAATTTCCCACTCATTATTTTTTTATTAAGTCGTCTAAAGACGTATAGTTTCAAAAACTTAATTCACCATTAACAATTAATTAAGAGTCCATCATGTGCTGGTGTTCAGTAGCTCTATGGAGTTTCCCAAGAATTCAAAACTGTACGTGAAATCATTATAGTAGCAAACACGTTACGGGCAATTTTTCGTGAGTAATCTCAACTCAAAGAAACGAATGAGTAAAAGAGAGCGTCTTTTTAAATATTCATAAAAACTATCATTACGAGATTTAGAAGAGGTTAACATAAGTAATATAAGTAGAAAGTGAAAGTTAAATAATATAGCTTTATATCACGCGACATTAGTTGGCGCATATAATTGAAGGTAAAGCGAACAGAAACCTTTAAATGCAGAGACTTAGTGAATATATGCATTTTTATTTCTTTCATATGAAAAGTAATCTGCATGTTAATATATATATATATATATATATATATATATATATATATATCATAATAACAGGTGTCATTTTCATGCATCATAATATCTTAATATTTATAAATGATTAATTAGCTTTTTCTAGCGGCTACACCATTAAGGTTATTAATCAAGATAGCAAAACTTTTACCTAGCCTAATAAGACTATTCTAATACACGTTACGCCCAATATTTAAATGTACAGTACAAATTGTATTTATTACTTACATTTATCTTACAGAAATTTTACAGAATATTTCAAAACTTTTCGAATATATTGGAATATTTTAATTTCATAAATAAACACCTAGGTTTAGGCGTCATAAAAAAAATCTAATATTTTTTTTCATGAATTAATAGCCTATGCATTCCTCCTCGACACAATGAATTAGTTGCCTATGTATTCCTCCTATGAACATACTAAATTTTATGGCGATTCTTTGTTTTCTTACAGAATTTTCAGGTAACGAAAAATTAACTAATAAACAGACTGCCAAAAATCAAGTAATTTTTATAAATGAATGTGACTACGAGTCAATATTTGAAGTAAATGAAATATAATAAAATAAAATACGACAGAGAACTTTGAGTAAAGAAGGAATAGATAACGAAAATTAGTTTTTATCCTATGTTTAATGGAATAAACAAGTATGTCGGAGAATAAAAGTTATACGCACATGATTAATAATGACGAATGAAGCGTTTTAGATGACCTTTTACTTCCATCTCGCTAAAAGCGTATTCTTCATATGTGTTACTTCATTGGCATTTATTCCTACTTGCCCATTCATCATTGTTAATTCAATCGACATTTTTAGGATTCTGTAGCCAAATAGCAAAAATACACTCTTATAATTTCGACATCTCTCTCTGTCTGTGCATGTATCGTAACTCTTCCACTGTAACATTAAAAGTGATGAAAATGAAACCGACCAAATGCGAGTTTACTGGCTCGTCAAGGCTGTTGGACCTTGTTTTAAGTGAAATTACCTACTTTGTTTATCAAAAGTTATCAATGATATCTATATAATTCCTTAGTGTAATAAATTTTGAATATTATGTAATATAGTTAATTAGTAGGGACGTATAATATTATCCTGAATGTCTCAATACATACGACATATAGAATAATTGTTGTAGTGTTCCAACTATTTTGCGTAGGTTTATAAAAATTGTTTTTTTCATAATTTTAGGTTCTGTATTTTTGGAAATATCGGGAGAGACGTAAAATATTTTTTGGCAAATTTTCCAATGAGTATGAAGATATGTTACCTAAAATTATGAACAATAATATTGAGACCATTGCATAAGTTATACTTGGAAATTAAGTTGTATGGCATATATGGATATTTAAAAGAAAATAATGTCTACTTAATTTTCCTCGCCTTAAAATTTGCATTTAGATATGTTTGATTGTCAGCTATTGAGATATGGGTTAATTCGTTTTATTATTATGCCAAATTTCAAATTTCTTCGTCAAGTGATTTCTGAGAAAATATTCTGAAAATCGGACAAACAGACATGTGAATAACATTATAATGGTTATTTTTTCCTTTTGAGACCGGAAACATGAAAAAAGAAGTGAAAACCTAGTAATTATATAAGTGCATGAAGAAACAAAAATAAATTGAATTTTCTTTAAATATCTCTCATAAATCGAGCTTGGGCATGGAAAATTGTTTTGTCTAGGGACTCCATAGAACGCAGTAATACCGCGCTATAGGATTTTCTTGAAATGGTTTTAAATTCCACAGAACGTGTTAAGATTGCACTCTGGGAGTCTCTTGAAATGGTTTTAAAAGTGATTCGAAAATGTCTGGTAACATCTGGTGACCCATTCGAAATATTAAAATAGATGTACGTTTGTTATCTCTAAATAGATGTGCGTGGTTTCCCCCTTAACTTTTCGAACACATATGTCGAAAATCTGCAAAGTATTATTATAATAAAATTTATTAAATACTCCAATGTATAATTATTTACACTTAATTGCGTTAAAATATTACAAAGATCAGATATCAGGGATATAGACAACCATGTACGTAATAAGTTCCATAGAACCTTTATATTAGGTGATGAGAATGAATATTTTATTTGATTTGAATCGGGTTTTTTCGCGGTAATTATCTATTTAATGAGTAAACCTAGATATTATAAACTAAGTATTCATCATAAGTATCCCGACGTTTCAGACTGGTTGCACAGCCTGTGGTCACGGGAAGACTGAAGATGTATAGGAGTCACCGCTGCGACGCGGGAGTGTTTTTCAAAACTACCCCCACTTGGTTGATTGTAGAAATCTAAGGCGCGTTCACAATAGACCTACACACTACACTGACGGTGTCATGACACTTGGATTTATGTACACATCGCGAACACTTAGTTGCAATCACTGGATTCCAAGTCGCCGAGAGTTTGAATCCGTCTTCACGGTTGAAATTTGAATGTTTTTTTAATTTCAATCGCTTCCCGTATAATCCTCTTGAAATAATGTGGCTAAGAAGAAATAACCTTGGGGTCATGAAGTTCGATCCAGTGATTGGGCCCCAAATCAACTAAGTGTTCTTCTATAGCAGACTTATTTATCTGGCGGTTCTTCACAGCTGCTATGTGTTCCTTCATGCGTTCGGCGAGTGTGATTTGATCAAATAAAATATGTGTTCGAATCGCAAAAGTTTAAAAAAGTCGATTACAATGAATACTTTATCGCAAATAACTTGGTCAATACATACCACTAGTTTATGTAGGAACACATCATTGTGGAAACTTAAGTTAATACGTATTCAACGCATTCTAATCCATATTTTGACTTACTCGTACTAGTTACCTTCTTGTTAAATTTTTAAATTAAAAAATATTTCAAATAAAATTTTATATTTTCTGCTAGAGAAAAATTAATAAATTACATAAAAACTTTGACAAGTTAGACATCGGACTTTATCCTAAACAATCAAAATATATAACACATTTTATAAATAAAAAACACGTATGTGAAATAACCATGTGCCATAATAAAACTGGTGTGAAGATTTTATCATAAAATTATATCGTGTATAATGAGAATTTCAAAACTGTATTACATGAATCCGGTTGAAGATGTCTAAGAGATAATAACCATTATATAACTAATTACGCCTCATAAATCATAAAAATTTGACTTGAATTATTATTTTAATAAGACTGTATATATGTATATTTAAATACACCTTAAAGGTAAGTTTTTACACATTTAAACTAGTTTTTATTTTTCCATTAGCAAATGGTAAAACGGATTTCTTATCGATTTGTTATTTTCATCCATCTTTTCGTCACTGTCTGCCGCAGTTGGAAAGTTTCGATAAATGTAAACCACTGCGCGTTACATTTTGCAAGTGGATACTTCATAGCGAGATCCTACTAGAGAGAGAGTTAGGACGTAAAAAATCTTAAAACAATTTTTGGTAAATTTGCCTTTCCGTACATGTAAAATGTAGCAAATTTCTTTTCGCACATGGTATGGAGTGATTTTCTGAGCTTTTTTCCCTTTTAAACGCTCTTTGGAAAATATAATACCCCAAAGTCGCACCGCATAATGCAACTTTGAGGTATTATATTCCTCCCAACATAATTTCAACTATGAGTGTAGAAAAGCTGAAATAAATACAAAATGTATGTGTTTAGAAGTCTTCAATAAAAACTATACTTAATAAAAAGTAGTTAACGTACAGCAACAATTTAAAGAGATTTACAACATTAAGAAAAGCTATTAATTTTTGTTCAACTAATTTATTGGGAAAAGTTAAAAATACATATTAAAGCCTAAGGAGTATCCAGTTATTGGTAAGTAATGTTAAAGTCCATAGAAAGGGAACATAGTTA
The DNA here is from genome assembly GCA_039881145.1 of Druceiella hillmani. Taxonomy (NCBI): domain Eukaryota; kingdom Metazoa; phylum Arthropoda; class Insecta; order Lepidoptera; family Hepialidae; genus Druceiella; species Druceiella hillmani. Next base: position 9,812,682 of record JAYKKI010000082.1, read on the forward strand.
AAGCCGGACTTCGTGAGCCTATAAAATAAGTATATAAATGCAGTTCATCCTTTCTATTCTTATTCTAACATTATAATTAACATTAATATAAGAAGCGACGAAATAAGAAAAGCATAAATGTATAACATGCTGAAGTTCAGATTTTCAACTGTCACAAGCAAATGGTTGGACCAGATTTCCCTCTTCTTTTCTTTGTATACAGAGTGAAAATGTGAAGTAATGGTTTGTAATGACGAAATAAAGTATAAAATTTATACTCGGCAGCATAAAACAATTTTTTACCTATCGTCACCTCTCAAAACGATACGAAATATGAAACATTTAGTAAAAATATGTTTAGAAATATGCTGTTCGTGTTTCTAGCTTCACCATATTTCTGCAAGCTCCAAATACGTTTGACTTTAGTTAAATCTTGGATACCTAATTTTTTTGGCCATATATTACAGTGGAACCAGAGCTCCATAGAGCGTATTAATATACAGGACATATCAGAGGCTATCAAAGTACCATTTCAGTGTATCACGGTACCAGTGTAGTAGAGCCGTGCGCAGTTTACAGACCAGGTCAAATCTCCTGGGCGTGGTTCCTTCCAAGAATGCACCTCATTGACGCAAGCGGAGAGTAACGGTGAGACATCGTAAAGTGGGTCACATCAGTTCCTAATAGTACTACATGGTAACCATGACCACTCTATTAAGAACATCGTCATGTAGAAAAAGAGAAGAAAAATATATTACAGAAGAAAAGATTTAAAAGAGCTTTTTTTATCAATATATATACAGCTATCACAAACTTTTGTTCAAACTGGTATTCTAGAATAGAAAATTTTGTAAATTAAACGGCAGAAATAAAACGACAAGAAGAAAGTTGTTTTAATAATCATACTGTTAGAACTGTAAAATATTATTGACTAATTAGGCCAATAACATTATTTGAAAGACAGTAATTTTGTACTCTCATACAAATTAATATGAAAAAAGTATTACCTGAAGATGTATTTAAAAAGATCAGTATAAAAGCTTCATCACTTGTATATCTGGGACATATAAGTGCTTCGTAACAGGCGAGTTATAAAATAACTATTAATTTCATTACAAAAGAATCAAGCTTATTTGACGATGTTGGGCAAATTTCGTGTCTTATTTAGGCAAGGTAAGTAAATATTACGTGTTACATCATATTTTCTTTCACCGGTCATATAGAGTCAGAAACCCATATGAAAAAGACTTAAAGTAACTAGTATAAATTTTAATTTTTATCGATTTTCATAATTTTTTCACCCATTTATATTTATGGCATGACACTGTCTTTGGCAAACGCATGATGCAGAATATCACTTTTATCTGTACCTATAACGCACATATGCAAATATATAATTATTATTATATTTAAATTATGATTGTATCTTATTTCTGTTACATGTGTTTTCGGAATATTGTGACAATTGTAAAATATTAAAATCTCTTCGAAAAATAAAATTGTCACTTAAATTTTAATGGTTGAATTATCTGCTAAGGAATATGCATGTTTTCAATCGACTGCGGTTACAAGGAAAGTAGCCTGTAAATAATGAATATTCCTATTAATATTCTTTCATATAAAAGCACAAAACATTTTAATATGAACAATTCCGTTTTCTGCAAAAGGGAAGAATAGAGCAATTATCACATTCGAACTTTAAATGGAAAATAAATAATAAAGGTTTAATTCAACTTACGCATTTTATTTCCAAACTTCTTCAATGCTAAAATGTTTTATCAATACTTAAGAAACATACCATATTAAAAAGTATGTTTCTGTATCAAGGGATATAGTTCATTAAAACTCATCAATTTATCTTCATTAAAATTTACTTTAAGTAATATTTTCACACAAAAGAGGTATTTGTCTGCATGTAATATCTTCCTCTTTCATATTATTTTGCCAAATATTTAATGTAATGTATTCAGTTAATTAAGTAAAATACACGACAATTTATATCAATTATTGGATCTGATTTATCGACGTAATATCTAAATTTCCTCTCTATATTTTAATAACGTAATTTTGATAGAAACGTAAAAGTTATGAACACTGTACCATGGACTAATAACAAGGATTCTATTTACCGTATTTATTGGCTTTTAATTATTAATCGCCTTTATTTTTTGGAATCTCCATTTATATCATATTACTGAATAATTCAAACTATGTCGAAATCGTAAGTGTAGACGATCATTATAAATAGAATCAATATGTTGTTATAAAGAAGGTGCTTGAATATATATGTGTTTTATTCACTAAGTGGTGCTTTTAAGACTATACAATAAATTCGAAAATTGACTTTTATCATTAAGAATGTCCTTAAGAAAAGCGAAATTAAAGAAAAACATTGGTTTTTTGAAGATGATTTTGTAATTAAAGAGTTGTAACAAGTAAAATGTTAAAAAGTAAAATGTTACAAACAGAACTATTGCTTCTAAAAAAATGTTTTTAAGGGAGAAGATATTTGATGATTCTGATTAATAAAATTTAAAGACATTAATTAAAGAACACACATGTATGAGTAAGGAGAAAGCAAATGAACTCGGGGCTTTTATTTGATATTTGAAAACCCAAAATATTTTAATTATAATTAAATAATCTGCAGTGCAACATTACTGATACGAAGATAAATGTGTAAGAATGGCCCTAAGAAAATAGGATTAATGTTAAAATGGACAGAATGTAATAATATAAAGTTAAAACTTACTCAAAAAGAAATTAAATGAGACGAGAATGGAATTTTGTAGAATTTATGTTGTTAATTTTTACTTTAAGGCATTTATAAGAACGGCATGAAAAGAGTTATTAAGTTTGAAAGATTTAACAGATAAATATTAAATATAATTTCAAGATTTATTAAAATCAATTTAAATTATTTACTTGCATTTGTAAAGCTAGGTAATAATTTTATCAACAGTATGTGAATTATATATCAAAATATTTGGTATCACTTAATGCTACTTAGCACAATTTTTGATAGTAATTAGAAAACTGAAGTCAATACGCATATATACAACACAGTCATAATCATATACAACACAATAAAAAATAAAGTAATTTTTTTTCATAAAATAACAAAAGTATATTTCAATATACACAATATTTAAATTAACTATTTTTTCATGTTGAATTTCTGTGTTCTTACCAGAGGAGTTGTTATTAACTATTCTTTGCAATTAACGACTTTGATTTAATTGTTGAATATTTATCTATCACTGGAGATCAGAAATTCACACTATGACTATTTTTAATTTTGTTTTGTCCCATTTTATTAATTTTTTGAACCAAACATATTTTTTTTCTATTGTTCCTTCACGTTTTTCACTTTTCAATTAATATTATATTATGTGAGATACGAAAAATAATTAATGAATCTCTCCATCTTCCTTCCAAGGTTTTAAAATTGTAAATGGTGAGACACAAAATAAATGATGAATAACAATAAGGGCCGTGTCATTATTATGTTAAATATTACAGCTGATAATACTCTTTCACACTAATTAATACATACAATAATAATACGAAATGTTAAACAAATAATATTTGTTTACATAATGGTTTAAAGATAGTTATTTTAAAAACTATTATATTTGCACGTATTTATTCCTAGTCGAAGAATTACATTAATTACATAAATTTTCCGTAATGATAACACATTGCTGTATTATCAGAGATATATTAAAACTCGTTGGGTTTGATTAGTTGCGATTTTAATTTAATTTAAATTTTTTATCAAGTGCTAAATTATTATGTAACTTAATTTAAAGCCCAGGTCTTAGTTGTTCTTGGCATATAAAGAAATACACTGTAATATCCTTACTCCATCAAATAGAAAAGACATAAAGAAATACAAGAATACTTCTTTTTCAATAAAGATTTTCATAAATTATACATGATGTGATTAATGAAGGCATTCAATTAAGAATATATATACCGCATACGCATTGGTAGACCAAGGTATGATAACATTTTAGTTTAAACTTTAGCGAAAATTCATAACTTCGAAAACACAATTCCTTGATTCCTGAGAAAATAACATTTTTTAACTCAAATGTGTGAAACATTCACTGATTGTATAAATGGAAAAATCAAATTTAAAATACATTTTTCTAATACTAAATTTAAAAAAAAACGACTCACCTAAATCCTCAGCATCTTCGGTCCACTCCTCCAAATCGTTCCCACCCACAACCGCAAACATTGTCACCAGCACTATTTTCCACGCACACAATTTCCTTCGTAAAATCATTTTACCGCACATTTCCTTATTATTTATTAAAGTATAATAATTACAATAGAAATTACCCTTACCACATTCCTTTTTTAATCAAAATACGATATGTACGCTTGAATATGATAGATTCAAAAAGTGATCCTGAAAATTAATTTATCAGAAAAAAATTCACAGAAACATATCTACATGTTCCGAATTATGTTTAAAAAATTGTGACTTCCTCTAATAAATAATTTTAGATAACCAAAGTTAAGCTATTAAATACAAGATTCAAGTATGTATTCTAGTCTACATAAGAAGATGAGTGAAGGAACATTTATTAAAAACTTCGTAAATTTTACCATAAAAACAAATTAATTACATTAAATTATCGTTATGCCGCATCAAACCGCATAAGCGGTAAAATGGATTTATTTTCTACGGCATATAATCTAAAAAGAAAAAAAATTCATACTTTGTGTAATTTTTCTCAACTTGTAACAAAAAAGTCAAATCAAAAATTATTGTAAAAATTTCATAAAATATTTAAAATTAGACTAAACTTGCATGGTCTTACACTGTCCAAAATTTAAAAGAAAAACTTTTAGGAAAAACAAGTTAAGAAACCATCAATCCTTGAATTAAGAATTCAAGGAGCTTAAAGTTCATAGGTGAATAAAAATTCTAATACACATTCAGTGTAAAAAGTAATTTAATTAACCAAAAAGAAGGAAAATTCACTGTGAAAAGCTTTATGACAGATGCCATTGTAAGATGTGTGATGAATAAAGTAATTTTGAAAGAATATTTTCGTACGGAAGACAGGCAAAGACATTCGAAGTGCTGAGTGATGATTCACATAACACAAATTACATGTACATAAATAGTAAAAAGCTGTTTTTAAACTTAACCATAAAATTAAAAATCACCATTCAATTAAACTTCTAGCAAAGAGCTAATCAAGTTACATGTTTTCAAGCACTTCTGTTAACTTTAATCATGAGCCGACTTAAAAACGTACCCTTGCACATAATAAACTAATTAATATTAATTTTAATCACGTCCGTAGAATGAAACAAAAATCACAAACTTTGAGAGAATGGAGAAAATTAAAAGCCAACCTGAGCCGCGGCGATATAAAATTAGGAACGATTTTAATTTTACAAGCAACTCGTAACGTATTACGTTTTATTAATTAAAGCACAGTCATTCCATTCACTTAAACAAAATTTAATATTAATAACGCGAACGGGATTGATCGGGCCGATGTCGATGCGGCGGGAGCGCGCCGCGATGCGACCTCGGTCGCCAGAAGCACAGCGCTTACTGACGGACGCTCAGTTTTCACTGCAAGGTATAAAGCCTTCGTTGTCTTTCGGCTTTTTCCGATGAACTTCGACTATTTTCGGCGCCGTCACTTAAGGTGACCGACTATAAGGAATTATGTTAAGCTTTAGTCGCAGGTGCGGCTAAGACGGCCTCGTGTGTGCAGGCCAATACTGCCTTACGCACTGTTCAGAAATGTATTAGGCACAAATCGAGCGGGCGGCCCTTTGTTTTGAATAAAAATATCGCGGACTAAAATAAATCGAAAGGGAATTGATCTATATAGATTTTGAGGTAACGTAATGTCTTTTTTTCCTTATTCGTGTATATGTGCCGTAATAATAGTGTTACTTAACTTCATTATTCAAAAAGAAATTTATTGATGGATAAGTTTTAATTCGGTCATTTCGTACCTAGAGTAAAAGAAGGTTCAAATATTGTCCCAAACTAGAAAAATATTTTTTTTTCAATTTCTTTGTACATATAAATATTATAACTAAAACTTTGATCCATTTTCTATTCGATTGCAAGTTTTACCGCCAGTCTAAAATCATCGTAATTATCTAATTTATCGGAGTGTTTAAGTATTTGTAGGTGTCGTCAACTTTTATTGTTTTTGGTTAATGCTATAAATAGCAATGAATGGTTTGTTAGAAATAGTTTCGTTACCTGAATTTATGATTTAAATATTTAAGTGACCAAGAACCAACAAGTATTTCGGATAATGGCTGATTGAGGTAATTAGTAGCATTAAACAATATATAGTAGTCCCTAGATTATTTAATGAACTCTTTTATGGATTTTCATAAGAGAAATAAACGCCAAACTAATGCAATCTATTCATAATCTTTTAATATTATATTTAAAATTAAAAGGTAAGTTCATCACTGTTATTTCAAATTGAAGTTAGATAGCTTTGTTGAAAAAAGAAAACAAAAATACCGAGAATGGTTGAGGGATAAACTTAAAATTAGGTCTTTTTCACCTCAATCTAATACATGTAATTATACACAATATATGTAATAATACTACAATATATGTAATGAAATTATTGTTCCATTTGTTAGTTTTCATCATAAAATTATTGTTCCACTATACGAAATTATATTAAAACTACTTGGAATTTTTGTCACTAAGTTGATATAATGATAGATGAATAGTCTGAAGAAAGACTTACTTCTTGGAAATTATAGAAGCAAATACGAAATAGATTTTAGGTTCGTTTCGTAAAGGTTCACGATCAAAGACCTATGTAATCACATTAGGGTAGAAACACCTACTAAAGGGCCTTTAAAAGGTGTCTCAACATACAATATCTACCTAGGTATTAAAATAAATTATATTTCTTTTAAATTCCTACGACTTAACTTACTATAAAGCAAAATACAATGTTTTTGTTTCTTTTTTATTAATTATCATAATTAATAATTTTTCTTCCTCCGAAAACCATACTTACCTTTCGAAGATATCGATAAGATTTTTACCTGCAAACAAAATGTTATGGGCGAAGTATAACCGATACATCAAAACCAATTTTATTGAACCTATATTGGTAACTTCATTACTCAATTAAATTTTGAATGATCTTAATATATTAATCAAATCAGGCATTTCAAACTTCTCCAAGAAACTAATATTATGCATATCGGAATATTAAATAACTTACATCAATCGGTTAATACTTGTGTACTGTTTTTCCTTATTCAATAACTAAATATTTATCTCGTGATATACAGAGAAAAATTAATCTATCGAGCCAATAATTGCAGAGAATATCGTTTTTCACACCAATGATTACTGGATCATTTTATAATAAATTCTGGTTATGAGAAAAGATGTAAATTTCCAACACTATTAATGCTCACGGAATTTTGGAAAAAATGTTTTGAATTCAAAAAGAATTTAACTGAATCTTGAATATTTTACGTGAAGAAAAGCACTTTTTATTAATGATTGAAGATTTCAATTTTGAAAGATTTGAATCACGCTATATATTTACTGGTGCCCTCTTGTGTCTCACACTATATATTTACTGGTGCTCAAAAAAGCTTGTCACGGATAAAGTATAGCCAGTATTTGCCTATATAATTTGAAGTTATTGATGCAAATTAACTGAAGTTCTATTTATGTACGATACCTAGAGCATTTTTACAATTTTCCAATATATAACTGAAAAATGAAAGGGTGAGAAATGCAATATACTTTTTTTTCGTAATATCCAGAAAATTAACTCAAAATTAAATCACAATTGTTATGTCAACTTGATGGGGTACATGAAAAATAAATTCCACACTCACTTTACAGTTATGTGGAGATTTTGAAATATCTACTTTTATTCAAATAGGAGATACTGTAAGGTTTCGACGCACGGAGGAACGAACATGATGAAGTTTTATTTTACTGCCGCATCGTAAAAAAAATCCACGCGTTTCAATGTAAACTACCTACTGTTTTCTTTCTTCATTTTAGTGTTCCGTACCTCAAAAGGAAAAACAGTGCCCTTGTAACATCACCACATATCCGTCTCTTATTCTATCACGACTTTAAAGTATTTACATGGAAATTTTAAAAAGAGAAAGTTAAGAAATCGGGAAAAAATTTAATAACACATATAATGTTAGGTATCGTTTGAAAGGGCTAGTTATTAGGATCTCAAAAATATTTTTTCGTAATTATATGTAGCATATTTTCCAAATTATATTGTATAATATAAAAAAATACGTACCTTCCCATTTATTTCTTGTGGAAATTCATGTGGTGATATCTTTTTTCAGAGTGAATCCAAGATGCAAACACTCTTTGATTCACACTGAATTTATATCAGTTTTTGTCTCTGTTTGTCTTTAATTTTTTAGGAAAAAACGTCTATTTATCATGCATAAAGGTCGACCGATTTACATAAAGTTTTATATTACATTATGTTTATTTTACAATTCGTGTTATTTGTAGCGAAAATTTAGTTTTTATTATATGTTTTTAATAGAACGTCATTGACATAGGACCGTTTCTAAGTATTCCATCATATATTGTTCAGCATTTTCATAATTTTCTTTATATAATTATCAATACATAAAATTAGAATTAAATTTTCTCTTTATAAAACTGAATTTTTTTTTTGATTAAGATAAATATTCCTCTAATACCCATTAGAGTAATATTCTCTCATAAATATTCTAATTATATTTAAATTATCATAAATACAAGTGTATTTGTTGCTATACAACTTACTGTTTACTACAATATGAATATATTTTATGATGGAAAATTAACCACTATCTGGAGAAATATCAAAAAAATTTCAAAGATCACAAATTGTATAACTCTGAACATTAAAATTGTATAAATAAGTGAGTATAGCCGCGTTGGAATAATTTTCGTGACTAAAATTTGTTTTTTGAAAAAAATTACCGGCAATTTACCAACACTTAGTAAAATTATTGGATTTAAACAAATATTGTGGTTATTTTTTCAAAACTTAAGTAATTTTTCAAAATGCAGATAGATTTTATAAAGGTATTTGACATCGCATCTGCTTTCAAGACCTTACATACTTTTATCTTAAAAGTAAAGTACGAAACTTTATATGTGAAATTGCTTTTCAGAATTTTAATGGCCATCATACACTCAGAATTTTAATCGCCATCTAATAGAGACTTCGGCAAACTCGTTACTTATTAGCTACTTCTATATCAATTGTCCTTGTAGGCAACAATTTTAGCGACAACTCCTAGAGATGTTAGCGACAATTCAAAATTCTAGATTTAATTCAATCAGCTGAATTTAAAACGTTGAGGTAAAATTAAAATTTAAAATTTACTTCCTAAAATTACATTCCTTTTTTGGGGTTTTATAAATTTAGAATACATATTAAATTTCTTTTTAATTCTCCTTGTGATATACTGTCTCAACACGAATCGTGACTCAAACTTGTATATTACTTTTAAGGAAAATCCGATAGTTTTGATTGATTTTTCTACCCTTTGTACCTATTTCAGTCTCTTGCGTGTAACAAAACGTTAAACGTATCTATAACTTTAATAATAAAACTGATAGTCCAATTTTTTCAAAGCGTTTCTTTAGATAATAATAGGTTTACTTATGAAGTTGCCGATTTTCGTGCTATGCGTTATTATTGGTTTGGTATTGAATTCCAAATTAAATACATTTAATTTTTTAGCCATCTTAGCTATTTTGTTTTTAAATAGAAGACTTACTTATGATTTTTTGTTTTATTTCTCATGAGGTTAGCCCATTTTCCATTATGGGCATGGAAATTTTAATAAGGAATATGTATTATTAGATGGCATACGAAACAAACATCACCAATAATTCCAAGATGCAATTTGTCTTCAATTCCAGTAATTTCTTTGGAGATACTCTAATTGAAATAAAACTAGGGTGACGTCTGCCCAGGAGTTTAGATTGATAATAATGAACAAAAGGCTATGGGGAAAAGGGATGCATTAGAATTTACGAATAAATTAACAGCAGAGTTTTCTGTAGTTTTATTAAGGTAATTTTTGGTAAATTGACTAAGTAAAGAAATTATAAACACCAAAAAAAAGGAAAAACAAAGTTCGAGGATAGTCTTCAGAAAAAGCTTATAATGAAGGTTCGATGCTTTTTGTGTCCTATAAAATACACTTATTTGTTAAGTTTTATAAACATAAACGATTATAAAGAAGCTAAAGTTCAGATAATTGGATCATTTTCTCCAACGTGGCTGCACAGCGTCTTATGACGTTTTTCGACATAAAAAGTTTTACAGTCATGAAAATTATATTAGAAAATGCATTGTTACTCACCACATTTTCGGAAGAAATGATTTTAAAATTTCTTTTTCCATTACCAATAACAACAAAAGGCCTCCTGTCTGTCCTGTCCATTAGATATTTGACTGTTAGTTTTTTTATTGATTACTATGTCTGTATGTAGTAGCTTTGAAATTTTTGCTTAAAATAAAAAGATGATACGTTGAGAACGAAACCATTACCAGTTTCTCATAAATATTGTGCAGTCTTTGGTCAACAACTGACCTCGATATATTAATATACAAGTGGTAATATTTATGCATACAAATAATTGTATCTATAATTATATTTTTTTTAAATCTTTACTCATTATGTGGAAAAAAGTTAAAAATAGCAGGAAAAATTATAAAAGTAAATCAAAAATACATACTTTATTAATATTTATAAAAAATAACGTTAAAAATTTGAAAGTGTTCAACTTGTGAGCTTGTTATATCGATGTTAAAACTAGAATTTAATCTTCTACAAATAAATCTTATGAAAATATTTTATTTTATTGAGTCTAAATAGTCTAAGATTATACATCAGAATTGGTACCTAAAAGTTCAGTAATTGCCCGAATGCATTTGTTGTCAATCCACAATATCAAAACTAAATTAAAGTAACCTTTCAAATAATGCTTTTGTCACCTTATTTCTTTTATCACTTTTCAATGTCTTCCAAAATATATCTCTCTCCATTATCTCTAACCGAACTTTCATCATGTTAGTTTTATCCTTTATTTATTCTTCTTCGTATGTCCTCTCCTCGTTGGAAGTTGGCAATATTTATGGCTACTCTAATTATGGATGTAGCTACTCTGAAAAAATACCTCGATAAACATTCATACCATTGTCTCGAGTTGTACACCCATGATATCCTCCTTCTTTCAATTCTTCTTCGGCCTTGAATTATACCTTCATGGTCTCAACATGATGTACTTTGATCCTTGTGTTATGTGACTCATATATTGCAATTTTCTGCTGTAAATCATAGGTATTACTAAATTATAAATATTTTAAGTACAATTAAATTTTGTAATTAGAGATATCTTAATTATACCTATGATCTGGTAAATTATACTAATCTGGTTAATTATATCTATAATCTCAACGTCTTTCTTGAAAATCGTTTGCATAAACTGAAGTACTTTAAAATTGGAGTATTTGTTATATTTTCAAACGTTAGAAAATATTTCTATATATGTGTTACCTGTCAACTGGCAAAGGATACTTACCTGTCAACTGGCAAAGGCAACTGATCTAATCCGCGTATGGGAACATGGACTTCATTTTATTATATTAAAGTTTCCCCGTAACCAGATTTGCGTTAAATTCATTTAGAAAATGTTCACATAATCTTTATATATATATATATATATATATATATATATATATATATATATATATATATCTACATTAATATCCTGCCATTATGCTGTGGAATAATTTTAATTTCGCCAATAAAAATAGATTCAAGAGCCATCCGAAATTGTTGACTTGTTTCGTTTTCTATTTTTCTGGCTTTGATTTCCCTATTTTGCTTTAGACACCCACTTTTTATGAAATCAAATATACTTGTATAATTTGTTTCTTTTATCAGTAACATATTTACGTATTATTTTCGAATTATTTATTATTTTTTGACGTATTTGCACAGTGAAACCACATAAATAAATAATTGGGAAAAAATTTCAAGGCAATGAAAACGAAATGTATGATGTTCTATTTATATTTAGCGGACACAAGCACAACAATCAAAGGTTATATCTCACCATCACATACTAGATAAATTTCCCTCAAGACACAATTATCTGATTTTCATTTCGATAATAAAAATTATTTTAACTTTGCAAAAGTTTGAACTGATTGTTCACCAAAATATTAAATAGATGCGATGCTATAAAGTATATATCCTTGTATTCCATAATATAAGCATTGCAGATCTAAAAGTTTAAATAAAAGTTTAATAAAAGTTTGCTATAAGCAGAAATAAAAGTTTGCTGTAATATTACCTAGCGCCCCATATTCATTTTTCACACCAAGTTTAGAAGACACGCTACCATTACATCTTCCATGCTTTACACACAGTATTTTCAGGGAGAACTTTTACTCGGATTTGCAATTTTCGATTAGAAAGAAAATTGCAAAAGCGATCCCTATTCACCAGCCATTTCTTTCTCGCTAACAAAAGCTCTTTAAAAGTACCGCGGAATAAGTTGACTTGCGCGTGACTTATCAGCTGTATGCCATCTTGTGGATTCAAACGGAGAAGTCGCTTAATTGAAGACGAGAGTGAGAGAGTAAGATACATTATGGGTTATAACTGTGTATAAAATCATACAACTGTATGTACCAGTTGTAGTTAGTAGTCTGGTAAGTTAAGTAAAAATTTTTTCATAAAATATTGAGGGACGAATTAGTTGTAAATCTGTGGACTCAAAATATTTATATGGTAAGTTTTGTAACCCTGTAGCTATTAGGAAGGATGTTAAAATACTTTGTGAATTTATATCAAATACAAATGAATGGCATGCTTTATATTATAATAATAAAAAATTAATATGGAGTTTAACTCTGGAATTACTTCAGTTGAAAAATTACTGAATTTTATTATTTTTGAGATTTCCGCGAAAAATATTTCCTTTTCGTCAAATAATTTTCTGATCATTAAAATTTCACACATCCTCTTAGTTCCGGCAACTTTTTTATATATTTTCAAAAACAATAAGAACCTAATTTTGACTGTTTAATTAAACTAATACTTTCAACTTATTTACTTCAAATATATAAATGCAAAAATATTGTAATATGCATTATGTACAAGTACAAAAAACTTCCAATAGTAAATATTTAAAAGAAACAGTAGGTACCCTACGTTTAAATTAAAACCCGAAGCACTTTTTGGTGACAGTTCAGTACAGGATGGTCTAATAATATTTATTAGATATTCGAGACAAAAATTTTAAAAAATGTAAAAAAAATCTTGAATACCAAATTTAAATATTGTTTTCATTAATATGTTAAATAAACAAACCAACATTTGTTCCAGACTCATAATTGTATAGAAAATAGTATAGTAGCTGCGAGAGACCTGCTTGTCTAATTATTTTATTACCTAGAAAGACTCAACAAGATTAAAAAAGTGCTATCCATATAAAAATATTACCGAACTAATTTTGTTTATGTTAATATTTGATATATACGAGAACGACAGACAACATCAATATATTACAAAAATAAAAAAAAAAATACACATACTGAAATCTATCTAAATACTCTAATATGTACTACAATTATAGAAATACGAAAATTCTAAATTGAAATCTTCGGTCACTGAAGTAAAGTTGCTTTTACTATTCTACTGTGTATAATAATAGTTACGGGCAAACGTTTGCTGTACAGAAGATAACTACGACTGCAGTTAGAATTCAGAGACACTGGTCTGAACTTAATTGGTCATTATTAATCTAACCTTTGACGTAAGATAGAGTTTATATAAATATATGTTTTAAAGTTAGTGAAAATCTGCTATAATTTCTGTGCCTTACGAGAGATCTTACTTCGAAAAGAATGGATGAAATATGTGAACAGATTTTGTTAGAAGGAGAAAAGTTATGTCACTTCTAAATATCGTTAGACAGCCCACCTTTGCTACACTTGAATTCATGTTGTGCTCATTACATCATGTAATGACAACTGCTTATATAACATAATAAATTTTACAGATTCATTTTTTTTAAATTAAAGAATACTTATGGAAAACAACATATTTAATATTTTATATGCTTGTAGTTCTATATGTTAGTAAAATAAAATAATTTTTCTACTGAAAAATATATTTCAAATGTCTTTTAGACAAAAATTAACTGTCCAGGACAAGGCTAGAAATGTTCTTTACCCAATTAAATATTGGAAAATAGGAACTAATTCGGTTTTGCTAAAGCGCTTTTGTTATTAAATGATTTATTTCCTGCATTGAGGGAGGATTATTGTCGCATTTTCGTAAACGTAAACTTTTGTTAATTTTTTGTAGAATCATTAGTCATAATTAAATTTCTTAAGTAAAATTGAAAATATGTTGCATTTTTAACAGGTGCTATATATTTATCTAAGCGCTGTAGTTAATAAAATAAATCCAGAGCTAGCATATGTAACTAATTTAAATTAAAACTAAGTTTTCAGAAACAAGAATTTTGAAAAATTTACAAAGGGTAAAGTGTTGTAGTGTAGTGTGTAGTTACATATTAATAATTTGTAATGGTAAATACAATTTATAATAGAATTAATGTGAGAAATATGCCGAGTTCTTATTATATCATTCAGCCATTAATAACAGTAAGCGAAATCTATTATTTTTTCCAAATTAATTTTCAAAAATAATAGATTTGGAAAAATTAATTTGGAAAAAATAATAGATTTCGCTTACTGTTATTAATGGCTAAATGATATAATAAGAACTCTGCATATTTCTCACATTAATTCTATTATAAATTGTATTTACCATTACAAATTATTAATATGTAACTACAGAGAAACTTGTAACACATGAACGATTACAATATAATTATTACGAATTTAAAAAGAACAAGAAGAGAAACTAAAATATAACTATATTATTAATATTAATAACTTAATAAGCTTTAATTAAAATAAAATATTTTATATGAATTTATCTTAAATACACCAGGAATCACAGTTTTGACAAAAAATAATTTTTTAATAAATTTTTGTATGTAGTTACAAAACTAATGAAATTTGATTATTCATTACGTTATTGAAACTACTCATGAATAACTTTTTTATGAATTTTTTCCAGATTTTTACACAGCCTCTTTTAGAAACGCAAGTGGGTGCAAATTGAATACAATTTGGCATCTTCCTATTTCGTAAATGGGCCTGCAATTGAAAAGTGGCAAATATAAACTAAACTTTGTTGTAAAAGAATTTTCTAACGATACAAATATGCACATAACGAGGCCGTAAAAAAATTCATCCCCAATTTCTAATGAAAGAAGGCGCTTTAATATCTAGGGGAAAAGTTTGTTTACTGGACATTAATTTAGATCTACATATGAAGCATATATTTGCAGAACTAACAATGTCAGAGTTTGAAAGAGTGGTGAACATGCAAAGGATATGACAAAATTTTAACAATTCTCTGTTTGACTACGCAATCCTACAAACTAATAAAAATAACAAAGTTGAAAGTTTTCGTAGATACGAAACGAAATAAATGAACTTAATAAACTTTTTTTGCAAAATAAGTATTAACTTTGCGAGAGAGAAAATTTAAAACTTTCTAATTTATTCATTTATATACTATTGTTTGTATATAACCTCAAAATATTTTCTTTTTCACTTTCCCGATTTCACGATAATATGATGTCCTAAAATATTTCTGTTTAAAATTGCCTTTAAGATCGTTTTAAGATTTTAGATAACAACAACTTTCAATATGCGTAAATAATTGGAAAAAACAAAAGAGTAAACAAAATTTTGTGAATACACAATCACACACACACACACATATATATATACACACACACACACACACACACATATATATATATATATATGTATATATATATATATATATATATATATATATATATATATATATTTATTTATTTTTTTGTATACGTATATATATACGGAGTCGAGAACTCCAAATAATCTTACTTTTTTGGCAAATAATAATATTCGGTAGCATCGCCTGAAATTTGGTGAACGTCATCAATGAAATATATAGTTAATTCTACTGCCAATTAATTTGTAGAATTTAACATTAATTTCATATCCCACTTTATGGCGGCCTTCACCTCCGGCTATCATCCGCCCCCTCGCTCGCTTTCTTGCTGCCTCCCCTCGGCACCGACCCTTGGCTTCGAACACTTCGTCACCCATCATCGATCAACATTAATTTTGACATTCCTTTCATTTGACTGTTGAAACTGTTGTACCTTCTACCGTTATCGTAAATTGCGTACCTATTCTCTGATTGGCTGTTATATTCTTTGGCTAATTTGACTTTGACTTGGTAAAATGTTGAAAGATTTCTGTTGAATTTTACTGACGTAATTTGCTTTGTATAATTGACGTGATGGCGGTTGTGGCACTGACGTCTTTAATATTATTTTTAAATGACATTTGAGTTTAATTAAGTACTTCAAAATTAACTTAAGTTATGAATTTTAAGGCTAACTAGTTTTATATAACCAGGAGTGATTTAATGGAAAATTCTAAATGATTAAGGTGAAATGACATCAAAATTCTAAACACTAGGACTAATGACAAATAAATTAAAAGAAAGTATTGGATTTAATGATTTTGTAAACCAATAGATGTCACACTTTAGCAATGCGATTAATTTAAAGCGTATGTCATAATTTCGAACATTTTCTCATACGAAAGCCTTATAGAAATTCATATGAATATCTTCCCGAATTTGCAGTGATTAGATTGATTAAATTTTTTGTTTATTATTTATTACAAGAATATGTAAGTGGATGAGCTAGGAAAAACAACGAAAAGACGTAAATATATGTGTAACTATATTTCTGTAAGAATTTTTATGTAAGGACCTTTTTTTCTCAACAATCTTGCTAGAATTATTTTATAATGATTAACATCGTAATTTTTTTTATTAATATCGTTTGTTTATGTTATTTTAAATACAGGTTTTATCAAAAACTTTGCAACTATGAGCTGTATCCATGGTATTCAATGTGATGTAATATTTAGTAATTAACATTAAAAAATTTTTGATATATTCGTTTAATCTTTACACGCAAGGTAAACGACGGATAGTAATTGGTCCAAATAATTGAAGAAAATAAAATATTTAACATTAAATATACGTCTCTCACCGCCATCGGTCCCACAAAAATTGTAGTTAATTTGATCGACTCTCACCAATCAGTACATTACGAAATAAAGGCGCTAAAGAAAAAAAAACATACAATATACCCTAGTCCTACCTAGGCTGACTCAGGGCTCCTCAAGGGGACGTATAACATTCCCAATTCTACGAAATACCTCCGAAGATCCCCAAATAATACACCAAATTTACAATCAAGCGCTTCGACTCCATAGTGGCAAAGGCTTTTTCCATTCAGCAAGCAATTCAGGACCTACATTTTAGCCAGAATGCATTTAGTAAAATATTCCAAGATCGATGCACTCACCACGGTGTTTAAGGAAACCATGTTCTGAGACATGGCATATTTGTATTCTAATGTTATGACGCATGCTCGCTATCAAACTTTAAAAAAACTTTACGGGCATAATTATGTTGATCGTAATAAGACATTTTTTTCATATCTCAAGTTTTGAAACCACAGGAATACGAGGGGCTATCTCTTAACGCATTGCGACATAAGTTGGTGCGGAAGGCGTCATGCCTCATTAGAAACTGTTATGTGTAATAATCAATAACGAACCAGGTCTCATTTAACCGCTCAGATATATTAGGCAAGGACAACCTTGTGAAATCCTCCATGGAATCAAGGAGGATGCCCCAATATCCCCTCAATCAGCCACAATATCCCCTCAAGGCATAATAAATCACCCTGGCTATTTTTTTAATGTATTGCTCTTGGGGTATGAAGCTTCGCTTTGAATCGGAGACCATGTCCAGGCGTAAGACTTAATTTTGAGCACTATAATTAAGTAGCTTCCATTTAGTAAGAATGTCAAAAGAAAAATACACTGATCGTTTCTGATTATGACATAAATTTATATTAGAATACATGTGCCATGCCAGCCGATTGGTACTTATGACATTAATTTGTTTGAATTTAAATAAAAGCAAGGTAAAAAGTCAGCTGTATGATGTTATGATATTTGATACCACACAATTTTTAATATAATACAACTGAATATTAATAAAAATTGAGCAAGGATAAAATACATTTATGATAAACTAATGTTACTGCAATGAATAGTATTGAAGAAAAGTGTGTTAAATTTTTTTCAGAACTTTCTTAAAAATTTTAATTCAAATAAAATTAAACAAATTTATTCAAGTTAATTAATTAAAATTAGTTTAAAATGGATTGCATATAATACGTTAAATTGTTAAATTTATGTCACTCACCATATTCCATTTCGTAATGATGTTATAATACTTACAAATATTAAACCCGTATCACAAAACACTAGCGTAGGAAGAATTCAATGGTAATAAACTTTTGAATGTTCCCAAATTTGAAATTTGATTCAAAATGGAAAAGGGTTCGCTCCGCCCAACCGCGTTGAATGCCCTCAAACCGAATTCCGCGAATGACGACGGTTAGTTATTTTAACTCTTTGAAATAAACTTGCCACTGATCGACACAAGGCACTATTACAAGTAAAGTTTGTTAATTGAATCTGCGGAGTGGGATATTTGGTTAGCGAAATATGTTAATAATGCAAAGAGTATTCCAACCGATTGCAGGGCTGAATGTAAGGTAGGATTGTATTGCAAAGGTTTCTTTATTAATGTATGCCCGTCCATTGTACCCATATCATCTCTTTGGAAGAAATAACAGTGATCATTTTAGATTAGACTTTCTTTCATCAACGTTTGCTGATTAAAATTCTGTTTATGGAAAGGAAGTGTAAGAATTTGTATGTTTACCTTTTATGCCAGAATGTTAATGCCTGTGTCTGTACTATCTCGTGACATTTATATATTTCTGCAATCTCATTCATAACAATTTTATGAAGAGAAATATTTTTTCCTTATTTTTCCATTCAAAAGGCTTATGTGACTGATATAACACTTTCACAGTTATATAGTTTCCAGTGCTCATAATTTACATAGTATTTCTTTGGCATGTATCAGTTATTTTCGTTAGTATTTACTTAAGAAATAGGAGTTGAAATATGTGGTTGTGTATTAACCTTTTAACCGTTATAACTATATGAAAACGGATATTCCTCAGGTAAATTAAAAATCTACAACAAAGATCGACGACCTATATTGCTAACTGTTACAAATTTTTGTTATACCCTCTTTTCTTTCACAAAACCGGACACTAGAAGTAGTGTGAGGATAAATAAATTACGTTAATACATATTTATGTTATATATTTTTACTAATCAGACGAATTACGTAATTATTGTGCAGTTTCGGAGAGTTGAAATGATTTTGAAAGAGATTAAAGCTTATTTCAAAAAATTTTTAAAAACCTTGCATTTTGGAGACACTTAATTAGATGAATTTTACTGTTTCAAAAAACCAAATCTTTCTAATTCTCGATAAAACAAATATGTAGATATCCTCAATATAAGTAGTCATCCGTCAAACTTCGCCATCCGTTAAAGGAATGAACTTAATTTAAATATTTAATTCCATTTTATTAACACAGATAATTCTACACAATGACGCACAGTATCTTAAGATCAATAAACGTAGTTTGCTCTGGATATCTTACTTATACACAACACATATTAATGAATATTTTTAATTTATGTTTTTCAAGCGAATTACACAATTTGATATATGACCTCTAACCCGAACGCAAAAAATTGAACCTTGCAAGTGTGTGTAATAGATGAAACATATAAACTTCACGTCTATCAAATTACATATCGCGTGAAAAAAATTTTAACTTTTTATAAGTTGAAATATTGTTTAAAATAATTGTAAGTGATAATGAAACCCGCAAGAAAGTTCCAGGATGTATATGACTAATCAGAATTCTTTTATTTTATTGACATTTTTGTTTCAAGATTGAATCACGTAGTTCTGAATTCTATTAACGTACAAACTATTCACTAAAATAAACTGTTCACAACACAGGCAATAAATGAAAAATAAGCAAATATTGCGCAAAAATGTTAAAATAATACGCAGTTAAGATAATTTTTCTTACGTAGGGAAACATGTCCAATCAATATCACTTTTTTTAAGTAGGGACGGACAGATAGGGATTAATAAGTTATATATTATTTATTTCTTACAGACTTTAATGTACACAATTGATATATGACGGACTTATTGCTACGGGCCAATCGGAACATTAGTCCAACCATACATGACAAGTTGTACGCCGCCATCTCAAAGGACATAAACCCGTGATCAACCTAACACACCAGGCGACGGCGTTGTAATATGTTTAATGGGATATATAATATCACTGTATTTAGAGACAGTACTTATAGTTAATCTGAATAATGGAAACGCAGTTCAGATCGCAGTTCTTGATTCACTTTTTGATTCGCTTTTTATCGATTGGTTAACTATAAGAATAGAAATATTTTTTTAATTATTTATGAAATAGTTCGATTATTGTAAACCGTTCGATTATTGTAGCCCGATTAATATAAACTCGATTATTGCATAGCTCGATTGTTGTAAAGTCGATTATTGTATAGCTCGATTATTGCAAATTTGAGTATTGTAACTGTAAAAAGCTCGATTATTGTAAACCGTTCGATTATTGTAGCCCGATTAATATAAACTCGATTATTGCATAGCTCGATTGTTGTAAAGTCGATTATTGCAAATTTGAGTATTGTAACTGTAAAAAGCTCGATTATTGTAAACTGTGTGGAATAGCTCGATTATTGTAAACTATTTTCTCCAAAAACTCTCTTATTCACTATAACCGACTGTTCTCTGATTCTGTTAAGTGCGAATCTTCTTTCCCTTCCCTATGCTTCCTGCTGCTTTAATCATTTTTAGGAAAAGTTTAACATTAAAACAAAATATTAAGCTTTTCTTTGGAATTTTTTATTAAATAAAAAACTAATTTAGGCGAATTTTGATTTCACTGACAATTTCTTTTATTTTATTGCCTTCAAATATGACATAGATTGGAAAAAAATCTTACAAGAAAAAGGGAGTTACAGTAACGTAAGTAAAAGTTTATGGTAGAAAATTATATATTTACAAAAAGGGGAAATTTGTTTCTATTTTTAAACAATATTCTTATTTACCCCCTACTTATTTATTTAAACTTAAAGACATTACCTTATGAAAACTATTTATTGAAGAAGCTTAAAACGAAATTTAGTGACACACCTGACAACCAACGCCTGCAGGCCGTGTCTTGTATCGGTCGAATCCGGGAATACGTGAAAACTTTCCCAGTTAAGCGTATCGTCAATTTGTAAGCGTGTACGTATACGTGACAAACCATGAAGTTAGTTACTTTTTATAGCATCGTTCATCAAGTTGTTTATGAACACTGATCTAAAACATTGTGGCTTAATTTTGTTTCAATGCATAAATTCCACCGTTAATAGAAAACAGTATGTTCACTCAACTAGAAAGTATTTAAATTTACTTCTGATACGTTGATATTTTCGTTAATAGATAAGATTAAATACAATGTGATCATATTCCCAAATGTATTTTCTTCATTACATGCCACTTTGTCATATTGTAGTCTCTTTCTACGTCATAAAACACATCAGTTCATAAAAAAACATAGTTTTTCTTAACTAATTGAAGAATTTCGAAAGATATTTTATACTAAGAGATTATGAAACATTTATTTTTTTAATTATTCACGATTTTTAAAAACTTGTGCCTAAAAATAGAAAAAAATGCAACTCTCAGAAAATATGTCAGTCTATCTGTAGCTGCCATTTTTCCCACAAACATTTTATGTAGAGACTAGTAATAAGGCATATCGACCGGTATAAATATATAAATAACGAAAGTTTAATAATATTTAAACGAAAACTTTTTCTATTTTGTGCATAATAAATCGACTTTCAACTATTTTTTTAACAATTTTAAATAGTACAACCCTAAAGATATGTTAAAAATATGTTTAAAAATGATTATGTTAGCCTTACCATCTTTATTTTCGGTCAGAAATAAAATAGGTATCTACAATACATTTTAAAATCAATTTAAACTTGGGTTCAAATTTGGGCACGTAGTAGACAATAAATATTCAACCCATACAGACTTTCCAAAATAAAGTACTGCAGAGAATTTTCAATGCACTATGGTACCTTTGCAACAATAACTTTGCCATGAACAAAGGTATGATCAGGCAACAAGTGCTTTGGTAGTCAGTTGTAAAAGTTAATCTCTTCATTACATGAAACACTGGTTCATAAAATTTAATTGATTTAAAAAAGTTAACTCAACTTACTTTTATCATTAATATCTAATCGGCCTTGGGCAATTCATGAGAAATATATAGTTCTCTTAAAATGGTGTCGCATATCCTTTATATTTATGACAGCCTCCCCATAACGTGGTTTTTCGCATACTTTTTTCACTTCAGGAACAGATTCAACGTATAAAGTACAAACGAGCAATATGAATGGTTCGGGTATTATGTCCATGAGTAATTGTTGGAAAGAAATAAATATAGCGTGATTCGACGCACCATCACTTGCGGCTAGCAAATGATGACAACATGCGTGGTGGCCATGTTTGATTATAATTTTTTTGGTGAAAAAGAATGATATTTTAGGAATTACAGGTTGTCAATTATGTAATATTAATTTAATATAATTTTTTTGGGTGAAAAAGAATGATATTTCACAAATTACAGGTTATGCGTTAAAACTATATTTTAATTGTTATTATCCCAAGAATGTGCATTTATAAATGTTTAGAATTCAAGTTTATATTTGCCTTTTGACTAATCTCTTTTTTTTTATATTGAGAAATATGTAAAATGTACCTGGCGGATAAAAATTTTTTATTTTTTTTTACTTCTTGTGTATTCAAATCACATATACACGGTTATTTTTTGTTACAGATTGTGTACATTTATAAAACAAAAACCGATCAATTAAAGTTAGCTTACAACTAGCCATGCAGGAGGCATAAACCATTTCAATTTTGAAAGCTAGCAAAATGTATAATATTTCATATGCAAATTTATTTAAATGTATGAAATATAGCTGCTCAAAAATAAGCTTAGACCATTTGATACTGTTTTCACACAAGACGAAGGAGAAGAATTAGTAGGTTACGCCCAAAAATTTAATTCTATTTTGCTTGACCTCGTGTCAATTTTCTGTAATTAGTTGAAGAAAGGAAATGAAGGAACATTTACTGAGAATATGGTTCAAAAGGGATGGTTTGAGAATTTTAAAATGTCACCCGATCATGAACCTCAGAGCCGATTTATATAAAGTCAAAGGCTTTCATCACAAGGTTATAGAACGGTTTTATATATTGCTCAAACATGTGATGAAAAAGAATAATATATCTCCAAATACGATATTCATATAAACGAGACAGTAATAAGAACTTCTTCAAATGGGCCGCCATAAAAAACAAGTCGGGGTTGTGTTCAGCAATGAAAAAAGTGTACTCAAGAACGTGATTTGTTGCTACAATGTAATTGGAACCTCTCTGCTTCCTTTATTCATTTTTCAAATGAAAAGTTCGATCAGAGATTGCTTGAAAGACCACCATCAGGATTTGAGGCATAGACGACTGACAGCGGTTGAATTTATGCAAAAACATATATATATATATATATATATATATATATATATATATATATATATATATATATATATATGTGTGTGTATGTATATATATATATATATATATATATATATGTATATATATATATATATATATATATATATATATATGATGAAAAATAATATCAGCAAAATTAATAATTTGATAGAAAGAATGTCCACCCTCAAACATTTTAGTGATATATAAGTATGACCAGAAGATTCATTTTTAGTTCAATTTATAGGTGTATGCTTTATTTTCCCTATGTATTTTATTTTTTATACGGCAAACTCTCATTTCCCTAAATTTTTAAACGATTTAAGGTTACAACCTCAGATACCATTTTTACTACCAGTAAAAAATATGATAGCTTGTGAACATATATCACACAACATATCTCAGTCTTGAACTTGCAAGGGCATACTATTAAACGCATTATGGATTTTTTAAATTAAAAATTCCATGCTGAAATACTGGAAGGGGATATATCTCCAATAAATTATAATGTATTGAAGTCTTATTGGATTCAAATTTTGGTATTTTTTTACAATCATAGAATATAATGTTTCAAATAATATTTAACTTTACATAATACTAAATTATAAAATGTATATATGTATATATATATATATATATATATATATATATATATATATATATATATATATATATATATATATATATATATATATATATATATATATATATACATATAATCAATCTCTTTGTGTTTAAAAAATACGACATAAAGAATCACACTGACTGGATTTTAGATTCTAAGCCGTAATCGACGATGCTAAAATAAAGTTTTGCGAATCTATTTACGCAGTTTTGGAAGGCGTCACTTTCTCAGTGTTTGAAGAAAAAAAAATACTATTTCAAAATATTATTTATTTATCATATTAGACTTATCGCCATTAAAATTAATCGCCGGTTGTAGATATACATTTATAATTGGCGATGTTAGTATGAATTTCCGCCAATATATTTAGTGAATCATAGAAAGTGTTATTTTCTCAATTTCCAAAAAAAAAACCTTAAAAATGTGGAAAACAAAAGAGGTCGCTCGAAATTCGAATTTATATCAAACATTTATTATATTTCTTTTTCATTTTCAGAATAGGATAAATTATTAATATTCTATATTAGTTTGATTCCTTATTTTGTAAATCAAATCTTCATTTAAAAGAGTTTTAAAACATCTTAAAAATTGACCACGTTTTAAAATTTAAACTTATAACGTCATTTTTATTAACATGCATTGCATTTTATGAGAACCAATAAATCAAAGAGATATCCTTACTTTAAATTAAGTATTTAATTTAGAAACTCCTAACTCGCTGTTGGCTTACTTCAAAAAAGAAGAGCCATATGATGACAAGAAGTCCAAAAGGATGAGAATTCGATACATCAAGTTTTGCGCTCATTTGGCTTTTCTTTGATTGGATCAAAGGTTTTGATCAGGGCCTCGTGGTAGAACTAGAAGATGGAAATAGGAACAATGGTAAGGAAGAGATTCATTAAATTTGAACTTGTTTGACTTCATAAAATAAATGGTCTAGAGGAGCCGAATTGCGGGAGCGAGAATTCCTCAGTGGTAACGAGTAGGTTCATTGACTTTAGCTTGTCTAACGGGTCAATTGGGCAGATATATCTAATAATAACCATCTGATTATAGAGCTAATACGATGAGGTAGGTACAGGGACTTAAGAGCAAAGACAAAACTTATCGAGTTTAAACTTCTTTGACTTATTTTGGCATAAGCTAGAGAGTAACAAAGTAGAATGGTACGTATTTACGTACAGATAAATACAAGGCATAAAACAACTAAAATCGTTAGATAGATATATAGGTAAATAAGTATGTAAAGTATAGACCAGGATACGAGGCAATTAATACTTTCGCAAGCAACTAGAATTTATTATTTGAAACTTTGAAGTCCTTATTTGGGGGTTATTTTTAAAATTGGTTAATGTTTTTATAAGTTCAATTTTTTTTTAATGTTTGTACTTGTAATAACTGATGTTAACCAGAACGTTTTGAATGCACGAAGAATTCTATAACTCCTCGTTTATTGAAACCGCAACAGAATGAACAGGAATACATTCATATTTATCACTATAGATTCATGTATACGTGTATGTATGTATGGTTATATGTACATACATATGTACATGTGTGTGTCTGGGTGTATGTGTGTGTTTGTATATACGGACACCTCACTAACTTTTTTTTTATACAATTTAAGTAATAGATATCAATAAAAAAATATTTCCTAATTATCTTTTGAATCGTTTCCGATAAGTTGTTTAATTTTTTTTTCTATTTTTTATTAACAATAATTAATATATTACATTTGTAATACAGACGACAGCCTTGTTTAAATTTTACATCATGGAAACAAATTTTATTTTATATCTTCCTGATAGTCAATCACCATATTTTATGTTTAATATTCTTAAAACTATCGCCTTTAAAAAAATAGGTTCCATTTCTCTAACATCATGCCGATTATACCAAAATTTCAATCTCTTGATATACTTTACTTTGTTGTTTAATTTTAGTCATTATAATCTATAAAATTATAATAAATCATCCTACTAATATTCTAGAAGGTAAATGAACATCGTAAAATATGATTTCTATTTTGCTGTTTTTCTTTTATTTTTTTAATGTTACTTGCATATGTCTTATTTATTGCATCGTCATTAACTGAAGGACAATGTAATAATGAAGAAACTAAACATGTTTTTATCGTAACTCTAAACGATATTTGAATTTCGTCGAAAATATCAGCAACATCATGTTTTATCGAGAAAATCGAGGTAGACGTACACGTTGCTCAACAAGACGAAGAGTAATATAATTATTCAGGGGGCGCTAGTGAAGCAAGGCCGTTTGTACCAGGGAAGCCTTGCAATGTAATTGCACACGATTTGAATGTTATTGGAGGCATTTTAACCGTCAAAGTAGGTACAGTACGATGCGAAACAAATTAGAAGTGAGGAAACTCATTTTATTAATGTTTAAAATTTTCGAAGATACGTAATTATATATGCAGTAATTTAATATATAGTAAAAACTTGATATATATTGTATAAATTTTATGGATTATATAAGGCAAAAATGTAAAAATATCCCTTGAGAAAGCTCAATCAGTTAGAGGAAATAGAAGAAATGTTTATAATTATTAAACTTATGACGTTAACAGGTAACCGCATAAGGCTTTTGAGAAATAATGAGACAGGGAATCACAGTATGTAATAAAAGATGTAATCACAGGTATTAATAGTGATGCTATAAATAAATTACCAAAAACAGATATAAAAAAGGGAAAATTGTAAGCGGGTAAACAAAGGTCAATTATAAATTGGACTCTTATGAAGAATTCGATTAGCTAAAAGTAATTTTGTTTTTCAGAAATAGCGTTATGTTTGTTTTGAAAAAGTCATGTTTATAATAAAATTTCTTTCACCACTTGGCAGTTATTATATTTAGCTTTCTTTAAAAGAGATTTGTACGTAATTTTGTTTGCAGCCTTTAGTCTAAGTTCCGTTTTAGTATAACGACCAAAAACGAACATTTTTGTCATAATTTCTTTTGTTCCTAAAGACAAGAAAGCTGGTGAAGCTCACATGGATATATTTATATAAATATAAATATATATATATACATATATATATATGTATATATATATATATATATATATATATATATATATATATATTAATATATGTGTGTCTGTGTGTGTGTGTATGTGCACATATATAAAGTTTATTATCTTTATTGACCTTAATACCACGCACGTGAGAGATATTTAAAAAAAAAATCATTTAGAAGATATTTGTCTCAATAATGACTAACCTTCTGGTCAACCTATAAAAATGACCAAACCAAAGCTATAATTAAACGAAAACATCATATAAATATACGATAGATTACAGAAAGGTTGAATACATTACACACAATAATTGACAATAAATTAAAATATCTCGTAGTCATTAAAAAACTCGATATTTAGATTCCGCACAAATTGGAAATAATACACATAACACAGCCAATTAATATTCACTATAAGCATCACAAATGCAATCAAATTGACCCTTCTTTGAAACAAACCATCATATCACATTTAAAAAGTGGATAATCTACAATACCATTCGTCAAAAACGTCCATAGTTTTTCAGTAAAAACAACACAAAAATTCGAATTGCATCGAAGAACATGCAAGTAGCGTGATAATATTACTATCGTGTTATGTAATTTGATTTGTTTCCAGATAAATAAACGATGATGTCAAATGTTTACAATTAACATAACAAATGGAACTGAAGGAAGCGGCGAAAATTATCAGAACTGGTAAATTTCAGCTGTACTGTGTACCATCAAGACAATGCAAAGTCTCACACATTTTTAATAACTGGCGGAAAAGTATTAGATGTTAGTTGACAACATGTTAGTTGACCACATTTAATTTTAGTTAACAAATAGTTATTACGTTACATTCCATATATTTTTCAATAAATTCAATCACTTGATTGATTTAAAGTTTGAAAAAATATTTTAATTGTAAGTTTCGCACTTAGGATAATTACATATAATCGCACTTGGTTCAATATTTTGCTAACAAGAACCAGAAGTTCTATAAACACGGAATCACAAAATTATTAAAAAAAAGCTTTAGTTATCGAAGAAAATGGAAAATATATAATTTACATACTTTTTTTATAAAAACAATACCGAGTGCTAATGTTTAGATTTGAATAAATAATTTCTCTCGGCATATAACTATTTAAGAAGCAAAGCTTAACTTATATTATATCACCTTAGATTCACAAGGAGCTAAACACTGCAAACAACCCTTCGTGGTCTTTCACGATTATTTCCATAAACATGAGAACTACTGCGTGAACCGAAATAATTTTCGTGGAAAATCCAAATAACATTTAATTAATCAAAACTTTAAAATTTTCAATTAAACGGTTTTAAGCCTAGTTGGCTTGTTTCCAAGTTTAATGGGATATAATTTTTGGGTAGTCATATTAAATTTATATCATCTTTTATAAACACACGCGAGAGTGATCTCGTTTATAAACACAATAATATTAAGTTTATATCATTTGGTATAACAATTAACAAGGTTTTACTTTTATTATATAGAGGTTATTTTATAGAAACATATTACAATTGGAAAAAAGTGGCTAGGTGTTAAAAAAAATAATTTTTTTATTTCTCTTCCGAAAATATCAAAGTTACATTCTATTTAAAATTTATTTTAAATCAGTCCATTGTTTTTAGACATTCAAAGATTTCCGAAGCACAGAACATAACAAAAAACTGATTTCTGTTTATTTTTACGGAGACACCGAAGAATCTTTTAATAAAGACGTTCTAATTTATATATTTATTATGAACTTTGTCGATATTCTTTGAATGCTTTATATATCAAATAATATTAATATAAAATAAATAAAGACTGAATAAATTAAATCGAATTAGAGCTTGAATTTTGTAAACAATAACCATTTATTAAATTATAAAATATTGAATATATTTGGCGTTAATTTTGTAGAAATTCATTATACACAGTTAAGTGAAACTACGTGATGTAGTATTATTTCTACTTTCTTTAATTTCTTTACCACGACCTAGGTTTCGTTGTATTACATCTTTCTTCTTTTGCTAATATCCCACCTGAAGATGTAATACAACGAAACCTAGGTGGTGGTAAAGACATTAAAGAAAGTAGAAATAATACTAAATCACGTAGTTTCCTTTAATTGTGAAATTACCAAATATCAGTAAAAAAGCATATAAAATATAAGTTCCAACCTTGGAGCATCTCGTTCTTATGGTCTCCTCTATGAAAGGAAGTTATTTTATTCCTAATTTTTAATATGACATCAATATGATACAACTGGATACGTTTTGTAAAAAAAAATATTATGATACATGATTTATTGCAAATATATCTGTGGGTGAAATATGTAGCGTTACAGTATTATACTCCAAATATATTGAAACAATATTCTCCAAATAGATTGTTTCACTTTTCGTAGTTATTGACCCACTCGCTAATCCATTTAAATTGTTCATTTCACTAGTTTAGTTTTAGCAGATTATTTTCTTTAGAAATAAAAAAGGAAAGTGACTAAATGTATGGTGTGCTGTCGTAAAAAATGTTTGTTGAAAGTTTCCTTAATAAATTAGACCAGAACGAGTCAAATAGCCTTGTAAAAAAATAATTATATTTTATGAGAATGAAATTATGTAGTCACATTTGTATTAATTGTATTTATCAGGTGGCTTATTATTTTATAATTAGAGAATCTACTAGAAGATAATCCACTAAACACAAAAGAAAGTAAATATGTGCCAGAAATTAGAGACCAAAAAACTGACTAAAATGTGAAAGTAGCGTCCGTATTCTGAGAAAGTTAAGAGTAGAAAAGTCACAAACGAGTTGATTGTTTTTATTTTAAAAATATTCTGTATTACTTCCTTACAAACAAATAAACCGTTTGTAAAAAAGTATACATAGTTATTTATTGTACACACTCAAAGATTTGTGTCATATTTTAAAAATCAGGAAAAAGGAGAATTACGAAAAACTATTAATCTGTTTTTACATTGACACAATTTTATTTTACAACGTTCTAATTTTCTACCTATTTAACAGTGGCCACCTTTTTCAGATACTCTAAAGCCCTTACTGAAACTCCTCGCCTCAAAGTTGGGTTCTAATTCCAGCAGTTTTGCAAGCCCAGCCAGCAGTTAAATAAATTTATACAAACACGAGTTTTAGTTAACAGCTATTTGTTTACGTTCCGCTCTCGTCCACAGCAAAACCTCGTCGCGGTACTTCAAATACTTTATAAGCTCTCGGTTGACACAGAACTGTTTACCCAATAGATGAGGGTACTTTTGCGGCCGAATATCCGCGCGCCAGGTACCAAGCCGCGGTGCCGTCCTCCCTCAGCCTTGATTAAATTTTACAACACTCACACCTGCAAACGGCCCATGTGGAGGTAATATTTTGTTCAATTAATTTAAATATGAGTGTAGCTCGCTAGTACCAATGACCGTACTTTGATTAAATGATTCCGCGTCGGTTTACTGCCCATATGTTCTGGGTCCGCGAATTACGTCGAATTGAGAGAACTTTGATTATATCGCCGTGTTTGGGCTATATTAAAAATAAACAGATTATCGTACAGCGCAAATTAATTTTTAACTCCTTTTACTATTAATATTTAAAATTTTATAAAAAATTCTTCTATATTTCTTAAACAATTCACATGCTAAACAAATTTATTAAATACATTATAACTTAAAAAAAAATTTATTCTTAACCTTAAAAATAAACGAATTTGAATCTTACCCTTAAAATTAAACAGGACGATATTTAGAAACAAATTCGGTACACAGAGTGATTTGTGAGATTAAAAAATACACGAGCATTTAAGTAGCTCATTAATTTTTTTTTGGGACGTGAAACAAATTTACATGCTTTTCCCGCCTTATTAAACATTTTCTTACTTTGGATAAATTTAATCGAGGAATTCACAGAATAATAAGAACAACAATGGAAGTTAAAATTACATACTATAGCAGTTCGTATCTAAAATATGTTTTGTGCCAAAACTATCATTGAAATTGCGACACGGATATCTGTAAATATTTTCAATGAAGGCTGCCGCATATTATTGAAAATAATGATTGCAATTTGCATACAAAATTCATTCTTATTCCAAGATCAAGAAGAAGGCGTTTGAGTAAGATAAATTGTGCATCTATGTATATACCAATGGAGATAAAAATTTGTAAAAAGGAAACAGGAAAAATCGGAAACGCAGTAAAAACTTGAGAAACCTGAAGGATTATTTTCTGGGCCTGAAATCACCGACTAAGATAAAGTAGGTAAATTTTCCTAATAAGCGAAAATAAAACTTAAATTCGTTTTTATTTTCACTCATTTTTGCACGACCTAAATAAGCTTTGAGAAGATTTGTATTTTTCTATTTCAGACCAATGAATCACGAGATAATTTCCATTGAATTCGTTGAAGAATTTCCAAAGTTTTTGGAAATCCACATCACAAAGTTTTTTAAATTTTTAATTTGGAAACTTTTAAAGAAATTGTTTCAATTTCACATTTATGTAAGAATATATCCTTAATGAACCTTGCTGAAAATGAAAAACGATGGCTATTGAAACATTGGAAAATTTATTTTCAATGAATTTCTACTTATTTCGAAATGTCAAGGAAGTGGTTTCTTTGATGTCAACGAGGGTGTTAATTGATATTTCGAAATAATATTTAAAAATCGAATGCCGTGATGCACAATGTTGACACAAAATAGGCGGATTCCGGGAGGTAAGAGAAGAATATTCAATATAAAAAATTCACATTTTCAAAAATTCAATATAAAAAAATCACGGTGTTTCGCCTACATTAATGAAATAAATTTCAACAAGATTCGTTTATTCCCATTTTTTGTGTTGTTTCAAAATTTTACCGCGAATCAAAATAAGAAGTCTCGTAATTAATTTAATGTATACTAGGAACTTCCATAATGTAAAATATACCGCTTTAAAATCAGCATTACAACAAATAAAACTGGATCACATATAAAATTAAATTATAATTAAAAACAATTCACACAGATTGTTTGAACAAAACAGTTTAAAGTCAAATAGTAATACATATATTTTTACATATTAACTTGTCAGAATATCTGAGTTATATAATAACTCAGAAATTAATATTCAGTTCATCACACGGCATCTTATTTGGATGAGGTAGCCGAAAACGAAGACACCTACATCATACTTATCATGGAATAATAGATATAATATAAATATAATATGTACAATGAAAACTACACTGAACTACGGTTCAGCAAACGGGTAATTTATTACTGAATTTTTAAATCTTTTCAAATATTCTGTTGCTTCATCATTTTACCTCCACCATTTCTTATAACTACACGTATAATATGATCATAAATTAAACGCCTTTTTTTATTTCGAAACGTTAGTAAGGAAGGTTTAGTAAGACGGTAAATTAAGGCAGAGAACATCTCAATGATGACTTTAAAAAAGAAATATCTCGAAACCAAAACACTAAAATTGGTAAGTTGCAAAAAAGCCTTATTGTTTTTTAACAGATTTATCCCACAAAATTTCTCATAACCGGATTGGTATTTTTTTAAATTTTCATACTTTGTACGGGAGGTGACAGTTTTTAAAAATGTTATTTCTTTTTCCATTTTTCGTCTTTAACCCGCATCTGGACACAAAATTTAATCTCAATGGATGCACTAATAGAATAAATCATTAAAGGAAATGGTGAAAATTAAAGACAAAATGAAAATCCCGTATTATTGAACACTATAAGGGAAAATATTCTTCATATATTCACATATTTTATTTTTGACTTAAGCTTTATTACAT
The DNA here is from genome assembly GCA_039881145.1 of Druceiella hillmani. Taxonomy (NCBI): domain Eukaryota; kingdom Metazoa; phylum Arthropoda; class Insecta; order Lepidoptera; family Hepialidae; genus Druceiella; species Druceiella hillmani. Next base: position 9,845,929 of record JAYKKI010000082.1, read on the forward strand.
AATTTTATTATAAAAGATGTAATAATAAGAGATAAGGTAAATATAAAATATGTGTCAATTATCCTTAAGGATATATCTTAAGGATAAATGGTATATATTTTACTTTTGCCTTATCCCTTATCATTACATCTTATTAGGTATATAGTCACCCTCACTGTGTTAAGTTACGTAGAACCTCATGTACCAAAATCGACGACGTCATGTACCTTGTGCACTAGAATTATTTATCATAAATTGTAGTCATAGATTTACCCTCGCTGGAAATATTTGTAGTAAATATTAAGTAGATTACTAAAAAGCTAGTTATTTGCCTTAGTTACTAGGTATGTAAATTTTGGAGAAAATGTGTTTCTAAAATTAGCAGAGTTTAAAACAATTGTTGTGTGGAAGTAAGATCCAGAAGGTATTATTTCATTTTACAATATAAAATAACTTTTGTTCTGAATTATTAATATAACATGATTTTAAAAGTTTGTAAAAAAAATTATTTTTGCGTTTTTTTAAATAAAATGAAGTGGTTTGAAATATAGTATGTATGCATGTTTCCTGTAATATTAACTATATAATTAAATGTTTTTTTTTTCATTTTAATGGAACGTCATATTACATTTTCTTGATTTTTAGACAAATCGCTCGGCGCATTTTTGAAATTAGCATTTTTCCTTTAATATTAATTGTACAATTTTTGAGAGATTTTAAAAAAATAAACGGTAAATAGTTTTTTTTCTTTTTCAAAATATTAACATAACGTCATTTTATATTGATTTAGTATTTTAACCAAATTGGTCGACGGCTTTTTGAAATGAAATTAAAGTGTGATGTAATAATTGTTTTTGCTCCAATATTAATTGACCAATTTATTAGATCGATTTACTAAAACTAGATTCTAATAAATATTTATATTTTAGGTCAGATATTTATAGTTTGAAGATTCAAACAAAAATTCAGTGAATTTCGTCGACAATGCGTGTTGCACGACAACTATTAGGGGAGTAGCACGATTAGGGGAGCATAAAAAAAATAAAGCTTCCCACCCCATCGCCTCGCGCCCCACGAAGGGGAACAGCGCAGAAGACGCCGCTAATCACGCAGTGTTTATTTGTTAGTAACATCACACAAATTGAATCTTGGCGCGGCTTTGAGCTGCATGCGACGTCTTCGTGGATCTATACATTCCAGGACCCGTCATTTACGAATAAATATACACGGTTTTAATTTAGAACAGTCTTGGTTCTGTATTTATCGTAAGTAATTAGTATAATTATAATTACGATATTATAATTAAAATATGTTTAACACAGTATCCATACTAAGCTCTGTACACAGTTCCAGCCCACAGAACATGAACTTATACAAATGAATGCTTATGAAAATAAACAGCGATTCTAATTATAACGAGTTTAATTTATTATTTTTTAATAAAAAAAGGGAAAATACAAAAAAAAGAATATAAATATAATAGATTGATATATAATATAATAGAATGTAAAATATTTTTTACATATTTACATACAGACCGACAAACTTTTTATATTGCAAATCTTTCATTGTGATTGTCCTGTTTATTTTTTTTAATTCATAAATAAAAATTTAATAAAAGGAAAGCTACTTGTTAGCGCCTCAAAAAGGAAAGTGGAAACCTTGTTAAATCACTCACCTGTAAATCTCTCCGTCTGTTTTAGAAACTATGAGACGTAGAAACTTGAAAATTAGCATGGTAATACATCTTATTGACTCATATATTTTGTATTAATATACAAGAATTATAAAGGGGTAAGTAAATTTCTTTAAACAATTTAATTTTTAATTTTATAAAACATCAAATGAAAGAGTTTGTTATGGGGAATATAAAAATAATCTCCAACTGCATATTTAATAAAGCATTTTAAAAAATATGTGAAAAAAGAGAATTTTCTCTCTTACTTACTAAACCAATAACAGGAAAAAAACACGGTTAGTAAAATCCGGTTAGTAAAATACGGTTAGAATATCTTAGATATTAAAATTTTTGCTACATGCCCAATATTTCTTTAGCCTGTAAAAGGTATGTTAGGCAATATACATAGTCAAAAAATTAGAATATTTAAATAGTTAAATGGAAATATTATATACCATGAAGTGCTTACAAGTGCAAAAATGTGTACGGAATCTATATAGTGCGAGATCCATTCATACTTGACAGATTTGTGCACATATCCTGGCTCCACCTACGTAGAAGTAGAACCCAAGTAGTCATATGGATACTCTTGGTTTTGCCATAATTTTTATTATTCTTAAAAGTATAATAAATCGTTAAAATAAAATAAGTAAAAATTAATTTAGAACACTTGAAGTGGGAAAAGGCGAAAACTACCTAACTTACATCAAGTTAACGTACCTTAATGATTTTTATGTCTATAACCGTATCACAATTACGGTATAGTTAGTGTGACAGAAATAAAAAAATTATTATAATTTTGTTAAATTTTTATAAACTTAATGTCAAACTAATAACAAACCAATATAATAATAAGGTAACCGATTCTATTTTGTATTCCGGGGAAAAATTAGGGCAAAATAAAGGGGATAAAGACGATGCTCAATGATACCCTGATTTGTGAAAATAAATGAGAATTGAGCTGTTATTCTACTTTCTTTTAAATACCGAATATTATTCAAGTAATATTATATATCGTAAAGCCTGTTTGAATATTTTATTAAAGCCTCCTCCCTAAAATTTTTGATGATTTCGGCCACACGTCTGATTCTAAGACATATAAACAATTAACAGGGGACAGATCCGATGAAATGGAAGTGGTCTGTTCAAAAGAATCCATTTTTCAGCGTAGCTGCTTTTATTTCAGTGTTAATATCTACAGCACAAATGTCGCTTACAGGTTTTCCTCGCTACGAATATCATGTATAATAATAAAATACGGTACTGATACGCGTGACGGTTGGTAAGATTTTAATGCTCAGACAATTGAAGAAATTTTTAAGTTTATCGGCCAGTGAAAAGCCAAAATGCTCGATATCCCCGTCATTGGCGCTTGTAGTGGGACACCTCTCCCTCCGATTGCCCTCTAGTGGTTCTCGACCTTTTTTTTTAAACACTCTTACCACTCAAATCCGTGTTAAGGCTTAGATATTTATCTCGATATGCCGTTAGCATCATGGATAACGTTGGTAGCAGTTTAACTTTACCGAAATCAAATTTAACACATTTGTAGTGTACCGAAAATTAAATTTAAAACTGCTTCTTTTTTAAAAAAAAATCTATGAATAGACTCGTAAAGCAATAGGTGTCATAGTAGGAAAACTGGTTATCTTTCTCAACTTTATTCACATGTGATGAACATTTTTGGAGACTTTGACCAATTAATTTCATAGTGGGAAAAATCAAATCAAATGTTTATTGGTTTTTGATATCAATATTTTTAACCCAGCGGATATTTTAATTAAATATTTTTCTTAAATGATGCTATAAATGAAGGTATTTCATCGATATATTAGAATATAAAAAGTGTGTGTGTATACGTGTGTGCGTACATATAGTTGTGTGTATGTGTAAAGAAAACAAGCCAGAACGTAATATTCTATTTGATTAAACCTCACACGAAAAGGTTCACAAACAAAAGTATTATTGCGCTATATATATAAATTCCTATACTTTTATGGTAATTTAAAAGTAAACATTACAATTGACAGAAAAAAAAGCCTTAGAACTTGCCATTTCATCATGTAAATTTCTTATTACATTCTATGTTCGAGAAAATAATAAACGACAAATAACATTCTCGGAAAGTTCTGATCTGGGTGAAATATGAACTCCGACCTATATCATACCTACACCATTCTACAACAACAAAGGCTCTTTCTCTGAAACGAGATAAGCCTAAGCCTTAATATGACAGCCACATCCTATCTCGACTAACAGCTCCGCCGTTGTGCGTATCCGTATTTGTAGACTGGAGAATTAAATCGTTCATCTGCCGCGAGCAACTAAGATTTGCCGCGCAGAACACATCGCCTTGCCGAGTCACAGTATTATGCTGATCCTTGAAATAACATTCTCTGTTTATACTGAGTTCATTATCTTTACTAAGTGTAAATAGGATTATAATGCCTTGAATAATTGCTTTATAAGAGGCGCAGCGCTTGCTGATCTACGGAGTGCGTCTCGACTTAAAGAAAATCGTCTTAATCGGAGTAAAAGTTCGGTATTATAGGAAGAAAATAGAAAAATAGTGGCTACTGAAAGGAAACTTTTCCTTTTCGTAACATTCTAATATAAGTTAAATCATATTATTTAAATTGAAACGGAAATAGAGATAAAAATGGAAAGAGATCATTTTTGAACTGTTTACACTAGTACATATATCTACAGATGCCAATGCATTATTATTGCGTTTAAATATCTTTTGTCATTATGAAATGTTTAAAATAATCAGTGTATTTTCTTAGGTTAAATAGGAATATATAAAGAAAGTATACGTAAGATCAGTAATATATACTTCTTATTTAATTTGTTCCTTCAGCCAGATGGTGACGGCTTTTGAAGTTGCTTTCTGGGCTGCTTGAGTTGTTCCACTAATCTTTATCTTCACGTACGTGACTGGGTGTAAGAATACACTTTATACACGTTTTGTTAAACCAAATGCTTTGTAATGCCTTCCGAAATTTAATTCGGAGTTGACGGTACAATATCGCCAATGTAGCCAAATCGGCTGTTTTCAAATATTGAATATATTTGGCGTTAATTTTGTAGAAATTAATTATTCACAATTAAATGAAACTACGTTGTATAGTATTATTTCTACTTTCTTTAATTTCTTTACCACGACCTAGGTTTCGTTGTTTTACAATATTTTAAATAATAATAACATTTGCTAATATCCCACCTGAAGATGTTGTAATACAACGAAACCTAGATCGTGGTAAAGAAATTAAAAAAAGTAGAAATAATACTACATCACGTAGTTTCATTTAATTGTGAATAATGAATTTCTACAAAATTAACGCCAAATATATTCAGTATTTATTTCATTTTAGGCCGAATTTCTCTTCCTGCTACTATCCCAATCCTGCGTACTTTTATAGCCTACCGCAGCCCCCCATCCGTGTGGTGGAAATTTCGTCTAATTTTCTGCGTAAATTTTCATTATCATAAAATGGAAAAAAATTGAGGTATGACGAAGAAACAAGAAAAAAATTAGTCCAAGGATTACTGTCTGTAATATTTGATGTCGGTAGTTTTCAAATCAGTTAGTACAGATAGAAAAAGTGACAAAATTGTTATCAAACTTTGATTCATTTTAATAATCGGATATGCAAACCGAAAATGTATTTAGAAGCTGAAAATTCGAAAATCACACAAGAAAATTTCACTTTTATTTATCTGTGGTCATAATGTTGATATATTGAATGTTTCTATATTTCATTTTTGCTTAATTCTTTATTTTTCTTTTAAAATATAAATATCTTATTAAGTTAATATTCAAGAAAACTCTGAGATATTTCAAAACACCAGAAAGAAGGACCTTGAACTACTTTGCTTGTCAATTTTGCGCGAAACGAGTAACAGCCGCTTCGTCTAGTCAGAGACGCAATTTGGCATTAAGGAATTGGATATTTCAAAGTGCACGAAATTAGAAGCGACGCTATATTAACGTCTAAAGTTATATACGATATGAATCGGTATTTGAATTTTTTTAAATTCTGTTTTGTACAGTATAAAAGAATACGCTAAAAATTTGAAAGTACAAGCTAAAAATTAGGAAAGAAATGATTTTCCAAAAATCTTCTAAATTTTCCACAGTAGTGTAACGTTTAGAAAAGATAAAATTAAAATTGTACCGTTATGTTGAGAAAAGTTACGTGACAGTTTATGCAACATTTACACGGTGACAGTTTACGCAACATTTATTGTCGTGGTAGCGTGACAGCCATGAACTTTGTCACGCACATGGCAGAACATTATCACGACAGCTGCCATGACGCAAACTGTCACCGTATAGATGAAGCACGAAACGAGTATTAAACTCATTGCATTCCATGGGAGTAAGGGGTTGGGAAAATATTCTTATTCTATGCCTATCATTAAAGCTGGATATTCATTATTAATCAGTAGAAAAAATATTGAACCCTTATAATACCAATAACGTGCGCGTCTGCCCGTCTGTCATACGAATTTTTGCCAGAAACTGTGGGAGGAACTCCAGATTTCCCTCAGATTAAAATAGGAACTTCAGATTTCCAAATTATTAAATTCAGATTTTTATATAACTATAAAAATATCGACAACAATTTTTTTAGAAACCTTTTGACTTAAAAACTTGAAATTTAACTTTTTGCTTAAAAACTTGAATTAACGATACGGTATATTAAATATTTGAGGAAGAAAGTGCGCGAAATAGTTGTTTATTCGTATGTTACATTGAAGGTCAAATTATGAAAATTTCAAAACTGTTTTTTATAGACTGTTATAACTCTCGTGGTTAGAATTCTACTCATAATTCGCGTATACATTTGTTAATTAATTATACACACATATATATATACAAATAAACAAAAAATATATGTAATAATTTATGTCATAAAATTTTAATCCAATAGAACCTGTTCACTATTTACATTGTGAATTTGAAAAAAATTAGTAAAACTAAACTAGGTACTCAATTCAATTGGATTATTAAAAATTTACTATCAAATACTTCAATCAGTTACACTTTTGGAATTGTATAATATCAGGTAACAGTTCAAATTAATATTCCACAAAGTAACTTTAATCCAATCAGGATATTTCCACTTTTATAACGTCCACATTGATGCCTCTATGATAATTGGAATTCTCTTCTGTTGCATACGACATCGAAGAATACTTTTTTACAATTACGACACATACTAATCACAATAAAAGCCTGTATGATAACCGATAAATCACAACTTTACAAGGTTTTTTACCCATAGATGAATATCAGTAGAGTGATGAATCTTACGATAGATACTGAAGTAGAAAAAAATACCAGACGTCAAGTTTTTTAAATAATTACCATATTTATTTTAAAATTTTTTTGTGCACATGATCCTTAAAAAAATAAGAAATGATACACATTACTCTTTCTTCTATACTGATTAATGTCAGTTTCTCTTAATATAGACCAGCAGTAATCAAATAACATATTTTTATCTCAAAAAACCTTGGTACCTCTATTCAAATATCTTTAAATCTTGATGAAAACGTTTACCATGTTCACCATTTACGCTTCCCAGGTTTTCAGGAAAAAGATCTAGGTGGAAATGTAAAAAATGAATTTTTAAAGACATGTTGACCCCCATTCTTTGGTAATTCCTCAATAAATTGGAAACAATTTCTTTATAATCCTCCGATTTATTGTTACCCAAGAAATTTTTCCCTATTGCTTTAATAAATACCAAGCATCTTTTTCGACGCTGGATAAGTGGCCATCAAAATTTTCGTCCTTCAATATATTTCTTATTGTATGGCTGTTTCATTGACTTAAACAGACCACGAATATCATGGCAGTACTCATACCCATCCTGTGATTTAAAATACTCAGTAAATTGATCACGTCTCTTGCGGTAAAAACCCATTCGGGTGTCAGGGGCTAATAAATTCCATTGCTGAAGACGTGAAGCTAGTAATTCAGATTTACTTGTTGGAAGCTGCGAGTCTCTTATAAGGTCGTTTAATTCACTCTGTGATATTAAATGTGGTTTACTATCTTTAGATTCACATCCACGAAAGTCATCCAAATTAGTGTGCTGGCTCAACATAGGTTTATCTAATGCAGTCTCTATAAGCTCTTCGTAATTGGCTGTACTTGAAATGCTGAACAATGCTGGATAACAAACTCCTTTAGAATGGAAGACAGGTTTTGTGACTGACGAAATATTGGGGTATCTTATACGATTTTTGTATTTGCTGTTAAAACCTGAAGTATTTGTAAGGCAAAAGTAATAGTCAGTGGCGTGATTTGTTGGTTATCTCCATAACATTGGGACGCCAAATTACAAATGTTTATTCTATCTTACAGCCCAGTTCAACAATATACTCTTACAATTTTTAAATGCTACTCCAGGAACCCAGCTTTTATCAATATTTGTTACTGAGGATTGAAAATATTTCAAATGGGCTCGTTTTGCGGCATCAGTGATTGGTTTCTTCTTATTTGACATGATAAATTTTCCACAAACATAGCAAAATTTATTTGGGCTTAATATACACTGTCTCGAGGACATTTTACAAATTTACAGAATAAATTAAAATATTTAAAAACTAGCTTAATATAACTACAGCGAATGATAACACGGATACGACTTACAAGATAGTCGAATAATTTATAGTGTGCATATTTTAAAAACTTGGCGTATTACAAATATAGGACATATATTATAGTAGTAAGAGGGTAGGTAGGAAACACATTCAATATGAATTAGCTTTGGGTAAAAGATTTTTTTTAGTAAAGTAGTGATCTATGACATATATCTTTATAAATAATCTACAATTGCATAATCTATAAAAGACTAAGCTAATTAAAAGCTCTTCATTGGTGGTTGCAAATATTCGTATAATATATTAATTAATAAGTTCAAATATGATGCCCTCTATCATAGACGTTTGATATGAGACTTGATGATTATGTTCGACATCTGTCAAGATAATAATGATTTTCCATCTTTTTTGAGTCGGTTACAGAACTAACTCACATTAAACTAACTCATAGCCGTCACTATTTCAGGTCGATAACGTACGCGTCAAAACTCCGCTAAGATGATTGTGCAATTTGTAAAGAGGTGTTGTCTCTTGACGTCCTTGCAAGTTAACGCCCCAAATTTAAATGATATGTGAAGAACAGACCTTGTGAAATTCACGCACAGTGGGTAGATAAATCAATGATTTTACTTTTCATTTTATTTTATTTAATGTTTGCCTAAATTGGTTAACTAGATCACCTACACAGATAACTTATAATGTATAATTGTAGCTCTATTGAATTGACAAATTAATTACACATTTTATCCGTATTGATGTTATGTTATCTTCAAACAAAAGATTCTTTCATTTGACTCGAAATATGAATTGGATGCTCACATATATATGAATTTATTCACAAGGTCATGAAAATACATACTGGTTGTGAATACATTGATAAAAGTCTTTTAAAAGGTATATGCCATATGTAGCTTCTTTGCGGTTTGAAGTAGAGGCCAGCGATCGAGAAATTGTATTAAGTTTTTATCACTAGGGAGGGAGATGTAAGTGAGTATTCCTAAAATGGATTTGGAAATAATATCAATTGATTCTTGATCAATATTTACAGATCAACTAAGTAAAAAAATAGCTAATCTACAGAAATTGTTTTCTATAGATATTTTTACATAATGGCAGTTGCTTGGAGAATTATATATACCTGAAGAACTGAAAATATTTCATTCATAAGTCACCTAAAATCGCACAAGTAAATAAATAAGAACGGTTATAACAACTCATTACAAAAAACAATAGCTTTAAATATTTTTCTCTTTGCGATATAATGTGGAGTTCACCTGCAGACTGGGGCGTCTTTAACGAGCAAAACATTTAAATTTCTTCCTCGTAAATGACGTCGTAAAATATAATTACAAACATTTGCCAAGTGTTTAAAATCATAACCCTCATATCATCGATGATCCCCACGAGACAAATTTGTTTCGGTTCTTTCACACCTTTTAACTTATGCACTGTATGCTCTCTAGCTCCCAACGTCTACGTGCAAATAACTAGTTACGTTTTAATAGGGGAAAGCTTTGATACGCATCCTAACTTAAATAAGATAGAGGTTTCCGCGTAAATATTTCAACCCGCGCTTGTAACTTAGAGTAGGGTCGTATTCAAGAATTACGAGAACGTTTACAATCGACGTTAAGGATCGGGGGCTTTGAAAGTTTTATGCAAAAGCTCCTATTATTATTGATACCTGTATTGTTCGTGTCTAGTTTGGTTTGGATAAAAATATATTAATTTTGGAAATGTAAAAATTAACATAAAATATTTTTAAAACTGCTAAGCAACAAAAGGGAGAACTCATTGATTTTTTTTATATTTTAAGATTAAAATTTATAAATACAGTAAGAGACGTCTAAGAATTTTATTGGTAACTTAAACAGAAGTGATATCTTCACTGAATAAATATTTTACGAGCATGCGTACTTACAACCGGGAGCAATAATTTAAACAAAATTATTGAACGCATCCATTGACCACTAAAATTAGTCAACAACTAAAGAAATATCCCAAAGAGATTTGTTGATTCTAACAATGTTCAAGAAATCTAATTGTCAATATATTTAGATTACTGGTTTAATTTTATTTATATCAATATATATATATATATATATATATATATATATATATATATATATATTCATATATATATATATTATAACTAAAATTACCTGTAAATGAGAAACAATATAGCAAAATATGTGTAATTAAACTGTCGTTAATTTTATTTTTTGGGTGAAGATAACGGGTTTGAGAAAGTTATGGAGCTCTCCCTAAAGCAGCAATGAGTAAAGAAATATGTTTATATATCATAATCTGTCTATACTTTTCTCCACAACGTGAGTTTTTATTCATAGCCGAGTTTTCTAAAAGAAGTATATGACACAAATGGTATATCAGATAAGTAGGGATGGTATGTGTTTTCTTCAATACATGAACATTTGTATAATCTGCATAGAATAAATGATAATTACATATGTTTTCATTTTACATACAATGAGTTGAATGACATGTTTTTGAACTTGTCCATTGACAATATCAGTAAGCACACCAGTATCCACAAACGCACTGAAACTTTGGGTCAAAGAAACTTTTTTAGATAATATCTACTTTATTGTAATGTACTACACTACAACCATGTAGATGATAGAAATTAGTCATAACTAGATTGAATATCGAATTATTATTATAAAACTGATAATTCCCCTCTACGATTTTCTCTTTAAACCTCAGAGAGTCATAAATTCACTCGTTTACTCTTTAGCTGAGTGAGCAAAATTATAGTTAGATATCATTAAAATAATAAATCCAACTATTTAGGCCCGTTTAAGGTCAATACTCATTTACATATAGTTAGAATAAAACATAATTCGTTTTCAGGGAGCGTCTCTCTAAAATAAGCCGCAAGGTATTATAAAGTATAATGAAGCAAAATAATATTAAGCAGATCCTAAAACTTTTATTGGATTCAATTACTATAAAGTATAGAAACCGTAACTTAAATTAATTTAAGGCTACCCTTGGTAACGAAGGTTGAAAACAAGAGACTGTAGATAAAAAATTAAACTAAACAAACCTTCAGTTTAGCCCCATGTTTTAAATTTAAACCACAGTTTCAATATAACTCGATATTTTTAAAAGAATATTCAAAGTCTATAATCCAATAACGCTTAACTTAAAATTAATTGAAATATTCGTTGTAATTTAAAAAAAAAGAATTATAAAAATTATGTTTTACTACAAGCAAGTTTGATGAAGAGATTTCATTGTTTTTTCTTCTTAAAACCTGTACAAAGCATAAATTTATTTACGAAAATATTTTTTATTTTAATTTATAATTTAGTTATAGAAAAAATTTTAAAAAATCAAAAAATGAAGGAAATTATTTCATTAGAAAATAATTTTTATGACTTTTTAAATAATTTGGTTTTATTTTACGAATGTTATTAGGATTTCTTACTATCACTTATATGGTTATAATTTACTATTAAAATCACTGTCACCTTAAATTTAATGTTTTTTCAAACTGAAAAAATTTTCCAGTTGCAATAGCTTTTTACTTTTTTTTAATACAAATTTTACCTGAAGATTATAATTTTTAAATAATTGCAATAGCGAATAACATTTTTGATAATATTTTATGGTTTGAAGATAAAAGAATATAATTTGGTTTAATTTAACTGTGAACGTCAAATCCTACAGTGAACTTAAAAAAAATTCATAGAATACTGAGTATGCAATGATAAAAGAAATATCTTGAAGCATCTTATGAACGTATTTCGAATCCATTTATCTTCGACTTCAGATTGGAGGGACCGAGTAAAATAATCTTTTTGACTGAGATTATTACTTTAATCCAAGAATGAATTTAGTAGTCAAAATTTCAATAAATCGTTGCATTCCTATGATATTTGCCCAGTCAGTACAGTTATAAGAACATTTTTAAGCTTTACTACAATTTATCAAACTGAGAAAGCAAATAAGGACTTTCTACCTCTTGATATCATTAACAAGTTAGACTTTTGCATCTTGGCTATTTTCGAATCATATGGAAGTGGGTATATAAATATTTGGTAGGCTAATAACTTTTAACAAACGAGTGCGAAGCTTATATGGTGTATAAATAGGATGACATACGCTATTTTAATAATAGTAACACCGAGCTTCTAATTAAATAAAAAAAATAGATTTCAATTGATATCAAGTACTGACTTTCGTAATATTTATCAACTGAGAATAAAACCTCACTTTTACTGGCAGAAACAATTAATGAGAGCTACTGAGGAGTGGATTACAATTGTTAATAAATACATGCAAGCGCCAATGTTATAGACTGGGACAAACAAATATTTCAATACACACAATTTATGTGATTACCAGAAATAATTGCCGAAATGCTGGTGGAATTTCGAGGGCGTTATTCACCGATAGTTATTCCAATAAGGCTGTTGTTAAATATTTGTTCTTAGTAATTAGAACAAACAAAGTAGACCAAAGGACCGACTTTATTTCTATCATAATAACGTTAACTACATACCGCAATATATACTCGTCAAATATTATGGAAATTAGCTTGAATTTTGCTAGTACTTGTGAATTTTTCACTATCCGCTATCTAATTATCACTTACTCAGAAACCTAAGTTATAATTTATATAATAAAATAAATTCTGATGTGAATTATTTTGAGAATATATAATGAAGATTAGTTCGGCGAATCACACAATACCACAAATTCGGGATGTTTTACAATTGGCGAACGAAGTAATCTTGAAAATCAATTACTAGACGAAGTAATTATGATTTGCATTAAATTTGCTTCATTGACGTATGACATGCTAAAAAATTTTAAACAGAGCTATTAAACATTATACCCTGTTTTTGTGCAAAATCTAAAATAATGCTAATGACAAACTTTTATTTGGTAAAACGAACATCTGTTAGCTCTATAATAATCTGAGGGCAAAATAAATGTGGCTGGTATTGTATGTTTTATTTTAAGTCCCAAAAACTTAACACTCTTTTAAATACATCTATAGTTGCAGCCTAAAAATTTCATTCTAAGTTTTGTTAAAATCGTATCCGCATCGCGATTGTGTAATTAGGAGTGACCCAGGGCTTCATACTGGGTCTCTTCTTTTCCCTCGTCTATATTAATAACTTACCATTGATGGTAATTAATGAGTGCGACATTGTTTTGTTTTCCAATAACACCTTATTAATTTTCAAGTGTTTCTTAATTATTAATAATATTAGTCATCAAGTTTTACAATTCAATAATTTTCTTTGTAAGATTTTTTTATAATTACTAAGTCAAGGGTAAAAGCTATTATGTAGATAATTTTATCTTTGTCTAAAATTAATTATCAACAATACACACAAACGACACATGGTAGTAGCCATTGAGGAATTAAATATCTGAAGTCCAATATCAGCTTTTGTAAAGTGGCAACCACCACTTGAGGAATTCCGTTCTTCATATCCGGAGTCCGGTATCATACTTTGTAAAGTTACAACTACAGTAACAACTAATTAGTAGGAAACATATTGAATCACGATTGACATATTACCATCAGTTACGAAGTTTTATTATTTATTTTCAAAGTTCACTATCAGATCCTGACTTGGGGTCGATGGTGTAGTTATTTAGCAAAGTAAAAACTACTAACAGCAAATATCTTCAATCACGTTTAATTTATTATCATTCCATAAGGAGTTCTATTGTTCATTGAACTCACCATCAGACTCTGACTTGGTCTACAGTGTAGTTATTTTACAAAGTAACAATTACTAGTAAGAAGTATGTTCAATAACGGTGAAGAAGTTCCATTGTTCATCTCCAGAACTCATCATCAGACTCTGAGCTGGTAATAAACTGGTATAGCTATTTTGCCAAGTAACAACTACCCTTAGCAAATATGTTGAATCTTGATTATCTTGATTCTTTATTTACTGCCATAGTTTAAGGAGTTCCATCATTCATTTCTGGACTTCATCATCAGATTATCATCATATTTTAACGTGATTACCCCAAGAGTATCTCCTTTTAAATAAAAAAAGAGTCATCAAAATCGGTCTACTCGATGAAGAATTATTGCTGAATATACATAAAAATAGGTTCCGACGAATTGGAAACCTTCTCCTTGTTTGAAGTCGTGTGAAAATAAAATTATTTATTCAAAATATAGACTGAAACTTAGTATTACTTTTTTTGTGTAAAACTGTATGTTTTTCTTTTATCAAAATACCTGAGGATATAACAAAACTTCTCATAGTGTATTTTAAATGGTATATTAAAAACGTGCTTACTTCAAAAGTTCATGATAGCGTCAATGATCATGATGATAATAAAGATGTGTGGAGATTCACATATTCTTGTATATTCTGGCCTTATCAAAAAGATTAAGGAAATTTTGTTATACATATAAAGAATATGAGGATGAATAATTATAATGATTATAAAGTAAATAGTGGTTAGTCAAAAGATACTTTAATGGTCAAATCTGATACCATTAGGAGTAAATGTGCTAATTTCTCTCGTAATATGTCAAATGTTGACATTGGTATAGAAACCTTTTATAAATTCGTATTAAACATATAATAAACTTCATGAATTCGTGTAAATAAACAAATAATTTCTAATTAAAAGTAAGCATATGAAAGCATTTTTTGTAGGAAATTTATTTAAAGTTCGTAACTCCATTTCTCGTAGTTAATTATATTTTTTATCAAAGGTTTTTGTGTAAGCATATAATATTCAACTTGAAGAAATCAAAATTATATTTTCATAATAAAAGTTGTTTACAAAAATAATGATCACTTGATTGTTTTAATGTGAAATCTCTGATACCCTTTCAAAAGAATATTTCACATGTTCCCCCGGCAATAACTTTATAGTATTATTAACCAAAAGAATTCTTTTATTATAACACGTTAATAAATATGTACTTGGAAGGGTTAATTAAAAGTTTTTGAAGGCTATTATATATCAAAAATTCTCAGTAGTCATATATCCAATAGAAAGTAAACGAGGTAAACGTAGGTAAAAAAGGACATTTTTAGCATTTTATAAACATGCAAATAAAACACATTGTATTGATTATAGTTAATATTATTGATATGCGACTCGTTTAACAATTAAAGAAACATTTTTAGGCATGTATGAGCTAACCTGTAAGCATATATAATCTATCTAGACACCAAAAGATTCAAACTAAAAAAAAATTAAGTGAATAAATATGCATCAGGAACTCTTTGACGGATGATCCTATAATTGAAGCGATGTTTCAAAAATCACCATGTAAACTGGAGTGGTAAAATAATATAAAAATCCAACATAAAACTTTGAAATACTGTTTTTGTTATTGTGACAAGTAAAGAAAACTTACTGCATTGTTATAAACTAGAATTGAAAAATAAATTCTAGTTAGAATATGTTTAAAAATTTATGAATATTATATTTTATAATTTTAATATAATAGTTTTCGGTAAAATGAAACAAAGGAATTATGCAAAAACATTATAACGTTTCGTTTCAGCTCTTTGAAATCTATACTATTATTTCTTCAGACAATAAATAATACTTGTAAACTAGTCTTTGAATGTTTATTTATGTTCCATTATGGAGAAAATCTGAGAAAAACATCCACGTAATAATCGATTTTCACACGGTATCATGAAATGATTTTTCAAATTCTTCCATTATTCAATGGAATTTCTAAAATTGATTTCTAAAAACAAGAATATATTCTAAAACAAATTTTCCGGAACTTAGCGAACTTCCACTTTTTCCTAACAGCCATATAAAAGAACGCCATATGAATTCTCATGAAACAGGTTATTGTTACTGGCGATGCTAAAATTTATACTATTATAATAAAAATTAATTTCAAAATATAAAAAAGATTAGAATATTTACGGTTGTTACTTGACTAGGTCTTTGGTCAATTTATCTCAAATATATTGACGATCTATATCAGCGTTTAAAACAAAATTAAAAAGTGTCTTCTAATAATATTTCAAGGTTCTAATGCATCATATATTTTCTGCTGTATTTTTAGAATCTATACCTCAAAAAAAATTAATCTTCATAAGATCATATATTTTTAAATTAGTCTATCCGTAACTCATAGGTGCTCTCCTTGGAATTTGGTTTACGTGGAAACTTGAAATTTAGCAAAAATATGAAGCATATTTACTTGCATATATTTCAATAGTTATTACAAAAAAAATTAGCATAGCAATTTTAGATAAGGTAATTTAAAAAGAGGCACTTTTTTCATATTGAACTTTACAATAAGAAAAAAAAGTTGGAAGGAAACGAAACCACTTATTTAGAATTTAATATGATTTAGTTTTAAAGATATTATCTACAATTCCCACAAAGGTATATAAAATCAGAATTTACTTTTTCCGAATTTGCTCTCATAATATCCAAAATTACTGCAGTCTAACTTATAAAAAAATTATTAGGGGCTTGTCTAAAGTAAGCCAGAAAACATTAGCAGCTATTCTAAATTTTGTAGGTTTGGAGACATTCAGACCAGTGAAAGAAATACTAAGCATTATATTTAAGTACCAGAAAACAAAAAAATATTATTTGTAAATAGTTTATGAGAAATATTTCTTCTTATTCTTAGTAGTTGCACTCTTAGCAGATTGATCGTGGTCATTGTGTCGATTGCCTTGTAGGTGACTGACATGCCACGACATATGTCGCCATTCCTGTCTATCATCTGTTATTCGGGTACATTCGTGTAGCGGAACGTCACAGGCTTCCTTGATCTGATTTACCCATATCATCGATGCTATCCTAAGTGGTCTGGTACTCTCTGGTAGTGTACACTGCATGGTTTCGTGTATAAGTGTATGCAGAGCCATGTGGTGAAAGTTACCCGACGAGTAAAACTCACACTACTCGAAAAGTTTTATTTATTTTGAAAGATATTTTTCCACGGAATTTTCATTTCTTGGATTATATTAATTTTACAATTTTTCTTTCTTTAATAACCAGTTTACATTTATCGTTACTTGTAATAAAGACTTTTCGGCTAAATGATGGGAAAGTACGTAGTCTGTAACTAGACCAGTGTTAGCGAGGTTTGGATGTTGTTCTGAAAATTAATTGATCCATCAAAAAAGTAACTTTCATTAAAAAAAAAATTAATGTTGATTAAAAATTTATTTTTGATTAAAGTTTATTAAAAATAAGTAAATAAACTGTAGTCTGTAGCCCATTCGTACTGTTGATACGTATGTTTCGTCATCATCGTTTGAAAAATTACGACGCAGGATCTACTTCGTCTAATATAAATTCGTTTAATGTGGAAATGTGAATGCAATTTTAAATTTTGTCTAGATCAATTAAGATAAAAGCATATAAATAATAAAGAAATCAATGGCACTAAGAAGGAAGCACTACCCTTTTTACCTATATCCAAAATTGAAAAAATCGTATACTCGGAAACAAAAAAAATGCTAGAAAAAATATCTCAATTAGCGATTAAAAATTAAATAAATCTATATGATTTAATTGAAATATTTGTTGCATCGTTTCAAATATATTACAGCACATTATTTGGTTTATTATTGATACACATTATTATTTATTACACAATAACAAAAACACAGTCATAATTAGATTCTATGGTGAATTAACCCTTTATTTTTGTTTAAATATCAGGGAAACACATAAAATATCGTGTCTACTTTACCTCCTTCCGAAAATTAATCATAAAATAATATATGACAAATTTATGGAATCAGAAAAATATTATCAAATGAAATAAAACAAAAAATATTTGTTTCCACACTTACCTTAATTGAGTGAAGTGGTCATTTCGTAAATATTAATTAGCACTGAAGAATATATAATATTATCAATATTATAATAGGGAAATCTTGCTCAACTCAATTTTAAAACAAAATATTTTAAGTATTTTTCAAATTATTAACCAATTTAAATAATTGACTAATTCCCAACAACCTTAGATTTTTCTCAATTATTTATTACTTTTTTATATTTTCAATACAATTTTTATTTTTTCCAAGCAAGGATTCACTCGTGAATTTTACGACATTAAATAGACGAATAGAAAACAACTTCTGCAGCGAAATTAATATCTGGATGAATGGTCATTTCTGCAACAAGTGGTTGCAGATGACACTCAAGACCGTACTTCATTTTAAATAAGTTCGGCCAAAAAATCGAGATATACTCCATTATAAAGCTCAATATTATATTTTATTTCTATTTAGTTGAAATGTATTTAACTTAATGCCCTTTATATTTTTGTTTAAAGCCACTTTTCTCTACATCGATATAAAAATAAGATTAAAATAATAACAGAAGTAATTACGAGGCAGCGGTGCCTGTATATGACGTTAAGCTCTGCGGATATTTGCCGCTATTTGTCATTAGACGTCATCTTTAAGGCTTACCAATATCATAATGAGGCTGACAGGTTAAGAAATGAAGAGTACAGTATATAGTGACTTATACATTGACGACTCTGCTTAGTAGCAATATGCAAGGTTATTTTTCTTGTGGGTAAGTTATTTATTTTGGTAGTGAGAAATTTTAGTTTTATCACAGGAAAAGATTAATATGCAAAATAATAATGTTATTTGCATTGCATTTCCACTCAACTGAAAATTCTAACGTTTAAATGTATAACTTAAAAGTATTAATTTAGAAATATTTAGTATTATTACCAATATAGTGATAAATATTTTCTTCACGGGATAATTTTATCCCTAATATAGTTTTTTACAAAAAAATTAAACCGACTTCAAATAATTCTTATAACAATTAGAGAAAAACCTTTAAGAATATATGAGCTTACTTATAAGTATGTATAACCTATCTAGACCCTTAAACATTCAAAGTAAAAAAAAATAAGTGCATAAATATGCATCAGGAACTATTTTTCGGATGATCCTAAAATTTAAGTGATGTTACAAATATCACCATGTAAACTGGAGTTCGTAAATGATTTAAAAATCCAACAGAAAGCTTTGAAGTACTGTTTTTGATATTGTAATAATAAAACTGTGATAATGTTGAATCAAAATATGTAATTAGTGAATAGTAGCGCCATCTCTTATCACTTTGTAGAAACTGTTTGTCTGTCTATAACAATTTGCTAAAATAAAAGACAGTCTATTGCGATACAACGTGTTTTACTAGAGGTTATGGGCGTACTCTGTGCTAAATTATCAGTTATTTTCGTGAAAATAGATAATTTGTAAAAGTTATATCGCGGAAACATGACTACGAACTATATTGCCAGTGTTCCTAAACTAAAAGGAAGAGAAAATTATGATGAGTGGAGCTTCGCGGCTGAAAATTTGTTGGTTCTTGAAGGAATGGACAAGTACATCAAGCCAACGGCAAGTTTTGAAGTTAAGCCAGCAGACGACGCAAAAACGAAGGCAAAGCTAATATTGACTGTGGACCCATCATTGCATGTGCATATTAAGAATACCAAGAGCGCAGCAGAATTATGGACTACATTGAAGACCATGTTTGATGACTCCGGTTTCTCACGCAAAATAACATTGCTGCGACATTTGATTTCTATTCGGCTAGATAATTGTGATTCAATGGCTACATATATAACTCAAATGGTCGAGACAGCTCAACGGCTGAACAGCACAGGTTTTACAATCACCGATGAATGGGTGGGTTCATTATTATTAGCAGGTTTGTCAGATTGTTATTCTCCCATGATAATGGCAATTGAACATTCGGGAATTTCGATAACTGCAGATGTCATAAAATCGAAATTGCTCGACATGGAAGTGATCAGAGACAATGACGCAGGTGCTGCATTTGCCGCGCGAAATAATCATTCGCTCCATAAGTCAAAGAAAGGCAGTCCCGGTCCTTCAACGTCAGTATCAAACAAGAAAATGACAGCAGCAATGACAGATTCATGAAAAATAATTACATGCTACAAATATAAAGAAAATGGTCATTATCAAAATCAGTGCCCTTTATTGAAGAAAAACAATAGTAAATATGTTTTTAATGTCGTTTTCCTGAATGGAAAGTTCAATAAAACTGAATGGTACGTGGATTCAGGTGCCAGCGCTCATATGACGGTGAACGAATCTTGGGTAAAAAACATGAACCGATCACCGTGTTTACCGGAAATAGTGGTTGCAAATGAATCTACAGTGCCAGTAGTTTGTTCGGAGACGTCGACATTGTTTCAGAACTGAAATTTGAAATTACAGTGAAGGATGTGCTGTGCGTTCCCAGTTTGACAACAAATTTATTATCCGTGAGTGAACTGATTAAAAACGGAAATAATGTGATATTTGATGAAAAACACTGCTACATTCCAGACAAGAATAATGTTTTGATTGCTACTGCCGACCTGTCAGATTGTGTTTACAAGTTGAGGTTAGAAACACAGGCTTGTATGTTGGCCGCACCAGCAGTTAGTGGAAATCTGTGGCACAGAAGATTAGCACACCTAAATAGTCAAGACATGAACAAGATGAGAAATATTGTGAATGGTTTGTCATAAGAACACAATTTTGACATAACCAAATATCAGTGTATAACTTGTTGCGAGGGAAAGCAAACAAGATTACCCTTTTCGCATGTTGGTGAGAGAAGCACAGAATTATTACAAAGAGTTCACACAGATATTTGTGGACCAATGGAAACCACGTCATTGAATGGTGCTCGATATTTCATACTGTTTGTAGACGACTTCAGTCGGATGACTTTTATATACTTTATCAAGAATAAAAGTGAGGCGCTCAGCAAATTCAAAGACTTCCAAACACTGGTTGAGAATCAGTTGAATAAGAAAATAAAGATGATACGTTCAGATAATGGACTTGAATTTTGCAATAAGGAGTTTGATAATTATTTGAAACAAAAGGGTATAATTCATCAAAAATCAAATAATTACACGCCTAAACAGAACGGTTTATGTGAGCGAGCCAACCGTACAGTTGTGGAGAAGGCTAGATGTCTATTGTATGATGCAAAGCTGGATAAACGATTTTGGGCAGAGGCAGCTAACACTGCTGTCTATTTGAAGAATAGATCCGTTGCTTCAAGACTTCAGACAACTCCGTACGAATTGTGGTATGGGAAGAAACCAGATCTCAGTCACATCCGTTTATTTGGAAGTAAAGCCCAAGGAACGTCGTTTGAAATGGGATAAGAAAGCCATGGAGCACATTTTAGTGGGATATAGTGAAGAAGTCAAGGGTTACCGGCTGTATAATCCTGCGAAGAAGAGTCTTGTTATAAGTAGAGATGTCATCGTGATGGAAAATGAATCAGAGCTCAAAGAAACAGGCAACAAGTCAGCTATCTGGATTCCTAACGAAGAGACACTTGCAGATAACATAGAAAAAGAGAGCACAGTTTCAGTGGGAGATAAATCGTCTCATATTTCAGAGACAGAAGACTGCCCATCAGATTATTCTTCAGTGTATGAGGAGAGTAATGAAACAATAACGGAAACTTCATCTCCAACCACAGACATATTAGACACAGAAGTCCAGACGACATCAACCCCAGAACAGACACCAGAATTACCTGAAAGTCTTTCCAACACTGTTTCAGCATTAGAGGAGATAGTGTTCTCAGAGGCTCTTGCAGGGCCTGAGAGTGAACAGTGGAAGAATGCCATGGCCGATGAGCTGCAGTCTTTTGAGGACAGCGATGCATGGGAGCTCGTTGACAACCCCGGTGTTGTGACAATTATGAAGTGCAGGTGGGTGCTTAACAAAAAGTTTGATGTGGACAATAATGTGCCGTTTCGGGCTAGATTGGTGGCAAAAGGTTTCTCGCAGAAACCTGGAATTTACTATACGGATACGTTCTCTCCCGTGGTTAGACATTCAACGCTCAGATTATTGTTTGCTCTCAGTGTTAAGATGAATATGAGTATTGATCATTTGGTTGTTACTACAGCATTCCTAAACGGTTTTTTGAGAGAAACTATTTACATATCATTACCTGAAAGTTTTATGAACAAAAGTGGGGGAAGGTTTTAAAATTGAAAAGAGCAATCTATGGGTTAAAACAATCTTCCCTTGCGTGGTATGACAGAGTTAAAGATTTACTATGCAAATTAAATTTTAAAAACAGTCAGTATGAGCCTTGTTTGTTCACAAAAATTAAAGGTGAAGCTAAAATTATTGTGGCCTTATATGTGGATGACTTTTTAATTTTTTCGAATTGTCCTGTTGAAAGTAAAAAATTAAAAGATACTTTAGGATCAGAATTTAAGCTAAAAGATTTAGGACCTGTAAGGCAATACTTAGGCATGAGAATATATGTTAGTAAAAATGTAATTACTGTAGATCAGCAGCAGTATATTGATCAGCTATTAACTAGGTTCAATATGTTGGATTGTAAAATGCATAAAACACCAATATAGTGTAAATTAAATTTAGAGAAACCTGATAAATGTGTACCTGATGTTCCATATCAGAAGTTAATTGGATCATTAATGTATTTGGCAGTATTAACCAGGCCTGACATTTCCTATTCTGTTAGCTATTTGAGCCAATTTAACAGTTGCTATGATCTTACACATTGGCATTATGCTAAACGCATTCTTAAATATTTACAATGTACAAAAACTTACTGTTTAAAATATTTTAAGGGCGGTAGCAAGTTAGAGGGCTTTGTAGATAGCGATTGGGCCAGCGATGCCATAGATAGGAAGTCCTACACGGGCTTTTGCTTTACTATGTTGGGATCTGCCATTTCATGGCAAAGCAGAAAGCAAAAGTCCGTATCGCTCTCTTGTACAGCGTACAGAATATACTGCTTTGTCTGAGGCAGCTCGCGAAGGAGTGTATTTGAGAAACCTGTTACATGAAATAACTGGTAACTTATCTGTAATACAGATCTATTGTGACAATCAGAGTGCTTTAAAGTTGTCATTAAGTAACCGAAGTCACAACAGATCAAAACACATAGATGTGAGATTCCATTATGTAAGAGATGTTGTTAAAAATAAATATATTAAAGTTATGTACTTGTGTAGTGAGGAAATGCCTGCCGATTTACTTACCAAAGGACTGTGTACTATTAAGCATTATAAGTTTATGTGTAAATTGGGCATTGTACTTAAATAAAATTGTTGTTTATTTTGATAAGTGGGGGTGTGATAATGTTGTATCAAAATATGTAATTACTGAATAGTAGCGCCATCTCTTATCGTTTTGTAGAAACTGTTTGTCTGTCTATGACAATTTGCTAAAATAAAAGACAGAATATTGCGATAAAACGTGTTTTACTAGAAAAACGGACTGCACTGTTATAAACTAGAAATGGAAAATAACTTCCATTTAGATTAGTTTTTAAAAATTTATAAATATTATAATAATTATTTTTTATAAATTCTAGAAATATTAATTTTCAGTGTTGCTTGTTTAAATAGTAATATATTATGGAAGAAATGAAACTGGGAAAACAATAATCAAGTAAATAGTGTATTTCTGCATATATTTAAAATTATACAAACTTGAATCATGGCCATCGTCTGAATCTTGTTTGTAAAAGAGTTGATGGCGAGGACATGATATGCCTTCATACTTGTCGTATGCCTATATTGCAGTTGATGCAAAATTAGCAATTATAATCCGAAATATATGGAAATCGTCGTGGCGTGGATGAAATCAGACCGTGTAAAAAACTAACTGTCAATAAAAATTGCCAACAAACGAAACTCCAAAAATTCAAATGCAAACGGACTACGGACTCCTAGTCATTTATCAATATTACCAACTCTCAAAATAATTCTATCACTGAGCATTGTGATACTGTAAACTCATGTATTATAATAATTGTTGTAACGATAATAAGCTATATCATTTCAATAAAAAAATATACAATCTTAGACTATTTGGCTCACTTTCTATGCATTGTTTACTCCCGAGTTCTAGGGATGTAAAAAACTCACGAAAATTCATTAGTATATTTTTAGTTTTTTCGTATTGATTTACTTACTAGGCATTACTAAGTACAACTAAGCAGAAATTGGCCACGTACTTTATGTCATACTTAATCTTGTAGGATTTCATTTCCATTAGACATATTATTCAAACTCGAACACTGCGCTTGTGTTGTTCATTATTGTGGAATTCTATGATACACCTTAAACTTCCATGGTCAAGTATCAATTCTATTATATTCTTGCTTACATTAAGGCAAGTCAAACGAGTCCACCACCTTCCGAAACCATTATTGTACCCTTATTTGTTAAAGATACTTCTTAGATTATCGTTAAAGTTATTTTATCCAAAACTAATCATGGCACATGTGCTGTTCAGTATTGATAAATTCTATTATGCACCTTCAGTTTCCACTATGAGGCATTACACTCTTTCCAATAAACAAAAATCATTCAATTCGTTTGTTAAATGTTGTAGCTATGAAGTAAAATTCACATGAAATGCAGTCCAACTGAAAACTTCCTCATCTTTTGAAGTTGGTCAAAATATAATATTATGTTAGAAATACCATAAACGTGTAATCTCCAAACACACACAAGCTGTGGCCAAAAATAAGCAATTTAAATAAAATCAAATTAAAATAAATAACAATAACAACAAATAAATAACATAATCAATGGAAACATGTAGGCCGTATTTCAGTTTTACTAAACATAATTTAATTTCGTCAATTCTTTTTAGGACAGTTCTTTTCAAAATTTGAGTAGGTATTTTGGTCGCGATTTTGAGTGTAGTTTATGTGCCAAAGCATGTGTAAGGCATTATTACCAATAATTATTTAGTATCAAATAGTACATAAAAATTAGTTATTGTAACTCGAAGCAAAAAAGTTATTAATGCCCACATACGGTTCGGGTTAATATCCACGTAAAATAGATTTATAAAATTTTCCTTCACAGAGTAGTAAATAAAGTTGAAATCTTTAGTATACCTGAAAATACCAGTATCTAATATTTTATAGATTTTCCTGTATCAAAAACAATAAATGGCACAATAAAATTTAATTGGTTTATTACAACAAATTTTTCGAAATTATGGTTAGATACTACAATTTTCATTCTTGCAAATGCTATTAGAAGTTGTAATAACTCGTAAGCAATATTATGAAAGACGTTTTTATTTCTGCTAAAAAATAAGACAAATTCATTGCAATGAAAATCAAAACAATTTAAAATCTTTAACACATAGATATTCGGTTACGTAAACATGCTTAAAAATTAATAAAATTTTTAAAACGAAATCCTTATTACAACTTTCTTTATTTTTTAATTGTGTTATTGTTTCTTTAAAGTATTTAGAGATACGGCAAAAACGAGACTTCAAAAAAAAGATTTTCAAAAATTTGCTTTAAATATAAAACTAAGAGCCTGGCTATTTCTATATAGAAAATTACAATTATTTGTAATAATAATCCACTGAAAACTTTAAATATATTGTTCATTCTAAATTGCAATATTTTTTGTTAATTCGTAATCTGTCATAAATATCGAACTGGCATGGGTAATTTGTACTAATAGCATGAACTTAATTACAACTAAAGTTGTTTTAAAAGTTGTATTCCGAAAATGTAACGTTAAAAAGAGAAATATATATGTTTAATATATATGCAAATCATAATTTCACTGTAGTGTAAATGTTATTATTGTAATATAAACTTAATGAATTATGATGAAAAATTAGTTAAACTTTTAAATAAAAAATAATTATACAAATCCGTTGACAAATACCTATAATGTAAGGTAACGTACACAAACAACACAGCCAAATTAAGACTTAAAGTGATTAAATCGGCATACAATTACCTACCTATTTTGTTTGTCACATTTTCAGTCATATTAAGGCAAGTGAAACAAGTATAATAAAATCAACAATATATGTATATAATGCTGCCACAAAAGCCTGTAATTCTCATGTACCTAAAACTAAGCTGTCTTAGCTAACCGAACCTTGGAACGAAAATGCCAATAGTAATATCATACTTTAGTGTACCTTTTGAAACTACCAACTTAAATGATAGGTTTTAACGGTGCTTGAGATTGATAAATCTTCGATTTGTATGATGTGGAGTATAATAGTGTACCATCGTATCACAGATCCTAACTATAAAGAAATAGCGTTTTATAGACATATTTAATTGAATTATTATAAATCTAAAATACAAAAATATATATTTTGTAATCTGAATGAGATACATAACATTTTGGCTACAAAGATACGATATTAGTATCCTTGTAGTTTAAAGAGCATATTTGAAATAAATGTAGCCTCTCACTAGGCTATAATGGTACTTTCATTTAAAATATGCAATAAGCATCCATCATAAATTGACGACTCTATCTGTTTATCCATTATTGACTGTTATTCTAATAAAAGTAAAACTAACTTAAAATCATTTACATAATAAACTTGCTTTGCTTTCAATTGCAACCATCAATAATTTTCGAAAGCAATTTTCAGTGATAATTTAGAGTGACATAGCCAACATTTCTCAACATGAAGTGCACGCCCGGGTCACGAGGGACAGATGACATCAATTGATAATTATGCAAATGGGCCGAGTGCAGATGCTTCACGTCCCCGAGCTATTGCAGCTTTTGGATGCAGCGCAGCGTAGTTTTTGCTATTTTACCTACACGTATTTCACACGTGTTTCTCTGTTTCTATCATAATGTTACTAGGTTTATTGAATGAAAAAAAGCTGAAGTTATATGTATTCATATTAAAATAATGTCAAAAAATCTGAAAAAGGTTAGTCTTTAGAAATTATATATGCTTATGGGAAAATAACCATATTAGGCCAGAAACTCCTATTAATCCATAAACTTGCGTACCTCAAATATTTGTTTAAATTTTGTCGGAGATGTAACCTCAAACAATTATATTTAAACATGTCAAATTGATAAATAAACTTTAATTAATTAATTACGTAACACTTTGAATGTGTTTCACAGAGGAAATTGCAATGTAAAGTTGATTCCGGTCATAGTAGAAAAAAAATCTTAAATAAATTTTAAACTTAGCAAATGAAAGTATGAAAATTAAATAAAAGTTATAAAAAACTTAATTTTCAATAAACAATACCAACATTAATTCATATATCAATTAACTAGCTTAGTAGTGCTAATAGGGTTTAATAAAATTCTAATTCTATATCTATAATATTCTAGTATATATACGCTTCCATCATAGTCTCCTAGTTTCTGATATATCCGACAACAGCTATAAATATATTTATCGACGATGTTATATTATATACGATATTAATAACATTAACATCGTTCAATAAAACGGAAAAGAATTCCTGAAAATCAACCCAATAATATTTAATAATATTCTTGACGAAAATTATTCTTAATCGATCTGAAAATTTGCATGAAAATCCAGGTTTATAGTTAATTATTTATTTTTTCAAGTAAACTTGCATTTATAGGAAATTCCATTCTAAGGAAACCGATTTACGGTATTTAATTTTTTTTATCATAATTGCTAAAATGGGATTACATAAAGACAAGTTAATTACATATATGTGTGAGCGTGGGTGTGCGTGTGATGTTGCGCGTACGTGTGTGCGTGCGCGGTCCCGTGTGCGTTTGTGTGCGTGTGTGCGTGGGTGCGTGCGTGTGTGTGTACGTGCGAGAGTGCGTGCGTGCGTGCATGCCCGCGTGCGTGCGTAAGTGCATGCGTGTGTGCGTGCCTGCGTGTGTCCGTCCGTGCGTGTGTGTGTGTAAGAGTGTGTGTGTGTGTGTGTGTGTGTGTGTGTGGTGTGCCTTGTCCTGATTCTTACGTTATTAAGTATATGATATTTAAAATTACAATAAGCTTAATAGCTATTGCATAGAAAAAAAATTAGGAAATAAGTTTACCATTTTACTTTCTTTTAGTTTTGGGCATGGTTTCATCAGAGTTCCATATTGATATGATTATTATGTTTCTTTTGTTGTTGTCTCGTAAGAAATAAAAGTTGTTAAATTTTCTACATCAGCTCCTGAATTCGCCATTTTTACATACTCAGAAATAATGTTACGTATGTAATACTAAAGAATGCGGCAACTAACATGTCTTGTATTATATGTATATATATATATATATATATATATATATATATATATATATATATATATATATATATATATCTGTGTATATGTGTATATGTATGCTCTTATTATTTTAATGTATTGATTCTGAAGACATCTTCAAGTTGTAAGGGTATGAAAAATGTAGGTATGATTCATACTCTGATGTTTCAAATTATTTTCTATAATTATAAAAGATTGCTCAATAGGCACAAATGATAACTTACATCACGCTGATGAAATTTTTATGATATTTGGTATAACAGTAACTGAC
The DNA here is from genome assembly GCA_039881145.1 of Druceiella hillmani. Lineage (NCBI taxonomy): Eukaryota > Metazoa > Arthropoda > Insecta > Lepidoptera > Hepialidae > Druceiella > Druceiella hillmani. The sequence goes on from JAYKKI010000082.1 coordinate 9,874,540, forward strand.
AAGTATTGTTCCTCGAACTTACTCGGACAGTACATGAAGGTAAATTGAAATTGGGACTATTAGAATTTATTTTAATGCAATCCAAGTAATCAATATTTCTTACAATATCACAGGTAAGAAGATATGCGTGATATGTTGACACGAGGTGACTTATACCTTATTGTAAATTTACGTTTTCCTTTAAAAAATAAATAAAAATTATTTCACTACGACAGTTCTAGATCTTGACATGGAGTCGAGTAAAAAATATAGATATTATATGCGTGAGTAGTATCGAAAGAAAATGTAGTGCGAATGAAACTATCAAAGAAAAGTATAGACACTCCAAGATTTCTTTTCCCGTATGTTATAAAATATATATTTTACAAGTGTATTCCAAATTCAAACGTATCTATTACTACTCTTATGATGTTATATAAATTTCCATTGATGAAAATTTCGAAGCCAAACCTGTTTAAGTTTTAGTTGCAAAGGAATGAAATACGATATTTAAATTTAATAATAATTTAAATCAACGCAAATTTTAAATGAAAGTATATTTTCGAAACGATAGTTGAAATGATAGGTTTTTGTTTAAGATAAAATCAATGCACGAAAGCGACAACAAAAATATATCAGCGAGACAATCACAGAGGTGAATAAATGTGAATAATATCCAACTTTCCATTATTTACTAGTGGAATCATTTAAAAATCATATCTTGTCAAATCGTTTCGTTTAGGGTTAGGCACCAAAACGTGACATAATGGTAAGTTTGTTATGTTGCTTGGGATGGGAGTAACGAACGATATCTTTTCCATATTAAAGACTGAATGCCGCCAAAACTACAATATTTTCATCACCACGTTTGGCTGCAATTCCAAAGAAGTTTTTGAAGTATTATATGAAAGACAGAATTTAAAAAAAGTAAGATACCTGCTACAAAGTGTACATGCGAGTTATTATGACGAAATCATAATGTCATCAAAAATATTAGTATTAAAAAAATACTCGCAGTGCCATTACGCTTAGCTCATTCTGATATCTGCTATATTTATATAGATATATATATATATATATATATATATATATATATATATATATATATATATAAAATATTTTCATACATTTCATTTACGAAATTCAATTAAAATTTGCATTCTAATAAATAATTTCTAGTTTATACGTACAAACCGAATGCTTCCTGTATATGTAATATTAGATAAAATGAAATTACAAGTAACTCCGCAAAATTTTTCTTTAAGAAACTAAAATTGATTCCGTCATTAAAGCAGCCTGGTTGCAGGAGAACTCAAAATCTTTATTTCAGTTTACTGTATTATTTCATTCTGAATGGCGAAAGTTAATAACATGAACACACCCATATACTGAAACATTAACCTTCGCCGAGTCTGTACTAATTTAGTTTCATCTATCTATTAATAAATAATACTATATTTTTAGATTACGTACATACGGCTAACTGTTCGTGGCCAAAATAAAAGTCAAAGTTCAGTAAAACGGCGAAATTACGTAAATAATAAAAATCTATATTATCTAATTTCTTCCTGGGCTGATATTATACTGACTAAATTGGTATAGAAATGGCTCAGACTAAATTTATTTCATTAATTATGGATGAAACACTAGATATTAGCAGGAAGGCGGAGCACAAAATCATCTTTTGCGTCAAATAATGACAGTGAAAAGTGTTTTATTGCTTTTTTAAGTATTGGTTTCAAAAGAAAGGCTCAGGTATTTTGTGAACAAATTTTTTGTCAAATTTCTCAGCATAGTACCATGACGGCGCGTCAGTCATATCATCATTCAAAGTAAAGGACTAGATAAATATTATTTAGCATTGTTTGTACGCTTTTGTGCCTACATTCTTAAGTTAGTTTTATCAAACCTACAGACAATATAAAACTTTGACTGGTCATCTTAAAAATTATTTTACTTTTTTTATTGAATTAACGAAGAGAAGTTTACTTTAGTCTCCATGGTAAATGGAACAAATATTTTTTTTTCCATTACAAGGTGGCAATATTCTTGTATAATAAAAAAATACAAAAACATTGAATTGATATATTAAATACAATTCAGGCCATACAATTAAACCTATATCTAGGATATAAAGTGTTTGTCAATAGTAGTAAATCAAAGTATAAAAATTGTAGTATTCTTCCTTAATAAATAAAGTAGCTACGAATATAGGCTGCCTGACAATTATTTTTATATTATAAGGTTTTTTTTAAAGTAATTAATTAGTTTATTGGATCCACGTTTTATTACCATTTCCATTATTATATGTGCTCACGCCATTTTGTTTTTGGATTTCGGCCATAAAAAAAATGATTAATTGGTAAAAATGTGAGGCGATAACATATATGATATATTTTATTTAAGCACATTATTATTTAAGCATATTCTATTACAATTTTTATATGTGCATCTTTTCGTGGCTTCTTTTAACTAAAAATCCCTTTTGCGCCCGTGCTGAGACGTATCAATTTTCCTTGTTCCTATACTGCTATCCCGCTATATGTTTAAATCTGAATATATAAAATGAATATATACATACACACATACACACACACACGCGCGCTCGCACTCACGCCCTCGCACACGTACAAATGCGCGCATGCGTACAAACGCAAACGCACACATGCGCACACGCGCACACACACATACGGGCACGCACACTCATACACACACACGCACGCACACACTCACACACACACACGTACACACACACACACACACACACACATACATGTATATATATAGCCGGTAATAATCACAACAGACGATTTCCTTTTGTGGTTAACACTTAATTACAAATACCCAAATTTTATAACATTATCTTGATCCATACTTGAATTTAAGGCGATAAGGTACAAAATTAAAATTTATATTACATTCGTCGCGAAAAGCCACAAGCTTTATTTTAATTATTGCATTGAAAACTAAACTGGCGAACACTTCGTCTGAGATTTTCCTTAAAGCGAGAATTCTCATTGAAATATTTTACGAAATTCCTTTTTGTAGGTAAAATTAATTAACAACATTTTAGTTTAATTGGAATTGTATTAGTAAAGGTGCAGTAGCAAAAATCGTCGAACTGTACAGCCCGCTGCTGATCTTGAGTACCAATACTTCATATATACTTTTTTCAATAATATTTTTAATATAAATAATTTCTTGTCAGCAATTATAAAATGCACTTAGTACATTCCTAATGTCTGATTTCCCATTTGTCATATCTTATAGGTTGTTCATAGCGTTTAATGTTTACTCTTTTTGATTTCCGAAATGATTAATTGGCACATTAGTTTTACCAGTCTGAATATATAAAGCTATCGAGATATTTAGAGGCAATTCAGTTTAAGAAATATTTTTGTGTTGGTTTTAATTATAACTGACAATAAGAATCAATCCGTAAAATTAATAACTATTGCATGATGAGGACAAAGCAATTCGTCCTATCAATTATGTACGTTAGATATTAGAGCTAACAAAGTGACAGTGAATAAGTAGTCATCGGTTTAAAATTAACGCTAACAAAATCTTTGAAGGAAATATATCTTACTATTTTCAAAATTGCAATTGCTTAAATCTACCTATATTGCATAAAATAAAATGAATTTCTCTTTTTTATATCGCAATCAAATGTTTGACGTGGCTGATACAAAACCTGTTCAATATATTCGCTGTTATATTCGCACGTATATTGAGCTGAACTACACTGTTAACATTGAGCCAATATAACCATTGTAAAAAAATCTAAGTGTATCGTTGCTAATAAACTTTTTAAAGCCATGTTTTATTTAAATCGATACAATTTATTTCATTTCCAAGCTTATTTTTCTTCGTAAAATCATTGTTCAACTTATAGTTTGGTACCAATGTGTTGGGTAAGTTAGTAAGAAACAGAAAAACGTTTAAAGTAAGAGAGAGACAAATAAAAACGGTCATTATAAACAAATACAATGGCCACAAAATTTTTTTAAAAATAATGACAATAGCAGACCAGCATTTAACTATCTAATTATTTAAAGATTTTTCAAAAATTACTAATCTAACAGCCAAGGGGGAGATGAGGTTTCATCTCCAATAATGACATGCACAAATCAGCGTGTCATAAATTTAGAATGGCAAAGGGTTTTATTACATAAATATTGAAATTATAAATATTCTCTAATTCAAAAGAGTTAATTATTTAATTTAACAAATATAGCGTAATTAACAATAATAATAAATTGATAATGAAATGTATATTGTCTTTAAACACATTTTTCTTAGAAATGAAATAAAATTTTTGCAAAAATTATCGTATTTCAAAAAGAATAAGTAATTTATTTAAATGTTATGTATTTTATATTATTAAATTCATATGAAATACCGAATAACGTTTTAAAACCAATTTATTATATGGATGAAGTATGTGCATGCACTGTAGTTATTTTAATTATCCTCCAAATATGTACAATAAGATGAGATACTTTATGCAACTGTTAGAATATTTCAAAAGTTTCATTAAATGGTTTAATTAGATATTTGTTAAAAAAAACTCGAAACATTTACATGTAGCTTAATTCCTGAAAGCTTTGCAATGATTTGTAACGCAGATTCCAAGCTATATTATATTTAAAGTTTATAAAATGGTATGTTTTAGAACAGATTGAAAATGAATAATTATTTTTTAAAGTATATATTTCAAACTATACATATAGTATGAAAATAATAACATGCAATGATTTTAATACAATGGTTTATTTTATTATACTCTAACCATTTCATGAAACAGAGTAGAATTTATAATAATTCACATCTTGGAACATAAGGAAATTTAAATCTCACTGTGATTGTTTAATAAACGTTGTCTGTAAGTAATAACATTTTAATTGTGTACAATTAAATATCTCCTAGTACAACACTAGAACTTATCTGTCCTCAAATGGAAACAATCGGTTATAAATACAACGACAAGTAACGACAATAACTGAGTTTTGACAATCCACTTAATAAATTAGTTTTTTTCAACTAATTTAATTTGTTGATCACTAATATTTATAAGATTAACAATACGTTAAGAAATACATTTCGGCTCTATCGTAAAAAAAATAAATGAAAACAAGGCTGCAAAAAAAGTGAAAATATTTAAAAAGTTGAGAAAATTTGTGGTATTTTCAAACAAACTTATATGTAGTTTACTGTGGGCCGGTATTAAAATTTGTAAACTTATATGATACTAATTTTTCATCGAATATTTTCCAAGTTACTTTCCCCCGTTGCTAAATTGATTTATTATCGTAGTAGAGTAATGATAAATAAAAATTATGAATTTTATTTTTAATTGCTTTATGTGGCGGAAAATTTTTTCAGCATTTGATTAAAGCACACATGATAAAAGTCTCGTATCAATGTCTGTCCGTCTTAATATTTCTTCAATCCTTCTAAAGTCTAAATCATCTAATTTAAAAAAATAATAAATTGACAAAGCTATTAAATACCGCAATCTAAGACTCTGTTGAGGGTTTTATTTTTACGTTAATTAAAAGACTCTTCTGTTAAACATGAGAAATTAAATTGAGATGCCAAAAAATACAAAGTAATGTAGAAGTGATTTATGTATAAAAAATAGAACCAACAATAATGTGTAACAAAAATTTGAACTACTTCACAATATTGCATATATCGGGCTTTTATTTCCTAAATTGTCAATCAAAAAATTTTAAATAAAAAAGGAGAATTAGAGACAACCTTTTAAATCTCACAATATTTTTGACATAAAATATAATTTTTAAAATAACACAGATATTGAAAAACCATTACATGCGTATTATAGTATTTCTAGTAACTTATAAACTTGTTGCTTATAAATATGAAAATTAATTTTCTGCATTAAATTAAGTTAATTAAATTAGTGCATTTTCAAAATTTAAATTCTGGTCTCACTTCTAATTTGATGGACATAGACTGTCCCTCCGTAAAAATAAAATATACTGTAAATTTAATAAGATTACGTTTTTTATTTTTTTATTTTAGTATATATAGTAGTTTTCTGCAGTTGAAAATTATCGCGAACTTTTCTAAAACTACAAGACCTAGAATCATTCCCGTAGTTATCTTATGAACATTAATCTAGTTCAAAAAACAACTTTTTGGCTAGTTAAAACAAAAAGAAATAGCTTTTAGATCCATACAGCAAGCTTTTTCAAGCGAAGACCGTTGAAGCGATAATTCAACATTCGTAAAATAGCGATTTAAAAAAAATGTGTATTTAATTTGCTCATTCCAAGATTCTAAAATAAATATTTTAATGCTAACTATTGAGATGCTGTAACATTACCAAAATGTTATATTTTTTTTACATTTCTTATCTTATCTTATATTTTAAGTTATTCCTTTTTTTTCCTTTATCTTATCTTATCTTTTAAGTTATTCCTTTTTTACTCTAACGCAGACTCCGTTACAATAAAAAAAATTTAACGAAACGCCGCATTAGTAATTCGAATTCATATATTATTGCTTGGGTATAGGAAACTCATTGCGCAAGGTTCGTTTAGCTCTTTCGCCATAAAATTTTAATGTATCATATTTTCTCATAATTTTTTTAATTCGTGTTTACAAGCGAAACCTATCCCATGAAATTTAAATTAAATATCTTTTGATAAAACCAAAAACATGAGTATAATCTATTGATTATGCAAACTATTCATAGCTTGTAACAACGTGATTGTCTCTCGCCAATTACAATCCCTTATTCTACATTTAAACATTAAAGCCTTTTCGCTACATGGACCTTACTTAAGACTTATACATTGAACACGTTACTTTTCCGAGTATCACGCTAAACCTACTCGCTACAAAGGTAAGTGACTTATCTACGAGAAGAACTTCTTCAGTAAGAAACCCCTACGTACGCCGCTCATACCAGCAACATCAATAGATACGCCGCTACACTCGGCACCCCTCACCCCTTAACCTGCCAGCCTCCCGACGATCCAGACGAGCCTTAACGATGACGTCTAGTGACAAATGACGGCGGATGTTCGTAACGCCGCACGTCACGAACAGACGCCTGTTATACACCGGTGCCTCGTAATAACTCCTATTTTTATCTCGTTTGTACCGAAATAGGAAGCTAGACTAAAACGAAGGTATAGAGGTGACTTAAATGAAATATGTTGTGGTACTTTAAACATATTGCTCTAGCTTAGTCATAGACAAAAATAATCTTTCTATTACCCATGTAAGTAGTAGGCCTTAAAGTATTATAAATCATAACGAAAATATTAGATATTAGTTAATTAAATTGAGACATCTTCAAAACATCAATTTAGCCTCACTACTAGTTTAATGGAGATAGACTGCCCCTCTAAATAAATTAAGTATGCTGTGTATTTAATAAGGTTAGGTTTTTTTAAATTTTTTTTGTACCATCGATGAATGTGTGAAATGGTATATTCGAAATATTCAACGATACACTCCGATGTATGCTTGAAATGCTATATATGAACAGCTTCTTAGTACATTCGATATAAGCATCAAAAGTAAAATCAAGCTGCCTATTTGTACATTAGATAAATTCATCAAATGGTATAATCAAGTGTTCTAATGGTACATTTAACACACATCAGATATATGTGTTAAATGGCACAATCGAGTTGCATATTCGGACATTACATTTATGCATCAGATGGTTTGTACGCATCGCCTAATGGTACATTCAGCATTTGTGTCAAATGCTGCCTAATGGTACATTCAATGTAAGACTCAAATGGTACATTAGAGCCGCTCAATAAGACATTCAGTGTTTGCATCAAAGTTATAATGGAGTATTCGAGTGGTATATCAGAGATATTCATCAAATAGCACAAGCAAATAGTTTGAAGGTACATTCGCTACATGGGTCCAATAGTACATACGAGCTGCTTAATGGTACACTAAATATATGCGACAAATATGCCAAATAAGTT